>OZ057414.1:17155036-18355036 GCA_964056705.1 Troilus luridus
TATCCGAAGGGAGGCGATCTCAGATTCAAATCAAAATATTTTAAAAGGTTATCCAAGGTAACTGGTAGAAATGTAACTTTTATAAAATGTAACCGCTGGGGCATGCGCAGAACATTTGCCTGCTAGTGCCGTGCGTTATATACTCAAGTACCAAAATTATATACACAGATTCCTAAATATAGGATTACTTAACAACAGCACAATTTTAGCAAAGGCTAGTGCAAATTGAAGTTACAACCACATTAACCAAGATATTTTACATAGGTATTACTTCAAACCTACTGACGAGAGAATGAATTATTAAACTTAAGACTGAAAACAAATATATCATTTACAAACTTTTCCATGCAAAATCCCCAAATATTTAGATGTAAAAAATGAAAACAGAGACCCAAGTTCAGGCTTCTCAACTACTGACAAATCAATATACATAACTCAGTTAAAGGTATGGTCAAAATTCATTAAATTCAAATTTTTGAAAGATAAAATGCCTTTCCAGAAAGTTTTTAATTTAAACAGAGGAAACACATTTGTTTCAAACTTCATATACCTCAATACTAGAAGATGTAGCCTAACATAATTTAATAGTTATATTAACTAGTTCTAGTTACCGGTGTTAATTAAATATTAGAAATGAACTATATAATCTAATATAGATGGTTAATGTTGTTTACCTCATAATCTATTTCTAAACAGGCGAATATGGAATTCTCAAAGCCAACATCTAGGCCAACCATGTGGTACACTAGAGTGTTGCTCTTAGGAGCTTCTAATGGTGATGAAATTGTTAATCTAGCTTCAGCATCTCTGTTCAAAATGTAAACTACCTTCTGTTTTTCAATAGCTCCTAAGAAAAATAATAATAAACAATGACATAAATAACCAGATAACTGGAAGAACTTGCAGTTTTCATGATCTTCTCAATCAAACAATAAAGAAACAAATACTAACCAACCATAATGGCTCTGGCCTTAGGATCAACTGCAAGATATTGTCCAGGCACAATTCTCCTACAACCACTTTTACCAAAAGTCTCTTGATGAACCTTCTCCAAAACATTTTTCTGGGGATTATATTCAAGAATAACGATCCTACCAGAGTCAGATCCAACAACAGCATAATCTATAAAAGTGAAAACTTATTAGACTAATAAAGAGAATTATTAAAATAATTTTTTATTATACTAAGTAAATTTTAAAATATTGACAAAAACTCAAGTATACATACCTTTGTTACCTCCAGTTAACCTGAACGCCATTAAAGATCTTATTACACCAAATACTTCCACTGTTAATAACGAGTGTACTTTCCCGGTATTGGGATCAGGGCGAAGGAGTTCCAGGCATTTCCCTCTAGAAACTAATATTTCTTGCTGCTTTTTCCCACTAAAACTCCCGTGGACAGCGTGGGTTATACCCGTAGCACGCTGGAGGGTCAAATTGTATAAAAACATGATGAACCCTGAATAATCCGAAAAATATATAAGTTCTAGGTACACGCGGCGTAAGTGGAAAACAGCGTCATCCAAAATGGAGCTGAAATTAGTGGAACAACCTCATTCCATCCACTAGCATTTTAAATAACGAATTAATAAAAGATAGATAGTAAAAAATAAGACCTAGCAAATTGCTCGGTAAAATCAGCAATGAGATTGTAAAGATATAAACGGATGAATCTGAGAGTTGTTCCTTGAGAGACGCTCTAAACCAATATGGCCTAAGATGTGGCCCCAACGTTGGTTGTGTATTTCACGGCCTACTTGATTTACATGTAAATTTTACTTTTGTGTTATGTATAGTACTTTCAATATTAATATATCTAATAAAATTGAACGCATAGTGTAAATTTGTAAACAAACTAAAGTTATACATTTTTCTTCAAAACCCATGAGACAGAAAAGATAATTACAATATTAAAATGTTAATAAATCGTTATTACAAAATTATGACCCTCCTGTTTTCTAGAACACTTTAGTACAATTAACGGTTATTATTCGAAAGAATTACGACCTCGACCCCCTCCACTTTCGTGACGTTAAATTTACGTCACGTCCTTATGACTGATAGCTCTGGTCCCAGTAACCTGGTCCCACTACATCCCCTCCATCTTTCCTTCCAACTTCCCCTCCATCTATTCAAGTACTAGGTTATATCTTTCCTTATATTTCCAAATATTTGTATATTTGAGGTTATACCTTTCGTTATATTTCCAAACAACTTCTGCTGTAACTGTAACGCTCTTTATTTCGTTATATAATTACCAATATTATTAACACTAAATTAACAATTGTGTAGATTCCAAATGTTTGTATATTTTATTTTATATATTTCCAAATGGTTATTGAGACCTTCATTTGCTCATGGAAATGGATTGTTTTGATTGCCGCTTGTTTTACACTGAATTTGTTGCTAGTTTTGGCACTAATGGGTTATTTACGTTCAGTTTTGAAATTGAAAGTATTAATAAGATTTTAACTTATTCTAGGATATTCTACAAATTAGACACAGTGCTCTGAGCTTCTGCTGTAACTCTTCAAGTGCTCTTACTACAGTTTACGTGATATAATTGCAAGTTATGTATGCAGCAACAGTCATGTAATGTATTAAATGAATCAAGAAGATGAAGTTTTGCTTCCTATTTATTTCGTCTACTGGATAGTTATTCAAGTATTTATTTATTTTAGCTTTGGATAGTTTAAATAATCTATTTAAGAGAAAGTGAAAAGCACTTAAAGAGAAACTTTGTATTTACTTCTAAATAAGTTAAAATTTTCAATGCTCTATGCAGTCTTTTTCTGTGTTCCAGAGATTCTTGGTAGAATTTTTACCTTTCATTCGAAATGAATATATTTAGTTTACAGTGCCTCTTATGCTATCTTCTACTATTTATGACTATTTAACCTTTTACCAATCAAAGCTCTAGGTGTTAAATTATTGTTTATGTTAATTCATTTACCTATTTTACCAAAAGCTAATCACGAGAAACCTAAACAAGGATGAAATATGTTCAAGGTATTCATTTTCAATATAGATTTGTTAGATTCAAGTCCTCCCTGCAATGAAAATTGTTCAGTCTTGTGATGATTCAATTTTTGTAATGTTATTTATGTTATTAGTTCAATTGTATCCCTCTAATTAAACTTTTTTATTTTATTTAGTGTTAGTTGATTGTCCAAGTTTTCGATCCATTCTCGTATTATGATCTCTTTACTGGAGAATATACAACTTTTATATCTTGTTTTGTTAATTTCATAAACCTTAATAACTAATTATCTTAAGATATAAACTGTTTAAAAAACCCAGAGTTAGTCTTGTATATTTTTTTCATATTGTGCTACACTAAATCAATATATATTCCTGTTAACATCAAACATATGTATGCATTACTAATTAATATTAAAGATTTTATATTTTGTGTGTTTTTTATTTAGTTTATTAAATTTTTGGATGTTCATGATGAACTTCACAATACATGTATTCCTTGTTTTAATTTAAGATAAACTATTTTTTTTATTTTTTAAGTAAAATTATATATACTATGTTTTTAATTAATAATTTGTAGTAATTGTTCATCCTTTTTGTATTTAATTATATAATAAAATCTTATTATTATATCTGTATTTTAATTTCAATATATCCTTTCATCATCACTCACCTCATATAATTTATTATTGTACAGTAATTTCTTTAGTTAGGGTTTTGTTTGGGTGACAATGAGATAATTTAAACTCTCAAATTTAATTTATTTAATAATTATTATATTTAAGATCCTATTTAAAGTATTAACAGATTAAATTACCTTAGGGATAACAGCGTAATTTTTCTGGAGGTCGGTTTCTATCTTCTTATTAAATATAAAATATAAATTAGCACGAAAGGACTATATATATCAAATAATTTGTTTTTCTTGAATTTTTTTAGTATTAAACTATGTTGGCAGATTAGTGCAGTAAATTTAGAATTTATTTATGTAATTATTATTACAAATAATATTGTTTTTAAAAATGGTTATTTTGTTTTTATTTGTGCATCTTTTGTTATTGCTTTAAAGGGTTGTCTAGAATAAAATTTTCATGATCTCCTAATGTTCGGGGTTCAAATAAAACTAATATAGAGAATAGAATGATGTAATTATGGCTCCTATTAAATCCTTAATTGAAAAGTAAGGATGGAACGTAATTTGAATTTAATCCTGAAGGATTATTGCTACCACTTTGGTGTAAAAATAATCAGTGAATAATAACTAATGCTGCAATTACAAAAGGCAATAAGGAATGTAATGTAAAGAATCGTGTTAAAGTTGCATTTTCAACTGAAAATCCTCCTCATAGTCATATTACTTAGGTTTTTCCTAGTTAAGGTACTCCTGATAAAATGGTAATAACTGTAGCACCTCATAAAGATATCTGGCCTCGAGGTAAAAGGTATCCTAAAAATGTGGTTGCTATAATTAATAGTAATAGGAATACTCCAACTGATCAAGTTATATGTAATTTGTAAGATCCATAATATAATCCTCGTCCAGTGTGTTAATATTGACAAATAAAAAATAGGGAAGCCCCATTAGTATGAGTGTATCATATTAATCATCCGTTATTTACATCTCGACAAATATGTACTACACTTGTGAAAGTAGGTTCGATATTTGCTGTATAATGCATGGCCAGAAATAATCCTCTAATAATTTGAATTATTAAACATATTCCCCTGATAGTGAACCATAATTTCGTTATAGTTAAATTGAAGTTGGGGATGGTAAATCAATTAATGACCCATTAATAATAATTTTGAATAATGGATGTGTTTTTTACTTATAGATTTATTCATGCTTTAACATTTTATTCGTAAAGGTCTTAGATATTTTTTTCTATATTGGATACTACGATTATTGTAAATAATAAATAAATAATTATTATTGCTGTTAATTGGTTGGTGGTTATATTTAAAATTTTGATTAGCCCTATTAAAAATTAGATATTACTCTCCCTTTGTATATTATATAAATTTCTATATATTGCCAAGCAAAAACTATTTTGTAAAATACAATTGTTTCTGCTTTTCGTTAGTATGAACCCTAAAGAAGCAGAAGTTACCAAGTGCATTTACTAAAAGTACTCTTAGAAAGTATATCTATACCTAATAAAGTTCTAGAGGGGGATATATTATTATTATAATTATTTAAAAAAAATATATATAAAACAGGTTAATTTAAACATCCACATTAATAATCAATAATTACAAACAAGAGGGGTTAAAAGTAATAATATAATCAAATGTTTTATCACGATAAAATTCTTGATAAATAATCATTGCCTTGATTATGATCCAATCTAACTAAAATAGATACACCCGAAGCTCCTTCACATACAGTACATACTAAAAATATTAAAGTAAAATATAATTCATACCCAAAATTATGCAGTACTAAAAATAAAGAAAAAAATACTGTCAAAACCATATACTTTAAACTCAAAAGAGATAATAACAAATATTTCTGAGTTGAAAAAAACCCAATTACTCTTCTGAATAAATTAAACAATAAAATATATTCTAAATAAATAAATTTTAAAGTTTATTTAAAATATACTACCTTTAAAACTTCAGTAAAGAGAAATGCTCATCACTAATCTCCAGATCGATAATCCATTACATCATCCATCATATACTTTACATTACAACATGGTGTCGTATGCTTGGTCTCAGTGACAAAAACATCTGCTTATATAGACATGGGTTACTCCCTGATGATTTCAGCAATGCCTATGACAGTATCTTCAGGGGTAAACTGTATCAAGGTATGGAAGAAATGAATGTCCCCAGAGAATTTATAAGCCTTGTGGAATTGTTGATGAGGGAGTCGAGAAGCCAGGTCAAGATACAGAATGACTCGTCTGAAGTATTCAGGAAAACTAGGGGGATGGACTCTCGTGCCTGTTATTCAATTTGGCACTTGATAAGAGACTCAGGATTACAAGTCACTGGTAGGATTCAGACTAAGTCCATACAAATAATGGCCTACACGAAAGACATAGATATTGTCGGAAGAACACAGAGGGATTTACAGAAAGCGTTTCTTGCTTTGGAGAAAGCTGGACAGTGAATGGGTCTTCAAGTGAATCAAGCAAAGACCAAATATATGCTTGCTAGCGCTTCAAGGAAATCAATACCCTCTATCACATTTAGCACCTACACGTTTGAAAGAGTCGACAGTTTGGTCTATCTTGGCTCTTTGGTCAAAGCGGATAACTCAACTGGAGCAGAAGTTCAAAGAAGAATTTTGACTGCTAACAAATATTATTTTGGGATGGCAAACATTTTAACAAGTCATCTGATATCAAGAAAAGCAAAGGTGATACTTTACAAGACAACAATCAGGCCTGTTTTAACTTACGGATCGGAAACCTGGCCTCTGTCCAGGGCAGATGCCAATAGTTTACTGTTCTTCGAAAGAAAAATATTAAGGAGGATATAAGGAGCATTAAGAGTTGGTGATTAATTTAGACTCAGGCAGAATGCAGAGAGATATTGAATGTATCAGGAGCTAGACGTGGTTCAGTATATAAGAATAGCTAGGCTTTGATGGGCTGGACAAGTGGCCAGAATGGAGGACAACACTACTCATAAGAGACTGTTAATTGGGTACGTTGATGGGAAAAGGAAACGTGGACGGCCACGATTAAGTTGGGCAGACAAGGCCGAGAAGGGTGCAGGTAGCATTATTGGATCCAGAGCTTGGAGGACCTTGGCACAGGACAGAGAAGAGTGGAGGCAACGCCTTGATGCGGCCAAGACCCGTACTGGCTTATAGAGCCAGTGTTAATTGATTGATTGATTTTCTTGTTAATGTTACATAAATACTTTAACAAGTGTTAGCTGATGGTAATAATAGTCCTTCTGACGGATTATTTTATATTTAAAATTTGGGCAATAGTTTGTTAAATCTCTCTATCATAACTTCTTTTTTATTCTAGTCTTTTAGTATTGCTATACTGATTGGTAGATAAATTAATATTTTATAACTAATTTATGAAATTATTTCAGTTTAGATCAATTTAAAAATATATATTACATTTCTCTATTCTCTCAAAATTAATATATGCAAAACTTTTGAGATTTTCTTAATTTTTATTGTTATTTGTGTGTGCCTATTGGCAATAAAAAATATTAACTGTTAAGAATTACAATAATTATACTTAAGTAGGATGTTAATATAAAATGTATGAGGTCACCATCAAATTATTGATCTTAATTTTATAATTTTATTATTTTTATTTTATTGTGATTATTTAAATATTTTTATTTTGAAGAAAAAATATTTAAACTTTGATCTTAATGTATGTTTTTTTCCCGATGTTATGATTTCAGATCATATATATATATATATATATATATATATATATATATATATATATATATATATATATTGTAATATTAATATGTTAGAGAGGAGGTGTATATGGCCCTGTTTTTTGTGGTTCATGTGATTCATGTTAGAGAGGAGATGTATATGATGTATAAGTAATATTAACATATAGGGTTAATACTTAAAAAAAACGTACAAACGCCTATAGTATATTGCTGTTCATAATAATGTTTAAAATTTCATGAAAGATCACTTAAGTAAAATTTGTATCTGAAATCACGTAAATGTAGTTGTTGAGATTTTATCCTGCGCAAAATTAAAGTGGTTTTATATTTATATTAAAGCAAGTATGAATTTTGTAATAGGGTGTTTTAATTTATTTTTTAATATAGAAATGTTTATTGTGGTAAATTATGGTTTGACAAATAAAACACATTCTTTAATTACTTCAGTTTTTCCAGTTTCACATATGTGGGGTGGAGGAGCTAAGGTATAACAGTAACAGTTATATAATTTTATAAATACACATTTAAAAGTTTAAAAATTTTGACAAAAACTGGTATAATACTTAAATTCCGACTTTAGTTCATATTCCTTGAATACTGATCAATATTCTGTTTGAAAGATATTTTATACACATTAACTCACTATAGCCACACTTAAACTGATTTTCCAAAAAATCACTCCTACCCATTAGCTTCTCAGAAATGACTGAAAGTAGGCAGAGGCAAGGGAAATCACTTTTGAAATGGCTTGGTGATGTCAGGGGTGGATCAAGGGGAGAATTATTAAGACAGAGTCATATCCTTATCATCGTCACCTCAAAAAATAAACACCAATATATTTCAAATTAAATAGTATTGTCTACTAGTGTAACTTCTGCTTCTTTAGGGTTCATACTAACGAAAAACAGAAACAACTGTATTTTACAAAATAGTTTTTGCTTGTTTTTTTTGTTTCAAATCTCCATTTATTTAAATAAAAATATTTACAATACAATAAATATACATAGCTTAAGGCGGGTTCTCTAAACCGGCACAAGGCCGCTGACTCTATACATACAAAGCAGAGAGAGACTCCTTTACGGGATAAAGGTTTTTGCTTGGCAATATATAGAAATTTATATAATATACATAGGGAGAGTAATATCTAGGAGTAATTGGTTTTTTTTCAACTCGGAAATATTTGTTATTATCTCTTTTGAGTTTAAAGTATATGGTTTTGACAGTATTTTTTTCTTTATTTTTAGTACTGCATAATTTTGGGTATGAATTATATTTTACTTTAATATTTTTAGTATGTACTGTATGTGAAGGAGCTTCGGGTGTATCTATTTTAGTTAGATTGGATCATAATCAAGGCAATGATTATTTATCAAGAATTTTATCGTGATAAAATATTTGATTATATTATTACTTTTAACCCCTCTTGTTTGTAATTATTGATTATTAATGTGGATGTTTAAATTAACCTGTTTTATATATATTTTTTTAAAATAATTATAATAATAATATATCCCCCTCTAGAACTTTATTAGGTATAGATATACTTTCTAAGAGTACTTTTAGTAAATGCACTTGGTAACTTCTGCTTCTTTAGGGTTCATACTAACGAAAAGCAGAAACAATTGTATTTTACAAAATAGTTTTTGCTTGGCAATATATAGAAATTTATATAATATACATAGGGAGAGTAATATCTAATTTTTAATAGGGCTAATCAAAATTTTAAATATAACCACCAACCAATTAACAGCAATAATAATTATTTATTTATTATTTACAATAATCGTAGTATCCAATATAGCAAAAAATATTTAAGACCTTTACGAATAAAATGTTAAAGCATGAATAAACCTATAAGTAAAAAACACATCCATTATTAAAAATTATTATTAATGGGTCATTAATTGATTTACCATCCCCAACTTCAATTTAACTATAACGGAATTATGGTTCACTATTAGGGGAATATGTTTAATAATTCAAATTATTAGAGGATTATTTCTGGCCATGCATTATACAGCAAATATCGAACCTACTTTCACAAGTGTAGTACATATTTGTCGAGATGTAAATAACGGATGATTAATATGATACACTCATACTAATGGGGCTTCCCTATTTTTTATTTGTCAATATTAACACACTGGACGAGGATTATATTATGGATCTTACAAATTACGTATAACTTGATCAGTTGGAGTATTCCTATTACTATTAATTATAGCAACCACATTTTTAGGATACCTTTTACCTCGAGGCCAGATATCTTTATGAGGTGCTACAGTTATTACCATTTTATCAGGAGTAACTTAACTAGGAAAAACCTAAGTAATATGACTATGAGGAGGATTTTCAGTTGAAAATGCAACTTTAACACGATTCTTTACATTACATTCCTTATTGCCTTTTGTAATTGCAGCATTAGTTATTATTCACTGATTATTTTTACACCAAAGTGGTAGCAATAATCCTTCAGGATTAAATTCAAATTACGTTCCATCCTTACTTTTCAATTAAGGATTTAATAGGAGCCATAATTACATCATTCTATTCTCTATATTAGTTTTATTTGAACCCCGAACATTAGGAGATCATGAAAATTTTATTCTAGACAACCCTTTAAAGCAATAACAAAAGATGCACAAATAAAAACAAAATAACCATTTTTAAAAACAATATTATTTGTAATAATAATTACATAAATAAATTCTAAATTTACTGCACTAATCTGCCAACATAGTTTAATACTAAAAAAATTCAAGAAAAACAAATTATTTGATATATATAGTCCTTTCGTGCTAATTTATATTTTATATTTAATAAGAAGATAGAAACCGACCTCCAGAAAAATTACGCTGTTATCCCTAAGGTAATTTAATCTGTTAATACTTTAAATAGGATCTTAAATATAATAATTATTAAATAAATTAAATTTGAGAGTTTAAATTATCTCATTGTCACCCAAACAAAACTATTAACTAAATAATTATTATTTATAACTGAAAAGACCAATTATTTATTTAATAGTGAAATTTTATAAGTTCTCGTCCCACTCAATGTCTATACTTTTTTTATTTCTTATAAATTTTGCTACAATTCACTAAATTCAATTACATTGTAATTGGTACATAGACCAGCTCAAATTAAAAAAAAAATCCCGCTTAAAGATTTCAAATTCAATTCAATTATTTAATGTAAAGAAAGTTCTTTCCTCATTCATCCATTCAAACAAGCCTTTAATGAAAAGACAAATGATAAAAAAAAATAAAAATAAACATTAAGACATGTTTTTTTTAAACAGGTGAAAAATAAATTTGCCGAATTACTATCCATTAATAAAAAAATCTAGTAATTTTATCAAAATAACTATTAATATATGTATAATCGTTTAATAATTATTAATAAATAACTAATAATAGATATAAATACAAATTTTAATAAAATCAGAATCAAATTTAATATCTAATAACTATTAAGTAATGACAAAAAACAGAATGGGACTTCAAGATATTTCCTCCTCACAATGCTCGGTCTCACCCTGGTCTATAGTTCTCACCTCTGGACTAGATCAGATACTAATAACTAGTAGAGTTTCATATGTAACTAGATTCCATAGGTGATTTTACTAACAGTTATGCTATTCCTAGCTCACAATGAAGTTATATCTATTTATTACATGTAATAATAAGTTATGTATATTCTAACCTCTGGTAGTAACTTTGATACTATTCTTCCAACTGATCAAATACGTTAATATGGATCCCCCCAGACAGACGGCTTACGGCCCCTTATAACTAAGACAACAAAATATAAATATTATATTATATTTACACTAATATCACTAGTAGCACTATATTAGGGTGAATGATAGAAACCTAATGCATTTTCTTAGTAGGGTAAATTAATTTATTCTTATTTATCTCCTTATAGTTATACTCCTTCGAGAAAATTAATTTTTATAATTTGTTTTAAGATCTGTGGTAGAAGGTGCAAGAAAAAACAATTAAAACATATACTTTTTAATCTAGGCCAAAGTTTAAACCAAAATTTTAAGTCTTGTTCAAGAAAACCTTTGTAGGTTCATAGAATTGTAGGAAATAACAATCTATCAAATTAATTTCAGTTAACATCATTGTAAATATTATATCCATCGAATTAATTAACTTTAAATCTATTTGTAATATCAGATTTTTTAACATAAAATTAAAATCAAATTCTTTAATTGCTCATATGTTACGCAAAGATGAACCAGGATCCATGGTTCATTTTTGCTCTTGATTACTATCAAGCTGAATCTTAGTGAATAGCTTCGTTTCGATGAGACGCCCAACAACTTCCTGAATTCTCGATTGTGGTAGCTCACAGAGGTAGCAATGATAAAATATGTCGATTTGATGATTCTCAAAATTTTTTTACTAACTGGGTTTTTTTTGTTAAATCTCAAGATAATTATCTAAATTATTTGAAAAAATATTTGTCCTACAAAATGTATGGTTTGATCACAGAGTCCGCTCCTTCCAACGTGTATCGATAACAAAGTCAAACCTTTTTCCAGTCATTTATGAAATACAACTTTATATTATATGAAACGTTTCGACAACATGTCATTTTCAATCCATCTTGAAAAGAGTTACAAGTCACACTTATCTTTTTATTATTTATTGTCATCTTTTTTAAATTTTTTACTTGGAGGTCCATTATCCTCCATAGTCCTTTTAAAACAGTTATAAATATAAACTAGAGGTTGACAGAACTACATCAAATTTCTTAACACTTATTTTTGTATACTTTAACCCCTTCCCCTTTCTTATCACAATGACTTGCTAGTTTAACACCATAATTTAAATAAACAAATAAAGATTTATATAAATAGCATTGACAATGCTAATAGGCACCATTCATTTACTTAAGATGGTGGCTAGTTATTATAGTATGAACACAAAGTTGCACAATACAGAAAAGAAATTACTGTACAACAATAAATTATAGAATGATGAAAGGGTATATTGAAATTAAAATACAGATATAATAATAAGATTTTATTATATAATTAAATACAACAGGATGAACAATTACTACAAATTATTAATTAAAAACATAGTATATATAATTTTACTTAAAAAATAAATAAAATAGTTTATCTAAAATTAAAACAAGGAGTACATGTATTGTGAAGTTCATCATGAACATCCAAAAATTTAATAAACTAAATAAAAAACACACAAAATATAAAATCTTTAATATTAATTAGTAATGCATACATATGTTTGATGTTAACAGGAATATATATTGATTTAGTGTAGCACAATATGAAAAAAATATACTAGACTAACTCTGGGTTTTTTAAACAGTTTATATCTTAAGATAATTAGTTATTAAGGTTTATGAAATTAAAAAAACAAGATATAAAAGTTGTATATTCTCCAGTAAAGAGATCATAATACGAGAATGGATCGAAAACTTGGACAATCAACTAACACTAAATAAAAAAAAAAGTTTAATTAGAGGGATACAATTGAACTAATAACATAAATAACATTACAAAAATTGAATCATCACAAGACTGAACAATTTTCATTGCAGGGAGGACTTGAATCTAACAAATCTATATTGAAAATGAATACCTTGAACATATTTCATCCTTGTTTAGGTTTCTCGTGATTAGCTTTTGGTAAAATAGGTAAATGAATTAACATAAACAATAATTTAACACCTAGAGCTTTGATTGGTAAAAGGTTAAATAGTCATAAATAGTAGAAGATAGCATAAGAGGCACTGTAAACTAAATATATTCATTTCGAATGAAAGGTAAAAATTCTACCAAGAATCTCTGGAACACAGAAAAAGACTGCATAGAGCATTGAAAATTTTAACTTATTTAGAAGTAAATACAAAGTTTCTCTTTAAGTGCTTTTCACTTTCTCTTAAATAGATTATTAAAACTATCCAAAGCTAAAATAAATAAATACTTGAATAACTATCCAGTAGACGAAATAAATAGGAAGCAAAACTTCATCTTCTTGATTCATTTAATACATTACATGACTGTTGCTGCAGACATAACTTGCAATTATATCACGTAAACTGCAGTAGGAGCACTTGAAGAGTTACGGCAGAAGTTCAGTTCACTGTGTCTAATTTGTAGAATATCCTAGAATAAGTTAAAATCTTATTAATACTTTAAATTTCAACTACATTTTTGTATACAGTATTAACTATCTTTAAAAATTTGTTTAATAATAATAGTTGATTTCATATATGTAATAAAGAAAATGGTCTGGGTGGAGGTCAGAAAATATTCTTTTTAATGTCTTTAACTTAAGAGACTTGTTTGTAAACTTCAGAAAAATAGTTCATAAGTATAGATATAATTAATATTTTATTTTTACTAAAATAAATATAACAACAAATTTAATAATTAAGTTTTATAAGAAAAACTATTGTTTACCTTACTATCTGTCAAAATCCAATTTTGGGAACCAAAACGTTTCTGTTGACTGCCTAATAATTTCTTGATGTTGATCCCGTTTATTAAAAAATTAAAAGTGAAATCAACCTAAAACATTTAAACAAAATAAAGTTTGTTTTATATTTAATGTTATGCATAGTTTTTATATAATTTTAAATGTTACACTTCCTTTTTTTATTTAAAATAATACTTATTGCACAACTGTTTCTCTTTATTTTAATTATTTATCTACTATACTGAATTATTTAAATTCAAGTCAAGTTCTACTCTTGATTGTTTAAATAAAAAATAAAAAAAAAGACTTCAAATGTATAATAATTTTAGAAGGGAAGTACTCGACTTTCATTTTTTTTTTCATGTGCAGTACTATAAGTGTTGTTTGAACATTATAAACTCGATTTGTATTTAAAACACTTGAAAGCAAATTCCTATAAAATCACATAATATTATATATTGTTGCTATCAAAACAAACAGCCTATCTATAGTTTTTGGTGAAAATGAGTTAGTAACGGGAACGCATTCTACAGGTTGAATTACACACCATTAAAAGTTTTCAAGGTTGAATTGAAAGATAACCGATATATAAGGTAATATAATATATGGCATGATTTTTTTTCTCTCCTGTAAAATCGCCTAAAGTGTAGACGGGTAGTATTGTTTTGACAGTGACGTTATTATAGATTTATGTAAGTTGACATACCTTAATAATATTTTCGTTACAACTGTCTCTCTTCATTTTAATATTTCTTTAATCTTGAATTATTTTCTTTTTATTAATTCTGGTTATAAAATATTCTTCAGAAAAAAAAAATCTGTTCAGCCTGGATCCTCAACAGGTCGGCCAGGTTACGATACTGTTTACTTCCTTTAACCCACAATTTATTCCTTATCACCTCTTCCTTATCTCAATTTATACCTTATCACTTACGGCACAAATGAAGATTTATACCTCAATTTTCTGCATGATCATGAAGTTATTTCCAACTTCATATCATATATATAATCATATAATAGATGAGGCCAAATTTGGAAAAAAGTATAATAGGGGCAGAATTATTCCTGGAACATGGATTGTAGGAGCATTTGAAAGAGGAACTGGAAGATGTTTTTTTGAGCCAGTAGAAAACCGTTCAGCCGACACTCTAACTGAAATCATATTACGTCGAATCGCTCCAGGTTCTATAATTTTTACGGACCTTTGGAGGAAATACAATCGGCCGTCACTACTTCCGCAGTACGACCATTTTACTGTCAACCACAGCCAAAATTTTGTTGATCCAGAAACGGGAGCTCATACGCAAAATATTGAAAGAACATGGAGATCAGTGCGTTCCAGTATTCCGAGATTTGGAAGATCTGAAGATCATATGGCAGGGTACCTCTCTGAATCCTGCGGAAAGAAGAGGTACAATGTTAGTTGTCCCTGTACACTAGTTTCGGTTGGAAGTGCCATGGCTATATAAACCAAATAATAATTCATAACAGGTATTATACAATCATTATTTATGTTAATTTATTTATTTATGTTTAATTTATTATTTGTCATCTGACTGCAATTAGCCACCAAGGGGAGATCCTAAAAAATAAATAATGACAAGACAATGAGTGCAATGAATAATTAAATACCCACTGCCTAATTTCTGTATAAATTTAAATAATTCTATAAATAAAAAAAAAGAAATAAAAACAGCAAATGGGCTACAGGAAAATTAAAAATTTACATTAAGAAATTTAATAAGAAGAATTCAAATAAGTCATTAATAAATTGAAAAAGAAATAATTTTATTACTATTTTAAATATTTGTTATTTTAAAATTCTTATTTTGAAGAGGAAAGATTTGCCCCCAGCCGGGATTCGAGCTCTGATATCTGCATCACCGTGGCAACGCTCTAACCATTTGAGCCACCGGGGTCGCTATAGAAGAGGAAGAATGTTCATTGAACATTACTTTTAATTTTAGGATCTTTTTGATTTGTAGGGAGAGACCATGGTGGCTCAAATGGTTAGAGCGTTGGCACAGTGAGGCAGATATCCTGGTTCGAATCCCGGCTGGGGGCAAATCTTTTCTCTTCAAAATAAAAATATTTAATAATCAAATCAATGATTAAAAAATTATAATTTGTTATTTTAGTTTGTTAATTTTAAGATAGAAAAAATTCTAAGAAAAGCCATCTGACAGAAAAATAAGTTTTAAAGTAGTAAGTTTTTATTACTATTCATCTTTATATATAAACGCTTGTCCTGACTGACAAGACCATCGCAGAGCCAAAACTGCATAAGTTACAGATTTAAAATTTGGACAGTAGGTACATTTTATAATGCCAACGGGCACTAAGAAAGGATTTTTGAAAATTGGTCCCCTAAAAGTGTAAAATAGGCAAAATCCTAACATGGTAAGTTAGGGATATGAAAATAAGTAAGGAGGATTTACTTTTAAACATAATAATAATTGTTTTGAAGATTTTGCAAAATCAACCATCAGAAATGTGAAATGAGGCATGAAAGGACTTCTAAATACAACAACTTTTCATTTTTACAAAAATGCCGTTTATCATTTTTAACTTCAAACCAATCCTATATATCCGATACCATTGAGAGGAAAAAATGTCACATTAATATAATCGGAAATTAAAAACACCGTTAAACAATAGACTTGATTAATAACTTTTCTGTTTACAAAAGATAATAGCACTTTGTCGAAGTGGAAGTTCTCCCTTTGTTGGCCCCCTCAACTGTGGATGATGACAATAATAATCCCCCCATTCAACCAGTACTTAACACATAGGCATAGGCCCCCTGACTTGACTTTAATGTTGTGGTGGGAGTGGTTTATTTCATGAAGCGTATGGATTATTAGTACTTAATTATTTTCATTAATAAAACAAAGAATACCTAATCATAATTTGTTTCTAGCCAGTCCAGCATTTCAGGTTCTATAAGTCTGGGATTTCTATTTGGTCCAAGTTTAGCTTCTTCCCTCCTCCATTCAAGATCAGTTATCTGAAAGAGTTTGAAATAAATCTGAGTTGAATTGAATCTGTCCAATAAAATTAAAAAAGTGGTAAATAAAACTTGTGGGTTCACGTCAGCAAAATGCTATTGACATATTTCATGAGACTTGTGATGCCTTTTAAAGGTTAAATTTCTATTGAAATAAGAATAATTGCATTACTAATAATAACTTAAAACATCAAGAGCTAGTTGAACTTTCTGTTCCCACTAAGAGATTTTGTTTGTAATAGTTAAATGCCTTGTTTTATGAAATGTTTGAAAGTACAACTAGTCTTGAACAAATCACAGTATTGTTGAACTTACTGATGACAACAATGCTAAAAATCTATGTACATACAAATTATAAATAATATAACTATATACTAACTATTTTTTCAATTAAATTATTGATAATTTGTATTGAGCTCATAAGTAAATCAAAATAAATAATCATTTTATAATACCTATTATGGATTATTGATTGGTTGATATAGTCTTGCTACTTCCAACCAAAAATGGTGGAAACGTTCATTCAACACTCTGTATCTTTTCTTCCAACAGTATTCAGCGAGGTATCCTGCTATATGATCTTCAGATCTTCCAAATCTCGGAATACTGGAACGCACTGATCTCCATGTTCTTTCAATATTTTGCGTATGAGCTCCCGTTTCTGGATCAACAAAATTTTGGCTGTGGTTGACAGTAAAATGGTCGTACTGCGGGAGTAGTGGCAGCCGATTGTATCCCCTCCAAAGGTCCGTAAAAATTATAGAACCTGGAGCGATTCGACGTAATATGATTTCAGTTAGAGTGTCGGCTGAACGGTTTTCTACTGGCTAAAAAAACATCTTCCAGTTCCTCTTTCAAATGCTCCTACAATCCATGTTCCGGGAATAATTCTGCCCCTATTATACTTCCTTTTTCCAAATTTGGCCTCATCTATTTCGACTTCAATGCCTTCACCACCGATCATAGCATTATCCCTCAGGATGAGTGAATGTAAACAAATGCAGACAATTGTCAGACCAATCTACCACAGTGCCTGAGGAAAATCCAAGTTCTGTCATAATATATTCCTGCCTCGGAGGTGACGTTTTTAGCGATACACATACAAATTGGCAGACCTGAGAATAGGTTAATCTGGTATTTTGCAGCCAAGTTCCAAATTTAAAAGATTTAGTAAATGCACACTTCCTCCTCCTGTCGCCGTCGATGTAAGACTTATTAAATCTGAAAACCATGAAACAATGTTTGAATAAATTGTGGTTTAAAAATAAAATAAACATTACCTAATGCTACTCAAATACTGGTATCACTTCCACAGGTTGTCGCTTCGAGTTAAGTGACTCTTGTATCTATGTTTTAACTTAACGCTTGTATCCCTTTTAATACTTCCAGAAATATAAGTTATCACGAGCTATAGTATGGAAAATAGAATTGGATTATGGGAAATGTGTATACTTCAAAAATCATTTAATATAAAAATGAACATTTCAACAAACATATATTGTCTATACTTTCTCAAAATGTTAGTTATAAATTTAATTTCTGAATGAAATGAGAAATCTGCTCATTTCCCCTAATTACATTATCTTATCCCTATTAAATCTCATGGTAACGAGTTTAATGGAAAATATTAAAAATAAAATGAATAAAACAACTGTTTTAAAACTTGTAACTCAAAATGATGCAACAACCTGTAGAACAGACCCTTTTCTTTATTAATGAAATTATTACCAAAATCCACCCATTATCTCTCTTTTAAGGGATAATGTTAATTGGATTTAGTGAACTGAAATTGGTGGGGAGCAAGATGGCACAGAACAAATTATTCCAAAATCGAACATTAGGCATATAAAAAAAGAAATTAGTAGATGTTGAAATGTTAGTTGAAAATTTAATTTCTGAATGAAATGAGAAATCTGATCATTTCTCCTAATTACATTGCCTTGTCCCTATTAAACCTCATGATAAGGAGTTTAATGGAATATACTATAAAAGAAATGAACAAATAGTTAAAACTAGTGACTCAACATGATGCAACAACCTGTAGAACAAATTGTAATGCCTTTAATGGAATAATGGAAAATATCAAAAATGAAATGAATAAAGCAGTTGAAACTTGTAACTCAAGATGATGGAACAACCTGTAGAAAAGACCCTTATCTTTATTGATGAAATGATTACCAAAATCTACCCATTATATCTGTTTTAAGGGATTGAAAATTTAGTGAATTGAAATTGATGAGGAGCAACACAGAATAAATTATTCCAAAATCGAACATTAGGCATATAAAAAAAAGAAATATGTAGATGAGAAACGAATCCCGGGATTTGAATGCAATAGAATATTAACACATAAACATGGAGTGGAATATACAAATTAAGAGTAATTACCTGTACTGAAAGGAATCTAAATACTCTGTACACTGTGCTCTGCACTTGGAGCAATTCATCAAGTAGGAAATAACTCCATGATCACGGAGAAAACGAATGTACATTTGTTCATTTGTACCGTAAGTGGTAAGAAGTTGTGTATTAGACATATTACAACCGTTGGATTTGGCGGTATTCCGGGGAAGATGGAAAACATCGAGTTTTAAGGAAGGGAGGGGCAGGAGTGGCAAGAGGGGCAGGAGGGGAAGTGGTGGGGATAAAGTGCCGGTAGAGATATGAGCGGTGTGTAGACGGCGCTGGCTGTCACCTACGTCAGAAAAGTGGAGGGGATGGAGGTCGTAATTCTTTCGAATAATAACCCAATTAACTAAATCTTATTTTTAATATTGGTTTAACAATAATATTATTGTTTAACTGGACCAATTCCTGGAAATTAATTCCATAAAATGACCAATTAAAACTAAAATATTTTATTTAAGTACTATCAAATTTAAGATATGAAAATTCAGTTTACATACATTAAATAATAGGTCATCTTACTTTAGGAGCACACCTATTCATACACACTTTATTCCCACATAATGAAGAGTAGGGGCTATTTTAATGTCCATTTAATTTCCTATAACTAGACTTACCCTTAAAATGACCAAGGATAAAATATGGGGATCCTGGAGCGATATATATACAGTGGCGGCAAAAAGTATTTGCTCACCCAGTTTTTGTAAAACTATCGGTCATAAGGGAAATAATAATCCACTGAACTTCACATTAATAAAAAGTATAATTAAAACTAAAACAATTATATATGTGTACAATAATTAACTTTTTAGATTAACGGGGAAAATTTAAAAAAGTAATAAAATCCTCTGGCAAAAAGTATTTGCACACTTTGTCTACTATCACTTTATATCCTTTGTTTACTTTTCATTAATTCTTACACCAGTATTATTTATTCTATCTAATGTTTTCCTACACTGATAAATCATTAAGAACTAAATTCTTAGTCACTGGTTAACTATCATGCCGAAAATAAGTGAATTGAGTTTGAGAACTCGCGAAAAAATTGTTTTGTTGCGGTGTCAAATGTGTGAGATTGCAGATTTATTAAGTATAAATTTGTTTACGGTCAGGTAAGTCATAAAGAGGTATCAGGAACGTGGGACAACTAAAAACAGTGAGCGAAAAGCCCGTCCTTAAAAGTCGAATTCCAGGATGAGATAGATAAAAAATAAAGCTATGAAGCATCCCTTAGTAAGTTCTCCAGACCTGGCTAATATGGTCTATATAACTACTGGTGTTTAGATTAGTGTCAGGACTATCAGATACTGCCTGAATTCGGAAGACCTTCGTGGCAGAGTACCTCGAAAGGAACCTTATATAAATGAAATCGACCATAAAAAGCGTCTTGCTTTTGCCAGATAATATTTACATAAGCCGCATAGCTTTTGGGAGGATGTCATATTCTTTGATGAAAGCAAGTTCAATTTGTTTGGGCCCAGTTGACAGAAGAGTATTTGGAAACGGCCTAAGGAATTGAGCAAGCAAATTGTTTCTGTTACAGTTAAACATGGTGGTGGACATGTTATGGTATGGGGGTGTGTCTCATACCATGTTGTGGGAAATCTTGTTTCCATTCATGGAATTTTAAATGCTGAGGGTTATGTGAACATTTTGCGCCATAACCTGCATGCAAGTGCCGAAAAAATGATTATAGTAAATTTATGGCACATCTTGCTTCAGAATATGAGAAAGCATCACATCACTGGAAGACACCATTTGAAACAAGTACTGGTCCAAGAATGGGAAACAATCAGTCATGACTTGGTTAAAAACTTGATCCACTCCATCCCCAGACGTCTACAGGCAATTATTGATGCCAATGGATTTTTTTCGAAATATTAAATTTATATTTATTCTCATAATAAAAAAATAATCGGAAGTGTGGAAATACTTTTAGCCAGAGGATTTTATTATTTTTTTTATTTTCCCCCATTAATCTAAACAGTTAATTATTGAACACATATGGAATTGTTTTAGTTTTAAATATAAATTTTTATTAATGTGAAGTTCAGTGGATTATTATTTCCTTTATGACTGATAGTTATATAAAAACTGGGTGTGCAAATACTTTTTGCCACCACTGTATATATATATATATATATATATATATATATATATATATATATATATATATATATATATATATATATATATATATAATTTTATTCTGGGACTAGGTCCCTAAAGAATAACAGATGTACAAAATACTTCAGTGGTATCTTCTGGTTTAGACCGTGTCGCTAACTTTTTCGCCAAACATTCTGCTGACTTCTTCAGGGCAGAAAAGAGAATGAAATTATTTTTTCTCATTCAAATTATTTTATTTCATTCTCTTTTCTGCCCTGAAGAAGTCAGCAGCATGTCTGGCGAAACGTTGGGGAAAAAGTTAGCGACACGGTCTAAACCAGAAGACACCACTGAAGTATTTTGTATAAATAGAGGCCGTGGAAACCTAAAAGAGTATTTAAATAACAGATGCGTTCAAAATTAATAAATATATATCTCGACAAAGGGCTACATTATTAGAATAACACAATATTTAAATAATAGCATGAAATTAAATATAAACTAAAAAGTATGTTCTGATAGAGAATAAAAAAAACAACATAACAATTTAAAATAACAAGAATTAAGCTGAGAGAAAAAAATATAAATGAATAAAACCACAGAACGAAAAAGACAGTTGGTTTGTTAGAAATTTGAGTCAACGTTGACAGGATGCATTTAATTAATCTCAATCCAGTAAATTTCATAAAATTTAATTTTTGTCTCTAAGAATTAAAAAAAAGGGATATGGAGAATTAAATAAATAAATATAGTATATAGGTAATAAATCAACAATAGCTCTTTATAATATTATATTTTAAGATGCAAAAGCAACACAATAGTAATAATAAATTATCCACTAAAATCACAACAGTCATCACATAAAGCTGGGCATTTATTTTGTCATTAATAAACAATTGATAACAATATTAAGCTTTAATATCCATATGTCAGCCATATTTGGTCTATTGACCCTAAATAAAATATAATAGATTGTCAACTAATATTTATAATACCTATGTAGTTGTAAATTCATTTTATATTTCATTTATAGAATACAAAACAAACTATATATAATTTTAATTAAAAAAAAAAAAAAAAGGTTTTAGAAACCTTTAATATTAATTCAATTTATTTTTCAATAACAATTTTAATAATAAAACAAAGCAGAGAATCAATTAATAGAATATGTTTTCTACCTTACATAATGTAACATTCATATAAACAGTGAAAAAATTGACAAGATTTTGTTTCCTTATAACATAATTGCTATTGAGACAATCAATTCCACATCAGACTTTCATTTTGTCAATAAACAAGAATAATATTAACATTTTTAAAGAGAAAACTATTCCTTGTAAAATCACTTATTAGTCACATTCAATATTTTTCCGTTTCATCCATCATTTATAATTTATTTACGTAACATCAATGAACTACATAGGTTTAAGTTTTTTAAGTCATCAGCATGTAATACATAAACCAGTCATTTTAATAGCATGACTTCTTCCATTTAAGATACGTGTATCAATAATTAAATTTTTATAAAAATCTTAAAGATGTTAACAAGCGATAAACTTATCAATTACCAGTTTAATGATATGACGTATTTCATTCATTATTTTATGAAGAAATCCAATGACTAATATGAACAAACTACTTATATACGCATATAAGTTGGCCCATATAAAATGATCTATCAACTGTCATTAATTAAGTATTACCACTATTTAATATCAAGGTAACTCCTCGAATCCCCAATAACAAAAAAATAAATAAATTCCTTTTTTTATGATATAAAATTCATAATGCTTATACACAAAGTAACATGAGATTTTCATTTAATGGTTTTAAACACATTTTAATCATAAATGAATAATCACAAAAGCAAGTTGGACATAAGTATACTATGTTCAAGATAATATAAATAGGTGTCATCTCACACAGACACTCCTGTATATTTATATATACATATTTACATGTATGCATCTTAATGTCGATATGATAGATATATTAAAGTAATTTGCGTTTGTAAGTCAGATATTTAAAAATTATATCCTTAGCAGACAGAGATCTCAATAAAAAGTTATTACTTTTTAGATAAATGTTGGTTATTTCAATGTATAACATAAATAATGTTTGACTAGTAGATAGTAAATACAATGGCCAAAATAAAAATTAAACTAGACACGTTTTGATAAAATAAAATTATAAAACTATTTTGCATACCTGTGAATAAATGTAATTAAAATAAATTTAAATTTTAAAGTAAATCTGTAGATCATTTCTTAAATAAATATTATTTTACAAACCATTTTTTATTTTAAAAGATTTAAAACAGAAATTTTGGTACATATTAAATAATTAATAATTTTTCTACATTTTATTTTTGACATCACTCCCAACCATCTAAATCCCAATCATCTTTATTTAGTCATACCTTTTTCCCATTCATCAACTTATTTTGTTGTTGCAACACTTTAATGTAACAGAAGAAAGTTAGCATGTATCGAATATTAAAATGTGTTTAGTTATTAATTTAAATACCATACATTGATTAATTTTTCATAAAAATTATTAAATAAACTAAAATAAGTTTTCATCAATGTAAAAATGGTTTTAGAAAAAAATATAAAGATTTTTATTTATTTATTTAATAACAATTAAAGGTTTACCAAAATTGAAGGCTCAAAGCAGTTACCATCAAACGTTGTTAACAAAAATCAACAAATTGATGCCCAAACCCAAGTTTGTATAAACACCCTTAGGTGATCCTCCCATCTATGCCTTTTGAACATTTACGAGTCCTTACCTAATATTTAATTAATAATTAAAATTGCTCTAAAAATTTTGGTTTTACCTTCTTTTCTTTATTCTTACCCAACATAACTCTGTATACACCAAATTTGAAAAAATAGTTTTTATTTTACTCAAGTTATTATTTGTATAAAATTAAATTGAAAGATGAGGGAACAGATGGGCATTTTAAAACTTCTTGGTGTGTACTATATGTTCCACTAAAAAAAAAAAAGAAGCTGTTTCTTATTATCACAAAAAATGAAAATTGATCACGCTTAGCCATCACTTATAACGGGGTGATTTCCAACTAATTTATATTCATTAAAGAAAAAATTGAAAATACCCTGCTGCCATATTTGAGAATGTGAATTTTTATATTTAAATCAAATTATTCTCACTTATAATTTTTTAAAAAACAAAACATTCTTTCAACATACTTATAAAACCGTTCACTTATAATGAATAAAATAATTTGAAACAAATTTACGAATAGTAAAAAACAAAAACATCCTTATGTATAGTTTGTTGATTTCATGAAACACTTTTTGTTATTTAATGTTTCTTTTAACAATAATAACTGCAAACGATTTTAAAACAACGCTATATTCAATTTTTGCTAAATTTTCTAACCAAGAAAATCTTGAATTTATAAATTGAGCAAATTAATAATGTTTCAATAAATGTCTGTTTATTAAAAAAACAAAACATTTAATACACATTATATAAGCACCTTTAAAACGTTACAGATATAATTAAAGCTTTGGCAAAATATAATGAAGAGATAAGCACCATAAGGACTTAGATATTCATTTACAAGGCTAATTAAACTTGAAAATGGGTAAATGATCATCTAAAAATATTGTTAAATTTGTGTTTAGTTATTAATTTAAATACCATACATTGATTAATTTTTCATAAAAATTATTAAATAAACTAAAATAAGTTTTCATCAATGTAAAAATGGTTTTAGAAAAAATATAAAGATTTTTGTTAAATCTTTTAATAATAATTGAAAGTAAAAAAATATATATATATATATAAAAGGAGGTCCTAGAATCAAATCCGTATCTAAGTTATACTTCTTACGGAAAACAAAAATATCAATAATAATTCCTCTATATTAAAATATTTCAAAAAGTCTTTTAGACATTTTAAAATAAACATTTTGCTACTACCAATTTAAATATACTCTTTTCTGGGATAAACCATTATTAAGTTTAATGCTGATGAAACATCTTGGATTACCCCAAATTTTTCAAGGGATTTCCTGTAACCATCCTAAAGGGATATCCTGTAACCATCCTGAAGGGATATCCTGTAACCATAAAAACATGCAGCATGAAATAAAGCTCAAATCACTTTTTTGGACACTTACATACAATTTACTATTTTTTATTGTGGCTGTAATAAGAATTTATTGATATTTTTGGATATGAATTAAATGTTCTAGCTTACTACAAGAAACATGCATAACTTTATTTGGGGTGAGGGAAGGGTTAAAAAACAGTTTTGCTTTTTCAAGTGTTTAAAGACCTCAAAAAAAAGAAGAAGGAAGTTATTGAAGAAAACAGCTGTTTTTTAAAAATAATATGATTAAAAAGATCATGGCCGAACCTATTTGAAGAAGAACCTGAGTTTCTTTATAATAGACTTTTTTTTTCAAAATCATAATCACAATGACTGTATGATATTAATATTTTAATGCAATTATGTTTGCTAAATAAATCAATTCTTTTAACAATATTTTTATTAATGATCATTTTAACATCTACTATAATTGGCTCTCTGCTATATTCTGTTAGGTGAACACTTATAAATATTAATAAATCATCTGAAAAACATGTGTAAATAGAAGCTATATCAATAGTGTAAAATTATATACACAAATAATTGAGAAATGCTCCGAGCATGGTATCCGCATTATGCAAAGAAGTAAAATTGTAAGAAAACCTATAGTGCTAACAATTAATTTTTTTAGAATCTTAAATTCCTTTTAAAATTTTAACAAACACTATTAAAATTAAATATAATTTAAAAATATTTCTATAATTCTTTTTTTTCACTTTTAATAAAATTCCCCACAATAGCATTTGAAGATCAAGGGAACAGCTTAAATAATTTAATTTTTAATGTTTTCAATATTATTAATTAATCTTAAAGCTATGAACAACATTAAAAACCCAACTAAATTTACTGCTGATTAGTTTATGAGAAAAATATAAGATGTCCAGTAAAATTTCGATAACTCAAATTTCAGTGAATGATAAAAAGTATCCTCCCCCCCCAAAGTAAAAACAATTTTTTTACATCTTTTAAAAACAGGAGTTTAAATATACACAGTATGACTATAATAGTGTTCTGTATTCATTGTTGTGCAAAATTTCAATATAGAATAACAATAATATGACACACCATTACTGGAATTGACATATTATGACATGGATATTGGTTTACGATAGTGGCAAAGATCTAGGGTTCTTTTTTGTTAAAACCTGGATCATGAAGTATGATCTGAAAAGATCTGATTGTAAAAAAAAAAAAAAAAAAATTGCCACATAGTTACACACCCATGTACAGTAGGATGCCAATAAATTTCACCCTGTTTCTTTAGACTACAAGTTATTTTAAGATAGTTCCTCAGTTAGCTCCATACAGAAAAGATTATTTTAACTTCTACTGTAGAATCTGTTACTCTATTGAATTAGTTTTGAAAGTTAATCTTTCTAATCTTTAATGATGTTCCAAGATTAAAGAGTATAAACTCATCATTTTTAACCGCTTAATGTTTCAGAGAGTCTAGGCTGCTTTTGGGTCCTATATTCTCCTAAATATAGGTTGTGAAAAATTTGAGTCATCGAGAATGGATTTTACATGTACACACATAAAGGTTTTCTTCGCTTGAATTAAGTGTATTAACTAACTTCTTAAGCTTTCATTGAAATTTCTTATAAGACATAGTTTATAGCCTCCATGAGAAGAAAATTTATCATTATTATAAAAATGCTTTACTTATATATATTTGGTATAAACTTACTTGTCTAATTGTACAATAAGTATAAAATTAAAAAATTACAAAACAAATTATGACATTTAGCATAACTAAATGATGAAGTATATTGAAAATATGGATTTAATAGGATAAGCTTAAGGAGAAGAAGTAAACTTGACTTCTCGCGGTGGGTTCTGATTATCTACAGTCCATATTGATCCACTGGTCCCTTTCACGAGAACATGTATCAAAGCCCTTCCAACATTTTGAACCCTATTACATAAAAAAAATTATCCATTATTCATTATTATGTCAAATCATATCACTACACCAATTTTATTTTGACTTAAAAAAATTAACACATTCCCAAATATAATGTTATTATAAGAAAAAAAAATAAAAGTATTTTATTTCTATAATAAAAAAGTCAATATTATGTTTATTTTAAGGACAAAATACAATTTTTTGTTCATTCCAAACAGAGGATTTTTATTGATAAGATTTTCCTAAAACATCAACCTTTTCAGTAATTGTTCTGAATTTCCATATCCCATGCATCCTTCCTCTTTTATTGTCCTCTTTTATCATGGACATTAAAGGGTTTTATACTAGTTTCTATCCCACAAAAGAAACAACATTAACAAATGCTAAAAAGTTGCCTATGTTAATGAGACAACTTGACTCCTTCATTTGTAAAACAATATCAAAAAGGTAAAATGTTTGAGCTGATGTTATTTTTGTGTTATCCCGGTAAATAGTAGCAATTTTGATCCACGAGTAATATTCCAATTTTCATTATAAAAATAATTTTTCACTGTTTTGTAAACATTAACAACCAAATAATTCTGAATTTATGATTACTTGATCATAATAATTAACTTCGTCTTACATTGTAAAATTATTTGTGTGCTATGATGTTATGCACTTAACAGATGATTACGACCATATAATTTGCAAATCTTTATTAAAAAAGTGTTGACTATTAAAAGGAGATGAACAGTTTTGCAATAGTTCTAATAAATCCATTAATCTATGGTAATAAAAAACTCACGGCTGGAAAGGCCTGTTTTCATATTCTCTCCTCCAGACTGGTTCATAGGCAGGTGAAAGAATTCCCTTCTTCATATCTTCTGCATTGGTCTCGGTGCATGTGGATTGAGGACAAAGAGCAATGATCCGGACCCCAGACAAATTCATGTGAAATGGGTCCTAGAATAGTCATTCAAAATTAATTTATTAAATAATAATAATCAATTATTTAATTTATAAAAAAATTATGAATCCTGGCATTATTATCAATTAATAATATAATTGATTATATATGTAATAAAATCATTAAAAGAGATTATTTAGAAAATTAGACAGGGTTAAAAACATCCCAAAGAATCTGGTGGATGCAATAAAATCGACACATCAAGAGCCAAAAGGAATCATTGTTAGACTGAATGGTCAGCAATCTGGGTCTTTTTAATATAGCAAGGGGGGTCGAACAAGGTGACAGTTTAAGTCTGCCGCTATTTATATTATTTATTGATAAGAAAGCAGCAATATGTAAAAAGTGAGTGAAAAGGACGTTCTAGAGATGAAGAAACCACCAGCTTATGGTGATCCATCTTCTTCTCTAGGTAGATGAAATCGCAAGCTCCATAGGAATGGTATGCAGATCAACGCCAATAAAAGGAAGTAGGAAGAGTGCAGGAAGAAATCCATATATACTGCAATGGAGGAGAGATGGACAGCCAACAAGCAAACATCCAAGGACCTAACCTACCTTGGAACAGTTTTGGAAAAGACTAAAAAACTAAAATTGGAAATTTCAAACAAAATAAGGAAAGCAAACATGGTCTACTACCGGATCAGTAAAACTGTGATTGGAAAACGAGAGGTTAGTAGAAAAGTGAAGCTCGACATCTTCATAACCATTCTTCCAAATAATCCGTTGTATAACTATAAGCTTATAGCACATCTTTACCTATACTCTTATATGGTGCTGAAAGTTGGATTCTAAAAAGCAGACTGGAGAGTCCCCGCTGCAGAGATGAAATTTCTTTAAAGGATTGCGGACAAAACAAGAAGAAATCATATCCTCAATAAAATTATTAGGGAGGAACTTAAGGTCACTTCAATGGGTAATGAATAAGGTCACTGTAAGAGCATGGCGACCCACTGAAAACAATAGACATCTCTGAGGGTAGATGGCCTGAAGAATACCCAAGAATGTTGAACCTGGACTATGTTAAACGATTATACAGAAGAAATGGCATAAAGATCTGGAAAGTTCAATCAAACCGGGGTAAGAATGGCAATCATGCATAAACTTTCTCCTATATTGAGAGGAACAAAAGGATGGAGCGAAAGAGGAAGACTTTATTTCAAATATTATAAATATTTTAACTTCAATTCAAATTTAAAATAATTCTATTAATAGCAATCTTATAATTAATTTTATAATGTTATATTAAGAGCTTTTTAAGAAATTACCCCAAAGGACCTGGTGAAGCCTATGATAGCATGTTTGGTGGCAGTATATATTGGCACACAAGCACAAGGCCTGAGCCCTAGGGTTGAGCCAGTTATTACGACTGTACCTCCTCTTCCTCCACGATCCCTCCCCATAAAGGATAGTGCGAGCAGCGTTCCTCGAATCACACCATTCTAAAACATAAGTTCAACTGAGTTAATCTTCCAATATTCACAACATACAAATGATAAATTGTCCACTACTCATTAACTTATTCAAACATATTTTATTAATTGATCAATATGTTAATAATGGTCGAATATTAAAAATAAGTTTTGTAAATATAATATGAGGCAGATTCAAAAGTTAACTTTTTCACATTTTTCGCTAGTTTAGTCGAGCAATTTTGTCCAACTCGACACTTTGCTGCCTTATTTCTCATGGTCCCGTTCTAAAGGTTCTGAAGTTTTGGGAGCATAAAATTGCTTAATTGGTTTTTCATCTTGAATGCCTTACATAATATCTGACTTAAACAAAAATATATATAATCATTTCCTATATTTTTTCTTTTAATACAAATACTCAAAATTAAATTCTATATTAATACAATTTTATTCTATTCATTATTTCAAGATAAATAATTATCAGTACTTACGAGATTGACGTCAACTTCCAGCTCCCAAAATCTGTCATTAAAAATCCCTGCATTGTTGACAACTATGTCTAAGCCTCCAAACACAGACACAGTTGTTTGGAAAGCCCCTAAAATTAACATCAAATTATATACAACAGCAAGACTGTTGATAACTTATTAAATCTATCAAATTATCAATTAAATCCTAAAATATATATATAACGTCAATATAAATGCAGTAACAAAAGTGAAAAACACTTTTAAGGAGAGTGAGAAAGATTCATTCAAAATCAGTCACATGAAGTTTACCTATGGCATTATATGTGGATTTGAATCTTCTTAGATGACTATGCGATTTAATTAATTATTTATCATAAAAGCAATAGCTAGCTATCTATCTATCTCTGATGGGGCTATGGCCCATGAAGGACCTTGGCCTCCTCAACAATTCTCCTTCACTCAGAGCGATCCTCTGCAGCTCTTTTCTATTTTCTCACTCCCAGAACCTGCAGGTCAGCCTCGACATCTTCAGCCTACCATAACCTGGGTCTACCTCTTCCTCTTCTACCAGCCGGGCATCCCTCCATTATCTTCCTCGGAAGCCTATTCTGATCCATTTGATACACATGACCCAATCATCTTGTTCTTCCTTCAAGCAATAACTAAAGGTTGGAAAGTGTTGTTTTTTTTTTCTTCATTCGATACTTTGCATTTTTATTGACAATATTTTTGTACAAAGTGTCTTATATTCAAAAACATATGCAGATATTAAAATCCATTTGGAGTCCTAAATTTTACAGGAATAGAAATATTTTAAATATAAATTTAAAATTATATATTTAACAAACTTCTTCTCTCCAAATAATCTGTTGTATAACTATAAGCTAATAGCAAATCTAAGGCTAATGTTATACCTTCAAACTGTGGATAATCAGTGACATCACATAAGCAAAATAAAGCCCGGTTGTGACCATACATGAGATTGAACTGCTGAGCAAGCAACTCTCCATTTTCTTCATCCAGGTCACATATAGATACCTGAAAAAATAGTAACTAAGCTTGTGATAATACACATTTGCATAAAGAAATAAACCCAGTTAATTCAAGAGGTTCATTGGTCAAACCACCAACAATCTTCTTCTAGAGAATCACAGAATGATTTGCATACCATTATTAAAATTTGTCCCATGTAATTAGGTTTTGAGTGAAGATTTAACTTTTTTCAGTCATTCAATCTACATATTAAAATTGTAATAATTAGTAATACATCTAGACTATCATACTAACATACTTTAAGACCTTATGAGGTCCTAAAGTTTGTTATTATTAATGGTTGATTATAATAATTCGTTATGAACAATGTAATAAGTGGAAGTGGGAAGACAAGACGTACAAATGATTATTTTTTGCTATGGACAGTTAAAGCAAAGAAAATTATTTCAAAAGCTAGAAACTAGATAAAAACTTGAAACATTTTATCAAAATGTTTAAAATGTACGCGTTAGTACAAAATTATTTAATTGTCACTAGTGACTATTGACATCTTACCCTTTGATATAGTTGTCAACTATTCTATATGAATACCTAATTAGTGTAACTAATGTATGTATTGCATAGCAACAATAAACATTATTAGTCCTTAATTTATTGTATTAATTAATTCATTATGTCTAGTTCATTTTTAATAAAAGAGGAACATTGGTCATCCAGCATATGTTACTTGAAATAATGATGTTTTTTCAGTAACATTAATTAAAATCTTCACTTTGAATAAAGTAGATTTAGTATAAAAAATCTGAACATAGACTATTTTAATTATAAAATACTAATAATAATCAAATCGTTAGATCCTATTATGGGATTTAACGATGAGAAATCTGTTTTATCAAGAATCTGTGGATGTATCTATTAAAATTAAGTAAAGTGAAATATTAAAATCAGTGTAATATATTGCATTTAAGAATATTTATGCTAGGGTATGCTAGGTATGAATAGGTAAACTGTCGGCTATGTACATCATATCGTATCCCTGGGTAAGTGACACTTGCACCTTACCTTCGCTCCGAGCTTGAGGAGTTCTTCTGCATAAGCCTTTCCAATTCCGCCAGCACCGCCCGTTATCAGAGCGATCTTGTTCTTGAAGTCCATCTTTCCAAGAAGCTCTGATCCACGCTGCTAGGTGGGGCCTGTCGGCAGGACGCATGTCAGGCGTTCGTTTATTGATATTCCGCCTACCTACCCGACCACCGGGGGCGGGAGTAAACACGAATTTCGAAAAATAACAGCCAGGCATATTTCAAATATGAGATAAACTATCGAATTACTGAACTAACCCGTCATTAAATCTAATGACAGCGAAGTGTCATTTTCAAACATTTGATGTTAAGGCGGGATCTCCTTTAAATTATTGCAGTTTTCCAGGAAAATATTTGTATTTAAAAAACATTAACATATTATAAAAACACAAGCAGATTGACCAGTTTGATATGATTCGTCTCCTCGCTCCTTAAAATTTACAAATTAAAAGCAAAATAAACAAAGGATAACGAAAATCGTGCTTGAATGTACTTGATTTTTATTGAAATTTATTAATTATTTTAATTGCAATATTACTTTGATACAAAAAATAATCCTGTGTTTTTTTAATAGAACGGAATCTCAGTAAGGCTTAGTCTTTTGAAGAAAAAAAAAAAAGAAAAGAAAGTTTCAATTCTGCGATGTATTAAAAAAATAATCAAAGATTAAAACGCTAGAATTTATCAATTGAATGGAGAACAATATTATTCTTACATAATAATAAAACATACCTTTATAAAGGGTATGCAATTAATTTGAATACAGAATCATAAGTGGGTTGGCAGCATTGGTCTAAAACGCGGTTTGAGAGGTGTCTTTATTTTATTACACCTATTTCTTTCGATGCAGAGGCAGATACAGGAAGAACGGAGGCCTCTTCGCTTCTGAAAGGTGAAGTCACTTTTTTCCTAGACAACTGTTTTCTGTTACTTTAACATTGGTGGCTTTTATTTATATAATAACTGAATTTCAACTGAATAATGTATCACTTTGAACCTTGAACTGAGAATTTCATATTCTAAAGTTTTAATGAGTCATGGGGAGATGGGATGAGGGCTTGTTGACACATGCGCCCCATGCCTCGCAAAAAAATTCTAATCGCCTTCTGTGCTTATATTAATATTATTACTCGATTATTTATAATTTTTTGGAATCGAATAACTCAGTGTATAGGGCACTGAGCTGCTGTGCTGAAGGTCCCGTGTTCAAATCCGGCTGTGGCAGGTAAATAATTAAATCTGTTACCAGCCTCTAATGAACCTTGCCTGATCTGCGGTTCCACTTAGAGTTCACCCAGCCTTTGTAAAATAGGTACTCTTGACTTTTGGGGGGAGGGGCCTGGCGGTTGAGCGTGTTCTTGGACAGATCACCTGCTTGCAAAACTTTTGTCAAAGAAACCGTAGTCTCTCCCATGTACTGAACCCAATATCCTTCATGGGTTTTGGTGGTACAGTTTTGTGAATTCTGATAAACTGGTTTAATTAAGTTGTCAGTTGGTTTACCATCAGAACTAGTGATTTAAAAGGTAAAAACTGGAATATTTATATAGGATATTTTTTCTCATAGCCCTGAAGATGACCTACACAGTAGGTCGAAACGTCGGCACACATAAAATATAATAGGTTTATACTTATTTGTTGTGTAATTTTTGACTGCACCCCCAACTATTTCCATCCTACATTGGAACATTTATAGATTATTCTTTATAGTGTTTTTGACAAAATGTTTAAGGGAGGACTAGTTCGAAAAATTGATAACCGTATAATAAATTTATAAGGTAGGCAAAAATAAGAATGGGTTATAAAAATTGAATTTGTCGGAAGAAGAGCGGTGATTATCGTAAAAAAAAGGTTAGTAGCAAATTTAACTTCTGAACAATTGAAAAAAAAGGAAGCAAAATGGGGATTGCTTTGAAAAATTAAGAGAGAAACGATAGGAACAAACAGTTGGATCTCCTGCTGGTTGAATGGGGTGCAATCCATAGCTGTTTGTTTTTTAAAGGGAGTAAAAAGTCCTTAGTTACGCCGTCCTCCGGAAGGGACGTTAAACGGGTGTCCCGAGCCTGTATGATGTCAGGTACTCCTTAAAAATCCCTGGATAGGCACTTAAACCTGGCTGGATAGCATATTAAACCTGGATAGGCAAAATTTAGAGCTCCCACTGTAGCATCATCCGATTAGCCATAGCAGCAATAAGTGACGTTTAATGAACAAACAACATAGCAATTTGTAATTAAGGGTTTTGATTAAAGAACAGTTTTACGTTTCCACTCTGTAGATATGGTTTTTTTTCCACTCAAATATTCCTTCTTTACAAAATATACTGACTTGAAATCAGTCAGGTAAAAGTTGTTGATGTAACTATTTTTTTTATAATGCAGTCTTTAACAGTGTCAGAAGAACAGTTCAGACACATATTTAATTACAAAGATATAAAAACCAGCTGCTAACACTTAAAAGTTTACTTTCATATAGTTTATAGTATAATCAAAATCCTTTAAAATACTTTAAAACTATCCAAAGTTATTAAGTACCAGACAATTGTTAAGGAGCAAGGTTTTTAAAAATAAATTATTTTTAATTCTTGATTATCGTTTTTATCTAAAGAAGATATATTTACATATATATGTACACAACATACAATAAAAAGCTATAAATCTAAAATTAAAGTATATTAATTCAGAATATGTACAGTAAAAATAAATATTTATGTTGATATTACACTCTTTGTTTTAATTTAGACATAACTGTTTTGCTTAGCGATATGAGGATTGAACTGTGAGTTGTATTTCTGTTTCAAAGTGGGTTCTTTTGGTTGAGATTCTACAGGTGTGATATCACCTCGCAGCTTTGCTAATAAAGCAGCTGCCCTTAGTTTTTCCTCATTTTCTCTTTTCAATCTTTTAGCTCTTAGTTCTTCAATGCTGACCTTCGAGGGTTTAGATGCTGGGTTTGATTCAGAATCTGAACTGCAAGAAGAACTTCTCTTTCTCTTCTTCCTCTTTCTTTTCTTTTTATCTTTCTTTTTGAGAGATGAATCACTATTAAAAGATACATCATTTTTCCTACCAAGATATAAATTTATTTTGGTTAGTGGATCATAACGAGCTTTCTTTTCAATTGTGATTTCAGGTCCATTAACAGAACTTCTATCGGGCAATTTATTATACCATGAAACATTACCAGTGGCTTCGTTTGTATCTTGTCCCAAATAGGTAAGATAACCAATCTGCTTCTCATATTTTTCAGTTTCTTCTTTTTTTTCTTTATCATAATCTTTATTTGACTTAACGAGCTGGTCGTCGCCTTTCTCAAAATCTTCAAAAAAGTTTATATGTTTTTGTGATGTTTCTGCAATATCAATCGATTTCTTTTCGGCATCTCTACCATCATAGTTTGTACGTGCTTTTTCTCTGAGCAGATTAGTTCTTGCTTCTTTTTCCTGAAACAAATTTAAAGCAATAAAGTAGTAATAAACTATGATTTAACTTTCATTAAATAATTGATATATTTGAAAAGAAAATCTAGAGCATTAATAATGAACATACAGCTAATTCTATTCGTCTTTGTCTTTCTTTTTCTTCCTCAGCAGCTTTGGCTTCATCTCTCCTGACCCTGGCAATGTTTTCCTTAGTCCGAACATGCCACCTGCAAGCATTTACTTATAGTTTTTAAAAATTCTAACATCTATAAATAATTTATACAAGTCATCTTATAAAACAGAGGGAATCTATTAAATTGTTTGTTTACCAAAATATTACTTGATGGTATATAAAAAGTTTTAAAAAAATGCAATTTTCACTTGTTTAAACTTATTTTTTAATCTTGATTTAAATGTAAAAATGATTAAACAGGAAATGCTAAAAAAATACCTTTTCTTGGGCAAGATATTCATATTGGTTTTTAAGTTTAACTGCTCACCTCGTCAACCTGAAACATTGAAACCTACATCCATAGTAACAATGTGAAATCAATGAGCTTGGTAAATAAGTGTGGATTTATTTTTAAAAAAATAAAAAACTGTTTCCACAAAAATAGCTAAATTAAATTTTTAAAATGTGTCACTTTCAACAATGCTTTCCTTTTTAGCATTTTATTTCATGTATTATATACTAATGGCGTATTCACCAACCCCTTCTCTCCCGGTAAAGGACTGTTCCGTTTAAAAAAAAATAATACTTTTAAGAATAAATATCCACCCTACAGGTCTATCGTTTATCATTGTTTTCTTTGGAAGTTTATGGAGAGTAAAACATAGTTTCAGAATTGGGGCGATTGGCGTAAAGATAAGTTGATAAAGTGCAATTTTTCTTTGCATCTTAAGCTATAGCCACCTACATACACCTTATATAAACAATTTATTTTTCCGGAACTCATAGTTCAAATATTTTTGGGAATTAAATTTTAATGCCAGTGTGACAAGTAGCTAATACATTATTATAAAAAACTATGGCTACAATTCATGAAAGGTATTGTTCTAACATTAAGAAGTAAAGATGATTTAAGTTTGTTGCAACGTTCATTGCTAGATGAAATTATTACCGTAGTATAAAAATTTCCCGTAATTACATTCTCTCAATCATACTATAGCTCACGGTAACTTGTATACTTCGAAAATATTAAAAGGGAAACTAATGAAAAGGTTAAGCTTGTGACTCAACTCGAAGCGACAACCTGCGGAATAATTACCCTTTTCAGTGAGGAGGTAAGACACGGGAGGGTTTTCCCGGTTGTTTTTACAATCTGCCGGTTTTGAACTTTGGACCTTGAGATTTATACAGTTTGTAGGGTACCGAGCTGCCCTGCTCCCCGGATATATTGTTAAATTAACTTATATTTATTTATTAAATAAAACTATACATTATTTTTTTAAAAAAGGTGCGAATTTCTTCCCTATTAATTTTCTCAAAAAGTAAATTTATTTCAGTTGTATTAAGCTCTTTGTTTTATATTCTCTTCAAAAGCTATTATGTACTATTTTTTTTATTAATTTTAATAAATGATACATGCCTACGGTTAAAATACAAATACCAATAAACTAAAGTAAAATAAGAGGAAGAAAATGGTCCGGACGGAGATAAGAAAAAAATCTCTTTATTAAGAACAACTGTTTATTTTTTAAGCCAACGTTTCGATCAACATTGCAGGTCTTCTTCAAGAAATGTTAGCGAGGTCAAGAGTTGACAGTTGACTAGAAAAAATAAAGTAAAACAAATCAACACTTTTAGAATGGACAAATTAAACACTACCGAAATTCAGCATTTTTCTGACATTTGATAACTGGATTTGTATTTCTCGTAAGAACGTGTTTTGGGTATTATATTCTAGTTTATAGTGATACATACAGACAATAGAAAAAATATACATAACATCTCTTTTTTGAGATTTGGAGAGACTAATGAGTAGGAAGTTGTAAATACTACGAACAAATATTGTTATTATAGTATAGGTTTTTTATTGTAGGTATGGATAGCTTGAAACTACAATTTAAATGTGCTCTGTAACATATTCCTGTGACAATTAAAAATATTTTAATTAACTGTTTATAAATGTTCTACTTGGGAGTTTATTTGCCGATTAGATCTTCAATTATATTAAATTCATTATTTTTAAACATTATTATTCAATAATTTGTATTTATCCTCGTATTCCTTCTCTCCATAAAATATCAGATCTAAAAAAAAAATTGCCTTATGAGTTTTGAGTTTTTTTTTCTCAAACCTTCACGTCAATAAATCCCATTGAGGATTTATTTCGGAATTTAAGTTTTTTTTTTTTCTCATTATCACACATTGCCTGAAAGCGCGATTACGGCAAATTCGCTAATCAAAAAAATGCAAACAACATAAAAACTCTTATCTTTCAGGAGGAAAGATTTCCAACATTTATTTTTAGATCTACATTATTTTTATAAAACCCGGCTTCCATTCAAAACTATATAAATAAATGGATAACAAGGTTTTAATTTGAGTGCAGCAGACCAAAAATGTCTACACATTTCTAAAATTCGATTACTAAAAATAAATAAGAGGAGACAATGCGGTTTGTGGAATCATTATTCATTTGGCTATTTATATTTAAAGTTATAATCATTAAAACCTTATTGTATTTTTAGAGAGTAAGTTATGTTGTATAGAACGGTGTATTGCAGAGCTGTAGATCTTGGATTTGAATCCGGCTGTAGCTAATAAATCATCTAATATGTTATCAGTTATATATCTTATGGGATCTGTAGATTCTTCTGGAGGTCGTCCAATCTCTGAAGTTGTAAACCTTGCAGTTGAATGCGATATTAGCCAAGCACCACCCTGCATAACCGTTGGCTTAGACAGAGTAATTCTCTACCTAGTAATGATTCCAATAGCCATCATCGGTTGTACCAAGTCCACGATTAGTGAAATATTTATTTTTCCAGAAGCAAAAAGTTTAAAAATATTAAACTTTTCCGTCTAAGACATATGAAATGTTAAAGGAGAGATTTGTATTTTTGCCACCTACAGAGATATATGAATATTCAATGCTCTATTTAAGGACTTCTATTGAGCTAGAGAATTTATAAGGAATGAGATGGCCCGATGAGGATGTAAGTCAGGGAACGGAAATTTGATATGACGCACGAACTACGCACACGTTTTTTTTACTTGTGAACTTCAGACAGTCTCCTGCTGAAGAACTTAGTCTCATAATATTCGTTTTCGGTAAAAATTATTTAATTTTTAAGGAACTATAAAAACTTTGAATAGTTTTGTAGATATTTCATATTGTGTTAAACATCTTTTTAAATTCACCCAAGAAATAAGTTTGCTTTAAAAAACAAAAAACGTTGAATCGTAAGTATTGAATGAAGTACTCAAGAGTAGAGACTGATTCATGATAATTGGTTGATTCGACTGTTATCAAGCCAGGCGGATGCCTGATAATAAGGAAGGTAGCTGGGTTAACTTGCTCTTTTAAATCTTCCCAGGGCTAGATTTTAAGGTAAGTACCGAAAATTTATCAATTTTCCTTTTAAAACAAGTTATTAATGGCTTCGTTTGTATGATTCTTAATGCCTAGATAATAAATGTTTACGTCCTATTTTCAAAACCCATGTTTTGTATACAAAACACGTCTTTGTTTGTATACATATTTTGCTGACCCATTTAATTTACTCATTGTTTTCTCAGAATTTTGTCATTTCTCTAATATTGATGACGTATTTTTTTTTTAAATTTCAGATTTCTAAATGTTTGAAGAATAAGAGTATATTAATATGGGAAAACTTCTCAGTCTATTAGCAAGGGATGATTCTAATTGCTGTACACCTCAGAAATATGATCTCTTTCTCGATTTTGAAAGTATGTACATTTAAATATATTCTGTGTTAACTCTGAATGGTGTTGAAGTTTTGAATTCAAAGGTTTAGTTAGGTGCACTCCCTTTTTAGATCAATGTTCAGTACAAGTTCTGCATGCTAAGTATTTATTGACTGTGAAGTTTTATTAGTATCAGTTCTGCAGGTTGTCATTTGGAGTTAAGTCGCAATAAGCCTGAACTTTACTTTCGTTTTTTTTTTATTACAAAAAAAAAAAATAATCCTGATTTTTAGTATGAAATAACGAGTGTAATAAAGGGAAATGTGTATATTTCGGTAATCAATCATCCAGAAATGAACGTTTCTACCCACAAGTGTAGATGATGATATAACCTATAAAGTATGTGTAAGTCTATTCTTTAATCTATAAACAGTCAGTAATAGTTACTCTATAGGACAAAAAAAACCCTCTACAACTGTAACCTGTGAACAGGTCTGGGTTTCAGTACATGGCAGAGACTGTACTGTTTAAAAAGCTAGAATTACTATATAGAGTCATTTATAAAATAATTTTTATTTTCGAGATTATTAGAAGGAAACAAGTGAAAAGTTAAAACTTATTGTGACTTAACTCAAAACGACAACCTGCGGAAACAATAAATTAAAAAAAATATCACCCCTCCTTTATTATATCAGCCTGATTATGACCTTAAGCAAAAATAAGTTGTATGCTGTTGTTTACTGTTTTGGTTACTTAGGTACCAGTACCACTATTGTTATACAAGAACTGTACTGTTGTATCTTGAATATATTTAATGTCCATATCTTGTAAATTGAAGGTATTGTTATCACGATAGGCTGCAAGATAATGTTTTATATTTCTCCTTCAAATTTAAGATTCATTTTGTCCTAGTCTAATTCTCTTCTAGAAGTGGTGCTCTTTTTCCACCTAAATTAGTTTAAAATATAATAATAATATGTAGTAATAGTTTGACTCTTTAAAGTGACAAGATTTCAACTAAGACTTCATTAGTTTTGTTTAAATTTGGGTCTAAGTTCCTTTAATTAGTTATTAAGTTTTCATTTTGCCTTAAGTAGTGATTTTGTGGTTTGGTACTTAAACAATGTCTGTCATAATTAACTGTAAAAAACATTTATTAAAGCATTTTTATGAAATTCCTCTAATTTATTCTTTTGAAAAATGTTCCTGTTAAAAAATAAAATCCCGAAGTTGTTCCTGAAAATACTTGTTCATGCGATTGTTTATTTAATGCCACTTTATGCTGCTATGGCTAATCGGACGATGCTACAGAGGGAGCCCTAAATTTTGCCAAGCCAGGTTTAATTAGGATAGGGATTTTTAACAAGTACCTGACATCATATAAGTTCGGGACTCCAGTTTTAAGTACTTTCTGAAGGGCGGTATAACCAAGGATTTTTTACTCCTTTTTAAAAAATCTTAGGGGAACTGCTGGGATATGAACTTGGGCATATGTTTTTTGAAGTTTACTATTTTTTCACATATTGTAATATGCTTATGTTCCACTTTTAGCAGAAGCCGTTTACCTGGTCAGTCTAATTACTCAGTTTCTTTGTATTTCTCATTATATAAACTATTACTACATATTATTCCATTTATTTGGTTAAAGAATGATATATGATGCAAATTTCTCATTTTAGAAACTTGGCATTAGAAATCTGATAATTTCTGACAATACAATTAATAAGAGGATAGGTGGACTTGGATAGTTTGAGTATGCACTGTGAGGTCCTTTGATCTTTGCTCTTGTTCCCACCTGAAATTTTGAGCTAGCCAAATGAGTTTTGCCATAAAATTTTTTATTATCATAACTTGGATTATTACCATTATTAATTAGTGACTTTTAATTACCAAACGTTTTGATTTAGATGGTGAACCAAGTGAGAGTGAGCTCGATACCTATCGGGAAGTAAAAAGTGTGTTAGAATCAGCCGAAGGTATTTTATCTGAATTAGCATTGTATAAAGGAGCAGGTCGTGAAATAAGAGAAGCAATCACGACCCCGACCGACGAAGCAGTGGCAGCTGCATGGGTCGTCGTGCTGCCGCTAGTTGCCAGGCTCAAAGCTTTCTACTTCTTCTCATTAGATATCCGTAAGCTTCAGTAATACTTCATAATTTTAGCTGTGTTAATTATTATTTAAACTAACTTGTTATAAATAAAAATTGAAAGTTTATAACTAAACGTAATTTATATTTGAGGCATTTTGTTTTCAGAAAGGGTTGTTCCATTGATTCTCAATGAATTATGTTCTGGAATCATGAGTCCTACTCAGCATTTAGAGTCTCAGCAAGCATTAGTAAAACAGTTTGCCGATATTTTGGAATTTGTTCTCAAATTTGACGAGTACAAGGTAAACTTCTATTGGTTGAATATTTGTGGAAACAGAAATCTTGAATCCCGTAGTAACTTAAATTTCTTGAACTGTATTGGTACTTGTGACTTAGCCGGTACCTAAAGACTGTTATCTGCTATTGTTTACTACCTGAACACTTGATAACACCTACCGTCCTATTCATTTAAATAGAAATTAAAAGTATAAAAAATTTAATAACAAAATGCTAATTCTAGACCTCTATAATGAAATAAAAAAGCACTGTAGATATTTGAACATTATATTAAATTGATAACAATTACAACACTTGAACATAAACATTAAGTAAAGGTTATAAGTATGTACATTAGTCTAACAACAGCTGGAATCTTCTGGCCACAGGTGGTTGCCATGGATACTCCCATTGTTGACTGTATTAGGAATATGACAGTCTCCCCTCCTAATATGAAATCACTCACAAGACAAACGGTATTGTACCGGATCCCCATAACATTCAATAGGTCTATGAGTGCGGACAGGGCGAGAGAAATGTTGTAGTGGAGGCGGACTTGGTTGAGCAGGAGATAGAGCACTGGTCTCAGCTCGAGGAACTTGAGGTACACTATAGAGTTGTGGTGGTGCTGGATCAAATGTCACTGTCATCTTTTGAACTAATGAAGAACGAAGTTGATTAATATGTCGTTTGATAATTCTTCCAGAATCAAGTTTCACAAGATAATGATGAGTTCCCAGTTTCTTGAGAATTTCACCCAAGTGCCCAGATTGGTGAATTATTGACATAGACAACTATAATGAAATAAAAAAGCACTGTAGATATTTGAACATTATATTAAATTGATAACAATTACAACACTTGAACATAAACATTAAGTAAAGGTTATAAGTATGTACATTAGTCTAACAACAGCTGGAATCTTCTGGCCACGGGTGGTTGCCATGGATACTCCCAGTGTTGACTGTATTAGGAATATGACAACCTCTCTAGTCACGTTCCTCTTATATATAAACCTTTTCTCTAAACTTTCGACGAAAACATCTCCATTTCTATATCCTTGTCAAAATCCATTTCATGACCTTTTTCACATAATTTCATCTCTGGAATTATTCTGAACTTCCAGAAGTATTTCACAGATTCTTCTTTTAAAGATGGCCATTCCAAAATTATTATTCTGTTAATTTTAAATAGGCAATACCAAAACGAATAAATAAAAACAAACACAAAATTAAATGTATAGAATAATGAATAGAAATTTATATTGACAATAAACAAAATTAACAAGACAAAATCTCTAAAAAATAATATAGAAAACAATTGAATAACAGACATAAATAACTCCAATGAGACAAGATAAGAAGTTAAACGAGGTAAGGAGGTAGTTTTTATGGCAACCTGTTAAATCACAAGTACCCTTTTTTTTCCCTATTCAAGTAAATTAAAGAATAAGCAAATCATTATTAGGGTTTACAGTAGTTCTTATTAATTTACTAAAATTAATTTGTAGATGAAGACTCCAGCGTTACAGAATGATTTAAGTTACTATAGGCGAAGTGTTACGAGGAGGGGGTTCAATATGATTGAGGGTGAAGCTGCTGTGAGCACCGAGCTAGCCAACAGGATGTCACTCTTCTACGCACAGGCTACTCCTATGCTCAGGGCACTCACCCAGGCCACAGAGAACTTCGTCAAGCAGGTAGAGATAGTTAAATTTTATATACTTTTTATTATTGCTATTATTACTATGTGTTATTAATATTGGAATTATTGTTACATATAGAACAAGGACATTATTCCAATTGAGAATACAACGGAGACTCTTGCAACTATGGCAAAGGTTTGCCTACGAATGCTCGAAAGCCCGTGAGTTAATATTTGTCTGTATTAAGTATATATATATGTATATATAGCACATGTAGATAAGCCAAATATTTAGTCTTATCTGTAATAAGTATATTTAGCAGTCCGAGGAAAAATTAGATAACTCGATTTTTTTTCTTAACATTTGGTAACAATGATTTATAATATATTTTTTTAATGGACAAATTTAAGGGTGTGGTCATATTTTAGTTCAAACAGGTGAAAAAGTATTCTGTAAATATGAAAAACTAGTTTTTTCGATCAGTGCCTGAGGAAAAACAAGGTAAGTTGGCTTCATAGAGTTGGGCTTCGATCCCCTCGAACATCCTCTTCATTTTCTAGCAATCCAAATGAACTTAAATAAAAGTAATGATACCGCTTCCGAGGTTAAATTACTTTCCTGGACAAAGGAAAAAGCGAATTACCTCTTTTTTCCCCTGTAGTCCCCTTATGAGTTGAGATATTTTAGAATTTATCAATTAATTCAATATTACCCCTTAGAAATGCCCAATGAACTTATGACATCTACTGGAATTCCCCTGTTCCTAGTATCTTCAGATGTCTCATTTTCAGTGTATATATTTTTTGAGGGAAGAAAATACTAACAGTGATTTTTCTTGAGCCTCAAAGTCATGGTAGCAAAAACAATAATAAAAACCTGTTTCCTATCTCTGTGTATGTAATACAATTTTCTTGATATTTCTTAGCTATAAAATGTTTTTATTTTTTATTTAGGAGCTTGGCTGGTCAGTTTGAGCGAGAAGAGACTGAACTCCTTGTACTGAGGGTTATGGTCGGATTGATTATTCTGTACGACCACATTCACCCGCAGGGAGCATTCGTCAGATCGTCACCTGTCGATGTTAAGGGCTGCGTAAGGCTGCTTCGAGAACAGGCACCAATCAAATCAGAACCACTTCTTAATGCATTAAGGTAATGAGAGCTTATTAATAACTGTTTTGTATTGCTATTTAATTATAATTTTTTTTATGGGAATTTATTATTATTTTTTTTATTGGAATAGTAGTGTGAAGGGTCAGGTGCCAAATTTGACCCCCATCTCTGTGTTAGTCCTGATCTTGTTCTTGTAATAAATGCCCGCAAATAAGCTATTTGCATCTGCTGATGTGTATATATTATTTATATTTTTAATTGTTTCTTTAGAAAATACAAATATTTTAAATCAAAATTAACAGGTGACAAATATGAAAAGACTGAATCCTAGTGTATAGATAATTCAGTTCGCTAAATTTCTGTAAGTGTGAATGCTCCTCTGACTGTATTAAATGTATTCCTTAATGTTTGACTTACTATTTTATTTCAAAATTTAAATAGTTAAAACTTAAACTTTTATCATAAGACAAGAATTTATTATAAAAGCTAAACTGTTTTAGTAAAACTAGAATTTTATTACTAAAAAATTCCTTTGAAGCTGTTAAATATTTTTAAAAAAATTTCCTAAGGACAGGTATTTTCAATTTCCTGTTTTAGTTTAGAGACTTAAGGTTTTTAGTTGGAATTTTTCCACTAATGTATTAACATTTATTTAATGTCTCTGTTGACCTTTCCCTTTTTATTCTTAACTTATTCTTCTATCTTCAGGTATACCACAAAACATCTGAATGAAGATGCAACACCCAAACAGATTAAGAATCTTCTTGCTGCTTAACCACAGCCAATTCGTTATCAAAGATTGTTATTATTTTCTTTAACTATATTGGTTATTTCTTCTTTAATTTTAGTATTTGTTTTAAGTTTTTTCTTACATTTGCCAAATATTTTATAAAAGAGTAAGCATTACCAAATATATTGTGATCGTATGTTATATTTCTATTACCAATGAGAATTTTTTAAAGACTTTAAAATTTAATATTTATGTATTCAATTGTGTATATATGTTGATTGTATGTGTATATTAAAAAAAGAAAAAGACTATTAGAAAGAAGTTTGTTTACAACTATTCATCATTTTAAAGTATAAATACTACTTGGTATTGGTTCAAGATGTGGTACTGTAACAATATTTTACCTACGATCAATATAATAATAGATGAAATAAAATGTCAAGTGCGGCTATTTGTGATGAAATCAAGTAGAAGTCTCGCCCGACTTGACTATGATGTTTTGAAAAAGCTGGAACTGGGTATTGTTATGCTATAAAAGTAAATAATTGTTGTTTAACTGATTGTTGATAATTATAAAATTGTATAATGTTATTTCTAAATGTGTTGTCCCTCAATGTAAACAGCTCAACAATAGATTTATATAGTTTTTTATCTAGCAGAGTCAGTTTGGTGGTACTAAGATCAGTATTTCTTTTTGGTAAACATCATCAACTTGCAATAATATGATCTTTATTTAGACCTTAATCAACCCTTTAACGACTGAACAGTGGGGTGTGCGTGAGACTTGGAAATATCTGATCATTATTCATGCTTCGTTTTCCTTCATTATGATTTTCTTTTTAAGTTTCCAATCGTCCTTTTTTATTCAGTCTTTAAATTTTTATAATTTATTCATTGAAATTTACAACTGTATTATAACAATACAACAAGTAAATGGCAGGAATGGTACATATTGGCATAAATAAAGACAAGGAGAGAAACTACCCAGTGATAGTACTCAAATAACAAGTTCAACTTGGGTCACGAGGCCATCTTCTTTTCAGATGCCTCGAAGGATTATCAGGAATTGAAGAAGTTGCTAGTTCAAAAACATTAAATTGTATTTTAACAATTTCTGAGTGGAATAATAAATTAAAAATATAATTTGTAAATAATCATTAGAGCTGCAGATAAAAATATACAAGTTAATTATATGTATAAAAAAAAAGACCAAACTATCAGGGACATATTTTACATTAGTATTTCTATTTGATAAGGAACGGCTAAAATATTCCTTGAGAACCATTAGATGGCTCTTAGCACAAACTGATAAATTAGTCCACACACCCCAACAGATATAACAGCTTCAGTCGCTAAAGGGTTAATGATAAGAGAATGAAATTATTATTGGTACCGCCTTGATAATGTTATTATTGGCTGAGCTGTATCCTAGTAGTTACCAAAAAAAGTCTTCGAAGTAGTTATTATTGTGAGCATTAATCAAACTGCCAATGAATTGTGTTCAAATATTAAGTTCTATCTTAATGTTACGATGCTCGGCAGAGGTTAAACTGCACAAATCGAGTCACTACTTGACAGGGACAAGATATATCTGCTCAGAGAAACAGAAGGTTGTATTAGAAGTGATCGGTTTGTAACTTACCTGTCATTACAGGTTTGTTCAGTGCTTGTGTGTAAAAATATTCGAAAAAGACTATGTCACACCTGTTAAATTCAATGGCATTTTCAAGTATTAAATGTTTGAATAGGTAAAGTTACTCTTCACTGCTGAGTAGAATGCTAGACTGTTTACCTGTATTCTAGTCTCTCACACAGAAGCTTTTGTAAGGCCCTTTTTAAATTTTATTTTATAGACAAACTAATGAAAGTATCTCACTATGTAATTTGCTTCATTCAATTTAGTTAAAATCAGTTATCGATTTACCAATTGTAATTTATTACTTTATTATTATTATAAGATGAAAACTTTTAACTTACAGTATAAAAACAAGTCTTTCATAAGTTAATGAAGGCATATTGAACGTTATGAAAACTAAGATAGTTTCTTTAATCAAGGAATAATTTATTTTTACATTGTTTCAATTTTATTAGAGTTATTCCTTTGTTGCCAAAATCAATATTTATATTTATATACTCAATTTTATATTATGTTGTTTTAGGAAAAAAAAATTATTTCAATTATTATATAAGAGTCAGCTGATTGTATTTTTTAAAAAATATTTATTGTACAAATACAAATTTCTTTAACATATCAAATAATGTGTTAATTAGGAACCTCATAAATTCCCAAGCTGCACCTTCTTTGGCTTGATCCAATATTGGCTGCGCGCGTGTTATTTATTAATGACAGATTAGTACTTGCTTAACTAGAATTCATCCCAAGAATCACTTGTTTACTGGACAGTTAATCTTGAAATACTACTACCAATTCCGGCCAGTTGTTTCTAAATTCCATACAGGAACATTATTACCTGAAAAAGTACACAGTAGTTATAAATTTTATAATAAGTATAATCTTCGCTAGCCAAATATATATTGATTCAAATAAAATAACTTATTAAATACAAAAGGAAACTTTAGTATGCATATAAATAGGTTTATGAACTATTAATATACTTAACACTAAACCTTTTTATAATACTTAAACTATACTATTATGACCAATTTGGCTACAGAATATATATTATCCCATCACATTGATGTTATGGTTATCACATTATTCCAACAAAGAAATTTAGATTTTACCTAACACATGTAAATTTGGATCCTATAGAAAATAAGAACGAATTCATCATCTAAATTTATTCAGGTATGTCCTAACATAAATCATTATAACTAAAGAACTTGTTTAAATGAATATAAAATTAAAAAATCTAAAAATTAAAAGCAATTTTCAAGTTTTCAGCACCTTCATCAATAAAAAAAAGAAGACAATATTCGAGTTACAAATAATTAATTTTACAATATATTGTTTTTGTAAATGTTAATATATTATTTACAAAAAATATTTTGGCATACTTCTGTAGCTATTTTAATAAAAACGTCATATTTACCAAAATAACACACTTATTTCAAAACCATCTATATATTAGATGAATGAATATAACATAATGCCAAATATGTAATAGAGGTACAATAGAACATGAAAAATATCAATACACTCTTGTAAATTACTACTATGCCTATAAAGATCACAATTATTATCATTATGAACTTTTCCAACTGATAAATTAACAAATAAAAATCTTATTAATTTAGCATATTAAAAAAGTTAATGTTACTTTAAGTGCTGTTATAAAAGTAACAATAAATATTACATGTAGTCAAAGCTACAAAATAGTTATTAATTAATTTTTTAATAAAATTAGAATGATAAAAAAAAATTTGAATTTTTCATCCGAAGAAGGGAAAATACATGGATTTAAAAACAACAACATTATTGCTAAGATGCTTGACATAAATACAGCATTGAGAAAGAATACCATCCAAGCCTTCTTATGGTTAACATCCCACCATCATAAGACTAGCAATTCTGCAGCACCGGTAAATAAGCGGTGGAGTCGACTTTTGTCCAGAGTGAGTTAATTGAATCGAGGGAAGCAGAATCATGTCATTCTCAAAATGCATAGTGGCTATGTGGCTATGTGAGACCTTGGATTGAAATGGATAAATTGCAATATAAGCAATGGCTCTATTTCAATCCAAGCCCTGATCTAGCCACTTATTAACTACGGAAATAACACAATTCCGCTTCTTTAAGGGCAATAAACTCATTGTGAAGAAAATTCAACTAAACCACTCTTATTTATTTATCTTATTAATTATTTATTCAATGAATTATTGTGTATGTAGCAACACTGCAGAACAAGGCAGCATTACTCAAGTCTGAATAAAGAATTTCTCATTGTTATAATAACTTTAAATTCATGAATCTCTCCCCCACCAAAATAAATAAGAAGCTTGTTATTTCCAGGAATAGGAAATTTTTTAGCATTGACAACCACAAAAGCCACATTTTAGTTTATAGTATTTTAGGCATACCTATCCTCTAAATGATAGATGTACCTTATTATATAAAGGGCATTTTTCATGCTGCATAGAGTGGCTGATAAAAAATAAATAAATAAAGCTAAGATGTATTCATTATAGTCGTGCAAATATGAGAAGTTTTTATTAGATTCAATAAGTATTTTTTATTATATTTAGAAATATAAATTAATTTGAAACTGCAACAGAACTGATTTTTGTTTGGGAAGATTTTTTTGTTGTTACTATCTTGACAAGAATGACACTTATGATATGATATGATGATTATAATGACACTTAGACTGAATATCAGTAATTTAATTAAAATTGTTTATATTATTTCTTACAATTTAATTTAAATTTTTTCTCAAAAAATTATAAATTTAAAAGAGAATAAACAACCATTTTAAAGTATATTATTGATTTTTAAAAAATGTGAAAAATTCAATTGGCTGTGTAATAATTAGTATATCTGTAACCGATGATGTTTCATGTAAAGAATGAAATAAATAAAATGTTACATGTATTTTTTTAATTTAAATTAATTTTTTTTTTAATAGTTCCTTAAGTAGTTAGTATACTCGGTTAGATTTAACTTGAACATTGGCCACTTGCTTTGCTGCAGTATCTACCTTCCTTTGAGCATTCGTTAACTTCCATTTACAATGGGTCTCAGGTTACAGATAAGTTTAGGTATAAGATTTAGTAATACAAATCCACTCTATATCATCTAACTTCATACTTATAATAAATAGCTAAGACAGTAGTTCTTTACTGTCGTATTTTTCTCAAAAATAATAAACTTTAAGATCATCTGAGGGAAAAGATGAGTTTACATTATAAATTCCTAAAACAGCGATTTGAAATATCTGATATTCATTCCTCCTTCCACATTTGGTTATATCCAATGGTATCCTTTGTATAAAAAGAGATCAAATTCATTAATTATGGTTGTATTATAAACAGAAGAATATCATCAAAGTGTAAGTTAATTTTGGAAAGGTTGTCCATAATGGTTTTGTACAGCACCTTCAAATTGTTTTAGAGTTGAAAATGTGTAGACGACTTGAACTTTTCTTAGGTTCGTCACATCTCAATAGTCCCTTCAAATCGAGTTCAAAGTTGCGTGTATATTGTACATAACAATAATGCAGGCAGTGCTACAATTATTTGGGTTTAAATATTTACAATGACAATATTGTTTAAGAGATTCATACTTCCATACTGGAATAGAAAAAAAAAAATAAATAAAACATTGTTAAAAATGTTCAATCTGATTCAATTTCTTTTTATTGATTTCATAATCATAATATTTTTTCTAGATTGTACTGAAATATTAAACTTTAATATAGGAATTGTGTCTAAAGAAGATACTATACAAAATAATGGGAAATGGTTACAAATAGGAAAAAAAAAAGACAATTTATGCTGCATCCATCTTTACAAATACACATTTAAACTGATGGCTGCTAAGAATATTTATTAAACTTTAACAGAAGATTTGAGCAGTGTGTTGCTATCAAGGAAGCATATAACATTTTTGAAAAAAGGTAGTAATAACTTCTGAGAGGCCTCCTTCCCTATAGCATAAAATAGCTTTCTTCATTAACAATCTATAACAAGCAAACTTCTAAAAATTAATCTCATTAAAGTAGCACTTGTGTTTAGTTGAATTGAAAGGTGGCCTTAGCAATTTATTGTAGTTACCTCTCAAGTAGCATCGTTTTCCCTCACTGTTGCAGTATTTGCTGAGATATCTTGCCTCAAAATATAATTACTACTGCACATTTTCCTCGAGGTGAAATTTCCTCAGAAGTATTTTTCTTTAGAAATAGTCAGCTGTTGTGGGACAACGCTATCCTACTTGTCTAGCCTCAGATTTGAGAAATGCTGGAAAATGTGCCATTATTTCATAAAATAATAAGAAATGATCATTTTTTAATAATCAATAGACATATTTAGTGATTAGTAAATGTAGTCTTTAGAAAAGATTAATATAAAAAAAAATCTGTTAAAGAAACCTGTTTTAATTTGGCCTTACTCTTCATGTAAACATCTAGTTGTATTGATTGAAATGAATGTGTTGGAAACAAGATTAGAGATAATAATAACACAATACGGATGAATATACAGTGATTTAAATTATTTGGCAATCGAAAAGGACTAATGTCCCTAATCCCTTCTTTTATAACTGAGCCTAAGAATCCAACTAGGCTAATGTAGTTAAAAAAAATTAAAATCAGAAACAAAAACGAACTTGGAAACAACTATGAGGAAAATATGGCTAACTTTCTACGAGCAAATGGTCAGGATGTATACGAAAAGGTTGAATAAGCAAATTTTTGATAAGATACACAACCTGAAAAGCCAGAGAAGTTATGCTAAACAGATGAAAGAAGAACTTCATGACTTGGAATTATTGAAGAAGAGAGAACAAGGCATAGCCATGGGGAATGGATGGGGGAGAGAAGAAGGCAAAATTCTGAGAGAATGAAGGATTACTGGAGGATTAGAAAAAATGAGCGTGTAAAATCTGTGTGGTCCTTCGCTTACCAGTTTGCAAAAAAAACAACAGATTTTTACTAAACAAAAAAAGTAACAAAAGTAGTATTACAAATATCTAATAGAAATGTACTTTTTAATCTGGTACTATAGTAGTAGACGACCCTACCCCCTTCTTCTCTATTACTATTTTACTGTATATAATAAAATACAACAATTTGATGTTGAAATATAGTTGTGTGATCATCCTAATACACCATGGGCTACAAAAAAAAACATTTTGAAAGTGATCAAGCAAAAGTGGCTTGAAAATATAACATAAGATATAACACGGAGGCTGGATTGATTGAAAGCTAGATGGTGATATTCCCGGCAGGTGGTTTAAGGAACTTTCTAAAGGGAGTGAAACTCGATTATACCGTCCTTTAGAGGGATGTAAAATGGCGATCTCAAGCCTGTGCCATGTCAGGTACTTGTTAAACATCCCTCTCCCAATTATACCTGGATAAAGAAATTGTTGGTCTCCCACTATAGCATTATCCGGCTAGCCATAGCAGCATTAAGTGATGTTAAATAAAACAAACAAACAAAGGACGATGATGGATCACCTAAGGCCTATTACAAAATTTGTATATTGAGCATTAAGAAGGATACAATTGAGATATAGACTAAAGTATTCAGTAGTAGACATGATTTTTCATTCAATTCAAATGAGTCTCAGATTAAGTACTGAGGAAGCTTGCAGTATGTCCAGCGAAACTTTGCCAAAGAAGTTGACTACACGGTCGAAACCAGAAGAAACACCTGTTGAATGGATTACAAATATTGGCCGTGGCAGTTTAAGAGAGTATATCACCAAACTATAAAACTGACAAATTCAGAATAATATTGTAATTAGTAGAAATCTACAAATTACCATAAACATGAGAAAATGGATACAAAACTAGAGTACTACCAAGTTATCATTTCATGGCGCCGCAGTAGTGATAACAGAATTCTTAATAAGATCTTTGTATTCATTAGATTTAGTAAAGTTATTACTGCTTTAACTTAATATTATTATTGTTAATGATATCTGGTCATTTCAATCACTGAGGAGAACAGGTAAGTTGAGGTTAGGAAATTAATTATAATTTTAATTGTAAAAATGGTGCATACAACAATAGTTATAAATATGAAGGAGAACATCAGATAACTCTCTAATAGTAAGAAACTATTTTAATTTTATTTTAAAAAGTTTATTTATTTTTATTAATTGATATATAATATTTATAATTATTGATTTAATTCAAAATATTTTCTTACTATTTGAGAATTCATTCTCATCAGCACCCCAACCAATTTTCTCTCCATAAAGTTTATATGGTAAATCGAATCGATAATAATTCAAAATTATTTTAAATCATGAAATTAATGCAGTAATAATTTTAATACTTCCAATAAATACAAAATCTAAGTTAAGTATAAATCAGTTAATTACTAGAAATCCTGATAGATAGCACTAGTGCAGCATCGTTAACTGATAATGCTGTAGTTTTACCACAAAATTTACTACAATACTAATTATTAACCGTTTCTAAAAATTAACAACAAAAAACATTGTTGGAAATTTAATTGTCCATAATTGAACATGAAGTCTTGTTCCAAATGGAAATGATCAACAACAAAATAAATTTTTTTTGGAAAGTTAAAGAAATATTTAACCAATGAAAAACACAACACAATCAATAAACAACTGTTATTTAAAAAACAAAACAAATATAATCATCTGTTAACTATTATCTGAATATCCTACATGGTTTAATAATGTTTTATTTTTTCAGAAGTATCAACAGAGATTTCTGAAAATATTTGAACCTTCCGGTGGTCTGTTGATCCTTCAAGAGATCGAAAAAACTACCGAATCATGGAAATCACTCAGGAGGTAACGTTAGCAAAGAACAAAATATAGACATTACAATTGTAATTATTAGGCATTAAAAAGTTTTTTAAAATAAAAACTCACTACACCTAAGAGAACAGCCTTTTTAGTACAGTAAATTTAGGCATTAATCTTAATGAAAAAAAGAAAAAGAAATAAAAAATTGTTTTTTAAAAATCATTTTTGTAATAATTGTTAAAAAATCCAAGACTTTTCGGTGTCGGGTTTTGGTGATAAAAGGGGGAGATATATAGAGAAATGATTTATTTATTTTTCTGAATATTTAAAAATATATAAGGTTTGGCTAATTGCAAACATTCTATAAAAAATTAAAGTTGTTTAAACTGCCGATAAAATTCATTTTATACAGTTTTTTTTTTTCTAAAAGCAATAGAAACAGAAATATTAAATGGATAAAAATTATTGTTTTGCTTCAAGTGAAAATTGTTCTAGGCAATATAGTAATTAAAAAATGAGTCCGAATTTACCAAATGAACTATATAAAAATTTGTTAAATCATCAAACTACGATTATAACATTATCTTGATAGTCGGAATCGATATCTTCTGAGCCTGACAAAATTTCAAAAGAAAAGCTTTCTTTTCAGGGGTGAAAATGATGTCATACCACTCATTTTTTTCACTGTTAGGGCATGAGTATGAGACTAACCTTGTCTCGAAACGTCGCCTAAAGAAGTTTAAAGAAGGACTGAAACTCATGAACCAAAACATAATATATATATAAATAAAATTTAATATATTGAGCATTGATATGCATTAACAAAAATGTGAAGAGTTAATTTTATAGAAAATTCAAATTACTTTAATTTTAAATATTAGCAATAAACCATTCTGTAACCGTTCATAACTTTCCACGGACAACCGATATGACTGTCATTTTATTTCAACCTTAATTTACAATTTTCAGGCAATACAAACAGATACTTGAATCATTATAACATCTCGCCAAAACTCATTATTAAAATCTATCTATACTAGAATTAGTTTTACATATTCAATCGTGTAGCATCATTTTCTTCCTAAACAAAATGGTGACACAGATTAATTAAGCATTTAAAGTAAAAATGAGCTAAATTCTTAGTCAAAACATTATAGTTACGTTCATCTAAGAGATTTAAAAACATCAAAGTTGATGCCGAGGGTTAGAAACTATCTAATGAAAAGCAGTCAGGAAAATTTAATTCCATCCCATATTTAGAAAAAAAACCCCTGAAAGTACAAAGATAAAAAAAAAGAAAGAAAAAGAGACTTAAGCACTCATTCAATTTAAATAAATAAAAAGAAGGTAATAAAATGTAAAATAGAACTTGAACAACCAAGAAATCGGATAATACTTTGTGAATGACTGGAAACATTACTTACTTTTCATTAGCACTTTATTAGGCATTGGCTGCCTGCTCTTAACCAAGAGAAAAGTCTTAAAATAATTCGATGGACTACAGTTGATCTGGCCTCCAAACATACACAATCACAAATGCACTTATCTTCAACTTCTATGAGAACAGCTCAAAAATAGGATATGACGGATCAGTAGAAGCAAAGAATGAAAAGCCAATCTCCTCATTAACAATCAACAAAGTATATATTTGTGATCATTAATAACATATGATTAAAATAATGTAACTGATAAGACAAATGAACTTATTATAAATAGTTGATGGTAGATGCGATCATAAAAACAATGTGAATTTGAGATTTATTTCAATATGAATTCATAGCACTCGAAACATCAAGAATTAAAATGTTTTATACTTTATAAAAATAAATGGCACTCATGTTGAAACATAATTTGTTGTTGCAATACTCCTTAATAAAATACATTGTTTATTTATAAATTATAAAAAAAAATTATATCTTTATTGATAAGACAGCTATATTTTGAAAAATACAGAGATAACATAAAGAAAATATTTTTAACTAACTAACTGATCGGCTCAACAGTCCTTGCAGGACCTAGGCCTCCTCCACAACTCCTCACTCCCATGTTTTTCAGATCATGCTCTATGTCATCGATCCACCGTCGACGTGGAATTCCTAATTTCCGCTTTCCTCCTGATCTTCCATGGAGCATTTTCTTAGGGAGTCTGCTTGGCTCCATCCTTTCCACAAGCCTAAGCCATCTCAGCCTTCCCTGTTTTATTACAATGACAATATACAGGGTTCCTGATAGATGTTTCGGAGGTCTATATTTTTCCTTATCTGTCATTGTCTATTCATTCTCCTGTATTGGGCCAAATATCTTTCATTCCCATCTGCTAATCTTGCTGTCTGTCTGCTTGATGTATGAGTGCCCCTCACTCCTGCAGGTCATCATTGGCCTGATAACTGTCTTGTATAGACTTACTTTTGGTTTCCTTACATGCACTTCAACCTAAGGGTTTTATGCAGGGCTTAATAACATCTGTTTCCCGCAGCAATTCTTGCAAGCACATCTGCCCTAGTATTGTTGTCATGCCTCATATATACTTGAATTCTGTGCTATTGGGGAATGTATAATTGCCTATTATCACTACCTCCCCCTGTATCCTTTCATTTCTTGATGCCATCAAGTATTTAGTTTTTGGCAAGTCCAGGCTGACAATATTTTTACTAGATAATAAACAACTATAAAAATAATAACTTATTTATTTTGCCTTAGGAAACCATAATGTTGGCAACATTGTAGGGCATGGACCTTTACATAACTTTTCAATGATTTTTTTTTTAGGCTTGATTCATATCTTACCTACTGTCTCCTTCTTTTTACTTTAAACTAACAGACCTAAATATTAAGGTGATGATTGAACAATTTTACTTAAAATATGATACAATTGAAACTTACAAAAAAAATTTTTTTCACAACCTCTGCCTCAAAAAGTAGTGTTTCAATAGGTACAAAACAATTGCACAACAGAATTATGCTTCATGGAAATTATTAATACTCCATGAGGACATAGAGTACTGATATTGATACCAACCGCTTTTTGTTTCTCAAAGGTGGAACAGTCAATAATGATGAGCACAACAGTCTTTGCGACAAAATTAAAACCAGCTGACGTTGCCATCGAGCCTCCTTTCAGGCTTGCCAACTGATTCTGATTCCAATCTTCCATTCTATCCTCCCTTACATCTTTTAACTCATGCTCTCATAAATGTGTATGCTGAATCCCCTCTCTTGAAGATAGGTTTCAACAGATCACATGTCATATTAAACTCGCTTCAAAAGATTTACTTTTATATATATTTAATTAGAATATATGAGTACCGTTAGATGATCTCATACGCCTGTCTGGTAAGTATACCAAGTTGAAGACTCATCCTGTTTTCCAATACTTTACTCTTATCAGATCTACCTTAGTGTGCGACCCACTCGTCTATGTTCTCATTAAGACCCTAATAATCTTGATTTGAAAGCTTTGACATTTATCCTTATAATATCAATAATAAAGCAAAATATTCAGGCAACGAGCCTGAAATAAAGAAATAAGAAAACTTTATTTGATTACTCCATACAACCATAACTACACTACATGTGCTTCAGTATTAATATCAGACATTTATATATTATTATTTCAAATAAATATTACACTAATGGCAATCCAAACCCAAACAAACTCTCAACTGTTTACTGTAATTTTCGTTAACCATAGGATAATTGGAAATGTTTTTCTTTGCAAAATAAATGAGTGTTGTATAAATAAATAAAAAACAATCATTCTTCATTTAAGCAAATTAATCTATTTACAATTTTTCACCTGTTTTATTTTTTCCCTCATATTATTCTTGATAACACATCAAAATGATAATTACATACAGGTACAAAACAGAAATTTATCAGGAATCAAAAACATCAAAGGCCTGATCGATTTCTTCATACAGCTTGTAATCATAATTGTAGCCACTACATCACTCCTGGCATTTTCAAAGCATAATTGACACATAAGGTCCAGCAAACAACATAAATAAAATTTGCCAAATTAACCACAATTAACAGATTGTTTTTTTTTAACATTCGATAACTTTTCACCATGCCATTCAGTAAAATAATCTTACTTGTAATGGCCTACTTAAAAAAACTTGGAGGGAAGAATGTTTTTCCATCTTGTTTCAGAAGATTAACACTAACTAATCCAGCGATTTAAAGTTGTTACAAATTACAGACATTGAAACAAGTTTCAATACTCATTATTTATTTATTAGTTTAAGTACATAACATATTGTTGTATATTTAGATTGAACCATCAAAATACCACCGAAGATACATTTGCCCAAAGAATTGCTCGAGGATGTTTTGGATTGATTATTCAAAAGAGTCTTAGCCTCGAAGTTGCAGTGGGTTCAGGAAGAGTATAAAAAGAAGAAACAACAGATGATCCATTTATTGTTGGTTCAGATCTTGTTTCAAACAGGTTGCTTCAAATCATTCTGATTTAAGTATGCAGCAAAACAGTAAATAAATATTTATTATGTTAATGACATTTTCATAAATAATTTATTAAGTAAAGCTAGGATTATTTGTGTATACATAGTGGTTGTTAACAGTTTTTTACTGTGATCACTTATAGTTATACTTTTTTTTAAAACCTCAGCTCAATAAAATTACTGTATACAAAAATAAATGCAACACACATTTTAATAATTTAATCTGTGATTGATAATTTTTAAAAGTGTATAAAATCAGAAACAACTATCTTATAAGTATATTCATGATGAACATTTATAACAATAACATGCAGTGAATTACACCAAAAGTATAAGAACAAAGTAACTTACTCTGTTGGATTCTACCGAGAGCATCATTTTGATGGATCGATGGAAACAGTGTCACTGTTTAAATTAGAAGAACTTCAGGTAATCTTAGTTAAGTCATATCAATCAGAAAATATTAAAGCCATTAACATTAAAGGAGATATGGTTTATCTAACTTCATAATGTGATCATTAATTTTAAAAAATTAATTATTATTCAGGTTACTGAATAGTTTTAAACTGAAAAGAGATTGGTTAAATAATACAAGAAAACATAAGGAAACAGTGTTATCGCAACGCTGATAAAATTTGCTTAAAAGTGGAAGACTTGGTTGGTATAAAATTGGCCTGAATGAAGCCAGATAAATTTTTTCAAAATATATTATAAGAAAAGATTTTAGAAGAGATTAAGGTAGCCAGAGTATGAGGGCGAAGACTCACCGCAAGCGAATAAAAGATAACTGTAATATGTAAACCAACAGGATTTTAATATATAAAAATAATAAGGTAACTGTAATATACATATAGTATTAAGTGTATGAAGCAAAAGAAAACAAATGTATAAGTAAGACAATGGATCTAATAGATTCAACAGAAAGTTATAATTGTATAAATTGAAACAATTTTGCATCTGTCTCACTTACAACTCTTATTATAATCAATTCTGTTTAATTTCCATGCAGACATTTATCCTTTATTTAACACTGACAATAGCAATTATTAACTACAACATTCATTTAAAATTTATGTATTTGTTGCCCCTCTCCATTACTTTCGAAATTTCATGTTGTTTTGTCTAAAATCCTAATTCCGATTCTAATAATATACATCTATTCCACTACTTTTATTTCCATAAATATAATTTCAAAGTTGGAAAATATATAACCTTTTATTTCTTGTAGTTAAAAATGAAAGGTTAAATTTATACGGTTAGTAAACAGAGATGGTTGATGGTTTTTAATTGAAAAAGTTTTAGGAAATTTTGAAAATTTAAGCCGTGTCAGACTATTTTATTTAATGAGGACAAAACATAGCAGATTTTAAAGATCATTTAATTTTACATCATTATAATAACATTGATCAAAATTTCAAGTGCTTTTTTGAATGAATTGTAAAAATGCGTAAAATCGGTGATTATGACTCAGTACCACTTACTTAGAAATTGCTGTAATGTCACAGGCATATTTATTGTAACCTATCATAATTTAGAATTTCAGTTTCGAAAAACATTCATATTAGACTTACCAAATACTCGCAAACAGTTTTGCAATAATACGAATATTAGGGAATTTTAAAAATTGTCATTCTGTTGGAAAAAACTTGTCATCAACTTGGATTCCAGATTTTTCACGATTGGTATAACTTCCCTTAAAATATATTTCTTTTATAGATAAGAGTAAAGTAAAAACGGATTTTTAGGACGGTTAATTTAAATTAAAAAAAACACAGATATAAAAAACATTTATTTGCAAAGCAACTACAATTAGCAAATATACGATAGTTTAAAATTTATAACTATCGAAAAATAATGAATAAGTAAAAAACATCAAGAAATAAAACATAAATTGAACTTACCTTTTCATTATAACTGATATATGATGGACAAATACACAACTATTTAACAGGCTATATTAAAAGAAAAAAACTTGCGCCATCAATGCAATAAATTTATGTTTTTTAAATTACTTGATCCATCTGAGTAAAATATAGCTTTTCTTCATCAATAATTAAATAGATTATAAACTGGCATTCAGATGATATAGTCATTAGATATATATATATTTTTAATGTTAAGCCACATTTTAAAAATGCTGAGAAAACTTAGTGCCAGCAATAACTGCCTCTTGAATCAGGTCTTCAATCTGGATTATCTATATCATTTTTGATTCACTTAGCTATTGGATAAATATGGAGGATGAGATGGCCGAAGGACCAGGTGATGGTTATAGGAAAACTTCAAATAATAAAAACAAAACAAATATTTATTGAAAAAATCCCTCAATTTGACTCACATTAATCTTAATAAACATGAAATTCCAATTAAAAGTTATTCTTTCTATGGAAATGAACAAATGGAGATATCAGATTATAAGTGTTGCCGAATTATTATATGGTGAATAATAGAACTGAAGTCAAACAAATGAATTAGATAGTAAAAAGAAAGAAGTATAGTGAATACATTTGAAATAATGCTAACAAGATAATCATGTTGATATCATATATTTATCATTGAGAATCTTATAAAAATATTTTATAAGAAAACAAAGTACGTCTGATTTTCAGACGAGTTAAAAAAAAAGATTATGGCCATGGATTTGTAACAAAAAAGGGGTCTTAATTTCAATAAATTATAATTTAATCCGTTGATTAGTGTGATTGTTGTATTATGCAAGGGGATAAAAAATTAAATTGTAAACATAAAATTATCTATTCAATGTCAAAACATACATATTGGGTTTAATGTGCAATATATATATACATTATATATAAAAACACAGTCTATTTCAATACAGTGAAAATAAAATAGCATACCTATTATTTAAGGAAAAAATGAGCAGTTTATACATATATATTTTTTTATATATAAAAGAAATAGGAATAGCAATTTGTAATTCATATTAAAAAGTAATGTGCAGATATAAACATTTTGAGATAAACGCTACCTACTCATTTTGATAAAATTCATTACATTATTGCCACCTGTTCTTTCAGTCATTATCAAATATTACACATATAGTATATAAATGAAACATCTAATTTATCATCCTGATATTGAGTTGCTACTAATACTGAAAGAACTACGTGCAGGTCTAGAATCTGCCGAATGGAGGCTGTTGTCTTGGTGCAATCTTCCTCAGCAAGTCTCCTCCTTGGATCAGGCTGTCCAGGGCCTTCTGGATAGACGGGTCTTGGAGCAATGGACCTGTGGGGCATACACTCTTCAGCCAATCACAGGTATGAATAACCGGTCAACGAACCTCATCAAGGTATAGTATAAAAACACGAATATACATTTGACAAACATTGTTACCGATTAATACTACAGAAGTACATGGGTTAATAATATTTAAGACATTGATGACCTACGCTGCATTACGAAACTACAACAAAAGGCCAAGCAAAGGAAAATTAAATGTTCTTCAAGAATACTAATAAATTACTTGTAATTTGTAAATTATCTCCTAAGACCTAATACAATACCATCTTTATTCAAATGTAGTAATAAAAACTTTATAAGTAGTACTAATTAGATATTTAATAAAATTATATTCAGAAGGAAAACTAACAAAAGTTAATATAGAAAAACCTCAATGCAACAAATATCAAGGGTGTTTTTATTATGTAGAGGTTTGAATGCTTAAAACTTCTTTGTATTTAGGTTAAATAGGTAATTTGCTAACCTATATGTAATAAACTCTAGGAACTCTAAAAAAAAAAAACACACCTGTACCACTACGACCCATGGACTCTTGGGTTCAGGTACATGGTAAAACAGACTGTACTGTTTCTAGGACAACGGTTGTGCAGGTGTTCTGCCACAATTATCTCCAAGTGCTCTACACTGATCTACCCCGGTACCAACCTCGTTAAAAGTGAGTAATATTTGGGGTATGAAAAATAATAAGCACATAATTATCCTCTCAGGAAGTATAGTCATGCGTTAAACATCAATTTTTACTGCACACCATTTAAATTGAACATACATTAGATGGTTTAAGCACTTTCATATTTCTTAGATGTTAAAGAAGTTCTTGATGGATTGTAAATGACATATAGTCGAAACGTATCCACATAATAAAGTTATATGGCAAAAATGACTGGAAATAGGTTTCATTGAGTGAACGAATTATTAGCACTTTCATAAATAAATTATAGCAGTACCAACAACGTGATTGGGCTTACTGAGAATATAACCTTCATATAATTCAGATATGGATGTATGGAATATACCAATGCCACCCCTATTGGGAGGAAAAAAAAAAAAAAAGCACTTTCATTATGAAAAAAATTATTGTACCTGTTTACAGCATTACACTTAATACAACTAAAGGGTTGGAGAAAGACTTGCAAAGATTACTGTTAACATGTTCACTCATTATACCCATAACCATATAATATAATTAGTTATGTTAATATTATTTTCACTTTACTCAATTTACCGTTTCGAAAATTCTTCATAAAAAAGTAAGATTCTGTAAAAAGAGAATTTTAAATTTGTTACATTGAAGTTTGTTTACATAAACTATTTGTTGTATTTTTGTCATATGTTATGATTAGTTTTAAGAAATTAAAAACAAACCGTTACATCAACATATTGATGACCGTAAGATTGAAACAGGAAATTTTTAAAGAGGAACTACTATAAACTTTAGTAGGACTTTAAAGAGGTCCTAGAATAGGATTGATGGGACTATCTTGGCAGATACCAATAAAAATTTCTAATAATGCTTGGGACAATAAGTTTCAATTAGTATCATCTCAATGAAATTAAAACATGCAGCAGTAAACATCGGTATTTTTTACCGATAATCCGTAATTCTTTGTAAAGAATACCGACAATCCAACATATTAGGGGTAAAAAATGATCAGGGAGCCTGAAAACATATTATCTTTTAAAAGTTTTTGAAATTTTGGGGCCAAGAATGAAATTCTTGAAAACTTAAATAAAAAAAAAGAAAGAAGTTATTTCACCGACATTTCTACTTCATAAATAAAATGAATAATAAAAAAAAAGACTCAAAATATGGGAATGATAAATTTTTTATTGATATTTTCCCTTTAATTTTAAAATGTGTAATTAATTTTAATTTTTTAAAAAAATTTATTAGCAATTTATTTAGTTAAGCTTTGAATTTGAAATAAAAATTACTAAAATATTTGTATGTAATGCTGAGGTAAAAAAAAATATTAAAAAGCAAAACAGTAATAAATTTATGCAAGATCAGTTGCACTAAAATAGTTTAAATTGATAATCAACCAATGCAGCGAACAAGTTTAAACTTTACTTAGCTATGATGACAGCTTAAACTTAGTTTAAGAACATATTAAAGTTATACTAGTAATCTTTCAAAGAGTTTTGCACTTTCTGATAAATACATAACTTGTTTCTTCTCAAAAGATTATCGAACTTTATTCAGCCAAAGTCAGTTTCTATTGCCACTTAGGCCAATAAGGTTCTTGTTTGAGCATTAATAGCAAACATACCAACAGCATTAATATTATCACTTGTTTATCGACCATATGATTTCTAACCATCAGTTCGTAGCAACTATGCGAGTTAGAAATCACACGTACACTATTATTAAACACTGAACACTTTTCATATCATTGTGTTGACCGGAAAATAATGCAGGATTTTATTTTTTCTCTAACATCCCTCGCCAAATAGCAAACTATTTATGTTTGTTGGACTTTTGACCTTAATAAATGTAAACACTCAGTAATCCTCTTTCAAACCTCGGTAACATTCTGCATCATGGAAATAATTCAGTCTTTATTGAGTGTTAAAGCGTGATTTTTGCATAACTTTGTTTTAAGAGTTTCAATTGCCCGGAACAGGACCACAGACGGCCAGAAAAATCAACAAAGTCTGTGGAAAAGGCAGTATAAGTGAATGCAATGTTCAACAGTGGTTCCAGAGATTTCGAGAGGGAGACTTGAGCCATGAAGGCAAAGAAGGCTGTGGAAAAAGTTCTGCCCTTGATGATAATGTTATCCAAGCTTTGGTAGAAGAAAATCCCAGAAAAACTGTTGAATCAATTTGAGGGAAATTTGAATTCATAAAATCAACCATCGATGACAGTCTCAAGGTGATTGGGAAGGTCAAAAACCTTGAAAGTTGGCAGAACTTCTTCCATAGCCTTCTACGCCTTTAAGGCTCAAGTCTCCCTCTCAAAATCTCTGGGACCACCGTTAAACAGTGGTCAACCATCATTGATACTGCCTTTCCCCCAGACTTCATTGATATTTCTTTCCATTTGGAATGTTCTGGCCAATTGAAACTCTTAAAACAAAATTATGTGAAAATCACTCATTGACACTTAATTAAGACTGAATTATTTCCAAGTAGCCAAATGTTACAGACGTTTTTGTTTTAAAGAGGATTAATAAGTGTTTACATTTAGTACGACAAACATAAACTGTTTACTATTTGGAATGGTATTTTAAAGAAACCAAAATATCCTGCATTATTTTGCAGACAACCCAATACTTATAATCAGAAGAGGATACAGAATGTTAAATTGCTTGGCTCTTTAAACAGCTCTAAAACAAGTCCTTTTAATGAGTTCACATTAAGCTAATACCACATTTATACATTTGTATAAACAATGAGTCAAATAATAAAGTGATTGGTACGAGAAACGCAAGGCAGGTCACTTGTTTATCTCCTGATTGTTCACCACAGAAGCGGTTTTGTAGGTGTTGACCATAGGCCTGATGAGAGCTGAATGAGGTGGCAAACGCAGTGTATATTTATTTGCTGTTGGGTTAGCATCGAGATGAGGTACATTATGCATTACTTGTAGTCAGTACATATGGAAAAATTAAATAGGTAACGGTCAATGTTTTCAGAATTATACTACGGTGAGCCATAGTTTTAATACTATTAGGACCGAAACACCTAATTAATAAATATCAGAAGAAAATGTACGATTCATACGCTTGCCTACTGGGTAGTTGAACTTAAACATAGTTGAGTGAGTATAGCTCACTACTTAGATTTATTTCTACGGATGAGATAGGTTTATAAGCTGTCTTCCAATTTTCTAGATAACAGTTCCTGGTTGCTGCACTGCGGCCTTGAAACTGTGAATTGGGTCTGGGTCACCTGGCGAGATGAAAAACGAGCACGAATGTGATAACGGTCACTGGTGAGGACGGATTAGTGAATGAGGTGAGGCACGAACTTGCGAACGAGGCAAGACACGAGAACACACATATGTAATTGCGGAATTGCATTAGACAAAGTGATGTCATATACTATCTCCAATATCCTACACTGATTTTCTTTACAGTTAAAATCAACTACACTGAACTTCATTATCCTGTAAAAAAATAGAGCTGGTGGTAAGCTCAAACAGAGTGAAGCACTGGAAGGTTTATGCTCAACCACCTTAACTATCTTTCATTCTTCAATCATCACTGGCATTAAACTAAAAATGTACAAAGGATTACATTGAATCTCAGATATTACTTATCAGGTGAGGATGTTTATAACTCTGCATATCCTGAAAACATCCCTTATTATGCTGTCCTCCCAGGAGATACAAGGCCTTCCTTTGGGTATTTTCCCCTCTGTATAGGTCTCATAAGTCTTCCTGGCAATTCTCTCTAGGTCCATCCTAAGGAGGTGTCCGAAAAACCGTAGTATGTTTTCCTCTAGAATGGTCTCAGGCTGATTTAAAGTCGAGATTAATCCGTATGGTTGCGTTCTATATTCTATCTCTGTGGGTTTCCCTTTCTACTTTTTTCATTTCCATTGCCAGTATTTGACTCCTGTGCTTTGAGATGAGAGTCCGAAGAGTAAGAAATGATAGGAAGGCAGGTTGGTTTATGGGCGGCAAGTTTGGTCTGCTTTGTCACCTCTCTTCTTTCCAGGAAACCCCGTCAGACCATATTAAACATCGTCCTCGTTATCCTTCGGGTTTTTTCTCTATTTACATGAATTTAGTATTCCCCAGGTTAATTTTCATATTCATTGTCAATAATTCCTCTTGGAGTACATTTATGTTATGTAGGAGGTCTTGGTCATTGGCAGCTAGTAAGATGTGGTCGTCAGCATAGGCCAACAAGGAAAATTTCCTCATCATCAGTTTTGCCCTCCACAGTGCCAAGTCCAAAACCATGATAATCTAACTCTTGTATATGCATCAAATGTTGTCAAACATTCTCTTTCAGTGCTCACTTCCTTCCCTTTGCAGGAAAAAGCACAGGCCCTTCATGGATGACAATTACAGGGATACTTCTAAAGATCTAGTACAGAGGAAGATTTTGATTTAAATGGAATGCTGATAAAGCTGGTGATGCCAGGTTTTTTTTTGTGTAACGAACTGGATGAGAAATCCAAACAACTGGTGGAGGGTGGGTGCACGAGGAAAAGATCAAGATGTAGTGTAGACTGAATAGAAATTAGCATTAGTCAAACAATAAAATTGTAATATATCAAAAAAATCGAGCATATTCCAAGAATCTCAAGGTTCAAAGAGTAAAATTATCAACAAGAATCTCAATTTACTGGATTAATTTTAAAACAAAATTGAAATCATCAAATTTTATATTGGGTGAGATTACGATTAAATGCACAATCGGAACTTGAGAATGAATTCACATTATTATAAAATAAAGTGAATTGAATATTTAAATATTTTGCAATATTGTTGCCTTGTACAAATAGAAAGATAAAATTATTATACTGAAAACTAAAAATCACAATGACTAGTGGTTTTTAAAGCTTAATTTCCAATTTTTACAGAATTCAAGGCTACTAAATACCAGGAACTCAATACACCGGTCAGCTTTATTTCAATTAAACTAAATATATATATATATATACATTTTTTACATTTTAGTAATAGGTTTAATGGAATATATTTCAGTAAATTTTTAATCTTCGACCAAACTATCACTATCAGCTGTTATATGGTATATTCAAATGTTAAGAAACATTATTCTAAAAAAAATGCACTTAAACTATTCTTTTCTATATACTGAATTAAGCGATAAGAAAACATCACATATTTATAAAGAAAATTAATGGAGCCATTGCCTTATGAAAAATTTACAAACTAAAATTATAATTTGTTTTATTATATTAGTTATTGATTTTATTAATTTTTATTTTGGGAAAGAGAAAAAAAACAAAAACCCATTTTCCAGTCTCAAGAGATAAAGAAGGATCAAAGAAAATTTAATCGACTGGAAAATGGTTTTTTTTTCTTCTCTTTCCCAACATAAATTATAAAGGAAATGAGTCTAGTATAGAGGAAAAAATTATAAAATATTTTTATTTGAAAAGAAAGGATATGTTCAGGACCGGGACTCGAAGCTGATGTAGCCATGATAGGTCAATTGGTAGAGTTCCAGACTAGCGATCTGGACGACCCGGGTTCGAGTCCCGATCCTGAACATATCTTTTCTTTTCAAATAAAAATATTTAAAAATTAATAAAATCAATAACTAATATAATAAAATAAATTATAATAATTATAATGATGTATGTCAACAATATCAAAATTAAATAAATGTTCAAAGAACATTATTCCCCTCGTATAAATCGCAAACTTGCGAGAACGCGGGGACGTCGGATCAGTGAATAGAAAGGATATGACCTTGACCGGGGAACGAGCCTGATGTAGCCAGGATAGGTCAATTGGTAGAGTTCCAGACTAGCGATCTGGACGACCCGGGTTCGAGCCCCGGACCTGAACATATCTTTTCTTTTCAAATAAAAATATTTAAAATTGTAATTCATTGTGTATTGAGTTCGTAAATAAATACATTTATTTATTTAATAATAATAATAACAATAGCTATGTTCTTCAATCGACAACTACAACTAGTTGCTCATTACTTTAGAAACCGCTGGGACCCTGAGGTGAGGTCAGATCAGATATCGTTCATACAAAAACAATCTTAATGTTACATGCAATTTTAATGGTCCAGAAAGCATGGAATAAATGTTTCACCCATAACAATCAAAAACTATAACTATCTCACCGGATTTGATCAATACGAATGATCAATCAATATAGCAGAACTTTATGGGATATGCCTTCAAAATATTAAATTCACGCCAATCTGGAAACTATTCTACATTATACAACAAATTACCAACAGAAAGTGAATTGTCCAATGCAGAAGACAGTAAGATAGAGAAGATGAGGTACACACTTAGGCGGAAGTGTTTAATATAAAGCAAGATGATATGAAGAAGATTTTACAAGTTCGACTAAAAATTTATGTAAAATCTTCGGTTTTGAAGCTGAATTTTTCCTATAAGTAATTAACTGTTTCTCAGAAGATTATATTTAATCCACTGTTTCAACCAAGTCCATTTTGATTAAGTGTCGTATTTAGAACAGGCTTGCTTCTGCCTTAAGAAACAAGTGTGTTTAAGGTGTCATTAAAATATATTCAAGTGGTAACAGTTATGAGACAAATGCAAGTTAGTTTCTGAAGCATTATTACACTATTCTAAAAATTAAAACAAAGTAAAAACTTGTCTGATAGTCACATTTAAGACTTTCAGTGACAATTATGAAAGTGGAATGCGAATCATAATAAAATGTATGTCATTGGAATTGTTTAGAATTATAATAGTGAAAACATGATAGTAGGATTAAGTAGACACCACACAGTTTTCCGAAAGGTCTTAACTTAAATTTACCACCATGCTTTTATGGAGCTACTCCAGATTAAAACTTAAAAAAAAACTGTAAAAGAAAAATATAAATAAATAAGTATGTCGCTGAACATCTTCTGGAGGTTTGGGTAACAACATACATAAAAAAAAAAAGAAGAAGCCTAATGGTGGAAAAACATAGACTCAGCTGTAAAGTAAACTCTCGCAAGTCTATGGCTTATGGGAATAGTATTTGTCATAGGACTATCGCAGATGTGAATATGGTATGTTTCGTAAAGCTATAGCAGGGTAATATGAATTGTACAATATGAACAGGATAATATGAAGGCGATAGCAAGCAACAATTGTATGCACAGCAAGGTTAAGTCAGAAGATTATGTTGGAATTTTAATCAAGCCTGTTAAGCCTGAACTAAATAAGTTCTTCAGAGCAGAAGTACTTAACAAAAATTGAATTTTACAGGATATATTTTTATTTTACTATCATAAACAGGTAAACCAACTTCCATTTTCTAGCTTAGGTAATACAGATAGCGACAGCCTAATGTTAAAAAAAATACATTCTGTACATTAAAAAAAAAATACGCAGTCAATTTAGTGTACCTTATCAAACATGTTAATTATTTTAAATTAAAGAAATTTATTCGTGCATTAGAACGTGGATCGTATTGTTAAGGCGTCTTTCTTGACGTGGAACAGGCTTTTGACCGAGTCTGGCATCCGGGATTGCTCTACTAACTCAATAAATTCCTACCACATACCTACTTTCTCATCCTTCAATGGTATCTCACAAACAAAACTTTCCAAGTAAACCATAATAATGTCTATTCATCCCTCTTTTCCCAATCTGCTGGTGTTCCTCAAGCTAGTATTCTTGGCCCAATCCTTTATACAGGTGGCATCCCAACTCATCCTAATACTATCCTTACTACGTATGCTGATGATACATGTGTATTATCAGTCAAGACCAATCCAGTTATTTTATCCCAAAACCTCCAATCCCATATCACTGATCATGAAGAATGGTGTCAAAACTGGAGAATTAAAATAAATTCTCAAAAATCGCTTCAAATCACTTTTACCTTACGCTGTAAACCAATGACTCCCTGCCCTTCAGTGTCCTTTAATAATAGCCCACTTATCCCTGTAGAACAGATCCGATACTTAGGGTTGCATCTTGACAAACGATTAACCTGGAATCGTCATACAAGACTGAAAAGACAAGAAACCGCTCGACGATTCAGGCTACTTCAACACTTACTACACAAACGCTCTAAGCTCCCAATTATTTACAAAAGACTCATCTACATGACCATCATACGACCTATTTGGACTTACGGAGTAGAGCTTTGGGGCCCCACTAAGCCATCGAATTCCTCTCGTATCCAATCCCTACAATCCAAAATCCTTCGTAAAATCCTTAATGCTCTTTATTTTGTTAAGAATAAAGTCATCCATAAAGACCTTAATGCCCCATTTGTTGCTGATTTGGCCAGAACCTTCTATCTATCCTTTCATAATAAACTTCATTTCCACTCAAACCCTCTAGTTTCAAATCTAGCTTCCTCTTCAATTCCCGATAATCCTCTGAGTCATCTGAAAAGAAGATGGCCCCGTAACTTTCTTAGTTGAACTTGTGATTTGAGTACTGCCGGTGGGCAGTTTCTATACTTGTCATTTTCACATGTCATTATGTATCGCTTAGCCTATTTACTTGATGTATTATTGTAATACAGTTGTAAATATCAATAAATAAATTTAAAAAAGAAAGAAAGAAATTTATTCAAATTTTCCAATATGACCTATATCAGATAAGTTTTTAACTAAACAATATCAGTTCCCAGTAAGAAAGACCAATACAAAAGATACCAGAGCCTGATACAATATTTTAACTTGACTGTCATGAACAAAGGATGTTTGCATATATAATGTGTTATTCAGAAAATAATAAATACCATAACAGTGGAATGAATTTATAAATTACACAATTATCACTTAAGGTTTTCTTTTTATATCATGTACAGAATATATAATCAAGATCAACAATAAGCGAAGATGAACTTAAGCATAAAAATATTTAACAAAAGGATGGGTACAACTATTTCAATCGATGTACTGAATATTCATATTTGTATATGTTGATCAGCTCCGTTAAACAGATACACAACTAAGCGATCTACAAATTTTGAAGGCTGAAACTATATTGTTCCATTCGTTATAAATTAAACTATATTTTAGGCTGAAAACTCAGAGCACCCAATAACTCCAACTTCATTAATGTATTTAAACATTTATGTTTATGTGAGACTCAAATAATGATTGCATATAATAGATGTGAAATCTGGCAATAATGTGATAAAATCTAAATGTTTATTGACGACTGATAAAAATAAAAACTCCTGAATAATTGAAGTTCAAACTTACATAGTGAGTAACTATTTAAAGACTAGAATTGCTACTTCTTTGGCATCAAAAACAAAATTTTATGTCAATTGCATACACAATTTTTATATTTATCACTTTGATAAGAAAGTAGGAAAGCGCACATGGCAGTTTCAGATTAATACCCTTTAAATTACACTTAATGCTAAGAAATTTAAGACTTTGCCGCAACAACTGGCTCAGCTAATATATTTTCAAAATTGTAAATTAGTTGACAGCATAGCAAAAATATAAATATATCTACTAACTTTTCCTTTTCAGAAAACAGAAATCCCCCTTGCACAAAAGTTAGATCAACCTAAAAATAGTTTGAATCTAAAATAATAACATATCATTTTCTAATAACAATTTAATAGGATTTTTTTGAAAATAATATTCGATTAAGATAAGTACAACAATTTTTATTTAATAAATAAAATTCGTGATATAGGCATTAAAAGAGATCAGAAAATTAATTATTTCTATAAAATTTTATTTATAGCTTTTACGACCGATGTAGCTTAATGTATTACTTATTTATGATGCAATAAAATGCTATTGTAGCCAGATCTAGCCTGGGGCACGATAACAGGTTCTAATGAGTAAGAAAGACATCAAGCAAGTCTGATATCAACAGAGTACAGATCAAACTTTCTCAAATATTTATTAGTTAATTATATATTCAAATACAAGGACTCACCATGAGGTGGGAGGGCTGCCGGTTGAGGTTGTGGTTGTAATTGAGGAGGTTCAATATTGACCCCGGAGCCGACGTTGCTTTTGTTCAGAATACTCAAGATTCGAGTTTGTAGTTCAGCCTGTTGAGCATTTGACGTCTGGTTATCTATGGCTAAAAAGTGAAAACCATCCTTTAAAGTATAACTTCAAAATAAAATAATAAAACAGATTATTGGATCTTATATAAAACATATTAGCTTATAAAAATTTTTTTTTGGTTGAGAGTATAGACCAGTGGTCCCCAATCTTTTTCATACCACGTGTCCCCCTCTGCTCAAATGAAAACCTTCCACCCCCCCCCCATTTAAATCAAATTCCTCATACGTCACTCCTCCCTTGCACTATAAATTATATGGGCATATGAAAAAAAACAATAAGTATTACATTGAAAAAAAAAAAACATTTAATTTAACCGCCACAAAATAAAACATTATAAGTTTCTATTTAAGGTAAAGAATTACTGGTAAGAGAAAAATAACTAAAATTAAGTCAGAATTTTTAATTTTCAACTGGTCACACGCTCCCATGTTAGGAACCACTGCTACAGACTATGCAGATCGATGGCCGGCCTGCTATAGAACTATATATATATATATATATAGAATAGAGCCTGGATGAAAACTCACCTAGTCTCCTCAAATAGCTGTAAACCATAGTTTCCATGGTACAGTGGCATGCTAACATCAATAGCTCCATATCCATGTTTGGAGGGGGGGGGGGGGCTGATTTACCAGCTTCCGACCAACTATTCAGGTTCAAGTCAGAGAAATGTTGGTCTAGACCCATGGATTATGGCTGTTCAAGGTCAGCAGACACAAAAGAACCTTTATTTCAAAACGTACATCCTATTACCACAAATGCGGATCCCACAAGTGGCAGATGTGGGAATGGTCAGTGCAATTCCTTTGAAATTTCTCCTAAGAAAGTCCAATGCCCACGCTGACCAAAAATGAGCATGGAATAGGTTTGAAGATACTACTCACATATTTTGTAGTCCACAACCAATTAACCAATAAGTTCATGGATCCCTTATTCTGAGAATTGGTTCTTTTAATCCAATAATTGCAAATGTTTGATAAATTAGAGTGAGTTTATAGTAAACTATATAAAAATAATATGATTATAAGGGGGCATGAATGCCAAGATATGAAGGGAAGAAATATATTAGCTGCCTAATGGTAAATGTAGTTCGCTAGGAATTAGTAATGCTAATAGAATCCGATTAAAGAATTTTGTTCTGTAAAATAAATTTATAACCAAAGGCATTACATATAATTTTAAGGGCATGATAAAAGTTTCATATCATGAATTATTAATTGAGAAAATTTTAACAAAAATGTGGAATTTCACTCCTCGCAGCATATTATTCAGTATTCTGATTAATATGCAACTAATCATAACTAGCTGATTACTGAGAAATTCGACATACCTGAAGAAGATCCCTTGCTGTCTATAAATTACATTAATATTGATTACTATAAAATCTATTTCAAACTGAAATATTTTTAAAACTATAACAACTAATAATATATGAAAAGAATAAAAAATAAAAAATAAATAATGCTTAGATAGTGATTCTACTAGTTCCCAAAAGTAAAGAAATAGATTTCTGGGTCTAGGAAACTCATAAAAGAAAATGAGAACTAAAAATCAAAAAATAGAATGTCATCAACACTTTTAACTTATCAGCAAGCAGATTGCTTTCTTAATTTAGACAAGAGATCTGGACAGAGGTTAAAGGCTTCATGAATTTATTTAGCCTATGAGAAAATTCCCTGAATGGTTAGCTTCCATTTTCTGTAATTTTTCTCTCCAGCTTCCATGAGATCTTCCACGAACACTCAAACACGCGGACGGCAGTAATACAGCTTCTTAGCTACCCTGTCATCAACCATTTTCACTTAATGTCTCAGCCACCACGACCTTTGTTATGATGTCCGTAATCCTCAGATACCCACAAATGTGACAAATCTGATTTTTCTCTATGACGTTACTACCCAACCCATTCTCTGTTATTGCATCGAATACAGATCTTGAAAAGATTACTTTTTTCCTTCTTGATGTATGCTGCTCCATTTAACACTCTTATCTCACATGTATAGACTGCAATAATTCTTTTATAGTTTTTTTTTTTAATGTAGTTTAAAGTTCATTGTAAGGCTGTTGATGTCTTTGGCTTGCAGGCAATACTGATTTGAAGCCTCTGTTATTATGATCTTGTTATGAAGATCTTTATATGATCTTGTTATGAAGATCTTAACAGTTCATGATTAATTGGACCACTTGGAACATTTTTAAGTCGAGAAATGGTGAGGCATCTCTTGCACTTTCAATAACTTTTACAATTTACCCTTATACATATACATTCCTACCAAAATATGAGAACAAACCGAGAAAGCAAAAAACAAGGTCAAGCACTAAATCCCATTATCAGAGGAAACCAAAGAAAATTATCTATTCCTAAACATTTTGGTATGACGATTATTTAACTAACCTGGATGGTTTTGAGGTTCAAGCTTCATCTTCTCTTGTATTAAAAATTGTACAAGAATCTCGTACTGAGTTGCAGTCAACTGTCGTCCATTTAAAACTTGGGTCAATAAGTGTCTAACCTAGAAAAATAAAAAGATTATTATAGTATTTATAAGTTTTACTATTTACTTAATATTATAAGCTTAAATTTTTATTTTTAGTGTATTATTAAGTTCAATTGTCAACTTATTTTATTGCACAATTTTCCTATTTCTGTTATGATCCCCCTATTAAATGATTTTTATTTTGCCTTTTTTACTATTCTTTCTTGATTTGTAATAATATCTTCTTGTATATATTTTTCAGAGAATGAAAATATGGTATGATCAAATGTTACAAGATCAATCAGATCTAGTCCAAAGGACCTTTTGAATGTTCACATTAAACATAATAATTAGAATAATAATTATATACATAATTAAATTTATTAATTAGGCTTTACAAAATACAATGTATTAACCCTTTTAGTGCGAACTGTCGATAAATCGACTCTCTATTAATGCATATAAATTGCGGAGCATTGGAATATCGACTACTTCGCAGTTTGATTTGAGGTATCAATCTGTGCGGACGTGTCGTAGCAGTAATTATTAAGGTACTTTTTTCAAAAATCCTTTCGCAATGTATGCATAATATGTGGAAATTAGCTCAGGACTAAAAGGAATAAGCATTATAAATGCCTCAAGAAAATATTTAATTAATTAACTGTTTTGACCGAACGTGTTAATACTTTTTATTTTTAGGCTTTATTATTAATATTTCTTAATTGCTTTTATTGATATTTGTAAAGGAATTTAATTTATTTTAAATATAGCGTACCTGCTCCGGGAGACTGTTAGGTCCTCCTTTCTCCCTACACTGGCGCGTGTAGGACTCATAATTCCTGAGCAACAAAGTTACAGCATCTTCAAGAGCCATGTTTCTGTGCTCTGTAATAAAATTGTTGATTATATTCAATGTCGATATGATTATTATAAAATATAATATAATAACATAAAAACAATGGTAATAGTGGGATCTATAACCGCAGTGACCTGCTGTTACTACTAAGCATATTAAATTAGCCATGGACATGCCAAGACAAATGAACTATTTTTGTTTCTTTTCATTCAGTACCTACTTTGGAGTTGACTCAGGAAACAATCATAAAAAATTCTGAGTAACATCCGCCGATCTAAAGAATAAATTTAAGGGTTTTATTTTTCATGGATTTTGATTAGTTGTTACAGCTCTTCCTTAAGAACACAATTTATAATACATTCTTATTCTAGAATACATTAAGTTTTCCATTGCAAATTCCCTTTTCAAGATCGATGCTGTTATATATGAACTGGTCATAACCACTATACAATTTAGGAAATATAAATTTACATTTGAAGAAACAGGCTACTCTACAAAACAAATGCTCTTGCACCCACCATTGGCATTCCTACACATAGAAACTAAGAATTATTAGGTGCAATTGCCTTGTATTCTAGCAAAAACTGAAATATGATTCTTTATTCTGGTGAGATAAGGTATGCCTAAGTCAATTATTAAGTTCAGACGATATCAGGACTACATTATTTAATTTTAAAATTTAGCTTTTGACAAAATACAAAATTAATGACAAAGTAAATACTTTAAAAAAGAAAAGATGCGATTATTAAGTTAACTATTTTTATATAAAAAATAGATTCGTTCTACACTTCATAAATGCTAAATTAATATTTTTTTCTTATAAACAAAACAAATTTTTAAAAACATTAATAATGTTGATATACCACCTTGGACCCAGATCCAATTGCAATAATTAATTGTTTCTGATACCTAACAATTGGTATTAGAAGTCATACCAACTAATGACATTTTGGCCAGATTGTCCCCATATTGTCAATGAGTTAAAAAAATTAATAAATCAAATTAAAAAATATATATAAATAACCTTTTATTTATTTAGTTAATGGGGGAGGATTTTGTTCCTCCAAGTAATATAAATCATAAGCTAATGCATCATAGTAAGAACTTTAAAAATACATAGGCACATTACCTACCTCCTGCCCCAATGACGAAAGATTCAATTATCGCTCGGTCATTAAACAAGAAAATACAAACAAACTAACTCAGATTGTAATAATCCATGAACTTTACCTTGTGGCCTGCCGTGGAGAATATGCAGGGTAAGGCTGCCATTTATTTGGTGTACGTGGGTGATAACAACCGCGTAGAGGGTACCACGAGAGGCAATATTAGCAAGGACCCGAGTTAGGGGAACTGCTTCGTGTGGAAATAGCACATCAACACTAAACCCTAGTGATGACATCCGTCGTTCTATAACTTCCCCATACTCACTGAAAATATAGATGAACAAATCTTTAGTTTATTGAAATATATCTATTCATTATTTTAAATAATGATGAGTTATTGGGTTATTTCATACGAAATGTCTATTTTTTTTTTTTTTTATATGTCACTTAGTAAAACAACTTTATGAAATCAAAACATAAAGTACAATGCGGATGTGATGGTGAAACCACCTCTGGGTAGAAAGGAGAAATGAATTATTTATTAATACAGGAATTAATCTGAGTCAGCAGCTGAAAATTTCTCAAACCAATGGTGAATGATCCAATTGTCACAACACCCTTCCCAGGATGTGGTGGTATTGTTTCTTCCACCTTGGGCTGCTGAGTGTCCAAGTTTAAACTCATAAACAAAAAGTACACGAAAATCTTGTGTTTCCATGGTCCTTTTTAATGGCCTACTAAACAATGTTCATTTAATTGTAGTGATAATAAATATTATTAAAAGAAGAGAGGAATAATAACAGCTCATTACAATCTGTAAAGATAAACAACAGAAGTCCACTTTGAATTTTAGAAATAATAAAAACAGACATTTCATTTGAAACGACACAATAGATAACAATTAAAGGAAGACTTACGTGAGCGATTTGTCAACTACAATGATCTCAATATCATTTGTTCTTTCATTATTCGAGACTGAGATTGGTTCAATCGGATGCGTTGGAGGCCTTTCATTTGCGTATGATGGAGGCGGGCCACCATCTCTCATTCTCGGTTCAAATGCTTTTTCATTCAAGCCTCCTGCTCCTCCTCCTCCACCACCACCACCACCACTGCCCCATCCAAATTTACCTAAAAAGCATTTTATGAGGAAATTAGATATTAATGCTAAAGTTAAAAAAGTAAAAGAAAACTTCAACGTAATGAGCTATTAGGACTATCTTTAATTATTACACAGTCATAAAGAGAAATATTAAATTATTGCAGTTCATAGATACAATAAATATTTTTTTAAGAAGTAACTCGATTATCTTTAATTATTACTTAGACTAAAATAGAAATATTAAATTCTCGCAGATCATACATAAAATAAATATTTTTATAAGAGGCAAGTCAATAAGTTCAATTGCAATACACTACTATAGCAGCAAATATATATATAAAACACACACACACACACACATATATGTATGTATAGAGGTAACTTAAAAAAACATTAATAAGATAACTTTACCAGAGCTTTCTCTGAAGCCGGTAGGTGTGGCAAGAGAGAAATCTCTAGCACCAGATGGTCCATAGGGTGGTTCCGAAGACCTAAAGGGAGGTTCATTCCTGGCTGGGTAGTCTCCACGATCTCTGAATTCCGGACCACCACGATCACCTCTGAAGTCTCCTGAGGGCCTACCACCAAATCCTGGTTCTCCATCGTAACCTCCTCGTCCACCACCACCTCGCTCGTTATTGAACATGTTACCTCCTCTATCACCCCCTCCCCTATAACCACCGCGACCCCCCATTCCACCTCTTCCTCCTCCAGTACTGTCCCTGCCTCCTCTGGGAACAAAGAATGAAAAATACATTAACATTAATAAAAATAATGCTAGTATAATAATAAAATAAATATACATGATGGCATTTTTTCTAAAAATTAATAAGATTTTTTTTAAATAGATAGCATCACTAATTATGATTAAAATATTACATATAACTTTATGAGGGGCAGATCTAAACTACTTTTAGCTAGGGAATTAAAGAAAGACGGAGTATCAAACAATTAGGTTAATAGGAAAAAAAAATATGAAAGTAAGTTAAAATATTAGAGTTGAAACTAACTATAGTATCCTGATATTTTTAATCAATTTTATTGTAGGTATTGATATATTTTTCATAACAGTCCGAGACCCTTAACAGCTACGAATGCACTCCAAATTTTTGTTCTTATTTTTATGTTGTAATAATATACATTTTACTCATGGCAATAGATTATTGATACTTGATAACATTCTGTTATTATACAATCAGTCCCAAAAGAAATACTTACAGTAATCTATTAGTCATGCCATGAACTTTTAATCAAGCATTTGAACTGGCCCCAGGTATTCAGTACCCAGCAATGGTAAGGGCACTTTAAGGGTTAAACTTTTGCGACCCCCTAGGAGTCAAAATAACTGAAAACGAGATTGATCTAACTAAATACAGTCAACCTTTTTATAAATTAGAGGAGGAAATAAAAAATAAATTCTTTAATGGTCAACAAATATTTATTATAAACCGATGTTTTGATCAGAGCTAACTGACCGTAAGTATTATAGTCCAGGATCCATGGTCCATTTTTTCACTTGATTAGTATCAAGCTGAATCTTCGTGAATAGCTTCGTTTCGATGAGACGCCCAACAATTTCCTGTGCGAAAATTCTCGATTATGGTAGCTAAAAGAGGTAGGAAGGTTAAAATATGTCGATTTGATGATTGTCAAAAATGTCTTACTAACTGGGTTTTTTTTTTTTGTTAAATCTCAAGATAATTATCTAAATTATTTGAAAAAATATTTGTCCTACAAAATGTATGGTTTGATCAAAGAGTCCCCGCCTTCCAATATGTATCGATAATGAAGTAAAAAAAGAAGAAGTAAAAAAAAAAAAGCTGGTTAGTAATTATTTTTGATGACCTCGTTATCAATACACATTGGAAGGAGGGGATTCTTTGATCAAACCATACATTTTGTAGGACAAATATTTTTTCAAATTATTTAGATAATTATCTAGAGATTTAACAAAAAAAAAACCAGTTAGTAATAAATTTCTGAGAATCATCAACTCGACATATTTTATCCTTGCTACCTCTGTTAGCTACCACAATCGAGAATTTTTGCACAGGAAATTGTTGGGCGTCTCATCAAAACAAAGCTATTCACGAAGATTCAGCTTGATACTAATCAAGTGCAAAAATGGACAATGGATCCTGGACTATTAGAAAGCAACTTCAAAAATGGTTTGATAAATTTAATAATAGATTCTTACTAACCACAATAACTGAGAAGCGAGGGATCGTTGACTGGATGATGCAAGGAAGAAAATAGTTGGGGGTGCAGTCAATTAAAACACTAAATAAGTGGATACTTATTTTAATTAAGTGCCGACGCTTCGACCCACCTTGTGGGTCATCTTCAGGGCTATAGGACGCTCGCAGTAGCACAAGGGGACGCGGTCTGGCCAGAAAATACGTGCGTATTTTCCGTCTTTTTGACCGTATATTACGTGCGTATTTTTGAACGTATTTTCCGGCCAGACCGCGTCCCCTCGTGCTACTGCGAGCGTCCTATAGCCCTGAAGATGACCCACAAGGTGGGTCGAAGCGTCGGCACTTAATTAAAATAAGTATCCACTTATTTAGTGTTTTAATTGACTGCACCCCCAACTATTTTCTTCCCTAACCACAATAACATTTTAATATTAAAAATAATTTTTATCATCTACGAGATGAGATTATTTTCAAAGAATAAATTCAATAATAAACATAAATAAGCAGGAAAAAGTTCAATGAAAACTGTTTACCTTCCTCCTCCTCCAATAGGTGATCTATCTCGGCCACTTGGAGGATCATCTTTAGGACCTCCACCACCTTGCTTTGGATGCCTTGCTATTTGAACATCTGAAAAAAAAATCAATAATAATAATTAATATATAGGTAATATTAAATATTTGTAAAATACGTAACAAAACTGAAACTTTCAACTTTTTTTAAGACAAAAATTAATATAATTGATTAAAAAAATAATCATATTTTGGTACAAGGTCCCTAAAGAATAACTGTGTGCAGTTATAAATGAACTGTATAATATACATATAAAAAACATCACTACAACAAGTGTGGGGTTAAGTATATGGTACAGACTGCACTGTTTCATGGACAATGGTTGTGCTGAGAAGTGATTTGTCCTAGATTACGCTCAACTTCCAATTTCCGCCCCTTATTTTGGTTACCTACTTTTTAGAGGCTGGGTGAGCCCGAGGAGGGTCCTAAATCCCATAGGATTCATCTACGGCTGCTAACAGACTAAAAGTCTTGCCAGCAGCAAGATTTGAACCAGGATTTTCAGCATGGCAACTCTTATTGACTAACTCTGGTTGATGGTCATTCCAAATGGAATACTGAAGTCAAACAGCTCTACTATTTGGAGTTAAGACAATATCGTAGGCCTAACTGGTAAATCTAAATAATTGTAACAGATAGATCTTTTTCCAGTAACTGAACAACCATTTTTTACGTTTGCGAATCAAACAAAGGTTTCAAATTAGTAAGATGGTTCATAGGGAAATCGGCTCAATCCATTTAAAACAACTTAACAGGAGATATCACACACATATGTTTATGTCCTATTTGACCATTATAGAAGAAGATGAATGGACATTTAACATGTCAACAATGAACTACATTGAAGCATCAGAAATGTGGATGATCAGGCAAATATTGATAATACCATTAGCACCATGAAAAACTAATCAAGACGAGCTATGAAGAGCCAACAAGGATAGGGAATAGCTAAGAACTGATAAATACAGAAAAATGACCTATCTGGGCCATGTGTTGAGGATAAGTAGAAACTGGATCCAGAAGCTGATTTTCAGCAGAAAAATAGCAGGTCACAGAGGAGTAGGAAGAAGACAAGTTTTGGGGCTTAAAACCAATTAAGATTAGCTAAGCATACAAAATGCAGGAAAGCTTCTGCATATGGCAGAGGATCGTGCAGCCTTCCCTATAGTAATCACAAACCTTGGATGAAAAAACTGACAAGCCAAATGAAGAAAATAATATGAGTATGAACCTATTTTGATTTAAGGAATAGGACAATGTTGGTTAATAGTGCTTTGTTGTGCATTTCAATTTTTATTTGAAATCAATAAAACATTTTGTGAAAAATGAGGATAGAGCCAATATTTAAACCTACTGCTTTTTTTTATTTTTAATACATCTAATTTTCGTTGCTATAGCGATGAACAGGCTAACCAAACAACAGGTTGTTCTTAGTCCTTAGTTACCATATCAATAGCCCTATCAGCTCTTATCTGATAAATGCAGGCTGTTATCAATTAAACCACATTAATCTTGAGTAGATCAATCAATTCCAACAACCAACAGGGCAAAAGGAAGAGTTAGTTTTGATCAAATTAATGTGTCTACTTTTATTAGTAATTAAAAGGAGATTGAGAGAAATGAGCAACACAATACATTAAACTAATTACAGCCTAAAAAAGAATAAGCTGAATAAATTCTAACAAACGGATAATGCTGGAAATTTAGTTTCAAATAATAAATTAGGACTTCAATAGTAAATAAGAACCTTTACTTACTCAATAAGTTATCACACTACAATATTACTTAATCCCTAGCGACCGTAAATAACATGAGGAGGAAATACAACAGATGGATATAACATAAAAGTTACTATAGTTACTGAAAATAAAACAATTCTTTATTATTTTGTTTGTGCTCTTTCTAGAAACAAAAAACAAATTCAAATCATTGAAAAACTATTGGCTAGTTAAGAATCAGACTAACAGAAAATAATTTGGGGCCAACGTTGAGTTTATAACTCTGGGCATAGCGTTACCTTTGTTTTGAAGGATAATAAAAAAAAAAAAAGGAAATTTGAGCTAAAGCTAAAATTAATTATGTGGAAAAGATATTTATTTAAATATTTAAAATATACATCATATTGTGACAGCCAATATCTCAGCTTTATAGATAAAAGATTGATTTCAGTTCTGAAGCTGTAACGGCATAAGGACATTCAGGAGTCCATTCGATTTTTCCTGCATCATTAATTTCATAATGTAGAAAAGCTACACACTTAATTTATGTTTTCAGTTTAGGAGAGACAGCCATGCTGAGGACATCTAAATACTTAACAATTAATTTATCATTTTCGACAATTATTGGTATTCAGCTGTTGCCATTTATCTTTATCAGGAGCCAAGAATAACATTTAACAACTAAATAAGATCTCATGATATAGATATAATTTCAGAAAGATTTTAGGGAGAACTACAATAAGTCCTACACCATAATTTAATTTTAGTATTACTGATAAACTTAATTAACAATGCAGTTAAGAAGTTAATGCGTTATTAAACAAGTGTCTACATGAAAATTAATATTTTAACTGTTTGAAAAAATTAATATATTCGAAAAAAAAACATTCATTATTTGTGTAATGCCACCGATTGAATAAAACTTAAAAAATAAACACAAAGCATACCTAGTCTTCGTCCGAAATGCTGTGCTCTATGTAGATCCTTGATTGCATTTTGAGCTTCACTTTCTTCAGAAAATTGCACAAATGCAAAATTTTTGTTCATCCTTATTTCTAAAAACATATAAAATCAACAATCACCATTACAATTTACTGAGCATGAATCTAAATTGTTAACTTCATAGGTTAGTATAACATTTATTTACCTAGTATGTTCCCATATTTTGAAAACAAGTCCTCTACATCTTTTTGCTGGACAGACATATTCAACCCCCCAACAAATAATCGGCTATTTTGGTTCCCTTGAGAAGCCATCTGAGAGGATTTAAAGCAAATTTTTAGTAGCAGTGAGAAGTATTATTAATAATAGAATATTAACATTATCATATAATCACATAAGTTACCTTGATTAACAGGGGTTGTAAAAAAAAATTATCTAAGTTCCTAATCCACAATTACTGGATAACAGAATATAAACTGTAAGCCAATGACCAACGCTAGAGCTTGGTGCAAGCTGCCGGTTGATCAGAGTCGAAAGATAGCGCAGTGTTGTCATTTTTATGATATCTGGTATTTTTTTTAAATTGTTGATTTTAATTTTTTTTTGGTTAGAGGACTATTATATTTATATTTATAATTATCTAAAAACTTGAAATAGTTTTATCTTAGTTATGATCGCTAAATTTGTAATTAATACTTCTTCATATAATTGAAATATGTTCACAAATTCATAAAAACAACCCGATAAACTAATTAAAAATAATTAAAACACGTAAGAATTACTTAGGAGAATATTTGGTTGTGACAATTTATTTGTTAGTTATGAAAAAGTAAAATATTTATAAGTGGGGAAAATTGCGCCGTGAAAGTTGCAGAAGTCAGCTGACTGCAACTACGTTGGTTCATTGCACCTAGTCTTATTTACCTTTGTGTCTAGTCGTCAACTCTCAGCTGTCATCGGGATGCCTTTCATTTCTAAAGATTGGAGATCCCCTGGCGAGCATTGGGTTAAAACTGATGAAGGATGGGAGAAAAAAAAAGTTCTCGAATGTTTGAGCAGTATTAATATAAATGGAGACAATAGGCAAGTTACAGCTTTGAAGTTGCTTCCTGATTCATTACATTTTAACTGTTTCTACTCTTAAAAATCTCATACTCTTTGAGTAATATCAAAACTGAAGATATTATATACTTTGCGGATCATATCACTGCTTATGTCAATTATTACATGTTTGTTTATCATGAAAATAATTCATTCCAAGTAGAGGATAAAACCTGATTCTTAATTTATTTAAAATCAGACATCAGTGTAAAGTTTAAGACAATTGATTACTGACCCATTCTATCCAAAAGTAGAAAAACAATGGATACATTCCAGATTCTGGCAAAATACATTAAAAACAAATTTTTTGTTAATTTTAAAATGCACAGATACTTTTAAATTAATGTTTTGTAATGTAAATATCCTCAAGACAATTGAAAAGATCTGCTGTTAATCATTTCTCTCTCTCTCTTTTTTTAGATATTATTCACTTACATTGTTAATTTTTAAATAATGAGGAATAGCCTACAGCATTTAAGTATTCATCAATAATTTGCAGTAAGACTTTTGTCTTTTTTCCCCTGACATTTATTGAAATCTCATTGTTATTCATATTTAATGACAAAATTTTGTTTGTATTCCTGGTCTTTAATATATCCCAATGACATTAAATAAAGAATTTCACAAATTTATGGCTTATGTTTAATGAATGTTTTCAAATTCATTCTTGAAGTTATATTTTAATTATGTTTGTTCAATTGGCAATGATTGATAAAAACATTTAATGTTTTTAGTTTGGTATTAAAAAGTTTTACCATAAAGTATTACATTAAATTATTTTTTTATGTGCTATATGATTTTAATTTTAATTTTATTAATGTAAGAGTCATGAATTATTCTATTTTTACCTTACATACATTCATAAGTTTATTTACAGTAGATAACTTTTGAGTTGTTTTTTACCCCTGTTTTGTTATATGTTGACAATATTTTTAAGTATTCATAATTAAGAATTTCATTAATGTGTTAATTATTTTTTTTGTTTTCAAAATATTCTTAAGTGATAGTCTAATATTTTTTGGAATCAATTTTTTATTGAACAATTAAACAATTTTGTATGTAATAAAATTTTAAATTTAAACTAACTTTTTTTAGATCCATTTATAAAAAACTAACTCAGTGATTTTGTTCTATGTATTGTACCATTACAAAAAAAAGTAATATAAAAATGATTTTACTTATTTATTTTATAAATCTGCAATTGCACTTACTTAATCATAAAACACCTCAATGGTTAAATCTATAAATGGTTAAAACTAGTAAAAGAACAAAATTTAATTTAGATTTGGAACTTCTTTTACAAACTCCGTGAATTCTTACCTCCTACATACTTTCTCATTATCCAATCCTATCTCTCCTACAGGTCAATCACAGTAAGAATGTCTACTCATCCCTCTTTCCTCAATCTTCCGGTGTTCCTCAAGGCAGTATCCTTGGCCCAATTCTCTACACAGTTTATACAGCTGACATCCCAACTCATCCTAATACAACCCTTACCACGTATGCGGATGACACATGTCTATTATCTGTCAACACTGATCCAGCATCCTGTACTCTCCAATCCCATATCACTGACCTTGAAAACTGGTGTCAAAACTGGAGGATTAAAATAAATTCCCACAAATCTCATAAAATCACCTTTACCCTCTGTCATAAACCAACGACTTCCTGCCCTCCTGTAGAACAGGTCCGGTACTTAGGACTACACCTTGACAAACGCGTAACTTGGAATCCTTAAACTAGACTAAAATGACAAGAAACAGCTCGCCGTTTCAGGGTACTTCAACATTTACTAGACAAACGCTCTAAACTCCCAATTAATTACAAGAGACTCATATACATGACAATCATTAGACCCATCTGGACTTACGGAATAGAGCTTTGGGGCTCCACTAAGCCATCAAATTCCTCTCATATTCAATCCTTACAATCCAAAATCCTTCCGAAAATCCTCAATGCTCCTTACTTTGTTACGAACAAAGTAATCCATAATGACCTTAACGTCCCGTTTATTCCTGATTTGGCCCGAATCCGATATCAATCTTTTCATGACAAACTTCATTTCCACTCAAACCCACTAGTTTCAAACCTCGCAACCTCTTCAATTCCTGATAATCCTCCGAGGTGTCTGAAAAGAAGATGGCCTCGTGACCTTCTAAGCTTAACTTTTTATTTGAGTACTACCACTGGGTAGTTTCTCTACTTGTATTTTCATGTCAATGTATTCATTCATTATATTTACTAAATCTATTCTGTATACAGTTGTAAATTTCAATAAATACATTTAAAAAAAAAAAAAAAGATTTGAAACTAGTTAAAAAGTACTGGATAATGGTCACAAATAAAAATTATATTGTAGTTATGTACAATTAATCAAATCACGGGGCATTTACTTCAAATTGTTTGATTTCAATATTGAATGTTCAGATATTTTTTTATCATATTGAATTTTATGTGCAGAAAATAATCTGCATGATTTTTAAAAAAATATATTTTACAACTAATGGCTCTTTATTTTACAGATTTCATGATGTTTCTTGCAATGACTTCAATAATAAATGGTAGGCTTGTTAAAATAGTGTTTTGTAATGCTTTTTGAAAAGTACCTATTTTGTTTTTTATATAATACTCATTTGCAATGTTTTACAGATCAAAAGTTTTTTTCAAATTTAAATTTAAGAAAAAATATTTGGTCAAGAGGAGTTAATTTTATTTACATTGGAATAGGTGCGCCATTGTTTTTTGTTTGGTTATAGCTAAACTTTAATTGTAAAAAATATACTTACATTTATGAAAAAAAATATTGTTTGATTATAAAGGTATATGAATCATATTGATTAATTTGTTTAAATTGAAATGTCGAATGTTCAATGAAAATTGGAATTGATTTCTATTTGAATCATTAGAATAAAATATTAAATATTTTGATTGTTTTAATTTTTATATTTTGCTGTAGAAATATTTTATTATTATCATATTAGTTTCTATTTCAGAATAAAAGAAATTTAAAATCTCCTCCAATTCATTGCTTTTTAAAATCAATAGTGATTAGAACAAATGGAGAAATTAAGTTTTAGAAGTTGGTGGTTGTGGGATACAGTCTCTGGTTGGTGTCTTGTTCTTTGATGTTAAATTGTTCTTATTTTTTTTTAAATCTCAGGTGATGCTTGAGTTACCCAAATATTGGCAGATATTTGGCTTCTTGTTTTAGAGACTCCAGGATTTTTCCTACTCATAACCTGTACCACTACAACCCATGAAGGGTCTGGGGTTCAGTACATGGTAGAGATTATACTGTTTCATGGGGGGTTTAAAACGGTTCTGCATGGAGGTGACTTGTTCTAGGTCACGCAGTGGGATACGGATAATATGGGATCTAGGACCCTCCTGGGGCTCACCCAGCCTCTATAAGGAGAAAAAATCTGGCGGTTGAGCGTGACCTGGGACAAGTCCCCTCCTTGCAGAACCATTATCCATGAAACAGTGCAGTCTCTACCATGTACTGAACCCCAGACCCTTTCACGGGTTGTAGTAGTATAGGAAAAAAAAAAATATATATATATTTTTTTTAAACAGCCCTTCATTTGATGATTTTCTAGAGTAATCTCTTTGTTCAACCATGATGGATAATGTTCTTTAATAAATGGTATATTTTTTAAATTCAAGAATTTGAAGATCGTAAAATCGTTATACCATCTAAACATGTATTATTTTAAATGTATTAAGTGGCAGTTTTACTTGGTATTGTATTTCTGTTATTTATAATGCTTAATGAAATTTGATAGATGTTTTAATGCTAGTTAAATATATAACTAAGAAAATTATTTATTTTACATTTTATCTTTTTCATTTGTTTCCAGGTTGTCAAAAGAAGTCGAAGGTATTGAGAAGTGTCTTCTAAAAGGTACCATTATATTTTTTTGTAACTTTAAAAGCAATACGTGTGAAAATGTTCAAGTTATTCTCGTAAACTCGTTTAACTAAATTGCTATTTACAAAAAATTATTGTTGTTTTGTCTCAAAACTTGAAAAAAATCTGCAAAAATTTAATCTGAAAGGTTTTTTTGTGATTTACTGATAAACTGAAATTTAACACTAATGAAATCATGGGTTTCAGTAGTAAATCTTAATTTATTTTTTTAAGAAGTTTTGAGTGTCATTCTATCATTAGCATATATTTTTAAACATTTTAATTAAATTTTATTTTAAGTTCTGGTAATATAAAAAATATAGTCATGCTATATTTATATTTATTTATAGAATCTTAGGGTGATGAAATTTATCCTTTATCAATTTATCCCAAGAAAGAAAGTCTTGTACTAATAATCTTTTTCAATGATTTTCATTTTTAAAATTTTAAAATAAAATCAACATATTGATTAATTAGAAGTTTAACTTTTTAATAGTTATGTTGCTAAACTGGCTATAAAACCTTATTACTCCATTTATGTTAGAGTTATGCAATAATATAATTATATTTATGCTATCTATATCACACTTAAAATGAGGCTGAAACTTATTCATCATATGTCTAATAATTAACCAAATATTTTTTAAAATTGCTGCATTGCTTCAATACGGCAATCATCAGTTATGAAGAAATATAATTAAAATAATTCATTACGTTCCATTTTGTTCTACATCAATTACTTCTTTCACTTTGGCAAAACAAATGTTAATGAGCCACCTCTGGATTATTTTGTGTTTCACATTAATACGCAAATAATTCAGAAGTCACTCCTAAAATGCATGCAATCTGGATGCTATCGATGTGGTCCATGTCTTTCTGGCTGATTTTAGCCTATGAGAAATAAACACATGGTGAATTAATTTCAGGCTTTTATAGTTTAGTTACATCTATTTTCACCATAAATTTAATGCAGACAATTAAGATAGAGAAATTAGTTAGAAATTTGCCTTAAAAATATGTTTACATTATTAGTGTTATATTCAACTTGCAAGAGATTGCAAACTATCTAAAATTAGGTCCAATTATCTCTATAAGAGAAAGAGGTGCATTCACTACTGAAGTACTTGGTCTGATTAGGAAGCAAGAAGAAGAAACACCTGACATTTAGAACATTTAAGGCTTTATAAATAACAATTGTATTAGTTACATTTGAAAAAACAAGTTTAAAACTTTAGAGTTGTTTTTCTTACGGTTTCATAACTATGTATTTTTGAAGCTTAATATTAGTCTTTTTTTTATTTTTAATTAACAATAGAATTGATGGAATTTTAAATAGTTTTGTTATATTAGTCTTATGTAACAGATGGTGTCAAAACACAGCCATACTGTCAGATCACCATCAAATCTACTAAAGAGGTAAGATGGCTGGGTTTGTTTTTTAAAGCAGTTTATATTTATGGTTTCATTTATTTTATTTTATTTTTTATAATTTTTTAAAATATATATTTGTTTACTGCAGGTTGCGGGTTTTAATGCTCTTAGTGATGTTTTGAAGCGGCTAGATTGGCGTAGTGCTGTGAGAGACAGGAGAAGATTCAGGTACATCACAAAGCTGCTGAGCCTCCTATGTTCAGAAAAACCTCTTTGTCATTTGCCTGGAGGTGTCCAAAAGGTTGTTTTTACTATGTTGGAGGAAGTTGCCAGGCAATGTAAGGTTTTGTATTTTTATTATCTTAATATTAATGCCTACAGACTTATTTTTTTAAACAGTAAATTCTCTTATTTAATTTTTAGTTTTAAGATTTCACAATGATATGCATATCTTTTCCTTGTTATTTTTGGCACTAAAACTGCTTTATAATGCTCATGTTTACTACTAATTTTCTTTTTGATTGTTTTACATTCATGTTTATGATAAATTGTCATGCAAAAAGATAATTTTTTGTTCAAGAAAAAATTGATTTAATTGCAGAACTTGATTCCTCTTATTCAAATCAAAAAGAATTTGCCACACAATGAGCATTGAATAAAGAAAAAAATCTCCTGAATTTTAAATGAATTGCAATTTAAAATTAAAATTAATATATTTCAGTATGTATGCGTGGTGAGAATCCTAATACATTGAGATCTTTGGATGCACAAGCAAGAGCACTAGTTGACTGTGCTTGTTGGGGTCAGCCACTCGGTTCGTCTCAGCTTTGGAGTGATAATTTAGAAGTTATTAGGCGAGTATCAACTCTTGCCAATTCCTTCATTATTTCACAGGTATTTATATTTTATATTTTTTAAAAATGAGGTGTGTTCAATAAATAAGACCTATTTTAAATTACATGGGCTATATACATTTGATTTGATTTTTTCACTTTTTAATATCTTTTTACACTTACTCTAACCTATGTTGGCAATATCAGCCTTCTTGCATGTTCTCGTTGTAAACAGCAGACACAAACAGTTACTGTCTTTACATGTGTGTGGTGAGTTTTCATTGTTCAAAAAATACTGTATAACCATTAAAGAGGTTGCTGAGGAACTTATAAGCCAATTGTGTGAAGCAATGAGAAGACAATGCCTGGATTTGTGGAAAAACAAAACACCAATGTTCATCACGTTAATACCCGCTCACACATTGTTGCTAGTTGGTAATTTTTTGGTTAAGAACAACAGGACAATCATCTCCCAGCCTCATATTTAGCCCTGTGCGACTATTTTATTTCCAAAACTTAAAAGCACGCTAAAATGGCTGAGGTTTTCCACGATTGAGCAGATAAAAACCGACTCGTGAAGAAATTAAGGCTACGCCTAAAACCGACTATGAAAAGTTCTGCAAGGATAGATTAAGTACTGGCAAAAGTGTATAATATCTGGTGGGGATTACTTTGAAAGGTGACAGTAGAAGTATTGCTGAATAAAAAAAGTATTTTGTTAAGTATATCAAAATTAGTCTTATTTATTGAATAGCACCTTATATATTTATTTGTTTTATAAAGACAAAGTTTAGATTTTAGAAGAGATAAGAAGTTAACATTAGTATCTGAAGGGGCTGGAGAATATGTGGCATCTGAATTTGTGATGTTGGGAGGGGGATTTTGAAGAGAGTGAGAATATACAGAGGTGGTGAAAGAGAAAGCTGGAGTGGAGTTGGAGGTCTATGCTTAGAAATCTGGCACTGCTACGCAGTGGTTTTGAATTTGTATTTGTTTCTTGGCCTATTTAGTTAAAATCATCTTAAATAATTATTTTTATTTTGAAGATAAAAGATTTGCCCCCAGCCGGGGGATTCGGGGTCGCTCCCTACCTAGGACAAATCTGTTCTCTTCACCCACCGCTGATCCCACTCATCAATGGTATCTTCTTGAATAATCGCTTTTCATTTCCTGGGGTTCTTGCTATTTTTTTACGGATTTTGTTCAGTAGATCTTCTGAGCCTTCCTTTCTTAGATTAAATCTGAATAAATCTTCATGCAAGAGAAGGTCGATAGGTACTGCTCGGGCTGATACTTGCACCACCTCATGAGACAAAACTGTATGCTCTAGTGACCCACAGGAGAGCCGTCCGCTGAATCGTCACCAACCTGTGCTTCTGCTGGTCTGACATATTTTTGAACCACACAGGATATGCATACTTCAGAATGCCTTAATCATTCCTTTATAAATGGTCATAGTAGTTGGGTATCTGATTGTTCAAGGCCTGGGCCACCCTACTTGCTAGATAGTCTAAGGTAGGTGACTTACTCACTTGGAGGTATTCTCATAGACGAGAATATTTCCAAGTGAGTCAGTCACCTGCCTTGGAATAAGATTTAGTGTCATCCCTCACTTTTTTATAAACAAATATGTATTACTTAGATAAAAATCAACATAAAAGTTATATCAAGTACTGTACATTTAATAATAATTTTAAACTCCAAGACCCTGAATATTATGTTTTGTTTTAAGGGTGATTGTGGATTGACACTGACTGAAGAACTTCCAGCCGAGGTCGTAACCGAGGTTGTGAAGAGATTGGACGATCCTGGAGACCTGGAATCGGCCGTGGAAGTTCTTAGGCCCTATATCCTCTCGGAAGAGGCTCTTTGGCTTGCGCTGATAAGATACCATTTTAATCAGGAACAGATCATGTCAGCACCTTGCACATCTGATTCCAGGGAGCTCTTCAATTTTCTTAAGAAGTATGCTGTTCATTAATATTATTAAGTATTACATATTATACATACATTAAACATACGTGATAATACTTATAAATACACACATAATGGAAATTACTATTATAACTAATGCCAGATTTGTTTTATGAAGACTAATTAGAGTTAGCTGAATTGAAGTTTACTTATGAGCCAAACATGAGTAAAATTGACTGTAATAATGAAATTCTTAGCTTCGGTAATGATTATGAAGTGTTATTTCTCATGTTTTTTTTTCTTTTGTAAATATATCTTATGTCTCTAATAAACTACAAAATTTGACAAGAATCAGCTGATCTGCTAATGTAACCATGAAGGAGCTCAGTATAAATAGAATAGATGTTTTTTTCTATTTGACATTTGACATAGAATAATCGGTAATTGTGTATTAGCCGGTATGCATGAAAGCTAGATCCTTGTCTCCTGTAACCACCTCCTATCACTCGTCTCATTGGATTTATTGGTGTGTGGATTGTTGAATTGTTTTTTAATTTTTTTGTCGTGTTTATTTTGTTTATTTGTCTAATTAAATTTCTTTGTTGTTTACTAAATTTAATTTTGTGTTTTTGTCTCATTCTTTTTGTAAATACCTATTTAAAACTATCTTTGGGAATAGCTGTGTTTGAAAGAAGCTGTGAAATAGTTTCAAAGACGAAATTATGTGAAAAAGATTTTGACAAGTATAGAAATGGAGATGCTTTCTTTAAAAGTGTAGGGAAAAGATTTATTTGAGAAGATGAACATGGCTAGAGGGATCTAGTATTAGTGTATTATTATTACATTTTTTATATTTCAATTTCTATTAATATGAATAAGAAGGTAGTCTTTATCAGTGTTCAGTTTATAAACAATGATGAATAACAGTCCCTGGAGACTTGCTAATACACAAGTACTGAATAATCATTTTATTTAGATTTTCTAGATGAATATTGAAGGTATTTATAAATATTATGTTTAGGAAATACAGACTGAGGGAGGAGTACGCAGATACAGTTAGGCTGTGCCGTGATTGCAGGTCTCTCTTCTGGGCTAGCTCTGGCCATCCGTGCATTCCTGGGCGATCTCGATCCCTCCATGTTCCTGTCTCCCCGACTGCTTTTCTTGCGTTCTTCTCACTCTAATCGCATTTAGTGTGTTACTGATTTTTTTTGTCAGAAAAAATCTTTTATATTAGATTTTTTTATATACGATTATTCTTCAGTGCTGCGTGTGTAAATCGTGAAATCAATTACACAAGTGATGTTATAGGCCAGCTTAGGAGGATTACTAACCCGATACGTCGAAAGACGTATGGATTATAGCATATATAAGAGCGGTTATTTTGATGTATGCCTAGATATTTCTACTAACTTGATCATTGTATCACTAGTGTAGGAAGTATTGTTTCTTCCTGAAGGGAGTTTATGTTCTTCCAGCAATGATTTTCTAATAGAAAATTACTTTTTTATGACTGCACTTAGGTTTTTTTTTAATAATTGCTTCTTTAGATTTAAATCATTGGAATTTCTATACTATAGATTCAAGGCAAAAATAAAATAAATGAAATTAATCCATAAAACATATTTTTACCAGCACTAGTACTTATTAGGTCTATAAATATGAATACAATATATTTCTTCAATTATTTTTTGGTGAAGGTTTATTGTCGAAGAATGTTTGATATTTTAAGCTGTTTTATTTACAGTTTGAAGCTGTGATTTTAAAATTATATAAATTAGATAGCTATTCTGTGAAAACTTATATTTTGAGATTAATTTTGTAATAAAGATATGAAGTAATATGTGTTTTTGTTACTTGGTTCTAGTTATAATGAATGGTGGTTATATCAAAAACACCAATGACCTGTTTAACTGCAATTAGTTATTAATTCATGAGGAATATTTACACACTTTTAGATTAAGACATTTTTTTTTTTTAATCGAAACCTAAAGTATTTGCATTAAAAGTATTTTTATCAAATATAGTAATTCATAAAAAATGTTTTAATACATTTTTATAACAATAGCAATACAAGCACTTAGGTAAATAGTGTTACTAAGAAGGGTATGGGTAAAAAATTGCAATAGCAAGAAGTGAAAATTTTAATAGCCAAAGTTGGAATTATGACATTGAATTATTTATCTTACAATGTTTGGTTTAAGGGCAGAGAACTTCAAGATTAATTTCAGGTTTGAAAGATTATTTTAGCTTTGCAAATTAAAATACTGCCAATAAGATAATGTTTATTGGAATAATAAACATATCTTGTGTCTGAAATTTGATTCCTAGAGGAAAATATGCTAAATAAAAAGAAAACCTACCAGTTATAAATATTTCAGTCGTTTTTTGAGAGTTTTTGTTTTTATCACAATGATAATTTAGAATAATAGTGAAAATCTTAATACCTAAAGTTGGAATTATGATGCTGAATTTGGAAAAACCTTTATGAACTAAATAATTTTTAAAATAGATTGAATTAGTCAGGGGGTGCAGTCTAAGCTGTTTTGTTCAAAATTTAATGCTTTATGATATTACACTTATTGGATGAATTTTTTTTTATTTATTTTGAAAAACTAGTACCATTTTTACTAAATACTTGATCTTACCTCAAGCCCTCACCTTATAGTGGGGGCTGCAAATTTCTATTTATTTTACCTAAAATATAGGGGCTCAAAAATGCTTTAAGCAGTTTTTTTTTTATTATTTCCAAATCTGGGTTTTTTTAAACTCTTGCCTTGTAGCCTAGTATCTCTTTTTTGAGACTTCTCTCTCTCCCTCCCCCCCCCCCCCCGAATTCGCTTGTTTGGGAACAGATACATACACTTCAAATTTCTATTTAAATTTTAGTGGCTTAGTGGAGGATATTTAAAACTTAAAATTACTGAACAAACTTATTTTTAAAACTTAAAATTACATGAAATATAAAACAATGTTTTTGTACTGGTCTTTTTTTATCTTACAATATTTGTTTTAAGCCCAGAGAACTTAAGGATTAATTTTAGGTTTGAAACATTATTTTAGCTTAGCAAATTAAAATATTGCCAATTAGATAAGGTGTATTGAAATAATAAACATATCTTGTGCCTGAAATTTGATTCCTAGAGCAAAATATGCTAAATATAAAGTGATTCAAATAAAGCAAAGACAGGTCTTGGCTGGAACGAAGAAACTCATTTGGGACGTTGAAGGCTACCAGTAATGCTATAATTTCTCCTCTACCCTCTCATTTTCTTCACCTTTCTAAAATATACAATGTTAACTCCTAAAGAAGATTTTAAATCATTCTGATTTGTTCTGCTTCATATCAGGATGAAAAAAAAAATGGGTTGTGATATGACATTTAAACTGTAGTGAGAAAGAAATGCTGTGACTGATAGTTGCTTCCAACCTTATGGACCCATCTATGGAGGAAAGGTGTTATATTTGTGATTATTTCTTTAAGTATTCTGTACCCTTTTTATAATTGGATGGAATGTTGAAGAAAAGAATTGTTGCGATATTGGGCACTTTCCTCTTTCATGGACGCCATCACTGATAAACTCAAACTTATTGTAAAATAAACAAGATGCTAGCAGAAAAAACAGAATAAGTAAAAACTAAAGAAGTTGAGCGGTTCACTTGGAACACATGCCTCGGTCTTCCAGGCGGAGTTCATGGCAATCTATAGGGCCGTGAATCTCTGCCTGGACAGAAACATAAGGGGCAGAATTACAATCTGCACTGATAGTAGAGCAGCGATGGGAGCCATTGGCGGGTCTGTGCACAGATCGAAACTCACGAGTGGGTGCCGCTCTGCGATCGACAGACTTGCCACTGGAGCGAAAATTCGCATACAATGGGTACCAGGACACACTGGCGTTGAAGGCAATGAAATTGCTGACAAGCTAGCTAAAGAAGGTACGCTAAAAACCTGCACAGACTGCCCGGTTGGCAGAGGATTCTGTGACAGTATCTTATACATCCGTGAATGGATACAAACGAGATCAATCCGTGCTTGGGAGGACTGTGAGGCTCGACAATCAAGGGCTCTCATAGGAGCCTATCCCCAACCTGATTGGGTCAAGAAAATGACCAGCCTTAACAGGAGACAAATAAGGCTTGTGACAGGGCTCCTGACAGGACACTGTCGATTGAAACATTACCTATACAAAATAGGGAAAATAAATGACAACACATGTAGATGGTGTCATTCGGATGACGAAGACGCCATACATGTGTTGCCGAATGTCCAGCCTTGGCTGGGAGTAGAGGCACCTTTTTGGGCTCCACCTGGCCTGCGCTAGACGAAATTAGAGTAACCAGTATAACTGGATTAGCTGCTCTGGCTGCTCTGGGGCTGTAACGTGCGGGCAGGCTCTCCCTATACCGACAATAAGGCGCGTTAGAGTACAATGGATGAATTTCTGAGTGCTCTAGGTGTCACCATGTGACAAACACCTCGCGCTATCTGTATTTGTATTTGTATTTGTATTTAAGTGATTCAAATAAAGCAAAGACAGGTCTTGGCTGGAACGAAGAAACTCATTTGGGACGTTGAAGGCTACCAGTAATGTAATAATTTCTCCTCTACCCTCTCATTTTCTTCACCTTTCTAAAATATACAATGTTAACTCCTAAAGAAGATTTTAAATCATTCTGATTTGTTCTGCTTCATATCAAGATGAAAAAAAAAATGGGTTGTGATATGACATTTAAACTGTAGTGAGAAAGAAATGCTGTGACTGATAGTTGCTTCCAACCTTATGGACCCATCTATGGAGGAAAGGTGTTATATTTGTGATTATTTCTTTAAGTATTCTGTACCCTTTTTATAATTGGATGGAATGTTGAAGAAAAGAATTGTTGCGATATTGGGCACTTTCCTCTTTCATGGACGCCATCACTGATAAACTCAAACTTATTGTAAAATAAACAAGATGCTAGCAGAAAAAACAGAATAAGTAAAAACTAAAGAAGTTGAGAATAATGATTAATAACAATATAAACTAGTTCATAACTTCTTATTCATCCCAAGCACCTTGCACCTGTCCCTGGATCTTGGCTGCCTTAAGGAACTCATTCCTCAACTTAAACATAAAATAAATTTGTCCACCGAATTAATGTACAAAACATATCAAAATCAAGAAACGACATGCCTTTTATAATTTCATAAATACTACATAATAAGCCATACTCAGTTTAGGGAATAATGAATGAAATTTAATTTTTAAAAGCTATCAAACTCCAGGAGCTTCCATTTTAGTATAAACTTTATACTCATTTATGAATAAATAAATACAGAGGGAAAATAATTGAATTGTTCTTTTGACTATTGTTGAATCCTTAATGGCAAACATATAGACCAATTTTTCTTCTTCTTGGCTTCAATTTTGCCACTATTTTTGTTTGCATATGAAAAATTTGTATTTCAAAACTAGCTAATCAAATTTTGAATAACTCCATTTAAAACATAATTTCATTAAATTTTTTCTCTACTCCTTCATTGCTCAGCAAGTTCCTAGCCTGCCTGTGCGAGAATCTACAAATAATTATCATGTTTGATGGAGAGCGTTTTTGAAGAGTGTTAAACATTTTTAGGTGAGTTGGCAACTGAAGTTTACTCTACATGTTGGCCTATCTAAATCTGGTATACTAGGCCTATCTAAATCTGGTATACTAGGCCTGATCATCTAAACATGTTTCTCTGTAATCATGTTTCAATAACATACATATGTAGTCCCCAACTAATAACAATGTTGACCCTTGACATGTCAGCCACAGACTCTTCAGCACAGTTGAATGACAAAAGGGATCTACAGGCGACCATCATGGCTGTTGGAGAGCCACGTTGAATGTCTGTAAGCAGGTTGAGTATTGAGAATCAAAGATTGAAGTAATTGGTCGACCGCAAAGTTAAACGTCTGTTAGGATGTTTGTAGTGTAGAATCATTTGTACATCAAGCTGAAGTAGAATCAAACAAGGTTAGATATTTGATTGGCGGTGGAACAATATGGTTGTCCAACAGCAGTTTTGTAGCTGTTGGTTTTACGAGTCGCTGATTGATCTCCCAGGCCGGAAACCAGACTACCAGCGCCCACTATCAGTTGAGAGCATTTTATGAGCCGCCTGTTAAGTAACAGCGAGAAAACCCTATAGGGTGTGTTCAGTAGTGATATCCCTCTGTAATTGATACACATTAGCTTGTTGCCTTTCTTGTGTATGGGGCATATCACTGCTACTTTCCGCTCTTCAGGAATTCTCTCTTCACACTTTTTTATGGAATTACCTTGAGACCCATAGTTTCTTATGGCAGTGAATCCTAGGATCGATAGACGAAAGTAAAAGGAAAATCAATGTCTGCGAAAGGAAAATACTCGGGAAGATAAATGGGCCAATAAGAGAGAACGGTAAGAAGAATCGTGAGGTCTACACAATGTATGAAAACCATACCTGGTATCGATAGTGAAAAAATCCCGCCTCAGATTGCTGGGACACGTCGAACGGATGCAAGAGACAAGGATGCCAAGACGCCTGTTAAACGGAACCATATTGTTCCACCGCTAATCAAATATCTAACCCTGTTTCATTCTACTTCAGCTGTTGGTCCAACAAATGATTCTACACTACAAACATCCTTACAGACGTTTAACTTAGCTGTCGACCAATTACGTTGATCGTCTGTAAACTCCTTATTGTCACCAGGAAGTACTTGTGGTTACTCAAGAAGCCTACACATAATCAACATGGTTTTTGTTTATAAGATTATGATTAAACGACTAATTGTTTAGCGTTTTTCAAAATTCCATTGAGAGAGAGATCGCATTTGGTTGCTTTAGGCGGATCTAATCTACTACGAACAAACCGTCTTTGGATGGATTAAGTTCCTTCCACTATATATATATATATATATATATATATATATATATATCATCTTTATGATTTTACTTTAAAATTTGTTCCTACATGAGCTTCAACTACCAACCTGACCAATAGACCAAACATCACACTCCACCATGTTTTACAATCGCTACTCACCTATACATATGTATAATTATAACTATTTGGGTTTGTCAACTATAGCTAAAGAATAAATGTTTTGCGCATTACCTCTTTACTTTTAATAAGTTTATTGTGAAATGTTTACATGTCTGTGATTCCAATAGTGAAGCAATGAGGAGGTTAGAGAAGACAGCCCACGGTCCTTTTTTGATTACTTAATGAGAAGGTAAATTATGGTCAGAGTGGCCATAAATATTGCCTGAAAGAAGATATATATCTATGTATAGTTTTACCCATTCTTCTTATTCCACGTTTTCGTCCGTAGCATTGCAAATACTTTAAATTATTTATTTTTTTTTTCATCGGTGGCTTTGGGTTTTTTCGGAGTTGCTTTCCTTTCGGTCATCTCAATCTCTTCTTTTCCCTTTTCATCCTTTTTCTTATCTTTTTTACGTTTGCCTTTCGAACTGAAGACATTACCCAGCTTTCTAAATTGACTACAGCATCGAAAGATACCGTCTGGACCGCAGGGTGAATTATTTTTGCTCATAACCTTTAATGTGGAAACACCTGTCTTAACTGTGTACTTTAAGAAATTGAGGTTAACCTTCTAATTACCTCTTGTACTGCCAGTGCTTACTAAATACTTGCAAGTTATGTATATATTATATACACGTCTATTTGTTTAATAGTATATAGTCGTATTGTTTCTAATAAAAAAATGAAATATATCACTTTAAATCTAATTATTTTATAAATACTAGTTGTTTAGGCAGTGTTGGGGCTATTATATTAGGTTAGAATTTGGAGTTGGGCTATTTTATTGTAGGTGAATAAATCCTAACTCTCAACAAAGCTTTCCCCTCCTAATAGTTACACTATAAAAGTGTCTAATTAAATAAACAGTAATAATAAAATATATTTACAATATGTTTTTTCTACTTTGGTAATGGCGTTTATATCAATTAAAACACGAAAATACAACAAAGTTCATAGGACGTTCTTTCCCGGAAGAGTTATTTTCATTTAGTTTAGTTTTCGAATTTTCGTCGTTTAGTTTCCGATAGATCACGCTGAAGTCTCTGAAAAACTTTTCTTAATGGAAAAATGCCCTTATCATACTTATTCTTCTTTTCCCTTTATACCCGACTCATATCAAGTTTCTATCTCACAATAGTAACGAGATTGATTGTTTGGAAGCTAAGATGTCTATGAATCGTGTGGATCAAACCGTATCACTGTAAAACAAACCCTTGAAATATACAAAGTCTTTCTCTCCATTCAAGAGCTTCATCAATTCATACTCAATCACACAGTTAAGTATTCTTAATGTAATGCGATGTAACTACGTGTAATGTAAATTTACCCTAATTCCAATTTCCTCCGATCCCATCGTATTGGCGACTTTGCTTATCTAACCTGCCTCCTTACAACGAAAACTACCCGCTAGAGTGCACAATTGATATTCAGAATCCGAAGGTTTTTGCTTCTTGTAGATGTTGCTTCCGTTATAATGCGAATCTTTATAATTGAGAACTTCAATTCTGTGCCAGCTGCAATTGGTCATCCTTCTCATCCTTCCTTGTTGTGTAAATTTGTAAAGCGCAATATCGAGTATTGGCCATGATTTTTCATTAAATTTCAATGATCTTTACTATTATTATTGTGATGATGTGATAGATAATGTTTTTAAAATTATTTTATCCTCCCCGTAAACGTTAGAACCGAGCATCTTTCTGTTCAGCGTCCGCTGTCTTTATTTGCATAGTTTTTCAGTTGTGTGTCTATCACTGAACTCCTATAACTGTATTGGTGAAGGCGCTAGAGATTTTAATTATTTTTTATTATATATATTTTTTGTACTTTAATACCATGAACACATGCACACATCCACACGTAAGTATATAATTTCGTAAGTGTATGCATATAATTTCCCCCTTACACCCTTCCGTCAATGGTAACTCCATAAAAGGATGGTTTATTTCTTGCATTTTATTTATTCCACGGGTTTTAGAGACTTACTAAACATATTATTTTTTTAAATATAAAGATTCCTAGTCATCAAAAGACGGACCCACTGATTGCCAATGAGTGGTCGATAAGTTGTACACGAAGTGGAAAGCTTTGACCAAATCAACCAATCTAGACACATTCCACAAATAACACTGTACAATAAATAAACATAGCACAGAATTAACTTAGACACAATTCCTTTAAGAAGAAGCAGTTCAAAATATTATTTAACACAATTAACCCCATCGTTATTAAGTGACTAACATGAACCGATTCACTATTTTAAATATATACTGTACGGCTGCAGATGATATGAGAAATATTGATATGTAAAACATACTACTCAAGCATGTTAATTGTAATGTGGTTACTGTTATTTCTATTTTTTACATCATCTCAGATTCCGTTGGAACCCTATCTACATCCCAGAATCAAAACATTGACGAGCATGGAAAAGGTTTTACAGATTTATAAATGTTCTGAAACATCTGTGCCCATCAGAACATCTTTCAGTTCTAACTTCATTGTTTCTAAATCAAGGGTTGGAGGGAGGGAGCTCAGGGTGTAGAGCCCTGAGTGGCTATACAGAAGGTTTCCGGTTAAAATCCGGCTTTGGAAGATAAATAATTTAATCTGTTAACAGCCACAGATGGATCCTGTGAGATCTGCAAACCGTTCGGTGGCTTATTCAGTCTCTACAGAGTGGGTACTCTTAATTGGGGAAAATCCTTGAACAAATTACTTCATTGCACAACCACTATCCTAGAAACTACCATGAAATGAACCCAAGACCCTTCATAATTTCAGGTACTTTTTTTTTTTTTTGAATCAAGAGCAAGGATTTCTGTACCTTCTCTCCTGCATGTATCAGTCTATTTTTTGTTGATGGTAGGGTGATGTCAAATCCAAGGAAAGTTCTTGGTTCTTCACATTTTTTTTGCTCTGTTGTTTAATGGGTTAATATCACTTGAGATAGCAACTTCTATGATTTTGGACATTTTCTTGTGTTGATCAATTACCGGAAAGTTATGCAATAAGTTGTTTTTCTGGCGTGGATTATGGTACCTGATTCTTGCCCAATAGTCCGACTTTTCTGCATGTAGTTTGGTGGTAATTCTGTCTCACAATTATAACAGTAACTATTATCTTTATTACTATAGTATATATTATTATATTATATTACAGGGGATATTATAACCATGAAGAGTGAAATGGAAAAGACCCCTTCCACCGCTGACAGGAGGGGAGAGCCCTGGAGGGGCAGCCGATTCTCCAGTCGTCGAGATGTCTCCGTGGCCTCTGTTGGCAGCCCTGCTCTCCCTACCGCTCTGCCTGTCGCAAGTTCGCCGACCGCAGCTCAAGCTCGACCATGGAGGTAAGAGGATCCAGACAAAAAAATATTTAATCGTCGCAATCTACTTTTTAACAGTTTTTTGTAATATTACAAGCCCCATCAATCAATTACCCTATGCTTAAATCAAGCGTCTTTTGGACCAAACTATTTTTTCTTTTGTTACTACTGAAATCATGATATGTTTAATATACTACAGAACTTCTTTGGTGATAAAGACCTATGGGACTGCTCCTGAAAAATAGGAATATTGACGGGTGTTTTTTTTTTAACCTATAGATATGCTATCAGATAACTGCCGAAAATTTAGTACTATATATGATGAAAAATCTGACTGCCCTCTGATTTAGTTAACCTTGAATCGCTAGTAAGAGCGTTTTAATGAAAATTTCAACCCTGTTATCCGGCTAGGTGTAAATTATCAACATTAATCTCATAAGCTCATATAGCTCCAGCTCATAAGTTCATTCTTGTCTCGTATTTTATTTTACTAGATTTATTTTTAATGGATTTAATGAACCATTGATCTTGTGCAATTATTATTATTCTTGTTAATGGGACAATTGCTACTTGTGTCTCTTTTTCTATAAAAGTTTCGAGCAAAAATTCAGTAACAAATATAATTAATAGTTAGTATAGAGTTGTTAATAGTTAGTATCTTTTAACTGTAATAAAATAAATATATGAACCGATGCTCACAACCAACGATTTTAAGTGATGATTTCATTGGTTCATGCTATTTGAAATTATATATTTTTGGCTCAAAACTACTTAAATTTACCTACTAATTAAATGAAATTAAATTACTCAAAAATTACGTTAAATTTTAGATATAAAAATAATACTAATAATAAATACAAATATTAAAATTTATCTAATAGCCTACAAACTAAAGGCCCGGTGACTTCAACAGGGGGACAAGAAGGATGACGCATTGAATTGTGTCAGTCAAGAGAATCTAAAATATATGAAATTGTCCCGATAGTTTCATAATTTTTTATGATAATTATTCATTAATTAGAATCTGGATTTACCAGTAGTAAGATAAATGTATATCTTTATTTATTTTTTTTAGAGTGACTGGTTAAAATCTTCAAACCAAAATTACAAACATCCTTTATGTAATTCTTCTATCTTTTATATTATTGTATAGCTAATGAAAAGTTAAAAAACAAATAATAAATTTGATAGACATTACGTGTTTACTCCCGACGAATAAATATAGTATACTAAACAATTGAAAAAACAACATCATAAAGCTATTCGATTTTGTTTATCGGGATTATTTTTTGACAAATCTCCCGTAATATATACTTATTGAATTGCCTAATATAATGCTAGGTCTTCCCGAAACCTGTTTTACACTTTAGGATCTAATAATACGTGGCCTAGATCTTTTTGAGACCTTGTGTTTAAGGTCGATTTCGTCCACGCCTTGTTTTGTTATGTAGCCGAACCTCAATACATTCATATATATATATATATATATATATATAATGTACCAGGCTATTCATTATTCGAATATAAACTGACTGTATCAAGTAATGACCTTTTTACTATAAGGCAATAGGAAGACTCTTTGATAGGACGTTCAAGTCAATGCTAGTACGTCATCGATGATATGGGTAGACAATGCAGACTCCTTACAGACTCTAAGGAAATATCAATCATCGCTACCCAAGAATATCTTGCCATTGATCGGGAGTCGGGGTCAGCCGTGTGACGAAAAGAGTGCCTATGGGCTCAATGCTTCGTGACTCGCCGCTACGTTCACTCTCGACCGGGTGTGACAGTAGTGTATGACTTGTAGACTTTCCGTTATGGGGCGCTAATATATATCTACTTTTTCAATATCTACTTCATTATTATACTATTAATTTTTAAATTATATATTTTTTCATACTTCTTTATATGATCTAAGTAAAATATACGACTCTTGGAATGACTCCAACCTTTCCACTGTTGTTAGAATAGATAGGTTAGTAACCTTTAGGAATAATCCGCGATGTTTACTTTTCCAAGAGTAAGAAAGAAAGTTGAAAACACACACACAAAAGGACCAAGTATTATAAATTTATAGATAATTTTGTAATACACAGTATAGAGTGCCGAAATCGGACACTGATTATAATCTAGATTAGGTGTGTGTGATGATTCATCCAGGTTAATAATAATTATTACCGTATGTTATGATTTAAATAGTTCAAATGCTATGTTAAACATCTTATGTTTTTTTACATATGATACTTTTATAGTTTGTAATGTAATTGTTAATAATAAAGCCCAATTTACAAAGGTTTTCATTACATTGTGATCATGAATTGTCTTCGTATTATATTCGTGATTATATTATATTAGTGAAGTTGAGGGGCACCTGGTTACAAGTAGTGCGTCGAAATGCTGTGCTCAATAAACCCTTTTATCAATTTATCTATTTGTATGAGAGATAACGACAAAATGTTGTTGCCAATTTTCTCATATATTTTGGAGTATTTTAAATATAATTGTATCAACCTGTACCACTACAACCCGTGAATGGTCTATGGTACATGGTAGAGACTCTACTGTTCCATGGACAACGGTTGTGCAGGGAGGTAAAACTGTTTATATGTACTAGAGAACAAGCATAAAGACTATATTAGATTTTATAGAGGAAGGGTGAGCCTCAGGAGGGTCCTAGTTAGCATGGGATCCATATCCAACTGTTAACAGATTAAATAAAAGTCTTGCCAGTAGCGGGAATTGAACCCAGGACCTTCGACATGGCAACTTAGCGCTCAACCACTGAGCCACTCCGGTCCCATTGTATCAAATGAAAGAAATATGAAAACTTTTGAATATTTCACTCTCATTCTTATGCTCCATTAGTTTTGTAAGACTACTTAATTGGATTAAAAAAACTGTACTACTACAACCTTTGAAGGATCTTGTAAGTAGTAGATTTATGTTATGTATATATATATATATATATATATATATATATATATATATATATATATATATATATATATATATATATATATATATATATATATTACCTTTAATTCTGCCTTTTCTATAAACTGAAGAGTCAATCGGTGACCTTTAGCTGGGGTTTTCTTTCCTGAACTGAAGACTGAAGTTTATCCTGACTTTATTGTTCTGCTTCCTCAATTCTAAAAGGTTAGTTATTTTGTTCTGCCTCCCTCGTCAAAAAAATATCGTAACTCGTATATATGAATTCCGGGATAATTTACTTATTTTTTATAGACATTTAAATGTTTAATTTTTACAACAATCGACAATTTACATATAACTGAATTAAACTTAGAATAATTAAGAGTTAGTTAGTTAGTTGTTCATTTAACGTCACTTTATGCTGCTATGGCTAATCGGACGATGCTACAGTGGGAGCTCTAAATTTTGCCTACCCTGGTTTAATTCGGATAGGGATTTTTAACGAGTACCTGACGTCAAAATAGATTTATCTATTTATACCGACACGGTCTAAACCAGAAGAAACAACTGAAGTTTTTTGTATAAATAGTGGCCGTGGAAACTTGAAAGAGTATTTAATATATATATTTTTCTATTTGTTTAGAATATTTCATACTAATGATATAAATATTTTCTTGTTGAATCTAACCTTTAAGAAGTTTTTGACTTTAAAAGTTTTTAAAATAATATCCTAGATACTTGCCTAGCGATGATTTGACCGAAGAACTGAGTATTCACATCAATACAAACCAAATCGAGCCTGTTCAGTTCGGTTTTCTCAAATAATCGTACTGCAACTTCTTTCCTACGCTACCAAATATAAATATTTTTGCTTAAAAAATGAAAGGTCTTGGGTTTAGTACGTGATAGAGACTGTACTGTTTCAAGGACAACGGTTGTGCAGGGAGGTGATTTGTCACTCTCAACCGCCAGGTATTCCCCCTTTTAAGGGTGCAACTTAATACAGTGGGTGAGCCTCAGGATGGCCTTCAGATCCCACGGGATGGATCCACGGCTGTTGGATAATATAAAATCTCCTACTACTGGATTTGAACCCAGGACCTTGGGCACGGCAACGCAGCGCTTTCCACAGAGCCACCCCGCTTTAAGTACTGTTATGCCATAAACAATTTGTTTTTACTTTTAAAACATGTATAACGGAAGTTATATTGAGTTTGTTACAATAATCGTTCAACTTACTAAAATACCTGCTCTAGCTTTTGTTATTTTTTATCTCCTTAACTCTAGCTAAAACAAGAGTTGACATTTAACTTGACCGACCTCTAGGGCATGACCCCTCGCTAAGAGCTACATTTCACGAACTGTTTTAAGACATCTCTAAAATGAAGAACGAAAAATATGTGCGACAACATAATGAGTATCTTAGGCCATTAGGACGACTTGGGATTGGCAACAATTTAGAAGTGATCGATTTATTTTTAATCGATATTTCCTAAAATTTAGATTTAGAGGTTTAGAAAAATTGCAAATCATTTTTAAAAATCTATTTTTAAATTGTGCGTTATTACTTATTTAATTTTTATATATTTAAATGTTTTTAATCTATTCTTCTTATAGGTGTCGTGTATACAAAGTGGAGGGAGTTCGAGAGATCTGATTCGATCCGAAATTAAATAATATGTATGCTTATCCTTACCTGTAAACCAAAATTATCACACACATAGCTCCAGATATACCCGATAATGGAATTTCCGTTACACCACTGAGCTTAAGATTCTCAAAAAAACGGTTGTAAAGTTTAGGAAAAAAAACATAAAATTAAATAAAGACGTACTTAAGGACGCGTAAACTATTTCGATCATTTAAGTTACATTTACTGTAATAGTAAATTAGCGAGAGTTACCGAGAAATAAGGACAATTAAACTAACCCCTTTTGAATAAGAACAATAATTTAAAAATCAATCCACAATCATACAAGCAAACCACAAGCGTCATCTCTGACATATCATCTCCGTGCACAACCGTTGCCTTTGATACAGTACAGTCTCCACGTACTGGACCCAAGGCACTTCATGAGTTGTAGTGATACAGTTTTTTTAAGGATCTATTAATTTTAAATATTAGTGTTAGTTAAATTGAAGTTTGTACTACTTTGGAGAAATATTCATAAGATTAATAATTATTAAAATTACACTCATTTATTGTAAGAAATGTTAATAGGTGTAAACACTCGGACCTCGTAACCTATAGTTGATCTGATGCGGGTACAATAAGTCTGGGATCGATTCTGGCTGTCGGTCTGTTGTTAATCCAGTTATTTTTTCTGCGGATAGAATATTGTAGACGACGTCCATATGGTTTTTTATTTCATCAAACATTTACTTATATCTTTCCATGCGTTTCACTTCATGATGTAACGAGACCCGAACTTTTAGTGGAATATAAACGAACAACTGAGAGTTATAATTTTGTGCTTTTATCTCTGTTTCCAACGCACGTTTTAGAACAGATGCATGTTGCCTTCAATCGATTAAACTAAACTATACATATGCATATATTCGAAAGAACCGTTTCTTATGCATTTAGGATTTCCTTCCTTAAGTTTAACTTCCTTACAGAGGACACTGTTACGTAAGGGAAAGAAAGGCAGGAGGATATCATCATTACTTTAGCGCCTTTGAAGTGGCCAGTAATCAGATTTGTGGTGCGCATTGTCTGCAAGGAGGAACAGAAGTCTAGTGATAGTCTTCGAGGACAACACAAGTCAGGACAGACATCCTGGTGTATTCTTACGCAATTAATTTCAAGTTCTGTACTTCCTGCTTATGGACATTTACCGCTCTCACAACTAACCTTTTAAGTAATATTATAATCTTTATTTATATGATATTGGAAAAGAATTAAAAATTTCATTTAAATGAGTGAGCTTTCGGTCGATGCTTAATAGTTATATTCAAATTTTAAACTTGGAAGAATCCTTCGTTTGGGAGCATAAGGTTTAAGGTATTATAAATCTCAAATCAACCGCGAGAGTTCGCTAAAGTAAAATATGATGATTCGCAAAGATACCAACACCAAGCAGTTAATAAAGATATCTGTTTGGTTTTAAGAAGGAAAAGCTGGTGTGTTTATTGTTCTCATAAATAGACAAGAAGATAGTAATTAAAATAAAATAAAGTTAAAAATGGCTTATTGAGAAAAATAAAACAAAGTCATATTATACCTCAAAGTTTAACATTAACCAAAATCAGTAGTTCCCAACCTTTTTTGTACCACGCCCCAATGAAAACCTTCCATGTTCCCCCTGTTAAAATAAAATCTCTACTACGCCCCCCTTGCACATTAAATTTTATTTTTCAAATGAAAAAACAAAAAAAATTAGTTTTACTTTCACAACATTAAACATTATAGGTTTCAATTTAAGACCAAGAAGCACTGAAACTAAGTGAGAATTTTTTATTTTCAACTGGTCTCACGCCCCCCCCCCTTGACTTGTATTCTCGCCCCCACGTTAGGAATCACTGCTCTAGGCCATGTTGAGTTTTGGCCCAGCGATTTTATTAACTTGGAAATCTACGTATACTACTTGCGGGAGAATAGCTTGGACATCACCCAACCTAACATCGCTGTAGTTAAAAAAAAGTCGACTGACTTGTAAGAAAGAATTAATTTTACTGTGGCATATAACATAGTCTCATGCTCAGTGGTTAGAGCACCGCGCTAGAGACGTGGGCGACCCGGATTCGAATCCCTGCCGAGACATAATCTTTTCTCTTCAAAAAAATAAAATAAAATATATATATATTTTAAGGGTAAGTCAAAGAAGTTTACATTGCTGACAATAAAGAATCCTTGGCACTTCCTGGGTTACAAATCCATTTTATAAACAATTTACTTTAGGCCATCGATCGTTTGGTGACTATTTGAACCATGGTTTCCATGGTTGGAGCAGGCTGCACATAGCTCCATACCTAGTCCTTTCGGGACCAATTCATTCCCTATGTAACAGTTATAATGGATCATTATAACTCAGTTTCATTTAGTGCATTAAACGAATAGCTTTAAGGAACAATAACGGGAAGTGAGCTGTTGGAGATTATGCAACTAACTCATCCTGCCTCTGGTGTACATTTCGGTTATTAATTAACTCAGCTTCTTTAAGCGTGAAATGGCCATCCCATTTATAACATCACAGCGGGGGGTTGTTCGGATAGGCTTGTATAATCCGCCATGGAATTGGGTCATTAACCAGATTAGTCATATCTAGGGTGAAAGTAGCCGGATGGAGGAGGCAGAGCAGAAGACGTGATGGTGGTTACGGTTCACAGAGCCCACAAAGGTGACCGCTCTAATTAGAGCTATAGTGATAGCTTTACACTATAAATAGCTGTCACACCCAAACGTCATGTCTTTTCCTTGTAATGTCTTTCAGCATTGTGATCGTGTATAGTGAACGAAAGTAATGTAATATCAAACAAATGTTAACGAATCTCTTATTTCATTCTTCTTAGTGCATCACCATTTTTCTTTCATTCCTTTTTTAATATTCTCATGTGTATTCATAGAATATTATTGGAGAAATACCCCATTATTGATCTTGCTGTCTCTGTTTAAAGCGTCTCTTTGCATTGTGTTCTTACTGGTGCGTCCTTATGTACTCCAGTAGGACTGGAAGAACGAATAATTGCAGTTACAAAAAGTTCTAAAAATACTGTTATACAAAAATACTATTATTTTATCGTATTTAAACATCTGACACAATGTTCTGAAAATAAAAGATAAATATGAAATTAAATAAACATTGTTTCTTTTACTTATATTGTACTTATAAACTAGATATACCTATGTTGTACTTATATATTTTATAACTACGATATTGTTGGTTTTGAAATGTAGGCTTTTGATTGAAAAGTTTACAGGAAGAATATGGAATGTAACATTTTAGACTTTAATATTTACCCATTTTATTTTAGTTCTTATCTTTATTAACTTATTCTTTACACCTTATTATTCTTTAATTTCAACATGCCCTGTTCTGTTTTATTATTATTTTAATCTCTATTATGTATTTCACTACCTTCCTGTCACTTGGTTAATAATACTATACACTCATTCATTTTAACCTTTATAATGTATTTACCATGCTTAGGAAAATTTGTTTATATTTTTTAATGTTCATTTTCTACATTTACCATCCTTTTATTATGCTTCTATTTCTTCATTTTATTTTTTTCTTTGCTTAACAATTTTTTAATTTTCAATTGTCTGTATTTTGTATATTTAGCCCTGAAGAAGACCTACAAAGTAGGTCAAAACGTTGGCTGCTGAATAAATATTTCTTGATATTCAGAGAAATTTATTGACCTCTATCCGGACTATTTTCTTCCACAAATAGGAAATTTTGTTTGAAATAATATTTCAGACATTCCTTTCTGCACTAACTGTGTGATTTTAAGTGGATTGAAATCTTAACAATTTGATGCAATCTATTTTTGATTGTTGCCATTTATTAATTATTGTTGAAATATTTGTAATATTTGATGCTCCTCAAATTCCTGAGCTTGATGACTTAGTCCTTCGCTATATTTAGCTGACGGGTCAAGAACCAGTCCTGCCTCACAATAAAACGACCAAATCGGGGTTTTTGTCCTCTTGAGGACGAAGGTCCTCGAAGACGGGATGTGAAAGGACTAACTCTCTTCGCTCAACTCAAATACGCTAAAATTTTTAGTTTAGGATTACTATTTATATTAAATTGATTTATAATTAAATTAATATTTCTTTTATTCGACTAACGTTTTTATGCATTAATCTCGAGGTTTAATCAATTTCCTTAAAAAAATAGGCGTAGTATTGACATCTGGAATGTTTTTCGTTCTTTTTTTCCCGTTAGCTTTTGTCGAAATGGAAAATATAATATTGTTATTTTTCGTTTTCGCATTGAGATTTTATTGTAAAATAGGATCATGCTATTACAGAATATTTAATAAAATAAAGAATATATTGAGGAATGTTTCTCAGAAAGAGAATGGATTTATATGATTCATAATGGTTTGCTGTGTATTCATATGGCTTTATTTAGTTTTATACGTACAATACGGAAAGTGCGATCTTACCTGGATATAAGACATTTTATGACTCACTATATCGACATATATGTTAATACTGTGAGTCATAAAATGTATAATAAATAGTAAATACATTGTTTATTTCAGTACTGACTTGAAAAGGATTAAACATAGATTTATGAGTATGTAGATCTTGGTCAGGGGTGAGGTCAATATAATTTAAATTACTAATAATTTTCTATAATTTATATTACTGATCACAATAATATAATAAGTTAGTTTAGGCCATCATCTGGCTGAGGAATGTAGAGTCTAGGCGCAGATCAGCCGCTCACTAGGAATTGCTCTGATGATGGCTTAAAAATTAGGCTGAAACGTTGGCACTCAATCAAGAACAAGTCATATTTATTAGTGAGTACTATCGTATTAAAATTCTCATCCCCGATCCTTTTCGATCTACTTTTATTTAAGTAGTTACCAATCTTCAATGACTATTTTTTTTAGATTGTTTTCCAGCTCCCTGACTGATTAGACTTATTTACTCCCGTTTAGAGACTCCATGCTTTGTTTTTAATCACTCAAACTACCCTAATTTTTGCTATCAATCTTTATTTTTATTACTTATGGTGCAATACAAATTAGAACATAAACAAAAAAAAATACTTGTACCACTACGACCCGTGAACGAGTCTGGGGATTCAGTACGTGGCTGAGACCGTACTGTTTCATGGACAACGGTTCTGGAAGGAGGTGACTTGTCCTAGGTCACGCTCAACCGCCAGGTTTTCCCCCTTATTATGGGTGCCCTATTTTTTAAATATTTTATAGAGGCTTGGTGAGCTCCAGGAGGGTCCTAGATCCTATATGATCCATCTCCGGCTACAAACACACTAAATAAAAGTAACTGCCCGCAGCGGGATTTGAACCAGGATTGCCGGCATGGCAACTCAGTGATCAACCACTGAGCCACTCCGCTCCCTTAATTAGAACATCAACAAGTCTCTAAATGGGATGCATTGTGCGCATGACAGACATTTTTGGTCTTCAGAGATACCAGAACTTGATTTTTTTGAGTCATACTGTATTGTCAGTCCTTTTTCAGGTTCGAAGCTATTACATCATATAAACTCGATATGAGAAATACAACGATATAACAGGCAGAAATCACGTGAATTGTACGTGATCCAGATTCTGTCTTCAGTGAAAGTGCTATGACTATTGGAAAAGAGTCGATACCAGGATCTTCCTGGACAATACATCCTCCCTCAGAAGACATCAGTATGGCCTTCTTCTGCTTTTTTCGGTACTTTAGAGACCATTGAAAGATTGGCATGTAGAACTACATGATTTTGCAGTGTTATTTTATGTTAAGAGATACAAAAAGATTATCTCAGTAACCAAATGACAAATTATAGATACAATTCGAACGAATTTAATAGTAAATTGATCAGGATTTCTTAATCTAAGTATCTGAAATATTCAGGAGTCGGATCAAAATAATTATCTGTCCATAGAAGGGGTTTGCAGTGTCGAGTAGTGTGTTGCTGTGCTGAAGGTCCTGGATGCTTAAAGTTCGGCGGTGGCTAATAAATTATTCAATCTGTTAACATCCATAGATGGATCTTGTGGTATTTGGAGAGGCTTTTGAAACCCACACAGCTTCTAAAGAATTATTGCACTTAATTGGGGGAAAACATGGCTGTTGAGTGTGGTCTCGTTCAAATTACCTCCGTGCACAACCATCAGGTTAGAATCAATTGTACAGTCTCTGCTGTGCTCTTAACTCAAGACTTTTTTTATTTCAATATCTAACCCACAAAAAAGTAATGGAAAGGATTTATAAGTAAAGCTATTATCGTTGAAACTCTGCTTTGGTGGATAATAGGTAAAATGTTATTATAAAATGTAAATTTTTAATATCCCTGTTTATTGGCGTTGTAATCCTGTTGTGACCCACACTCAGGCTTAACATTATTATACTTGCCTGTATGTAACCACAGCCTTCATAGTTACCTTCCACGTCAGCTTTTACTGATTGGCCCCCACGACATTCGAAGAGGATCCGTTCATGATGAATGCAAATCGCGTCTAACGGCTATCGATTATGTTTGTTCGACAGCGTGTTGTATAATGCACCGTGTTGCCTAGAATAGCGGATGAGATCATGATGGCATAGGCAATCGGGTTCGATATACCACCTGTTATAGTTTATATAAATTTTAAGATATATCGATGCCAATGAAATTTACAATGTGCTATAGTTGAATTTTTAATGATGTAATGTTAAAAGAGAGCCTAATACAACAAAAAAACATTTAGGAAATTAATATAAAGGAAGGAAAATTATAGCTTCCTTAATATTTGAGATACATTTTATTTGGCACAATAGTGAATAGAACCCGAACGGTTTCGTATAGTTGCTTCGTATAAGTACTTGAAACTGGTATGATTGAATAGGCCTACAGAGTCATTATTTATTTAATATTGATACCGGGCCAAATGCCATTAAAATTTAAAAAGAACATTGAATTCATAAAAGTGATAAGTTAAAAGATTATAACCTTAAAAGATTTTGATCAATATTTTAGGATTAAAGTATTAGGTCGAAGAGGTAAGTTATATTGAGGCCTTTACATGGGTTTGCTTGCAAGTAAGGAACATAATAAAATATATACTAACGATTGTTCAAGGGAGTAAAAAGTCCTTGGTAATGCAGTCCTTTGAAAGGGGCGTAAAATTGGGGTCATAAGCCTGTTCCTTGTCAGGTACTTGTTAAAGATGAGAAAATTATGCCTGGATTGGGAGCATAAAGTCACGTTAAATGAATAAATAAACGATCGACATCATCTAGGGATCCGAAACATGGACAATAACGAAAAAGAAGGAAAGGAAGTTGTTGCCCGTGGAGATGGAGTTCTGGAGGCGCTGTTGTGCCGTTTCCAGAATTCTACGCGTCCCTAATAGTACAATAAGGCAACTGATAGATCAGGAAACAATGATTGAGAACAACAACGAGAAGATTAAAATTGTATAGCCAATTAAAAAGAAGGGCTGAGGAAGGATGGCCATAAACAATCTCCGACTGTTGCCCTACGGAAAAAAGATGGTTGCAGAATGTGAATGAGAGCAGGGCAGCGAGGGGACTTAGGGAAGGAGGCTGGCAGGACCGAGATATGTGGCGAGACCTAGATACAAAAATCAACTAAGTTGTACAAAAATCGTTAGATAAATAAATAAATATCCCGTGAAACATATGAGGGGTCAGTTCGGTCATAGTTTTATTCCCATCTGGTCATTATCCCGCGTTATAGAATTTTTACAAAACAATGGAACTTTGATCCAAAATTTATAATTAAATATCAAAATAAATTTAGATTTTCTTTAGTATATCTCATGTGACTTCTTTTCTATTAGAAGCCTGTATTGATGTTAGTATTCAAGAATCCTTGATCCGCTTTGGCAGTGAGAGGTGAAAAAGGTTTGTGAGTAGCAGATTTTTTTAAACTTTGATGAAACTCGATGACCCTTAGACCTTCTGCTTACGTGCTTGTACATACTAATGTACCCTCTCCGAACAGCTATTTCAAAGTTGACACCTACTTAGGTCCGGTGTTTAGGCACGTCCGGCGATTTTTCACGGCATTTTTGATCGGATAAAGGTCACGTGATCTACAGGTTATTCTTCAGGCAGTTATTATCTATTGTCGCTCCCTTCTGCTTCTGGCCATTAATGGCCACTATCGGAATGATCAAGTTTCACTTCTGAATTAACTGGGTGATGTTCCGATCTCTCTTGGATGTATAAGCCATTATATTCGATTTTATTGCGAGGCCAAGCCCACTTTCATAAACTCATTTGAGTTTTCAGTATCAGATCTTTAATATTTTTAAAGGGGAAATTTCTTTAGCCGCCTTACGCGACTTTCGGTAGAGACCAAACTTGTGGATTCGCGTCAACAACTAATTTAAGGTTAGAATTACATCGATATAAGAATAATTATATTCTACTAAAAAGTCATTTTATAGTTGTGCGCTTAACACTAATAATAACTTAAAACATCAATAACAAGTTGAACTTTTCGTTTCCTCTAAAAGATTTTATTTTTTACAATCAAATGTCTAGTTTCATGTCATTTACAATTAAATGACTAAACGTATAAATGAGTGTTGTTGACGATGATTATGATAAAAATGAAAATAAAGTTCATTAACATCTATGCAAATGCAAATACAGGATATAATTAATATAACTATATACTAATTGTAATTTCAATTAAATTATTGATATTTTGTATTGAGCTTGTGCATATGTTGATTAAAACATATGATGGGCCTATCCTTCCATAGGATACTAGGTACTTCGATAATATCCTAACACAGGGTACCCTATCCTTCCACTAATGACTGCATTATCATAATAGTAATAATAAATCGTTTCTCTTCAATTCATTGTGGTTAATTAACTTAGCTAATCTATGTAAAGTACTTAGACTCATCCAACCGTTGCTCGACGCTAAACCGTCACACCCTCTCAGTGCAGCGGGCACTGTATACCATGCCCCGTTTCTTTTTGTGACTTATATAAATAGATAAGAGATAGAATTAAATCTGATTATGATAATAGAGATTAAATGTAGACTACTTTATTGTGAAGATCAAATCAAATAAAACTAAATAAATAATGAAATAATATAATTAAGTTCAAATAAATAATTATTATTATAATTTATTTTATTTGTAACTAATTTTTAAATATTTTTATTTGAAAAGAAAAGATATGTCCAGAACCGGGACTCGAACCCGGGTTTTCCAGATCACTAGTCTGGGACTCTACCACGACCGAGAAGCGTGCTTCATTATGGCCCAGGATAGCTCAAATAGTAGAGTCCCAGACTAGTGATCTGGAAGACCCGGGTTCGAGTCCCGGTCCTGGACATATCTTTTCTTTTCAAATAAAAATATTTAAAAATAATTATTATGTATTTTTTCCTGAATTCCGTTCATGGGACCAGAGCTTTGATTGATAATGATATTATATGTAATATTGATATTAATGCTATCACAAAGGTTATACAATAAATTAAAAAAAATTTCATTATCTCATTATTACATAATAACATCAAATTGAGAAAACAGAACTTTTGATAGAGACAAAACAAAATATAAGCTATGTTCAAAAGTAACTTCAAAGAAAACTTGCCTCTTACATTTTTTTTTTTTGGAGGGATATAACAAGAAGTAGTGCCTTTGATTTCCAAACAAGTTTTAGTGCATTGCTATTTCCATTCATTTGATTTGTTTCCCGTTGCTGGTTGCTTTATTAATTGAAAATTAAAATTAAAATGATTAATTTATCTTGGTGTTTTTAGGGTGTGGAGTGGCTCAGTGGTAGAGCGCTGGGTTGCCATGGCAAAGGTCCTGGGTTCAAATCCCGCTCGCTGACAGACTTAATCTGTTAGCGGGCGGAGATGGATCCTACGGGATCTAGGAGCATCCTGGGGCTGTTCTAGTCTCTATAAAGTGGGTGCTCAAAATAAGGTGGAAATCTGGCGGTTGAGTGTGGAAATCTAGGACAAATCATCTCCCTGCACAGCCTTTGTCCAAGAAACAGTACAGTATCTACCATGTACTGAACCCCAGACCCTTCATGGGGTGTAGCGGTACAGGTTCTTTTTTTTCTTGGTGTTTATAAAAATAATATTTTTTCGGGGAAGGGGAATTATTACCCTCGGCGTAAATTACTGACTCTTAGGCGAGGACTAGTTATCTATCAGCTGTTTGAAAGTATAAAATAATCCTTATCCATATTTTGGAACAATAACAGATCTCATTAAAGTGTCTTTTCACGCAGTGATCAATACAAACACTATCAATACAGACTGTACTGAGGTGTATAGCAAAAGACACTCTTTCAGTTTAATTCCACTCTGTCCAACAATGTCTTGCTGTTGGAATGGACAGGGATTCCAGAATTTCTCCGGTTTCGTTTTTCTATCGTTTCTCCTACTTTGTGTAACCACAGTCCTGTACAATTATTTATTTGTTTATTGGCCTGCTTGCTTTCATGAACAAGTGGTATGAATGTTTTTCCCGATATCACTTTTATACCTATTGATGGAGAAACTTGAGAAATGGGTTGATTGAGAAATTTATAGTAGAAATCAAATGAGTAATTATGGAGAATAGCATAGAAGAAATATTAAAAATGACGCCCGATCTCAAGTTGATAGGACCAATGTTTTCTGTGACGCTGTAATACAGTGGATGCTCTGTATAGACAGTAGGGCACAATGTGGCTTTGTGGAGGCTGTGGTATGCACACATAAGCATCCGGTTCGATACAGATGGCCTCGACTATATATCTTAGGTTATTATTCAATCTGATTAAGTAATTTATGTTTTGTTTATTAACTCTAACTGATAGTGGAAAGTTAATTGTATGGATCATAACTATAAATATACTACAGACAGTGCAAATAACTTAGTTCTTCATCTTCGTCAATGCCTATTAAATTAAAATATTATTTAAAGTGGAGGTGCCTCATCTACTCTTGTTAGAATCAAATATACTCTCCAGCACCATACTTTCACTTTTAAACTAACTTGATGGATAATTAGAATAATCCAAATTTAGCATCATTATACTGCTAAGAAGAGTAACACAAAATAAAGGATCCCAAAATTACAGCTACCGAACTAGCAATTAGGAAGGCAGTGGATAATGGACAGGCAGCCGAGATCAGCTGATAGTCACGCAACTCGCGATTTCACCTTAAAAGAGAATTCTTGTTTTTCTGGTTCGGAATGGAAGGTCTGGTTTCTTTGACTCCTTATTGGTCTTAATGGCGAGGAAGACCTCGCTAGAAGGAAACCAAAACTGATAAAATTTCAAAAACCTTCAATGTTTAGCACAATTTGTGCTCATAATTGGAATAAAGATTGAAATAAACAGTGTCGAAAAAAAAATTAAAAGGATTTATTCCTTAAAAATCAATTAATAAGTGTTCTTTGCTAGAATCAATACATGCTGTATAGGTATATTATTCTCATAGTTATACCTATATATGCTGTACATATAATGCTGTACAGCCTGTATCAATACAGGATGTACTTAAAGAACTACTAGTGGGTGAAGGACAAAGGCAGAAACTATTTCAAATCTTCACACATGTCAAGAACATTAAACAAGCGATTAATAAAATGCTGTTCTCTAATTGAACCTATGCTTAAGTTAGTTATTCCCAAGTTCGTTAAAATCTCACGCAATCGAAATAAATTTTAATCTTAGCGCAATTTATTAAGGATGGTATGAGTATGGCGAGCAATTTCGGGTTACAATAAAAAATATATATTTCATTATGATTGTGTATTGATAAGATTTCGGTTGTATAAATATATAAAAATAAACGAATTTGGTTCTGGAATTCAATTGAAATCTTTCTGAAAATTACAAAATCAAGTTATACAAGTCAACCTTGGTCGCTCTATTATGTATTCCTCTGAGCCTTGAAGTATGATAATACCGAGGAAGAACATTTCAACTACGTGGTTTAGTTCGTTTTTCTATTTAATAAAATAAAAAGACTTAAGATTCTTAAGAAACTGGTTTTTGTAATAGAAAGAAAGAGAATTAATCCAGGAAAAATAGTATAAAAAAATGGATAAAAAGAAACCGATCGGAACAGCTGATGTTAAAAAGATATCTGAAGTTAAATGTGTAACATTTTTACTTGATATCGTCGCATTTCCTTTCATGGTGGTTGTTCAAGGTGGCACTTCACCTTGATCAACACATTGCGAAAAAAATATGACTTATGTGAACTCACTTGTCAAAAACATTAAACAAACAATTAATAATCCTGTCCCTATTTTCCTTTTAACCTATCTTTTGAGCAACAAAAATCCATTCATCCAAGGGAAAAGCGAATTATAATTTCTTAAGTTTTTTAAAATAATAATTTACCTCTAAATAGTAGAAAAAGCGTTTGAATGGAGAAAATCTACTCACCCGTTCACGAGAAATAAGATGCAAAACAGCTTTTAACGCTCGAAACCCACACGCGAACTCGAGGCAGTTATTTCGTGCCCTAATTAATTAACTCAAAACTTTATAATATATCTTTATAATAAAATAAAAACCCAACTCAATAGGTGAGCAAAAGATTATAAGATAGGACAGTGCAAGGGTATCAATTCCCGCTTTCACCAAAGACACCTGTTATTCGCAGCAACCGGTTCGTGTTCAACGTAACTCATTTTGTTACATCTTAATGTGGAGATTGATACACACCAACAACAATCGAGTATTACTTATAGACTCTTTATCTTCGCATCATAAACTAAACACTACTTTAAGAATAACCAATAACAACACCAATTAAAAAGACAAGACAATTGTTGTTCTATGGATACACCCTCAGAATATTTGATGATCGCTGGACAAAGAAAATATGGAATTTCACAAAACCTAAAGACAAAAAGATTTGGATTTTTCCTGGAAAGTGATAAGTATCTAAAAGAAATTGATATCCAAGAGGGCAAAATCGTGAGCAGAGATGAATTTCGACGAATGGTTATAAACTACAAAGGTTTTAAGTTGGAAGAGGGCCTCAAAAGGCGACATTTGTCAGAAAAACGGAAGAAGGTGGTTTTATGAGTGAGGGGCATAAGCGAAACTGATAGAGCATTAAAGCTGGTATTTATTGTTTATTCGGTGACCATTGCAGCTCAATATGAATCTAAAAGAGTAGCATCAAAATAGGAAATGGTGCTAATGTGTTTTTTTATTTTGTACTGTGTTGATCAAGATGGGACTTAACATTAAAGACAATGTTATATCAATTAAAATTTAATTTAGCATCAGCTGTTCCGATCCGCTGTTTTTCCCCTTTGTTTTTGTATTATTATTCTTCCTGACTTTATTATCCTCTCTATTTTCTTGATAAAACAGTTTTAAGAATGTTTTTATTTTATTAAGAAGAAAAACGAACTAAATCTCTATAACTAAATAATGTTCTTCCTCGATATTATCACTCGCCTAGTGGTGGCCTCTTCACCTATCATAGGCAATAATTAAACCTAAAAAGAGATATTTTTGGGAGCGGCCTTGCAGCCTCCGACCTTGGTGACGTCACCGGAGACCGGTCCTATCAGAGAAAGTTGTACGTTTCACTTGTCTCCTCTTTCTCCTTCCTTGTTTCATATCAAGTTAGCAATGGTTTCATAGTTATTTTAAATACGTTAAGTTTTCGGTACTTTCCTCTTAGACGGGCGCCGTCACTGATAAGAGAAGAGGGTATAACCATCTTTTAACCTTTTCACGTTTGTTGGTGTTTATACATGTTATCTGTTTTGCATCTTTTCTATTATTCATTTATAAAACATGATGCAAATGTGAGGCCTTCCGAAAAAAAGAGAAAGAGGTGTTATCTAGAAAGTCACTACATAAAATTATGATTAAAAACAATTAAGTTTCGGATGTAAGTCTGGTTCAAGAGTTGGCCATAAATTGGCCTGTAAATAATATATAAATGTTATTAAGTTAATATTACTATTATTTCAATTTAAATGTATGTATGTTACATCTTCGTGATATATTTTGCTACATCGAAACTCCTAAAACCGGGGAGTTATGCGGAATGCAAGGTTAAGCAATGTTATCAGTGGCGCCTGTACAAGAGGAAACACTAATTTTTCAAATATTTATACTATTCATATTGATGGTTTTGTATTTTTCCCCAGGCTAATATTTTTATTAAAACCCATTCAACAAAGGTTATACTCATCTGATCCGTAACGATCTTGAATTGCATCTTGTATCAATGCAAGTTATAATAGTTTTTGGAAAAGTACTTTAAGGCTGATTCGGAATATATTTAGGATTATAGTAGATGTATTAGAGATGATAAGGAAAGGTCAAGCGAGAGAAAGGATAGTGCCTCTTAAGGAGTTTGCTCCTTGTACCTTAACCTTGGTCAACGAGAGGAGATCTCTATTGACCATCCTTTTATTCTCTTTTGGTCTCTTCTTCCTTCTTATAGATGAACACCATTTCCTATTTTAATGCTTTTCTTTTAGATTCATATTGAGCCGCTATGGTCAGCAATTAACAATAAATACCAGTTTTAATGTCCTGCCAGTTTCGCTTATGCCCCTCACTCACCACCTTCTTCCGTTTTTCTGACAGATGTCCCCTTCGCCTTTTGAATCCCTCTTCCAACTTAAAACCTTTGTAGTTTTACACCATTCATCGAAATTCATCTCTGCTCACGATTTTGTCCTCTGGGATATCAATTTCTTTTAGATACTTATCACATTCCTGGAAAAATCCAAATCTTTTTGTCTTTAGGTTTTGTGAAATTCCATATTTTTTTTGTCCAGCGATCATCAAATATTCTGAGGGTGTATCCATAGAACAACAATTGTCTTGTCTTTTTAATTGGTGTTGTTATTGGTTATTCTTATAGTAGTATTTAGTTTATGATGGGAAGATAAAGAGTCTATAAGTAATACTCGATTGTTGTTGGTGTGTATCTTAGAAAGGACGTGACGATAATGGAAGGATCAGGGTCCGAGAATGCCCAATCGTGGGTTCGATTCTCTACTGGATCAGTTAATAGGTGTTTCTTAGCAGTCCCGCGAATTGAATCACACCCAAAGTATATGACACACCTACTATTGCAAGTATGCGCCGGAGACCCAAATGTAGTCTACAAAGGTTGCCAAAAAAGCCCACCAAGCTGGACTGGTCCTCCCACCTGGACCAGTACCAGTACACATTTTACAGTTACACCTTTTGTTCTTAGTCCTAACATTTGATAGGAATTTATTTTTTGGTGTTATGTTATGTATTGTAATTATGGGCATATTTTTTGTTTTTTCGGTTATTTTATTCTGGCACAAAATATAGCGGCCACGCGCTTAATCTGCATATTAACTTTAAATTATAAGCAGCTATTATGTAAAGTTAAAAAAACGTCTCCCTTGAGCATCAGTTAACTAAAATAAAATTAAGATAAATACCTTTGTCGTTTGTCGCAGATAATAATACAAAACATTTTCTGCCAGCTGTGACTGAGATAATTTGGTAGAAATTACATGAACATAACATGCAAAAAAATTGTTATTATTGTTAAGTGTTATTTTTTTTAAATGTCATGGTTTAAAAAATCACGCTCAATCACCAGATGTTTACCTCTTATTTTGGGTACCCATAGGAGAGTCCTAGATCCCAGGGGGATTTGAACCCAGGACGTTCAGCACTGCAACTCAGCGCTCTACCACGGAGCAACCCCGCTCCCCCGTGTTTAAAAAGAATGTTTTGATTTTAATGAAAAATTAAATTTTTTCTTCTATATTACTTAATATAGTCTTTTCACGATTTCGCCAAATATTTTGTGGTCCTCAACTTGTTTTTGGCAATCTTTTCCCCCCGAAAAACGTAGATTTTCGTTGACTACTGTACTTTTGTTTATTATTTTAATTAATAAATGACAGATGTTGTTGTTGAATTAATAAATGACAAATGAATTAACAAAACAGGTGTAGTGAAGGGGACTAGGTCCTTCACCTACCTGTTCGAGAACACTAACTCAAGTTGACATATTGGGCTATCTGCTATTGCCGGTCAATTAAACTTAATTGCTCACAATATTTATCTTAGTGTGGACTGAATGAACCCAAATACGCAGTTTTTTTAAGTCTGACTTGCATAAGGATGATTCGTTAACCAAATGATACTTTCTTTATGCCTTCTACATATGCTGTTTTTTCACATAGTTAATGTCCCCATCTGTTCCCAAAACTTCTTCATTCTTTCAGACCTGGTTGCCCTTTCTTCATTCGTAATGGTGTATTGTTTCCGTGCAGCTGTTTTTATTTTAAGTCTCGTATCCTCACTCTTCAGAATCCTCTTCTCCTTCGCATTGTTAAATTTAACTCTTTTCAATCATCTTGACCTCTGTGAAACAGTTGTTCTTGATTTTATTTTTTTAGTAGTTGAATAATTGTTTGACTAATCTGATAATCTTGATATGTGACTGAAAAATGCAATTCTTCTTTTTCGCATTGTTTCTACTATTGATTCATTTTCCCGATAGACCATTTCATTAAGGAGCATTCTCCATTGTCCGTCTATTTGATGTTTTTTATTAGTTGTCCTCATGATTCTTTTATTTTTTTCAGTTTATCTGTGGTTGCTTTGGTGTTCAACTTAAATAGTGCTTCACTAGCATAAACTGCTTCAGGTTTAACTTCAGAACCATAATGGTTGAATTTGGCATTCGTTGAGAGAGATTGCCTCTTATATAACAGATTTATTGTTTTAATTATATTTGAAAACAGCATAATTTTTAATTATATCTCAATCTTTTCCTTCTTTGTTTTTAGTCTGTGACAAAATAATGTCTGTGAATTTATTCTTTATTATCTTTATTGTTTATTTATTATTATGTTACCGAGGTCAACATTGTAAATTTAGCTAGAGTAACGCACTAAGTATATCACGGAATTCCTGGAATGAAATGGATAACAAATGGCGACAATAGATCCAGTAGGTGCAGACAAGGTTACGGCCAACTTAGCAATTCCAAAGCAAACATTATGAACCTTGCATAACTGGCATCGCTCAACTTTAACATAAGAGTCGTAATAGAATCCTGTTTTTCCCGTAATAACTGTTAGTACGAGGTCATCCATCCAGATTCTTAATTGCTAGATCCTTGGAGCGCTCTGGCTATAAATAAAGTCGTCAACAATAACAGTTATCAACGCCGCGTCGGGTTCACTCATTACTTTGTTCATAAACTGATATCTGTTGAAGTTTCATTAGGATTGGTTAAATTATTTTTTTCTAAAAAAACAAAACGTTTTTGTAATACTATATATCATCATCATTACATCCTCCACCCAGTTATTGAGTCAGGGCCTCCTCTTTTGAAGTTCCGTAAAAATGTATTATTCGGGTTATTGGCCCTCCGTATCCCACCACCTTAGAGACTTCAGACTTGCACCGCCATCCGGGGCGACTACCTTAGAAAGGTATCCCTAGGGTATGTTCTGCAGTTGACCTTCATCTGAAAGCATGAGCTGTTTATAGTGTACTGTATGGGTGTCCGAGTTATTGTTAGATCAACTTGGAGGACCCGTAGCTGATTGCAATCTGATGACTTGGCGCTAGGGTCCCCAAATAACTTTTAGTCCATTTAAATTCGCTTACAATGACTACGGCTGCAAGGATTGGACTCACAATGAACAACGAAAATATTAAGAGCATGATTACATCCATCTAACAAAGGAGTAAGAAGGAAATGTTGAAACAGGTACTCACGAATTCCAGAAAGTACCGGAAGGTACCAAGGGGTATATTCTCAAACTAGGGTCTAAGAAGAAATAAACAGACGAATATTTTTAGAAAACAGATGCTGCAATGTACTGCTGACAACAAATAAATAATCTTTATCCCTGAATCCTGAATACTGGAAGCAGAGATCGCCGGAACCTACTGACTTAGTGACCATGTAGAAAAATAACCTGGAACAACTATAGAAAATCAACTCAAGCATTTCCTGGAAAAGCCATTTGAACGACAATATCCAACAAGAAGTCTAAATTGAATGCGTCTTTATTCATTACCCCAACCCTAAATATCTTCTTTGGTTAAGAAATTTTTTTAAAAAAGTATAAAAAAGCTTTTACCTATCTTCTAGACCTAGATAAGGAATAAGTATATAAGTGGATAAAAACGATTAAATTGTTAAAATTTAGGAATATAAATACAATAATAACAATTTGAAAACATGTTTTATACAATACGCTGTACAATATTACCTCAATAATACACTAACCAGTAATCAAACATTTCAAATTTTAGAATGCAGAAAACAAATAAAGATAGGTCTGGAATGTCCCGTGCAAAATCCAAAAAGGAGTAATTATTATTATTCTACGGCACTACAACTCGGTGGTGAGTCCTGGCCTCCACTACCAGCTTCTTCCAGTCGTCTCTGGTTTTCGCAGCTGTCATCAAGCATCTGACTCCCAGGATATCCCTCAAGTCTTTCTCCACGCCATCCGACCAACTCAGCTTCGGTCTCCCCCTTCTTCTCATGCAGTAGAGACGTTCCATTAAAGCCTTTTTAGGAATGACCTCCTCGAGTAGTAATAATTTAAAATAATTACGTTTCTACGAAAATCGATGGGATAATAAATACAATAAAAAGTATAAAAATAATTGGTCGACGAAGAAACTGGTCTGCTCAACCATTATGAAAGATGACTCAACCACCAATGTAATTGTAGAGGAAAATAAATCAGGAAAACAAAAACCTAAGTGCAATTACGAAGACAGGTTGATCAAGCAAAAGAAAAGTGTGTTTTGATGAGTCTGCATTTTAATATTTTTTTCTTCGATGAGTCTACATTTTCATTTCTTTTATTTCGATATAATTTTTCTTTTTTGTATGCAAAATAATAAAATTACCTGTATGGAATAAATGGATCGACCTTGTGAAATCTGCAGACTTTTCCGGGCCTCAACGGGTAAGCTTAATTGTGTTAAAACCAGGCGAACGAGCGTGGTGAAATCACCTCCATACAGAACCGTTGGCTTAGTATTAAACATTATAACATGATCTGTATGTTATTATTTATTGGTTATTTCTCAAGGCATCAGATCAAATAAAAAAAAAATTAATGAAATTTTAACAATAAAGCAGTTATCTACCGTTAGTACTTTCAGAGTTTCCATACTTAAAGTTTTTTTTAACTAATGATAAGACTTTACGACTTGCAATTAAATTTTCATGATATTAGATTGCAAAAGCTGTAATTAGCACTTTGAGGTCGATAGGTCAAACCTAATGTTCAACCCTCGCATTGCAACTTAAACAAATATGGTAGACTCCAACATTCATTATATATATACTTGCCTTAAGTATGACTAAGAGTCAACCTTAGTATAAACCTTAAGTAACTCTGCATATATCACCATTGCTAAAGAAGAACAATTTGTGATTTCAGGATTTCTCTTCAGGACCAAGCATCAATAATTTTATTTTTAGTGATGTAATTTTCATGATAAAATATGATATATTAAATAAAATAATGTAAGGTCGGGTTGGCGGGTTCATCGGTGATTAAGTCCGAGTCTTGAATATTAGGTTACTGTGTATCATTGAGGGCAGCGTGGTAGCTCAGTGGTAGTGCCTTAAGGTCCCGGGTTCAAATCCGTCAATGGCAGATATTTTATTTTAGCTATTTTCAGCGGGGGATGGATCCTGCGTGATTTGGAAACCTTCCTGGGGCTACTTATGAAGTAGTGATTAGGAGGTAAACCTGGTGTTTGTGTGTGATCACGGATAAATCACCTCACTGCACAACCGTTGTCCTAGAAACAGCTTACCACGTACTGAACCGAAGACCCTTCATGAGTGTTAGTGGTAGAGCTTTTCTTTTTTTAATTTTAAAGTAAACTATTGATTTGGGGAGCTTGAAGATGTAGAAGAATTTTTACATTGATATTAACATGACATATTTTCGTTCATCGTCTTCCCGCCCATGACTCAGGTCATGAACACAGGTGACTCCCTCACTCATTTCTCACTTAACTGTGTAGAATGATGACCCTAACCTGACTTCTGGTCTTGCGGAACCCCTGAGGATCACTTTCACCTACGTCCTTCGCATTCCCTACATCGCCGACATATCCTGTCCTACATCATCTTCTCTTGTTCCTTGGTCTATCTCCTGGCCTTCGGCGCCTAGGCTATCATCAATCCCCTATTGAACGAGAAGGCTTGCAGAGCAAGATTCATACAGTTATTGATGGCTCTTCTCCGTGGAGCCAGATTCTTTTCCTTAATACATATTTGTTGAATTATTCATCCCGACCTTAGGCAGTTAGACTCTCGATGAGGCAAGGTCTAGAAGAATATTACGGTTAGAGGTTCCCCTTCGTTATCCTTGAGTGTGATTTTATGATGAGAGCTTACTTGTTATATTTAGGCACCGTTGACCTTTGAGGTTTAGTTTTTATTTTATTACTATTCAAATTTATGACGATAATAGAAATCCGCACCGTGAGAATGCCTCATTACTTCTGTTGTATATTCTGATACCCTATATACTGATCCCCCCCTTTTTGTTTTAAATAAAATATATGCGTCATTATCATATATATATATATATATATATATATATATATATATATATATATATATATATATATATATATATATATAATTATTATTATTTACAAAAATAAATGCTTCAAAGAGGGGTGATGTAAAATACTTTATAAATAGGTAGGTCTTTTGTTTTATTTTTTCAATTTTCACATCATTGCATTCCCAGAATCTAAAGAAGCATCATTAATTCAGTTTATTTTTTTTCTAATTGCATTTTTGTATTCGTTTTTATTATTTGTTACGGACTTTTTGTTTTTTTTAATAATTTTTCAGACATTGTGATGTTTAAACTGAGATTACGTCTTATATACTAGATTAAGAATATAGAATTACACACATACACACACTCACACACACACACACATATGTATATATATATATATATATATATATATATATATATATATATATATATATATATATATAGTTTCAGGTTTTGTTTTATTGTGGCTTTAGAAAACTAGCAGGGTTTTTGTTTTTTTAATGAGTGTATTTAAAACCAATTCTATTCCTTTTATTTTATATTTACATTTTTGATATTTTGAGTAATTATTTTGAATGCTTTACTGATTTATTCTTAAATCAAACATTAGTCGCTCATAATAAATATTTACTGATTCATATGGAGATAGTTATGTCCAATAAACATCCTGAAGTAGATGTCCTTCGAGCGTTTTTTTATTTAAATTTCATAGCAAATGCAATTATTTCTAAATATTCTTTGTTATGGTCTTCCTAATAGATTTGGTTAGAAGACTGTAAATATAAATTACATTTAATTATAATTCGGTGGTATTGATTAATTAGTTATCTGTTACTAAGTAGTAGTTATGGGGATCGCCTAAGTGGAACGGTCAAATTTCTAATTTATATAGCCAACGAATAGTTAATTAAGATCTTATTTATCATACATGTATTTGATTAGCAGATTACTTATTATTATTATTATTAAAACAAAATGCCCACTCCAGATATTGTTCTTACTGTGCCATGGCCCTATTATTCCAATGCCAACCGGATCGACAGAAATCAATCATTAAATAAGGCCAACAAGCAATTCACACCCATGTCTAAAGCATTCGATCTGATCCATCGATTATATTAACATCGAATGTTGTATGTATTAATTGAACGGTTCTCTGATAATTAGGTTTGTTTAGGTTATGGTTAGGTTGGAATTTGTTTGAAGGACAACTTCTGATCTTAATGGCGATATTTGTTCCAGTCTTGTAACTTTTAAAAAATTATTTTAATTAATTAATTAATTTATATTGAAAGTATCACGGAAGGGGTTTTCAATCAGAGGTACGCGAATAAGCAAATGAAAGTCATGAATAACATCATATATTTAAAACATTCAATGAGAAATACCAGGTTGTCCGCATTTCTGAACATATGGAAATCTGTTGGAGGTATTTCTGGCGAATAAGGTTTCTTCACACAGTCGGTGTGAAACATGAGGTCTGGCATTGTCGTGTAAGAGTATAGGCCACTTTACTAGGTTACTTTTGTTAATACGCTATGCTATATGTGACACCATTTGGAACATTAGGAGTACCTAAATAAATAGGGTAAACGGCATTGAGCAGGTAGCTTAAACGTCCCATAGGATTGGTAGTTTTATCTTAAGAAACAGAAGGGAAGTCATTGACAAGAAGCGGGCAAATTAACTTGTAGACAGTCACATATAGCGAAGTTAACTATGCTCTCACACAATAAATATAATGCAATGATATGAAAAAGGATGTTTATTTACTGAACAACTCCTAGTCAATCAACAACGTCAATCTTTGGAGAAGATAGGGATATGTCTCTTATTATTTAATGATATAGAATTACTGTTAATAGACAGCGATCTTAGAGTGGCATCCCATTTTATTTAAATATAATTCAGATCAAAGGATCTGATTATTCCTTGAGATCATTGCTTGGACAGTGAAGCCAATATAGCAGCTGTTTTTGCATTATGTCAATATCCCTGCAGTACGAAGTGGATGTGACGGTTTCACCCACTATTTCTTTATGATTTAATCACCATATCAAAATGTCAAACCAACGGGGAATTGTCCAGCCAAGCACCCATTCCCGAATGTCAAACCAACGGGGAATGGTCCAGCCAAGCACCCATTCCCGAATGCGCTCGTAATGTTTCTTGCAGCTTGGGCTGCCGAGTGTCCAAGTTGAAACTCATAAAAAAAAATTACATGAAAATCTTGTGTTTTCATGATCATGTTTGATGGCATACAACAATGTTCGTTCAATTGTATTTATGGTAAATGTTATTTTAAAAAATGAGGGTTACAACAGCTCGTTACAATACATAAACATAGTTAACAACAGAAGTATACTAATTCTGCTTTGAGTTTTAGAAATAATAAAAACGGACTTATCATACGAAAAGTTCCAATAATTTAATGATGAGCGATACCCGACGGTATGTTGTACTGGGATGTATGGTACTCGATTTCCCTCTACCAAGGTATCGTGATATTCACATTTACTTCTGAGAAAATAAAAGTAATATGTGTGGATATTTGCCGTGAACGTTATTGCCTGACATTCACGAGTTATGTGAAGTAAAAGTTCCTGCCGAATAGAAAGTGAAATATTCAAGTTCAAGTCTAGCCGGGCACTTTCTTCCGCCTCCGACAGTTTTTCCTGATCATTACATCCGTTCGTTACATTTTGTAAAGCGAATAGGACGTATCTATAAATTATAGTCTGTCCCTTGTATTAATTTTATTTTTAATCTCGAACTTAAAAATATTGGTATTGATGTGGAAATGGTTGTCATAATTAAAAACGCCAGACATTATTGATTATCAAATTATTTATCATGTAATTTAATGATTATTGTTATAATTTTATTTTCATATTTTCTTATGTCCATCTTATATTAAATACTAGCGACCCTCCCCGGCTTCGCACGTATAGCAGAGCACATTATTCCTAGATGTTTTGTCTGTCGTAGGATCGCATCAGTTTGATGCATCGAATATGTGGATTATATTTAAAATTAACATAATGCTTACGCTACATGGAGTATTTTAATGTATTTAATTATGTAGAAGGTAATATAAACTTAAAAACCAACCATAATATTTCTTTATATAGGAATTTATTTTCACGCGCGTTAATTTTTTGCGATAACTCCTTAAGGTATCCTTTTAAATTAAATGGTGTACAATAATGTAATAATATGCATTAAATTCTTAAGGTAACTTAAGTATGTAAGTTGATTGGGATTAATACTGTATCCGTCTAAATAGCTTTCCAATTACCCCATTGTTAGTAACTAAGTTTTCAGAAGAAATAATGGCTATAATAAGCTATCACAGACTTATTTGTAGACCTACAAAATAGCAATATTTCACATTTTTATCATTTTAACGACAGTCATTGATTACGTTTTCGATTAAATTCGTTTACAGATGTTTAATTAAATGGTATTTAATATCAGCTAATAGAAATTGAGTGATATAGTTTAAATATCAATCTTGCTTTAAGTTTGTTTACTTGAAATATTTAAATAATGGGAGATGGATTGTGTAAAAATAAAACAAATTCCTGAAAAGTATCATCAATATTTGTTGTGAATAAAATATAAAAAAAAGGTGTTATACAAGATAAAACGTCGTACAAAGTGGTGGAGAGAGATGTGAAACCTCTTATAACAATGGAATGCTTGTATTATTTACAAGAATGAAAGTGTTTCCTTGGATTTAAACTTTCAAAATTAGTCACAATTATAAAGAGGTGAAGGAAATGAACCCATGATATTTTTACAAATCAGGTAGTAATTTAGGTTCTAACAAATTCGTCTTCGTTATTCCTTTGATGTAGCCTGTCTTCTCACCACAATTTCTTCTTAGAACCAGAAAGTTGTGATTCAGATACTTTTACTAATTCATCGCTATTACCTTATCATCCATGATTTTATTAATGATGCTTTCTTGTTATTATGAATAAAAAAAATATATTAGAAGTGAAATTTCAATCAAATCGCATCTTCTAAAGTGGCTGTATAATATTTTTCACTATCACTGAATCTTTCGATGTTTTGATTTGGTGAAACTCAAACTGGAATCCTTCTATAACATTAATCATTATACTATTGACGCTGGATTATTTTTATTACCAGTTAGTCGTCCGATTAGCCATAGTAGCATAAAGTGACGTTAAATGAACAAACAACAAAACAATTACCAGCTAGGACCGGATTATCTAGATCTAGGTCCTTAGTCAGAGGGCGCAACCTAAAAAGAAAATATTTTTTTAATCAACATATGAGTTTATGATTTTTACGATTAAAATCATAAAAAATAAATTAAATAAAGTAAAAATAAGAATAGTGATAAAATAAGTGAAGGTTATAAGAGGTTTTAGTCTGCGATAACATTAAAACTGTCATAGCGATTAGACAAGGGGCGGCAATGTTACCAGTTCTACATATATATATATATATAAAAAAAAACTGTACCACTAAAACCCTTGAAGAGTTTAATACATGGTGGAGAATGTGCTGTTTCTAGGACAATGTTTGTGCAGGGAAGTGATTTGCGCGAGAACACGCTCTCTTTTTTCTCCCAACAGTTTACATTTAGCACTTTATAGTCGGTTGGATGTTAGGTAGTAAATGAAAACCGTTTCTCTATTCATAAACACTCCCCAGGATATCCTTTGAATTTAATTAACACGATTGCTGAATTTAGGCATATATGGCACATTTCTAAACAAAACAAAAAAGTGAGGATTAATTTTCTCAATTTTTTTCTTTTATCTCCGCCTTAGTGCCAGAACTCTGCTGTTCACACAATTTATTTTTCTTTGTCAAGTTGTACCAATAAAACCAATGAAGACTCTTGGTATCTATAAGTGATAGAGATTGTACGGTTTCTAGGACAAATATTGTGAAGAGAGGTGATTTGTCCAAAGTCACGTTGAACCGCCAGTTTTTTTCTCTTATTTCGAGTACGGAACTTAAAGAGGCTGAGTGAGCACCAGGAGGGCCTCCAGTTCCAAATGAATCCTTTCCAGTTTACAGGATTAAGTTATTGATTTGCCACAGCCAGATTTGAACCCGGGACCTTCGGCAGTCCTCCCCCTGTGCCACCCCACTCCCTTATTTTTCTTTGAAATTGTGATTTCTCTGACATATCTTGAAATACTTGACCTATAATTAGGCGGCAATGTAATACTTGAATGCTCTGGAATGTGGAATCAATTGAGCAACAATGAACGACTGGAAAAACCGGAATGGCGAGAACCAATGACTACTTATTTGGCAAAGTTCTAGAGCAATAATGGCACATTCAGTCAAGAGTACACAAGAAAAAAGCTAGAAGCGGGCAGTTGACATGGGCTGGGTCTCCTAGGGAATGGAATGTTGTGAAAACACGTTCCATCAACAGTCTAGTCCTTGCCACATAGTTATGTAATTATATCTTCAGTTTTAATCCATTCTGGAATCTGGGCACTAGGAGTCTACGTGCATTAACATTAAAATGTAGTACATAAGGAAGTTGTTAATATAGAAAAAAAAACATTATAGTAATTAAGGGAGGAATAGCTTATTTTTAAAATGTGGTTCAGTGCCGCCAACCGCATTTTTTATTTTATATTAATTGTTGTGGAGAATAACAAGCTTTATTTCAACAATTTCTCTGTTGTAACTGAATATTTCTAAACGCTTAATTTCTGATGAAAAAACCGACCAAATTTTAGAGTAATATTGTAGTACTTTACTTTGTTTTCGTTATTAATATTTCTACATAAACCTATAAGCGTATTAAGTACTCACTGTTGTCCTGTACAGTGATTCTACAATTAAATAATTCAAATAACGATTCAAATAGAATATTCTAGGGGAATATTTTGGCGTTTAATGTTATAATGAGTATCTATTGCACAACTATTAAACTACCTATTAGTTAAAAGTATTTATTCTCGTAATCAATCGAATTCTAACCTTTCTTTGAACTATAGGTGATATACAGAAATTGTATAATTCGTGCACAGGCGGCTAGGTGTCGCTAGTATCAGGATGTTGCTGACGCCAACTTACCTTTTTACCCTCTACCAAAAGTTGCCAAACGCGGCTAAAGAAGTTTTCACTAAAAAAAAAACAGGTTCGAAATACAAAATAAAATCAGAAAAAAATGACTAGAAATTGGTTTACAACGTCTCTTAATATTTCTTCGAAATCAGGCTAGTTAAGTTATTTTATTTGATTCCTGATGAAAGAAAGCAGCTTTTTTTTAGTTCTCCAATTTCGTAGCTAGAAAATCCTTTAAATTCAAATAATTGTTTGACAACAAATAATTGTGATTCGTTTACAATGGTCTGTTCATATTGAAAGAATGACACCAAGTACAGATAGACACCTTGAAAGATTATAGGCGAAAAATATACTACGACCGAAGAGTGTGTGGACCCAGGCTGCTATGGATAGAAGGTGTGGTAACGCTGGAAGATCCACTCTTCCAGGACAGCGTCAACCTAATAGCAGGAGATCCTGACTCTCAAAGTGGTGTAGTCCCATGGAAGAAGAAGAAGAAGAAGAATGTAAATGAAATCTTCAACTTAAAAAAAATATAAGTAATTAAATTCGTTGTATTATACATTCAACGCTGACTTCCCTCCCTTACACTGTATATCGAGTAAAAATATTAATAAAGCCAATTCTTATCACAGAAAAAGTGTATATCAGGAACCGTCCATAAGAAAACGCGCTAATGTTTCTAAAATGCCATAAGTTAAGAACCAACATTTCAGGAAAAATGGGAAAAACTATTACTAAGCTTGGAATAGCACTAAGATAAGTGCCATCTGGTAGACAAGCTCTGAAGCTAGATTGATACAGTTGTGATGAGGGATAAAGAGATATTAGCCCATATCTTTCATGATCATAACTCACCGCCGAAAAAAACAACGATTTTTGAGTTGTATCACTTTAGAAAATTAGTTATTTCATAGTTTTCTTTTCAGTCTATGGTTAAATGAACCCTTGTTGTGAAATTGTTCATCAACATTCAATCCCCTGCATCACCATCATTACCATTATTGTGCTTGAGGTCAGTGGGGTATAATGGACTGTGAAGATGTGTTGTGGTTGATTTAGTGATTTCGCAACGTGGGATGTAGGAATTTGTTTGGCATTGAACTTAGTCAGAACGAAAGTATCTACTCAGTAGTGTTGATAACATTGTAACTCAATGCAGTAATAGTGTAGTAACTCCATGGTGTGTAGTCAATTGAAAAGTTTTTCATTGTTATTCAGTTTAAAAAAAGTTATTTAAACTTATAATTCATTATTTTTGGATCCAAAATCATATCGCGACTTTATTACATGCGTTTTAAGCGGAAACATACCTTCCTAGCGGGGCTGTAGGTTTTTTCTAGTAGTAAACCATTTTGTGTCAGTTGTAGGGCCAAGAGGATTAAATATGACTCTACTTCTTTGGTTAAAAGATATAGCATAGTGAGGAGCAATGCACAATCGCTGCTGTACAATGGTCACAACTCCTTCTTTCGTTCACCCTATTTGGGGTACGATTAATCAATCATTACTCTGCTTGTTAAATTGTCTTTATCGCCAAATGTTTCTTCATTCTCCGAACTTTCTATTTCTCTCCTCTTCCTAAATGATTAGACTCAAATAGTAATAAACTATAGTAATTCTATTGCAGATGGTTAAATAATCAAACACTGTTATTTTTGAGTATTAACATTATGTATATTACTAAAAAACATTTGATATATTTTTTTTTAATATGAAAGTTTCTTCGAGCGCGGCATCAGCATCAAAATTCATAAAAATACGCGCATTTCGGAGACTGAAGTACCTTTCCAATTCTTCAAACGGGAACTCATGTTATAGACCGTACACTGTTGTACGCATTTGAAATAATTATTTGTTCGGTGATTTCACACGCTAATTCTTCCGGGAACATCATCGTAAAGGTGTCTAAGGCTGTTGATTTAGGTTGATTTAAATTTCCCTTTACTCCGGAATTTTGGTCGTCAAAGATATGTATTATAGGAGTTAAGTTCCTTTTTGAGCAGAATAATATTCTATCTTGGTCCATTGAAGTCTCGATATCCCCCCCCCCTTCTGAATTTTCCTCTTCCGATGATGTGCTTAACTTCCTGGGCCGTTTTCTATTTGTTCTTCTTTCACCAATTGATTCTTCTGGTTCAATACCTGATTCACTACATTCTATTTCACAGACATCCCTTGTGAAATATTCTTCAAGATTTGACATTTTGTAGGGTGTCACGAATAAAAAATAGTCAAACAAGTTATATACAGCACTATCGTTGTTGACGCGAGCAAGACCGTGATGTTGTTACGCTGGCAACACGATACTGCTGGCTGAGTCATTTTGAGTGCTTTGAGTCGGGAAAACACAGTAAAAGAAAATACGGTAAAATCTAATTGGTCAAAGAGTGGAACGTAAAATGTGATTCCGGGAAATTCCCGGAGGTTTTTATGAGCCTAACACTGACCGACCGCTACCTGAGGAAGACAAATTACTAACGAATACCCTTGTATTAATTTTACACGAAAATGACTGCGCATTGATTGAAAAAACCGGCAAACGTATATATGCGCCGTTAGTCCAGGCCGATGACTTAAAGAAAACACAAAAATGCGGCCGTAGGCCTCACGGATGACTTTCGCCAAACGCATATATGCATCCATAGAGCTCTAAGGTTTAAGCGGAAACATACCATCCTTGCGGGGGCTTTAGGTTTTTTCTAGTAGTAAACCATTTTGTATCAATTGTAGGGCCAAGAGGATTAAATATGACTCTACTTCTTTGGTTAAAAGATATAGCATAGTGAGGAGCAATGCACAATCGTTCCTGTACAATGGTCACAACTCCTTCTTTCGTTCACCCTATTTGGGGTACGATTAATCAATCATTACTCTGATTGTTAAATTGTCTTTATCGCCAAATGTTTCTTCATTCTCCTAACTTTCTATTTCTCTCCTCTTCCTAAATCATTTAACCTCACTTTATGCTGATATGTCAAATCAGACGATTTTAGAGTGGAAGTCCTCAATTTTCCGCATCCGGGTAAAATTATTATATTGACACCATACACAACAAGTTACGGACACCGTACGGCTCAGGATAGGCTCGGTACCCCTATTTTACGCCTCTTTCGAAGGACAGCTTAACACATTATATTCCCTTTAAACAATCCTAGTACTGCGAACCGCGATCTTGGGCCTAGTAGGTTGTTATGCTAGCCACTACTCTACAGGTGTTTCTACCAATTACTTAATGCATGAATGTTCGAAGGTTATAGTGGTACTGCATATAATCCTATCACTAGGTACTTAGTATACACTTGTATAGAATGTGTCAATCCATAATTATCCCCTATTAAGATAAGTTAAGAATTTATATTGATAGTAATTAATTATATTACATCACAAACTTGTGTGGAATGGCCAAAAAAAAAACGATCCTTTCAAAGGAAAAATAAATGATAATAAAATGGCTAAATTAAGTAAATTAAACAAATGCCATATTTATCTGATTATATCACAGATCTCTAAAATCGATTCATCTTTTTTTCGATGAGATCACGATAACATTTCAGACTATGGTCGTAATACTCCGTAAATAGCCGAGAACGTTGAAGACAGTTTGGCTATGCCCGGGGCCACACCCTTCATATCGCCTTGGGAATTTTATATTTTTTGTCGAGGGCTCAAGGTCTTCCTTCCCGCTCAGATTATAACAGCCTTCGAGAGTAAACACATCCAATGCCTCCGCTATTAGTAAACACGGAGGCAGCGAACCCCTGCAACCTCTTTGCAGTCGTTGACAGGGAGGTTCCCAGGAGCAATTAATTTCTAAATAACTGACAGCGCAACCTTGAGGCAATACGTTGAACTTGCCTTGACGGGGTTATTGCGAGCAAGTGAAAAAACAACAGTAAAAGCAGACTTTAATTTCGTGATGAAACGAGAGGCTGTTTAATAGTGTCAGCCTAATTGAATATTGGAGAATAACCAAATGGAAATAGGGGGGCAGAATGTTTGATCCTGAATAGAAAAAAAATGTTGATGCGTGATCTAGAAATCATGGAAAGAAATATTTTGGGACCGAATAAGGAAGGGGACCATTATAGAGGACGTCATCATTAGGAACTCTATTCATAAAATTACAGATGGAATGAGAAAACGCAGAATCCGTTTCTTTGGGCAGCTTCAAAGAATGAACCCGGGCAGAATGACATAATGTCCAAAACGTGGATTAAGGATACTGAAAATGACATTGAAGTCTCTCCGTCATCTCTCCGGATGGCATTGAAGGATGCCAAACAAATTATATCACAAAGAAAGGGCAGGAAAGAAAGAAAAGACACGGGAAACGAATAGAGGAGATTAAGAAGAAAAGAAAAGAACAGTTAAAAAAAGCGTAGTCCATAGTGGCTTAATTGAAAAAAAAATGAAATAGTATGAAATTATTTACTTGAAACCAAGATTTGAACCCTGGGGTTGCATTGCTAGTTTTCTTCAGGACTGAATCAACAAGAGAGAAATAAAATAGTTGGATAACAAAACTAGAGTTCACATGGTTGCATTGTAGAAACTGTACTGTTCCTAATAAAACTGTTGCGCAGGAAGGTGAGCTGTCCGTGATCACGCTCAAGCGCCAATTTTCCCTCGATTAAGGGTACTCAACTTGATAGAGTCTGGGTGAGCCCCAGGCGGGTCTGTGGATTCTGCTGGGTAATTCCATGGCTGTTAACAGATTAAATAATTTATCTATCACAACAGGGGATTTGAACCCGGAACCTTCAGCATAGTATCTTACCACCTTAGACACTAAACTACCCCGCACCTTCCTGATTTGAAACAATTTATCAAAAATGAATAAATAAATTAAATGAATATATGTAAGAAGTTTTTTTTTGCATATGTTAATGACTTATGATTTGTTATATTTTTATCTGGTTGGCGTAAGCTTATTCCATAGAGCTAGGCATTCATTATTAAAGAATGAATAAATAAATATAATGCTAATTACCCCTAAGTTATTAGTTTAATAAAGTTTAAATTTGTTTTTATTAATTTTTTGTTTTCGTTTTAGGTAAGTCAAATCACTGATTAGGGAAGTCACAGTCTCTGAATAACTGTCTAATCGAATTGATCGATAGATCGCTTTGGTAAAGTATATTTTACGCTAATATAAATTCCATTAATTTTATTGTTAATTATAAGATTAAGTAATGCCATGTTCATAGCTTGTACAAAGGTTTAATTTTATGGGACTGATATCCCAGACAATATTAAAATAGGACATAATGTATTTTTATTTTTTTAAATTTATTACAATTTTACCACTATTGAAATACTGTTCTATTAAAATTAAAATTTACTTAATTATTCCCGTTTTCATTCGAGTCGTAATATGAAATATCTACGAAAAGTTCATGTATTTTTATTATGTACTTCTATATTTTTGTAAAACTCGATAATGGTATTACCCGATTAAAAAAAAAATCGTTATTTTTCGATACCAAATTCACAAATTTTATTATATTCTTCTTCATTATTCATTTTTATTTTAATTATTAATAAATAATATAATTACCTAGCCCTTCAGAAGTAATGAATTCCCTTGAATCTAAATTCGTTATTGAAGGGGGATATGAAAGTTTGTTCTGATAAACAGTTATATGTTACATAAGGCAATGGCTCATTTCAGAATACAATGTCTCGTATGGAATAATGATGTTCATCTGGAGGTAGATCCTATGAGTTAGCCGGGTAATCACGTAACCTTCTGTGGGTGTCTCATCAGAGGCAGGGAAAGGAATATCTCTGAAGTTCATTCAAGTGGAATTGAAATTATCCCATAGAAAGTGGGTACCCTTTAGTTATTGAAAAATCTGACGGTTTAGCGTGATCTCAATCAATTCTTATTGATGAACGCACTTCATAGTTTGTAGTGGTGCATCATTTTAAAAATGTATATTGGGCTTTCTCTGATCCAAAATAATTAAAACCTAGGGGATTGGGATTACGAAAAAACTTTTTTACTCTAGTCAAAACAAGTTAATTTACGAACAAAATAATCATTATATTTATTTCCTTCTTTATATATTGATTCTAAAGTTTTATGACTCTCAAAAATTTTGGATTTTTATAGAGAAGTGAAGAATATCAGTTTCGATATATTGCTAAACAATCTATAATAATAGTAGCAATAATGGTTAAAAGTAATGACCATTGCTTCATTACAACCACTACGAAACAATTTGCCATTGTGTTTTCTTTTTTCGGAAGGAAAATATTTACTTCAATTCATTAGGGATGATCAATTCGTGTATTATATTGAGGGAGCAGGGTAGCGAAGGGTGTATAGAAATGAGGTGCTATTCTGTGAGTCCTCGATCCAAATCTGGCTGTGTCTGAGACTACTTAATCTGCTAAGTGATATTTGCTGAACCTCCTGAGGTTCGCTCAGCCTCTATAAAATGAGTATCCAGAAATAGGCGGAAAACCGTTGAGCGTGATCTCGGACAAATCACGTCCATTCACAACCGTTGTCTTAGTCATTTTGGTCACCATGAAATATTCTTCACCCAATTTTTCTTGAATTATAGTCAGCGCACAACAAGGGCTGGCTCGTGTTCGCTCGTTCTGTAGGTTCTTCATTTACATATTTTATGTACGTCCACATAAAAATAATGTATACTCTGGGACTGAGATAATCCCCTTGTTTAACGCCTTTTTCTATTTAACTTACTTCAGCTGATATCAACTTCTTATATACATGTAATCATCAGTGGTAGCCACCATTTCTTATGCTTGCCTTTTAGGCAAGAATAACTGTTGATAAAATTGTCATTTTATCGTTTGAGTTTAAAAAAATATAAATACACCTATGCTGTTTAAAACTTATTTTTATTATTCATGTTGGAAAAAAAGGATCATTTTATAAAAGTTCTGTATACCCACTTCAATATTCAAAATAATATTTGGAATGAATATATGAGGCGTTCAGTATCAACAATGTACTACTTCGACTTTTCAAAAATTGACCTTTTCACATTTCTTTCACATACTGGCTAGTTTAGTCTAACAATTTTGTATAAAATGGCACTTTGCCACCTAATTTCTCATGGTTTTAGTCCGGTTCTGAACTTGAAGTTTCGTAAGTATAAACAATTGCTTGAAAAAACTATTGAAAAATGTGAAAAATCAATTGTTGAAATTTTGGTTTATCTGCTATTGAATCTGACCTTCTCATATAACAACTTATATAAGATTCATGTTTAACAATAATTACCCTAAAACGAATTTTTATACATGCGACAAGATTCCCTTGTTACTTATTTGCCATGACAAAGAATGACACTCACCTAAGAGATAAGATACCATCAATATGACGTTGCTACATAGGCAGCTCTAAATATTGCATGTCCAGGTTTATAAGATACGGATTTTTAGCGAGTACCTGACATCGTACAGGACGGCATATCACAGGATTTGTTTACTTCCTCTAACAAATCAACCTGCCGAGCTACGAACCCGCGATATTGGGCCTAGTAAGTTCTTATGCTAACCACTTGACCTCAAGTTGCCCACACTATATATATATGCTTTATCTGGAACTACTGCCACCAATCTCTGGCATATATAGATATCTTTTTTGGCATTTTTCAATTTGAATATTTCAAAGTAGTGTTATGAGTATGATGTTATAGTATGATTACCAGATTATTCAGCTCACATTACAGATTACAGATAGTATCAGGCGATAATATTTATTATGATTTAATTTATTTATTTGCATATATTCGTTCAACATACTTTTTAACTTTTAATTTTAGGCAGTACAGAATTTTTTAAAAGTGTCAATTCTTACTATACTCTTGGTTTATATTTTATACTTCTATGGCTAATCGGGCGATGATACATGAATCCTAAATTTTGTCTATCCAGGTATAATTATTATATGGATCTTTAACTAGTACCTGACATCGTATAGGATCCATACCTCAATTTTACGTCCTATCCGAAAGTCGGCATAAATAATGAGTTTTTACTCCGTTTAAACGAATACTAATGCTTGCTGCCCCGACGGCGAACCCGCAATCTTGGGCTTAGTAGGTTGTTCTAGAAATCACTAAGCCACAGGTGACCCTTTCTTACTGTACTTCAAAGATTGTACTCCTCTCCGCCATCTTACTGTACCTCGAGGATTGTACACCTCACCGCCATCTTACTGTACCTCGAGGATTGTACTCGTCTCCGCCATCTTACTGTACCTCGAGGATTGTACTCCTATCCGCCATCTTACTGTACCTCGAGGATGGTACTCCTCTCCGCCATTTCTCAGGCGTCGCACAGTGATCGAAATGTCTTAATTACGCGTCCATTTAGACAAAAATATTGTAACGAGAAATCGTGAACAATGGACCTATTAAGAAAGCCAAATGTACAATGTGAGCGATAATCAGCCTAAAAACTGGATTCTAAGGGCCCCGAGTCATTAAACCGAGCCTATTAGCTAAATATCGCTGAGTCACTCGAGTAAGTTGCTATTAAACCTTGTTTTTGGAAAGTGAAAACAAGTGTTGTGGATGCCTTTAAAGGAAAAATTGTCATTACATCATGTCTACAGGCTCTTTAGGTAGGCAAATAATATATCCTTAATTTACATTAAACATGTTTTTGTAAGAATATACGATCTTTACTGATGTAGGAAAAAAAACTTAAAAATTTCATTGAACTTTTCTTTCTTGGTTCGGGGAATAATAAGTACCCTTTGTTTCTGTCCAATTTTTTCATAATATCAAAATACAGTATCTGCACTTTGTAATATGTAAATTTCATGGGTCGCAAACCCTCGAAACTAATGTTTTTTATTTTTTTTCTTAACAGATTGTTGTTACGATTTTTACAACAATGCAACTATCTGAACTTCATCCCAAAGATTCATTGGTTTTTCGAGCAAATACTGTTTCTGAAAGAATCTTGATGGTTGATAACGTAAAAAAAAAAGTAACCCCTGATCCCAGAAAAGCAAATTTAAAAAAAAATCATTATTTTTTAATAAAGTTATGTTACGCTGGAAATCAAGCGGAAAAAATAAAAAAAGTTTTTTAAATCGGAACAGTGACTGGTTGAAAGCAGAAATATCTAGAGCTCTCCCTCAGGTGAACGTACGTGATGTCATTGAGAAGCCAACTAAACAGAAACGAGGTTGTAAAGAATTTAAAATTTTGGCAACTAGGGCAAAATACTTAGGGTTTTACGGGTGTTTGCTGCACATATCACATCGTTTAGGTTTAAAAGTATGGCAAATATGAGGCCCTGAAAATAAAGCTATTGTTGATGCTAAAAAAAAAATTATTTCTTTTTTTCGCCGCGAAACTAGGTTACTTATAGACACTGTGAAACAGGCTAGTGGCAACACCAACGACGGAAATACTAACCAATAATTTTCTAAGATTCGCAAAAGACAGCTGAAATCATGAAGATAGACGAGAACCTTATAAGATGGTTTTCTTATATTTTATTAGCAATTTCATGCGGTTAAAAATTCAATTCCGGATAAATTCTAACGATACAGCATAACTTTTTGTGGAATTATACAGTTAGTTTAGGATGCCACCTAGTGTTCATAAAATCCTAACACACGGGGCTGATGTCATTGACTCAATTATATTGCCAATAGTCGAACTTTGGGACTAGGCACGAGGAATGTTGATATTTTCGTGAACATAACACGAGGGAAATAGGAAGAAAAGAAAATTTAGAGGACCTGCTCCACGCATTCCTCATTTCACCTGACATATTAATATCGTCAATGAGACCATTACCTAAAAAAAAATTGACTTGTCTCCCAAAGGAGATGTTAGAGCTGTTTCAGACCTGATTTGAACTCTTCAACAACCACTACAAAATATCAACTTGAGGAAACTCGGAAACTTATAATATGAAAAATACTATGCAATTATAATTAATTAAATAAATGCAATTAATTAATATAAGTAAATATATTTTTTATGTAAACTATGATTTTATTATTTAGATCTATCCTTATATATCATTAAACCTCCACGCTATTTGAGATAAGAGGTTTAATAACTTTGTACAATTTTTAATACGGTAATAAATCATTTAAGGCAATTTTGAAATCGATTACTAACAATTTTGAGAAATGTCCCCCTAATATATCAAAACCAAACTGTGCGTCGGCCCTGTTTTTACTTGGAAATTTGATATTAAATATCACCCGGCTTCTGAAGGCTGTTCTTTCAATCGATGGAGGGTAATTACAGCCTACATATCTCACACTGCATCGTTGGTCTTGACTTTGTATGGTTTATCGTTCGTCGCATCAATATCGCTAATAATAATGATAAACTCTCGAATATTGCTGACTTTTTCGCTTACGAATATAATAAAATACAACATGCAATTAATTAAAAATGAGTAACACTTGATCGGGATGGCCATGACATTAGGTACCTGCTGATGACTAATACTTAAGGACAGGTACTGCTCCCAAAAACTTCGCCGATATCGACCTTAAAAAGAGTTGACCATGAATATTGATCTATCTTCGTAGATGTGTTGTTACATTTTAAACATGTAAGGTGGTTTATTTTGTTTCTTTAATTCGAATCCTCTACAAGCTATAAAGCTGGTTCGGCAATTTCATCTGCTTGATTACTACGTCTACCCGATAAATCTTCTCCTTGATAAATAGTTACGATTAAAAAAGCAGTACCCTTCCAATCCACGAAGGGTCTTCGGTCCACTAAATGGTAGAGACATTACTGTTGTTAATTCATTTATCGTCACATTATAGTGCTATAGCTAATCTGACTATTCTACAGTGGGAGTCCTAAATTAGGCCTATCCAGGTTTAAGTAGGGTAGAGAGCGAGTGCCCGACATTGTATTGACTCGGAACCTCTTTTTACGCCCCTTCCGAAGGACGGGATAAACAAGGACGGGTTTTATTTACTCCCTCGCCGGGAGTCTTTAATACAAACATTTATGCTGGGAGTTGATTTTTTTCAAAGACAAATCAACTCTCAATCGTCCTTTTCCTTCAACTGTAGGGGTACATTATAGAGGCTGGGTGAGGAAGGGCTGCAAATACGACAAGGTTTATTAATGGATGTTAACAGATTAAATAATTGATCTGCCAAAGCCGGATTTGAACCCAAAACCTTCGGCGTAGCAACTTAGCACTCTGCACACTGAGTTATCTCGCTCCATAGATATGTTGTTGTATGGTGTAAAAATTTAAGGTGGTTTCTTAACTGATCTAAGTGACTTCTTAACGTATTTAAGTCGAATCCTCTACAAACTTTAAATCGTTCGTCAATCTCGTCTGCTAGATTTGTAACTAATCTCGTCCATGGTAGATAAATATGATCTAGAAAAAGTTTCCACTAGCACCCATGAAGAATCTTGGGTTCAGTTCATTGTTAAAAGTGTATGGTTTCTATGACGACAGTTTTGCAGCGAGGTGGTTTTTTGGTGATTACTCAATAATGGGCACCCGTTTGATAGAAGACTGGGTGAGCACCAGTAGGTTTTGCATATCGTAAAGATATGCATTACAGATTAAATAAATTATTTGTCACAGTCGGTTTTGAACCTTGGACTTTAGCGCAGTATCAGAACGCTCTATGAGATGACTCCCAGCTAGCACTAAGCATTAAATAAATATTGAAATGTAGTTGTTAATGCAATCAGAAATACACCTATAACACAAATCTGTCAACGATGGAGAGTTCCAATTTATTTCAACTGTATAAACAAACCCTGGCTGATGGAATGCTTTGTGCCTCTCCAACTTATTTTTATACATCACAGCACAATTATTCATAAATTGTAATAACAACCTAACGAGGAACTTCAGATGACTAGTGCAAAAGCCCAATCAGAGTCCAACAGGTATATCCTGTCAATCTTATCTCCTGAATACTCCGTGATCCATGGACCAATCATGGAAGGACTTGTAAGGAGTGAGCCTCCAGACGTGAAAGGAGGATATCATTCACTCGTGTCCTTAAGGACATCTCGATTGACGGCATGGCAGGATTCTCTTTGGATTAGGTTACTTGCGGTTTGCTCTGGCGCCGTGCTAATCTCTTTTTAATGGGGGTCTTTCCGCGATCCTCTTTCATAAGTTGATTTTTGAATAATAATAATAGTTCTAGGAATAAATGCACGTTCTAATCAATTAGATATAAAAAAAAATAATTATTTTTTAATATTTACAAATGAAAAATTGAAGGGCTTAAACAAGAGAACCCACGTTTCTAATAAAAATATTACTCCTTAATAAAGGTAAATTAAAATTCATACCTAGAATAACTAATTAAATAAAAAACATCATCATCATCATCATCATGAATAGCTCTATAACTCTTGCAGAGTCAAAGCCTCTCCTGTAGTTTCAATCGCTAGGTCATCTCTAAGGAGTGCTGCTGCTTTCCAGTTGTAGAACCAATAGCTCAGGCATCGGCCTCCTCTTTGTCAGTCCATCCGAGTTCAGGTCCTGATGGATGTGTACTTTGTATGTGGTCTTCAAGCTTACGAAGAATGTGCCCAGCCCATCTAACTCTGCCAATTCTTATTAACCTCACAACGCCACCCATAGATAGCTCTCAGTTAATACCTAGCATTGGACCAAAAAACCTTTTTAAGAGTGACGCAAAAAGATAGCACTGTTCTGGTCAGGATTTTATATAGGTGTAACACACGTTGAGGGTGAAATCTCTCCGCTTTTGAAATGTCTCTGAAGATCAAAATGTGCCCTTTTTGCGGCCATGATGCGTTTCTGGATTTCTGCTGGATAAAAACCACACTTATAAATTATTATCTTGGAAATATAAGAATACTAAATCGAAGAAGTTTATAACTAAAAGAGGATTCGGTGGCCGAGGCAGAGAATAGATCCTGTGGCTCACCTAGCCTCTATACATAATAAAAAGTTCTAATAAAAATCTCTTGAGTTATTTGTATGCTGATCCCACCAGGTAGCATCAGTCAAAGTGGAGGGGACTATGGACCATTTAAGCATAAAAATAATCATTAGGATTTAAAATCCAAAAACAATAAATAGTTTGATATTAGATTATATTGTATACTATGTATAAGTTCCTGACGCATTTGTAATCTTTTTATGTTGGTGTGTTGCTTCGGATTAACCTTTTAACTATAAAGAACATCAGTTATTCTTTTTTATTTGATTTTAATAAAACTGTATGGGCAATAAAAACCAACTGTGTTGAAGATAAGGTGACTAATTTGATAAATTGTCTTATAAATCAGTGAAGAAATATCGAAGTGTCGCCACTTCTTTGATACATGGACATCTCATATTGGGAAAGTCGCTCTGGAGATAAATCAAACGTAATATATTATATTCTCATATTTACTTATTTGGGAATCCTTTGGTAATATTTTATAAGCTCCTCGTTGAAATAACTTCTAAAGCGATATGTGTTATTAGATATCTGATATATTATGTAGTCTTTACATTCCAAAGGTGGCATTTTCAGGAAACATTCCTTAGAATTAAAATGCACTCAATACTCATTAATATCCCTTAAAGAATACAATACAGCAATTAATTATACAATTATTGATTATTAATAATTTGTTTTAAACATAATTGAACATAAATGTATGAAGTTGAGTTAGGGTGTGACCAACGAGAAAGCGAACAAATTGAATTTTTAAAATTTATATTATTCAGAAATTTATTTAATAACATATGTAAAATTATGTTTTATTTATTGACACGCAATATATAATACAAGTTATAGCAAAGTATTAGATTGAGACATTTGTAACAGTTTATTTGAGTTTTTTTGTATATGTTTAATTTAATTATGAAAATTTATACTTATTTTTTATTTTGATAAATATGTATTAATAATTATCAAGTGTGTAGTTGTAATTTTAAAGAATATTGATAACTGTCCCAGACACGTTGCCTGTATATTGTAGATATATAATAATATACTTAATAATAATAATATAATAATTCTATTAAGTTTATAATTATAGGTATATAATAAATAATATATTCTTGGAAGTCATTTTAAAGTGCATACACTAGTAACACTCAAAAACCTTCATATATGAGAACTGAAAGATAAGACTAAGACTAACTAAATTAAGACTAATTTCTTAACTAAATTGGTTAATTAAATAAAATAAATAAAATTGGTTAATTTAATAAAATTTAATTTAATTAAAATTTAATTTAATAAAATAAATAAATTGGTTAATTTCCTAACTAAATTGGTCATATTTAGGAACTCAACATTATTAATTATTAAAGCTGAATATAACCTGTCTTATTAAGGTATTTTTAGTATCTTTAAAATTCAACATAACCTCAAAACATGCAGATACCTTTGGAATGAGAATAAATAATAAATATTGAGTTTATTTATGAACATTTTACACTGGAAGAGTAATTTACAATTTTTGTAAATTAACATTACATAACATTATGTTTCTTAACCCCGACATTCTTTTAAGTTTGACCTGTCTAGTCAGGCCGGAATGGTATGGGTTAAGAATTCATTCTGTGTTTTTTCGCAGATTACGCCAATAATAAATTGTGGTTATAGATCAATATTATTTCCTTAAAATAACAACAACATGAGAGACACTTTCCATTCACCACTCCTAGGGTAATATTTCGCAAAGAGGTTATTGAGACAGTAAACAACAATGAAGAGACAAGGCCACCTCAATCTCCTTTCTCCCATTGATACCAACCTCCTATCTGGATCTGTCTAACAAGGTTGTTACACCTGGTGGCGTTTCTTACGAATTTATGTCGGTGAGAACTTTAATACTCGCCGATAAGATCGTATTGAGGATAATGTATGTCGATTTAATTAGATAAGATGATTTAGTTTAGCAATTCGTTATGATTTCTGCTGTGCTAGTGTGTTCTGCAAGAGTTGTGTTACCAATATTTGACGCAATATCATTTTAGCAATCATGTATATGATCCTCGGAGATATTCTAACTTCCTTCCGTTGTGGCTTAAGAGTGGACTGATTGAATTTAAAATGAAGAAGAAGTGCATTCAGATTTGGAATGGCCAGTCGTATCAGCACGGATTTTTTTGGGTTTATAATGGAAAATTCGTTACAGATTTTATATAAAATAAAATAAAAAGCTTTACTAAAACTAAAACTCATGACGGTTTTGAACTTGTTGGTGTATATAAAAATTACGAATTGGAGAAATTAAAAACTATAACGGGAAGCGGTGGCTGAGACCATTAACGATCCTTGTTGGATCTGTAGATCTTCATTGGGCTCATCCAGCCTCTTTTCACTGTATACTGTATGATGGATAATTCATAAATTATTAATAGATTGCATGTACAAAAAAACAAGAAAAGAACTACACCACCACAACCCATCATGAGTTTGGCCGAGTTATCTTACAAACGTCAGGTTGTTTCCCCAATGAAATGAATCCATTTTATAGAGTCAGTTTGACCCTTAGGAAGTTTTACAAGTCCGAAGAATTCGATCAATTGTTGTTAATAGATAACAACAATTTTCACAGCCGAATTCGAAGCCAGGACCTTCAGCAGAGCGACAATGATCTACCCCGCTCCCATTAATATGTAAAAAGATAAAAAAATATCTTACGGTGGGAATATCGGCAGTATATATATATTAACTTGAAATCACTTTTCAAACTATCTCGTAATCGAAAAATTCGTTTTGGTAAGTAATTTTATGTTGTATATGAAATTAGGATCTGGAGATCCTCATGGCGCTCACCCAGCCTGCATAATGTGGGTACCCTTAATTAGGGTAAAACCTGGCGGTTGTGCGTGATAACTGACAAATAACCTCCCTGCAGAACCTTTGTCCTAAATACAGTTCAGTCTCTACTACATATTGAACCCAAGTTACGTTTTACATATGATAAAATATGTATTATATTTCCTAGGTGTACACCTTTTCCGAACTTTTACAACTAAAAAACCTTCTTACCTTCTTGATTTGTTTACTCCTTGTTCCTCGGTCCATTCGTTTAATACGAGATCCCAGCCCATAAACCTATTCATTCCTTCTCACAGAACTGCCTCCTTTAAAAAATCCTTTGTCATGCGTGCTACCTTGTTTTGGAATTCCCTACCTATTTCCATACGCAAATCCTCATCCTTAACCTCATTTAAACACCATTTATTTGTCCATCTCCTCAGCAATCAATCTCCCGAATATATGCAAGATTAAGATTTTCGCAACTCAGAGCTTTGAGCTTCATTCAACTATTTTTTCATTTATTCTTCCTTTTTATACAGATTCTTGTATATTATATATTTTAGCATACTCTTATATACGTATTTTAAATGTTCACCAGTTGTATTAATTTTAGGATTAATAACCATGTTACAGAATTAATTCCTGACTGTCTTTAAATGCCAGACAAATGTCTCTTTATTGTACATTGTAATTATTCTTAGGGGACTAAATGTCCCAGAATAAAATTTATTTTCTTTCTTTCTTTCTTTCTTTCTTTCTTTCTTTCAAATATTTCTTATAAAGGGAATTCACATAATATTTCATTTTTTTGTTGAAATGTTTTCAGTATATCCGTTTAAGCACTGCAGTTACCACATGTTCAATTCCAATCTATCTTTGGCGTTACTACTCCAATGGTTCTACCATAAATAAGTTGTATCTAAAAATCGTCTTTTTTTTTCTAATATATTTATCAAGTTGAATTAAAATAAGAAACTACTCTTACTCCATGTATTTCGATTCCTAGCTAACTTGACGAAGCAGAAATGTGACCTAGATCTTGAGACGTTGAACGGCTCATTCATGGTTGTCTGTTAAGATTTCTGTGCGGGAAATTGCGATTCGAAACTCTTTTTTTCGTCTGGAACTTGCAGTGGATTATGGAAATCCAATTGTGCACTTTTTTAAATCGTTTCTGAAGCTCTTTTTAGGTACAATGTGTTTTTTGTAATTGTGGAAAATTACATAGCTCTGGATACTAGTTCCATGTTATATAAATATCTATAGGATTTATTTAATATTTTATTTATTGAAATTTACAACTGCATTATACAAGTTAATGCCAGGAACGCAACATAGTGGCGTAGAGATAAAGACAAGTAGAGATACTACCAAGTGGTAGTACTCAAATAAAAAATAAAACTTAAAAGCTAGTGAGTACATCTTCTTTTCAGACGCTTCGGGGATTATCAGGGATTGAAGAAGTAGCTAGGTTTGAAATTAGTGGGTTGGAGTGGGAACAAAGTTTTTTTATGAAAAGACTGGTATCGGGTTCGGGCCTAATCAGCAACAAATGGGACATTGAGGTCATTATGGATTTCTTTATTCGTAACAAAGTAAGGAGCCTTCAAGGATTTTACGAAGGATTTTGGATTGTAAGAATTGGATACGAGAGGAATTCGATAGCTTATTGGGAGCCCTATACCTCTACTCCGTCTAAAACAAAACAAAAATAAAATGTTGAGACATTTATTATATCGTTGTGGCTGTTTTTGTTTATTGATAAGGATAGGGATATTTCACTTTATTCTAGCTGTCCCTATAATTATAAATAAACCATTTATAATACTTTTTTTTTTAAACTTCAATATTTTATCACTCTTCTATCAAAAAAAGCTGACTAGCAGGGGGGAAGAATAGACGAAATTACGGTGGTCGACTTGTGGTCTTGTGGTTAGCATAAGAACCTATTAAGCCCAATATCGCGAGTACGTAGCCCGGCTAGGATATTTTAAAGGCAGTAAAAAATTCATGTTTATGCCGTTCTTTGGAAGGAATGTTAAACGAGGGTCTCAAGCCTGTACGATCAGATACTCGTTAAAAATCCCTATCCTAATTAAATCTGAATAGACAAAATTTAGAGCTCCCACTGTAGCATCGCCAGATTAGCCACAACAGTATAAAGTAACGTTAAATAAACAAACAACAACAACGGTGGTCAACATGATCATTATAATGATTTGAAGATTAAAAGGAACAGGTCGATTAATCTCATTTCCTGAATTAAGGAATTAATTAAAGATGGAGAAGTGTTCATGGTGGTTACTATCCTTCCGCGTTCCTACCATGCCATGTATTTATATTATGAATTATCTACGCATACATATACCATCACGAAAAAAATAATAGAATTACCATAAAGGTTAGTCAGTATATAAGGACGATGCAATGTAAGTCATTAGGGATATTTAGATTCATTACTAATTGGCCAAAACCAGTAGGTTACAAAGATATTGCCGGTATTTACACGGTGATTTTAGGTCATTGGATATAATGTTTTTTGTCTGAATATAATGTCGGTTCTCGTTGGGATTCCATTAATGAAAACCGGTCATAATTGGTGGTTTTAGGGCGTGGTCTCCCATTCATAATTTTCCTTCTTCCAGTGTATATACATGTATTTTTACGAGATGGTTTCTATTTAATAATTTTTAAATATATATCTCCCTATCAAATAAAAAAGTTTTTAGTTACGTTTTTTTTATTGAGGTTGCCTAGCAACGGATTGAGGATCTGCTTTTTAGTCTTTTGTCGTGCTCGATCAGTTCAGTTTCCATTATTTAAACAAATGACGTCACAAAGCCACTGTTTCTTATTTGCTTTAGCCGGTATACGAGTTATGGCACTTCTTTTGAATTTTTTTTTTTTTTTTTTTCTCTTTATAATTTTATCTACACCTGTCAAAACAGTGACAATCAGCAGATAGTCTGACTATAAAAAAAAACAAAAATAAAAAAAAACAAAAAAAACAACAAACCAACATGATACAATGACATGAGAGGCATGAAGAAGAACAGTACCCAGCGGTATCTCTCCCTTGGCTTGATTCAATTTCCTATGATAGCAAATCCCTCATCCACGTTCTTTTTAATCTCCTCCTAGTGTTTTCAGGCTGCGAGTCGTGGCCATTCGTTCTATTAACGGGTTTGGATGTCCGTGTAGTTTTTCTTGAAAGCTTTTGTAGTATGTTCGTATGTGTTCGTCAACCGTTGCTATCTTTAAGTCAGTATGCAGAGTTTTGTTATTGACGTACCATGGTGCTTTGGTGATAAGTCTTAGTACTTTTGATTGAAAAGTCTGCAGTCGTTTTCTGTGAGTCTGTTTAGCGATCCCGTAAATTTGTAATGCATATGTCCAAACTGGTTGTAGTAGGTAAGTGTACGTGTTTAGTTTCTGTCTTATGTCTAATTTGGAGGTTTTCCTGAATAGTGAGTACATTAAATTGAGCTTATGGTTCAGTGATTGGCGTTTCATCTTAACGTGAGGACCCCATGTCATTCTCCTATCGAATGTTAGTCCAAGGTATTGTACTTTATCTGTCTGCGGGATGGGTGAGTTGTTAAGGTAAATGGGAGGGCATGTTTCGCGTCTAAGAGTAAAAGTGGTGTGTTGTGACTTTTCGTGGTTCAGTCTAATTTTCCATAGTTGGCACCACTCATTCAACTTTTGTAAGTTATGTTGTAAGTTTAGTGAGGCTTGCGTCGCGTCTTGATGTTTGGTGATTATGGCAGTGTCGTCAGCGTAGGTTGCTGTCAGTATGTCAGTACTTAGTGGAATGTCGTGTGTATATGTTATGTACAACAGCGGTGCCAGTATTGATCCCTGAGGCACGCCGGCTAAGATCGGTCTTATTGAAGATAGCTCTGAGCCCTGTCGGACTGAGAAAAATCTGTCAGCAAGGAATGAATGAAGAATTAGATAATAAGTGTGTGGTAGTACAGTCTTGAGTTTAAAGAGAAGCCCTTGGTGCCAGACCTTGTCGAATGCTTGGGCTACATCCAGAAACACTCCAGTTGCATATAACTTCTGCTCTAGTGCTGTCGATATGTAGTCAGTTACTCTGTGTAATTGTTGAGTTGTTGAGTGTGATTTCCGAAAACCGAATTGATGGTGAGGGATTATATTTTTGTCTGTCAGTAACTTTAATAATCGGGGATAAAGTAATTTTTCAAAAATTTTTGAACAAATGGAGAGTAAACTAATAGGTCTGTACGAGGAAGAGCTGCTAATATCTTTATCTTGTTTTTTAATCATGGTTACAAAAGAGTATTTCCACTGTATAGGGAATTTTGTAGTTCTAAGTATTGAGTTGTAGATTGTCGTTAAAAACACTAGAGCTTTCCTAGGCATTTGCTGGAGCACCTCAGCATTTATTAAGTCATAGCCCGGGGCTTTTCTTTTTGGTAAGTGTCTAATTATTTCTGCTACTTCTGTGGGAGTGAATGAGGGCGGTGGCAGTGTTAGTTGTAATGGAATGTCAAGTGTGTTATTTACCAAGTTTTCGTGTTCTGTGTTTATAAAGTCAGTATGTGGTGTAAATACGGAAGAAAGATGGTCGGCAAAGAGCTCGGATTTTTCCTCGTCCGACACAACCCAAGAGCCATCTTCTTTTCTAAGAGGTGCTGACATCTCACGATGTTTTAAGAGTCTTTTGGTATGCTTCCATAAACTTCCATCCTCTGTCGAAAGGGATTTAATGTAATTGTCGTAGTTTGACCTGTTAAATTTGCTAATTTGGCGTTTCAGTTCATTATTTAGTTTATTAAATGTCCGTCTATCTGAAGGTTGTCTGTTGGTTTGCCAATTTTTACGAGCTCTTCTCTTGGCTCTGATCAGATCTCTAATATACTGTGGGTAGCTTGGTAAGTTATCTGATTTCCTGCACCTAGGTTTTGATGCTGACCACGCTGCTTCTTGAATACTTCTAGTGAACTTCTCCACTGCCTCCTCTAGTTCTGTCTCGTTTTTTATTGAAACAGGGATTGTGAGGTCAGAGTTAAGGTAAGATCTATATAATCCCCAATCAGTTATACCCTGTGTGAGCACAGGCCTTTTTTGTGCCTCAGAAGGTTCTTCGCATAGGGTCATCTGGACTAGAGAATGATCAGAGCAAAGGTCAGAACTCGTATTTACAGTCTTGTATACTGTTCTAAGTCCTTTTGTAATAAAAAGGGGTTTTACGTCTAGAAGTAGGCCAGTAAGTGGGAGAATTAGGAGTTGAAGTATCTAATGCAAGTTCATGAAGAGCATACCACAAGTTCCTACCTCTTGGGGTACACAATCTTGAACCCCAGCATTTGTGTTTCGCGTTGAAATCACCACCTGCGATAAAAGATCGACCTAAACGTTTAAAAAACTCAGAAAACATCGAAGATGTAAGCTTGTACCTAGGGGGGCAATACACAGCAGCAAACGTTATGTTTTTATGTTTTGTATGTAATGTGATGCCAGTTGACTGTAAGTGTGGTGTGATGGGTAAGTGAATAGGATTGTGTTTTAATGACGATTTGATGATAATGGCGGTGCCTCCGTGTGCCGTTTTGTCTGGGTGATCAGTCCTGTAAATAGTATAGTCTGGAATAAATACTTTAGATCGTGGTGTAAGATGTGTTTCAGTGATAAGTGCTATGTCTGTCCTTTTTTCATGTAAATATAAATCAAGTTCCGTCCGGTGTTGCATCAGTCCGTTAGCGTTCCATAGGTGAATTGACAAGGAGCCAGCTGTTGAAAAATTAGGGGGCATGGCTGTTGCTCCAGGCTTGTGTGACTTGAGTTAGTTGTTGGAGGAGAATAAAAAGAGGGTGGATAAGGTTATTTAGGCCATTTAAAATTTGAAAAAGTTGAGGAGGAGCATTATCATTAGGAGGTACCGGCTGAGTAGTGTTATTCATCATACCTGTTGGAACATGATGTTGTTGTGGTGTCGACTTCGTTGCAGGTTGACTCCTTAGTATCTGCTGATTTCCGATCTCGTTCTGCGGTTGTCCTAGACGATGGTGCTGTGAAGGTTGTCGTAGGGCTGGGAATTCCTGTGGGTCCGGTGGTAACTGTGTTTGTTGAGGTGGTGTAGGTCGCTGGAGGTATTTCCTTGAGCTACGCTGATCCCTGAGGTTCTTCAATGTTTGGCAACCTTTATAGTTGGCAGGGTGTTGGCCGCCACAATTGGCACAGGTAGCAGGGGTTTCTCTAGTTTTTGTACAAGAGCTGCTATCATGATGCCCGCCACACCTTACACACCTTGGTGGGTGGTTACAGTAACCTCTGGTGTGACCATACTGCTGACACCTTAGACATTGCGGGATGTCTTTTTTTTTCCGCGGTTCCTCTATATTTATTTTAGTATAATAAATGGATTTTATATCATAAACATTCTCTGTGAATGTTTCTTTAGTAATATCCACAAAGAACATTGGGAGAGGTGTTTTGAATCTGGATATAACGTTGGTTACGTTTGAAGCTTCGTAACCTTTCTGTTTCAGTGCCTCCTTGATGATGCTAATCGGTGTGGTGTGATGAAGGCCCTTAATTACTATTCTCGGGCATCTGTCCTGTGGGAGCTGAAAAGTATGAAAGTCCGCCCCCTCTCTTCTAAGGCTTGCATTTAATTTTCGATACGTTTCAGGTGTATCTGGATAAACAGTTACACCTTTCAGTGTAGATTTGACTATAAAAGTATTTGGTCCAGCTTTTTCTTCTAGGAATGTAACTAGTGCAGAGAAATTTTCTACACCATTAATATAAATTGGGGGCGGTTTCTGGTTTAAGACTGGTTTTGTGGTATTTTCTGATTGTTCGTCCGGTGTTGAGGTTAGGGCTTGAAATTTATTGTGTGTTGGAATTGGTGTTTGTCGTTTCTGTCTTGTAAGGTCCGGTTCAATTGGTAAAGGTCGTTTTCGACCAGTAACAAGCTCCCAGGAACCAGTATTGTTATTATTAGAGCTTAAATTTAAGTTGTCCGACTCCATTTCACTTACCGCCTGCGAAGAAGTAGACGCTTCGCCCATGGCTGGCGATAAAACCCGCACTTTTACCACTTTAATCTTAAATCTAATCTGTACGATCAGAATACAACACTTTTTTAAAAAGAAATATAAAGTATTAAAACATAAATTGAAGTTAATTTAGTGACGCATAAAACTAACCTGTTTCACTATAACTTCCTCTTTTGAATTTAAATGGAAAAAATGGAATGCTTATCTTTGAAAAATAAAACATCGTATGTCAATATTCCGATTTTAGGACTGTAATTTCAATGTAGATAATCCAATGCAATAAAACTATTGACATTATTCATATTAACTATACATTTTTTACATCTGAAAAACAAATCTAAAACAAAAACAATATAAAAATATTCAATATTTCAAAGCTGTACTTAGAGGGTACTCATATTTTTATGGGCTGACTGGAATAATAACCGGGTACCTCTACTCAAACCTCTCTCTACCTTTTATTACCTATTGTAAAGGCCTCTTTTACGAGTACTCTTTTTATAGGCTCGGGACTGTCATTTTAAGTCCCCTGTGAAGGACGGCTTAGCTAAAGATATAACAATGGGCATAATATTAACTATTAGATATTATTGCTAACCTGCCAATACGTTGTAGAAGAGAACCAAGAACCTTCTGGACCTTCCATAAAGCACCTGCTTTAATCAACTCCAATTCCATAATTGCAGTACTTAGTATTTCGTGTCTCCCTCTTAAGCGCCACGACCGCTGGCCTATCTTCAGCATCTGGAAGGAGTCACGCACGTCCGATCTTATCTTAGATCTTGGAAACCCGGGAGCCCTTGTCGAGCATGGAATTTGCCACAGTGGAATGCGAATCTATGCATTTAAGATAAAGAAGTTGATGAAGTAACATCCTTTTCTAGATTGTGGAATAAGTTTCTTTTTTCACGTAATCAGAAAAATTAGCTACAATATTTTCATTTATTCTTTTTAAAAAATCGTCTATGTTAAGTTAATAATTATTTTATTGTATTTCAACTAATGATGATTCATTTTTATTTACTTTTTAAAATATATTTTTTTTAAATCCAGTGAGAAAACTTACAAGATCAAATTTCTTTTATTAATTTTAATCAAAATTCCAATTTTGCCTCCAGAAGGTTGAGACATGAAACCTACTAAGTTCCTCAGTAGGGTCCTTTCCATAACACTTCCAAGACCCTTCCAAATAAATTACGTCCTATGCATTCGTGCATGACAAAATAAATCAAGCTTCATGCATCTTAGTGAACTGACGTATAGGAAATAAATCTGGTGAATAAGTAAAAAGGAATCTTGAATTGTATTTGTTCTATTGTGTTAATTAGATAACAACCGTACTCGCCCTCATTCTGTCCTTCCACTATTACCACTACTGGTGGTTCATTAGTCAGTCAACATTAATCCAGTTATTGTATCCCACACTCATAACGCATGGCATCAAAGCTGGAGGATTAAAATAAAGTCACGCAAATAAAGTTTATCCTTCGTTGTAAACCAATAGTTCACTGTTCTCCAGCATCCTTCAATAATATCCCACTAACTGTAGAACATATCCGATATGTTCGAATTCCTAAAGCCATCGAATTCTTCTCATATCCAATCCTTACTATCCAAAATCCTTCGTAAAATCCTTAATGATCCTTACTTCTTACGAATAAAGTCATCCATAATAGAATAAGGTCCCCTGATTTGCCCCGAATCCTATATCAATATTTTCATGACAAACTTTATTCCCCCTCAAACCCATTGGTTTCGAATCTAGACTTCGTGACCTTCTAAGTTGAATTTGTTATTGACCACTGGGTACTTGTCTTTATGTATCGTTGTATTGTTATAATACAGTTGTAAATTTCTTTCTTATTTCTTTATACTTCCCTTATACTTTACGTTGTCGGGGCAGCCTGTGTCCATTGGCTAAATACTTCTCTATCTGTGGCAAGTTTCTTGACTTCCCCCAGAGAGAGTCCCCTCTTTCTAGCCAGTTCTGCCATCAGGTCATCCCATTTATTTCTTGGCCGTCTTCGAGGTCTCCTTCCCTCTGTTTTCGCTTCCCATACACTTTTTGGCAGACGGTTTATCGGAGAGGTTTTTGCCCTGTCTCTTCTCTTATCCTTTGATTCCTCATTCGGTCAAATCTCGTCTTATTGAGAGATTTTCTCTGGAATTTCATCTCGGTGGCTTGTATAATTTTCTCAAATTTCTTAATTCTAGGCCAGCTTTCAGCAGCATAGGTCAACGTAGGGATGAAGTCTTCTTTATATATTGTCATCTTTGTCTTCATCCCCATTTCCCTTTTTCCGATTTTGACATTTCGTAACTGGTAATATACGTTACTTGCTTTTCTTATGCGCTGGTTTATTTCAGAGTCCAACCTGCCATCATAACTAACTTTTACTCCCAGGTACTTGTATACATCCACCTGTTCCAAATCAAAGTCTCCGCAAGTCACTGCCTCCGGTTCCCTAGAACTACTTTTTAAGACAACCATATATTTTGATTTTTTTGGGTTAACTGTCATTCCTTTACGACTCAGAGCTTCCTCCTATGCTTTTAATGCTTCTTGTAAGGCTTCTCTGTTTTCTGCAATAATGAGGATGTCATCAGCAAATACTAGATTTTGAATGAACACGGGATACATTCTCCAATTTCCTACTTTTAACATGGGGCTTCTTAGTTTAGCTTCCCATATTATCCTATCCATGTATATCACAAATAGTAATGGGCTTAGGCTGTCCCCTTGCTTTACTCCCGTTTCAATTTCAAATCTGTCAGATTTGTTGTCATTAAGCCTGACTATCCCGTATACTTTTCGGTATAGTCGAAAGATCGCCTGAGTTAGATTAATAGGAACTCCTTTGTCTTCTAGTGGTTGATTGGGTTCAACCCGGGGCACATTTTCGAATGTCCCACATAGATCTAGGAAAGTGAGATGAATCTTATCTTTTTCTATAAACTTCTCGATAAGGCATCGAACAGTGAAAATGTTGTCTTGGGTTTGCCGTCCAGGTCTGAAAGCCGCTTGTTTTTCCTGAAGCTCTTGTTTGACAAGTTTCCTTAACCTTCTTTCTAGTATTCTGGAGTACAACTTCAGAGCTACCCATGACATGCATATAGGGCCATAGTTTTCGCATGCTAACCTTTCTCATGGATTGGAACGATGATGCTACTTCCCCAGTCAGTTGGAATCTCCTTCTTTTGGAATACCTTGTTGAAAATCTGGAGTAACCACCTTTGTACTTGGTATCCACCATATTTCAACATTTCAGTCGTAATTCCGTCGTCATCGCCAGCTCCCTTGTTGTTTTTACCGTTTGCCATGGCAAGTTCCAATTCCCAGTCCTCGATAAGATCATCCTCATCGACAGGTTGTCCTATCAAAGTTTCTCCATGTTCTTGGATCCTTACACTTCCAAACTTCTTACTGAAAAACTCGGTCCATTCATTTAAGACGCCAGCCTCCTCAGTAATACATTTGTAAATTTCAATAAATATAAAATAAAAAAATGTATTAATCTTGTTTCAATGCATGTATTCATTCATCTGTATTCAAATCCCAAAATCCAATTATTGAAATAATTGGCCCAAAATCCAATAATGAAATAAGATGTAGTTTTCCAGAATTAATTGGAACACAAAGAATAATTTGACCCATCAAATTTGAACATTATTTGAGTCGTTCACTACTAAATCACTTCAGTGTTGATCCTTTTCTATCTGCTGATTGTCACTGTTTTGACAGGTGTAGATAAAGATATAAAGAGAAAAAAAAAAAAAAAGTGTTGATCCTTTACATAACACCAACACAGGTAATATTGAAATATTTATTTATTTAGTATTTTGAGCTGTTGAAGTTGATATTTCACCTCTGTAGACATCTGGATATCTCTCCTTATGCCTTTTAGTTCAACACCATAATTAACTTATTTTAAATATTATTTATCACAATGTTCCTCAAATTTTATGAATGTTGATGAAAATAAAAATTATTCATGAGTGTCAATCTATAATTGAGAAGTGGCATTAAATGGTGATATTTTTTAATTATTGCCTTTCAGATAGATCGTAAAATATCTTTAAGAGGTAATAAAAACATATTTTTCCATAATTAACTTTAAATAGAATTTCAGGAATGAGGAAGCTCTGTTTACGTAACGAGTTCGTGCGCGAAGAATTTGTCCTTCTGAAACATGGGTTCACCTGTGTTATGATCCTCCATGGTCAAGTTCAAACGGGTATTTTTCCAATTAACTGTTATTTTCCTGTTTTAACTTGTTATCATCTTCTGGTGTTCTGGTTATTTGTAATATTAATGATATTGTGGAATCAGGATTTGAAATTTCTTCTTGTTGACTTTGATTCGATATTTTATAAACGATTCGACAAATTGTAGATGCTTCAAATAAACAAGTGCAACCTTGGATCGTTTCACGTTATCCGGGAATTGGATCCGTCCTTGTACAACCGTTTGTAGAGAACTGATGTATTATTATATTTGATGGATGGGAGTCCCTTCCTCATCACTTCTTTATCGGTTTGAGACTCCATTAAAGTCTTGCAGATACCCATTTCAAACCAATTATATTCAAATAATAGAAAATAACTTCAGTAATATTTTGTAATAATAAATACCCCTTAGTTTATTTCCAATCACACTGTACACGAAATGATCATTCCAACTGTAATATACACAATATTTCCCTCTTCACATATCACCATAATCCCTTTGTTCTTTCTCTTTCACCCTCTCTGTTGCCAGGCCTATTCGCAAGATTATACACATACCTTTAGGGATCCATCCAGATCAAGTGCCCGCAGGAACGTAGTCCTTTTTACCTCATAGCTGTTTCCAAATCCTCCGTCATCTCGTATATATTTCTTTATTCCATCTCGATCCGTAGGTTCCTTGTGATATTCTTGAGTTATAAATTCTTCTTAATATTCGCCTTTCCCAAGCATGAGAAAGTCACTGGATCCGTGTCATACAAAATTACTGGCCACTTACTTAAGCATTGGTGGACAAGCTTTTTTTTCGTAGTTATCTTTTGTGACGAAATTCCGTGATATCGAAGTTTTTTAGGTTGCTGAATATAGTCCAACTTTGTGTAATTAGTGTTGTTAGCCCTGATGGTTTTGTTTTCGTTAACTTAATCTTACCCTTCATCCTTAATCTGTTATCCAGTCGCATCATCTTGGAGACGCGCATCTTCCAGAAATAAGATGGTAACGAACGGTGCTCTAGAAGATGCTGAACAATAGCGGTGGGTTTTATATTTCATTTAATATATGGTTTTATATTTAATTTAATTTATTAAATAATATGATCTAATGTAACATATAAATATTGTCGTTATTTAAAAATAACTAACTAACTAAAAATAAATAAAAGTAACTGGAGCGTATAAAGAAAAAAGATCCCACAAATGTTCGAGATTGACCAGGAAGATGGAATTTTCTGTTAATTTTCACTTTCTTCAAAAGATATTTTGATTGACATTTGGCCGGAAGGATACCCGTTTGTCCGGTTTTATTCTTAACCGGACGTGGTGCGGTTCAGCCAAGAACTTTGGAGCACGAGGATACGTCTGACTGTTTCAAATCTACGGTTTGCTTCGGGTTTTCATTCGTGCGTATCTACAGACTTCAAGAATCAAAATAATAATATCGAAACAACTTTTTAGCATGTATCTTCTCCTTTTAAAAGGGAAACCGCCAGACAGTCCTTTTAAGTTCCCAATTAATTACAAAAGATTCATTAACTAGAATATTATTAGACTTAGTAAAGGAGTTGAGGATTGCAGCTTCAGTAAACCTTCGAATTCCTCTCTTATCCAACCTTACAATCTAAAATCCTTCGTAAACGCCTCAATGTTAGAAATGATATACTAGCCCATAAGTATGATAACGCATAAGTTTGACGAGTCCAATATGTGCATTATATTCTAATGTAATGTTATACCTACACTACAGGAAGTATGTTAATGTATAAACAAAATAAAATATTCCTTTATAGACATTTATTTTCACGCGCGTTAATTTTTTGCGATAATTCCTAAGATACTCATTTAAATTATATGGTGTGAAGTATTATAATCATGCGCATGAAATGCTTAAGGTGACTAAATTGTACGTTGCACATAACCAATTTTTTAGAAAATAAAATAGGTATAGTAAGCTATCCTTAAAAGATAGATATGTACTATCTGTGACTTTTTTGCAGATCTATAAAAGAGAGGAATATTTCATGTCTCGTTATATCTCAAAGGGATTAGGTGCGTCTTCCATGAAACCTCCCTGGGGGTTATACTTTTCCCTACACTTCCAACAATTATCGTATGTTCCAACCCATTTACACAAAACCTCGACAAATTATATTCCTAAACCTTCCTGGTGAATCACTCTATCAATTGGTGAAAACCTCATGAAAATCCCTGGAGATAGACAGACGCGGCCGAGGATTTTGTTTTGTGATATGTATAGTTATGTATATGTAACTTTTTTCTTTTTATTTGAGTGCTACCAGTTGATAGTTTCCCTACTTACCACTATTTCTTTCATAACATCTACTTGCTATATTACTATAACACAGCTGTAAATTTTAATATTTAATTTTTTTTTAAATAAAATATATTAATAATAGTTCTAAAATTTCTAGTAGTTCTTGTAGTTCTTCGAGTAAACTTTTGATGAATGAAGAATGAATATTTAATTATAGCAAATAGTATAGAGACGGTACTGTTCCAACGGCAACGGTTGTTCAAGGAGGTGATTCGTCCGGATCACGTTCAAACAACAGGTTTTCTCTCAATTTAGAGGACTTGATACAGCAGAGGTTCCCAACCTGGGGGACGCGAAGACAAGTCCAGGGAGTCATGAGACCAGTTGAAATTTTAAAAAATTCTCACTCAGTACTGTTTATTTTTCTCTTACCCCTACATCTTTGTCTTGAACTAAAACTTATAATCTATCTTGTGACAGCAAAACAGATGGTTTTGTTTTCAATGTAATACTTGTTTTGTTTTTTCATATGCCCATACAAATTTTGTGCCGGGGGGGGGGCTTAAGAGGCTTTTATTTGAACAGAAGGGGGGTTGAGCTCTACTCAAATCTATACCCAATTATTTTTTTTAATTATTAAACATTTTTTATTCGTAATTCCTGGATCATGTTCAACATAACGTGAATGATAATCCCTCAAATAAAGAAGAGGAGAAAGTTAAGGTTATATATTAGAACCAAGCCTTGTGAACAAGGTACGTATCTGAATATTAACAACGCATTGCATCGTCATAAAATCTGAGATCCTTTTAATGTCGGTTGCGTTCGTTGACATCGGGAACCGTTCACGAGATTTCTAAGGGCAGTTTTCGTTAGGTTATGTCTTAAAAAGGATTCACATAACCTTACATAAGCATAACAGAGATGCTTAGAAATATATAAGGTTGCTAGGGTATTTGGGCTGTGCCAAGACGTCCTTGTAAAGTACGCGAAAGTGCAGCCTCTGAATAAGCCGGAGTATATCGGCCAGGGTCGACACATCATGTTCTATTTTGGTTTTGTGGTTATGTCAGGCCTATGAATAAATGCATTCCATTTCAAAGAGGAATATTTAACTTGTTGCTCTTATTATTGTATTATAAACTAATCTTATAACAATGCAATTCATATATATCTATATTTTTAATTTACAACTGTATTATAACAATACAACAAGTAAATATAGTGAATGATACATATCGGCATGGGTAAAGGCAAGTAGCGAATCTAACTAATGGTAGTACTCAAATTACAAATTTAACTTACAAAGCTCATACGAGGCCATCTTCTTTTCAGACGCCTCGGAGGATTATCGGGAATTGAAGTGGTTGCTAGGTTTGAAACTAGTGGGTTTGATTGGGAATGAAGTTTGTCATGAAAAGATTGATATCGGATTCGGATCAAATCTGCAACAAATGGGACATTTAGGTCATTACGGATGATTTTATCCATAACAAATTAAGCACTAAGGATTTTACGAAGAATTTTGGATTGTAAGGATTGGATACAAGAGGGATTCGAAGGCTTATTGGAGCCCCAAATATCTACTCCGTAAGCCCAAATAGGTCTTATAATAGTGAAGTCCATGAGTCTTTTATAATTAATTGGAAGCTTGGATCGTTTGTCTAGGAAGTATTATAGTCCAGAAATATTTTTAAATTACAGATTATTTTACAAATTAAATTAAAATATTGCAATAATACAAACTTAATAACGTTCTATGCATTTACTGATCTACAAAACCCACACAAACCGCAAGGCGATCACAAACTCGTTTGTTGTAGGCTAAAGTTGTGGTCAGACATATGCAAGGACTAATTGCAAAAGTTTTTTAATTTATTTTCTTACAATGCTGAGTCACATGCATGACCCGATTTTTCCAGGGCAATTTTTTTTCGCGAGGTTATTATAATATAATTGTAATTCAACATATAATTTCATAATATCTACTATCTTATTTAATATAAATTACATCTACTTTGATCATTTTTAAGAAACATAAACATTGTTTGATAGTAGTTCTAATAGGTGTTCACATTAAACAATGAATTGTTTTCTTGAACATTAGTTATCTTTTACTGTAAGAAGATTGTAATTTTCATATTATAATTATTATTTTCTTAAAATATATATTTTAGTTCCTCTGTTTCTTATATTGATTGATTAGTAAAATTAATTTCCGAGGATGTTAAAATAAATTTTACAAAAAAGTTATTACAAAAAATTACAATTGAGGAGATGAGAAGTATAAAAGTATTATTAAAAAAAATAATAATGTTGTGAAAACGAATTTTAAAATTTAATTTATTTCGATAAAGCTTAAAAAATGTAATTTAATTAATGAATTATGTGCTTAACATGATTAGTAACATTATTCTCAAGTGCTGATGTGTTTAAAGTTCAACAGAAAAGTACATGACGAAACATCAGATGATTCCATCACAAGTTACCTCTAGATTTAATCAACAAAATAAGATTTTTTTATTCTCTTTTGAGGTTGATTGGAATAAGTACATCCAATGTACTACGTTGGTACCCACCTTTCACTAAAAAATAAACAAGGGCTTGTGATGAAAAAACGTGTAAAGGCCGAAGTGCGGTTTGGATGACCAATTTATTATAATGACCGTGGAGAAGAGAGTTAGTTCGGGAACGATTAAGTCAAAATGAACGTTGATAATCGCCTGCTAAAGGCCGCGTGAAGTGTGCTCTCTACGGATCTGAGATTAGGAATCGTCGGGGGAATGTGATAATCGTACGAGCGTGGTAGATCAAGGCTTCTCTAACCATTTGCTGGGTTCGGATTAATGTCTTATATTCAAAATGAAAAGCTAGCATCTAAAAATTTCTTTTTTTCCCCTCTGTATTTGGTCAAAAGAAACCTATTCCAAAAAGGCTAAAATTATCAAATAGCATATGATTTGAGAACTTATATACTGTTGTATGTAGAACATATATATTATGAATAATATTGATGGATCCTGAGAAGGGAAATGGATCAGATTGTGTGAATCTTCGTCGGATCTCGAAGGAAGTTTGCCTGAAAAATGAAATCGTGAATAAAAAGGCACAGCTTTGGCCTATAGAGGAGAGAGCGAAGATCGAGGATCTAGAGACATCTCATGAAGGTATTTCCACATTTCTTCATAACTATCTTCTATTTTGACTGAACTAAAATCATTATCTTTTTCTAGCAACTCTATTCGCTGGTTCCAATATTTCCTCTCTTACAGATCAGTTTCCATAATTAATCAAACCCCTATCCACTTTCCTCACTCTGTCCTCAGGAGTGGTACAGGGCTGAAGCATTCTCATGTTCTTTTCAACTGCTACATCAATGATCTTCGTAAAGCTGTTCACCACTGTTCCTACCATCTATGTGCTGACAACTTCCAAATCTATTTGTTCTTTCCTCCCTCTGAGCTATTAATTTCGTTCGCTTGTATGCAGGATGACCTAGATATGATCAGTGCTAGGGCAAAGCTGAACAAACTGGAATTGAACGCAATGATAAATCAGGCCAATGTTTTCATCTCCGACGTTTCTCTGGTTGATAATGTTTTAGACTAATAAATATTTCCCCTGAAATCATCAAACGGAAATATATTAAACGGAAGAGCTATAATTAGTTTCAACCATTAAAGAGATAATTTAAAAATCTACTCCGCTATTAGATTTCACCCTATCTCACACGAACTCGTAAATTCTCTTCGAGACATCTCCTGGACGGTCGTAAGCGAAAGTGTTACTTAAGACCTTCGGGGAAAGTAGTCCACAACATTTATCGACGATTTATTAATTTTCTTTTTATCTCATCTGTTCGTTGATTTTTAATTCCTTAATTGGGTATAAAGCTGGGTACTGAGTTGTAGACCCCTCGTTCGAATCATCTATAAATTATTTAGACTGTTGACAGTCATAGTTCAATTCTATGGGATCTGCAGACTCTTAGAGGGAGCCCCTCCATCCAGCCTCTATCTGGTCATATATGTTTTCTACTAATGATAAATTCGTGAATATGATTAATGTTGGTCATACTACATCTATACGTCTTTAAAATACGAAATCTTTGAGTTCCATATTCAAGCGTTTCACTTAAATCTGAAGGACAATTTGAACGTTTTTTGGGAGGATTATGTATTTCGTAATAATTAATGTTTAAACTCGATACGAAAAAATTATATGGTAGAAATTAAGAATCATATAGGTGATCCCAATTACATTCCAGGCAATCTATAAAAACAATATAGATTTTTATCTCATAATTTTAAGCAATACTTATTTCTTCGATACTTTTCTTAAATTACCTTTCACTAGCAACAATATTAACAACATTATGGAGCATTTTCAACCCTTGGCATTTCATCTAAAAAGAATGACTTACTAGGACAAGCAACTGTGACAACACCACCGCCTCGAACACTGCGCACCTACCTCGTTTCCTGTGTTTATATAAACATAAACACATTTCCTGTTTTTTTTAGTTTTTCCTTAAGCAATATCTTCATCTATCTTCTATAACTTATTTTCATATTTTTCCATCCAAAGCCCATTATTCTCGTAGACTTCGTCCCATCTTATATTATCGTATTGCTGATTCAGCAGAATCTTTTCTCTTGAAGAGGTAAAATATTTGTAGTGCGATGTCTGGATTACAAATGTCATATAATTGCGTTAATAAACATAATTAACTTGAAAAGCTTGGAAAATTAAATTTTTTAAGCGCTTGACCCTTGATCAAAATTTACTTTTTCAAAATTTTCACTAGTTTAATCAAGCAATTTTTTTCTAAAACAACAATTTTCCGCCTTATTTTTCCTGGTTTTAATCTATTTCTGAACCTTAAGTTTCGGTATCATAAAGCATTGCTTGATTAAACTAGCGAAAATTGTGAAAAAGTAAATTTTTGAAATTTGGATTTATCCTCTTTAGATCCTAAATATCTCAAATGATTTTACCTTTTTTTTTTATAGACGTTGTACATCTTAAGATTTCCTATCAAATTCCTCCACCTATGCCTATCTTGGGCTTACGCTTTCCATTTTATTATAGTTCTTTATTACATTCTACTTTATTCAACATTTCTTGTGGTCAGGTCTCATAGCATTCTCGGGCAGGAAGAAATCGCTTCTTGCCCATTTGAAGCCTCTTTGTTTTCATGTGCGATCGACTGCTGCGTTTTGTAGATTTATTCCCCTTTGATCTCACGATTCCTTACTTCATTGACGAACTACGGCCCACTATCGTCTCAAGAACTTTACATTCGAGAAGTGTAGTCGTTATAGTCGATGCTTCACTGCCATACATATCAGCAGGTTCAATGAAAGAATGGAATATTCGTAGTTTCAGCTTTCGTAAGATCTATTTCTGATTTTTTAATATTAAATGATTATTAGGCTAAATAAGACTAAAATATTTGCCTTGTATAGAAATGCCTAAAACCGCAGTGCTAGTGTTTACATGATACTATGTAAACATAATCGAAATAGCATGCGATAATGATTACATTGCAGAGCCACACCTTGCACTGCATTCATGATGCAATCTGTTACCTCACATGTTATTGACGATTAAGTCATCCGCTACTCATTTTTTTATTTTAAAAGAAAGGTTTTCCTTGAACTTGACCATGGTTACACTAAGGTGATCTAGTTAATTTTCCTCTGACTTGGCAGGTGGCAAACAAACCTATGTTTACTTATTGATTTTACTTTAATAAGTATTTGAATTTAATTTGATCATACAAAAAATAATGCCATATTATTGACCCTTATATGTTACAAGCCCTAACATCAAGCATGAACTAGAGCGCAATTTAATTTAAATTAACTCCCTGCACAACCGTTGACTTTGAAACATTACCCAACAGCCTTTGCGCTCTGTTGTGATACATTTATTTTTCCGCCTAAGAAGAGTAAAACCACTGATAAGATCGCAGTGCGTCCAGGCGATATGCGATTATACACAAAAAAATGCTGATACAATCGATCCTCTGGCATAATGTTATAATAACCAGTGATTATAGTGTGAGGTTCCCAGGAGCAATTTTTATCAGCGAAACGTTCTCTAATTTTATTTGTTCTTATCATAACAAAAAATAAAATTATATATGGTTGGATGATAGAAATAGCTCCTGGCAGTATAATCTGAGTTTATTATAATATTATACCTAAGGATAGCACCGATTATTTTTGCATTGCTTTACATAATCGTGTACCTGGGAACACTCTGATCTTATCACTTTACTCTAGATAAGTGTAAAAAACCTTTACTGTGTTTAGTACTGGATGAGGAATGTTTTTAGTTATTTCATCTCAGACTAGAGCACATAAAAAACGTACTGATCTTGGAGCCTGATCCTTTCAAAATAAACTTACTAATAACAATACATCCATCTTAATTATCCAAAAATCCTGTATAACCAAATTTCCTTGCATCAACATTTAAGTAAGGCGTTATTATTTTATAAATTTTACACATAGAAACGATATGAGTTTTGAAATTTTACGTCTCCAAATAGTAGACAAACTATTGATTTTAAAACAACAGAATTAACATAAAATTTCACTCAATGTCTAAACTAAAATGGTACGATGGCTTTCCAAAACATCGATGCCGAATCCGGATACACCCACATGTCTCTTGACATTATAGGGAACCGATTGAACAATCCAAAAGTCAACCTCAGCTTTATCCAGCTTGAAAGAAAAACAGCTAATCAAATCTGCCCCAACCATCTTATTCATAGACATATAGTTTTGCTATTGACAACTTTTATATTTGTATTTTATTTATAACGTTATTTTTGAGTTTTTTAAATTTAAAATTTACTTATTACAACAAAGTTGCAACTAATCTTTAAAAATATCTTTTTGTGATATTCTTAGGCGATTAGTCACCAAGAAGAACGATTACTTTTCAAAATTTTAATTCTTTATAGACGGAATGATATGAAATCTCAGTATTTATATCCAATTATTCGGTTGTGAATGATCATTGAGCGCATTTAATTGTTTTCCTTGTTATGTTTATTGCTTGTTGTTTTTACATGATGCGATCCTTAATGATATTGCATAGACATCCTTAGCTAAGGTTTCAATTAATAATAAAATCTTAGATATAATTACTGTATGAATAAATGAAATTTATTCTTCTTGTTTTAATATGGATGAGGGAATGGAAGACCTTGGTTATAATTTCCTATAAATAAAAATTGTAAAAAAATAATCCAATAAAATAACTAGTCGTAGGATAACATTTTAACTACGCGCAACAAGAATATAGTTCAAAAAGTTTCAGAAAAATGCACCCAGTGCAAAACAATATACGCATGCGTCTGGTTTAGTAATCTTCCCTCAGCTCCTCATGTGCAGTAACTCAAATCCTGGCCATTAGAGCGAGCAAGAGTTTTAATCCAAAGAGTTTTGTATTTGATTTAGATTAAGTATTTTCTATTATACTATTATGAATGTAGTGTCAAAAGGACGATTATATTTAATGTCATTGGTAGATATTAGTTTCTAAAAACGCGCCTACATTGCAATACAACATACGATGATGCCTGACTTGGTAAAACTTTAACTAGTACGGTATGAATTTTTCAGATTTGAGGTTTGAATTTTGGATTGCAATTGAATTTTGTGTTTGTTTGTGTGTATTAGAATATTGTGCTTTATGTTGTTCTATGCTCTTTGCTTAACTAAAGGGATCAAAGGTTCATCTTCATAGCTTCATTCATTCCAATTTCTTAGTTGTGTCTTACGAGGGCGGTTTGAAAGGTTTCCGACCTAACAAAAATACAAGACATTTTATCTGATTTTTTATTTTATTTATCAACATAGTCTCCTTGTAACTCTTCACACTTCTTCCAGCGATGCTCCCATCTCTGTAACCCGTTCAAAAAGTACTCTTGGCGTTTTATTCTGCTAAATAATTGTTCACGAAGGTGATTGCCTCTTCATTTGACGAAAATCTCTGTCCTCCGAGCGCATTTTTTAGATGAGGGAACAAAAAGAAGTCGCTTGGGGCTAGATCTGGCGAGAAAGGCGGATGGTCAAGCAGTCCAAACCGTCAAATTCGTGGATTTTCGACATGGCAACCGCTGAGGTGTGAGACGGTGTGTTGTCTTGATGAACCCGGACTTTCTTTTTCTGCAAATGTGGCCGTTTGTTCGCAAGTTCTGCCTTCAGCTTGTCAAGCAATAATGCGTAGTATGCTCCTGTAATGGTTTTTCCTTTTTGAAGATAATCGATTAAAATAAGATAATCCCAAAAAACAGTCGCCATCACTTTCCCAGCCGAGAAAACAGTTTTTGCTTTTTTTGGAGCCGGTTCACCCTTTGCAGTCCACTGTTTGGACTGTATTTTTGTTTCCGGCTTTTAATGGTGTATCCAAGTTTCATCTACAGTAATAAATCGGCGCCGAAACTCGGATTCATTGCGCCTAAACTGCGCAGACCGTTGGAAATGTTCATTGCAGTCGTCTAGCACCATTTGGTGAACTTTGGCGATGTTCGGCAGAAACTTTTCAGATCACCCTCGTATGTATTAAATTTCAATATATCCATGAGCTCCAGAGTGATGAAATTAATAAGATGACTAATTATTGTTTTATGACAACTACAAAGGCCAATCAGTCATTATTTCCTCATCGCCGTTAATAGCACTACAAACTCTAGTAAGCCATTGCTAATAAATTCTTGTACTAAACTAAGGTGATGTGCTATTTGTCGACCTTGCTGCCTCGCCCAACTTTCTCTCTCATATATTTCGCTGTTGATTGTCTTCTGCTGATCCATCCTATCCCGGCCAACTCCTCAGATGACGCTTCATCCCCACATTGCACTCAGAAAACGGGTAAAGCATTGCAGTTTACAATTCCAAATCGTATCGTTGGATTAAAGCATAGCCTTAGGGAGTAGCGGAAAGAAAAATGGGAAATTATATATCCTAGAATAACAGGGTGAAGAAAAATATTTCGTGAATATCCTTGATAAAATATCAATGATTACTTCTGAGGGAAACTAGTAATAAACTAATCTAACCGAATAATAAACATGGCTGAAAAATTCAGGAATCGATCGTTGAAACTATCATATGTAATCAAGTCATTGTCAAACCGCATGTTTATTTTATTGATTAAAGTATAATAAGTGAATTAAACTTAATAATAATCATGTCTCGGGGTATTAGTAATATAAAATAATTGTTTAGTAATTCAAAACGCGTGGTAATCAATTTTTGCAAATCTTAAATCTCCCCTAAAACAAGATAAGACTGGCTATAAATCATTCTTTCCGTACTCCTTTGAAATGTGGTACCGCCTAAAATGGAAGAATTTATATGAACGTTAAGAGAAATGTTTTTAACCTCAAATTCATTGGAGACTCTGATTTAAGACTGGAACTTAGAAGCATTTTATTCAAAATAGGGTTATCCTAATTATAAAATCTCGATATTAAAATAATCATTCAACTTCCAATAATAGAAATACTAACAACTAATGATAATAAAGAAAAACCTGGATCACTAGAACCCATGAAGGATCTTGGGTTTAGTACGTGGTAGAAACTGTACTGTTTCTGGAGCAACAGTTCTGCAGGGAGATGATTTGTCCTAGATCACGCTGAACCGCCAGGTTTTTCACCCAAATTGAGGGTAACAACTTTTTAGAGGCTGGGCGAGCTCCAGCTGGGTGTCCAGATCACTGCTGTTAACAGCCACGGAAAACCATTGGTTGCTTAGTAATACTATTACTAATTATAAAATAATAAATATAAAAACTAAACTTGTTGTTTTTCAAATTTATTTCAGTTCAGTCAGTTCAGTTCCTTGATTTAATGATGCATGGTTTAACTGTGAAAAAACACCATAGAAGCACTCCAGAGTACAAAAAGTATTTTTACAATATTATGTGGTATGGCCTATCAAGTAATTTACGTAAATGAATTAAAAACAGATATTTTATTGCTTCAAATAATTTTTTTCATCTATAATCTAAATTTTTTTTGTCATATTTATAGAATCACTTTTTTATTCCACAAATAAAGAGCGTTGGCAGAATGAAATAGACTTCGGCATTTTGTTTCTCATAAAGAAATTCTACATTTTAATATATCGTCAAATAATTATAGTTATAAAAAAATGGTTTATTGTATTTTAATTACCAACTACGAAAATACATCCCCGAGAAGAAAAAGGTCGGTAGTAATAATTTGTTAGTAATTTGTTACAGTGTCACAATAGAATTGATTTTTTTTTCCAACCTTCATCATGTTGTTGTTGTTAAGTTCCTGTAATTTTTCATTTATAATTCCTTTCCTTTCTTGATTATAAGGATAACTTTTAAAGTTTGATTGACAACAACCATTGGTACATAACCTATACTCCCAAAGGTTACTTCGATTCCATTAGGCCAAATTACATGGTTCACTTCGTCTCCTATATGTGTCCTTAACATTAATATAGTGCTGATCGTTCCTGGTAGATTTGGTACCTCAGCTGAGGCAATAGTTACTTCGTACAAGACATTTCCCCCTGACCTCCTGCAAGAAGGTGGTAAGCTGGTGGTACCAGCAGTCATTGACAAAGACCCCCTTCCTGGAATCTGGAACTCCTTGAACCTCGACCAAGGCCCCGTTCTCTCTTGTGTAACCCCTTGTCCATCCTCCGGGTACGTGTTCTGATGGGTATCACCTAAGACATCTTCTTCTACTCATCCTCTGGAGCAATGCTGAAGAAGAGGATGGCGTCGATTGGGTAATTCTCATGACCTACAGCTGAATCAAGGATGAAAGGGATCCGGAATGTCTGAAAAATGAGATTTCATCTTTTAGAGATTAGTTAAAGGAAAATGCGTTTATCACGTTTATTAATGAATAGGTGATTAATGTATCTTATCAAGGAAGACTCAATTAGTGTGATTAATCACCTTTGCAGTGTTTATTAATTTGATTATTTAATTATCATTCCATTTTTTATATTTCATACAAATGGATTATATGATCTACCACATTCAACTATAAATTCTTTACATTAAGAATAATTTTTTATGGAATTCCTCTAAATGTCCATATCATCTTTGGATGTTGGCAATTATAACGGCCCATCTTATTTTACTGAGCGATGCGCGAATGAAGTCTATCGACGTTAACCCTGTCCATTGCCTCAGGTTCCAAAATCAGGAGTGCTGCCTGCGACCTGGACCTCTCTTTTTGCAATATATGATTAAATGCAGCAGGCGTTACTTTTCATCACATGAACACAATATGCCAATTTATTTATTTTTTGTATGCTGACATTTATCTCAGAGGAATTTTGTAATCTTTGGTGTATGATTTAATTTCTGACATGGTGCACCCATGAAAATCTAAGCATACGGGTATACGTAACACCATATCTCGAAAACTCGTATTCGTTAACTTGAAGTATCCGTTAGTGTCCATGCCTCTGAGCAGTATGAAGATGTGAGCACATAGCGTATGAATAGTCTGATTACTGCATATCCTACAGGCCCATCTACGGACGTTGACAAATTAAATAATTTATCTTCAACAGTTTGGTTTTAACCCAAAACATTGAGCACATCAACTGAGCGATTGAGCTACTTCGCTCCCATTTATGGAATAATAAGTTGTAATAAATTATCATATCACTTTTTGCCAATAAAGTGTTCTTAGACATATATTAACTGAATTTATACGTTTTGACAATACACTTTACATTTGGGTAAATTGTCATAACAAATTAAAAAAAATATATTAATAGCAATGACAACATCCCTCTCTCTCCTCTATGCCTGCTTAATATTACAAATCAAATTGCTCCTTTTATTCAGTTTGTTCAGTTCCACCTTATCTCATAATGTAATCATTCTTAATGAGATATGTAACTGGGTCAAGTTTCTGTTCTGTTTGGATTTGTTCTCGTTTGTGTAATACGTAACGAATCCTTTTACAGGTCGAGATCTTGACACTCCTAGTATATTGCATCATTTTGCAATGTACCTTCCATAGTAACTTCAAGTTCTTTCTGACAACAAGTGATATATATGTAGTTATATTCTATGAAGCACTGAATCGTGCCGCTATTTGTAACTACTGTTAAAAAAAAATTCGCTTGATGACTATCGTTAGATATTCTTAAATACGGTGCTATCCCCACAGTTAAAAGTGTTAACTAAAGAGAAACCTATTGGTCTAAGAATAGTAGTCTTCTTCACAGTGCATATCCACTTTCGAAAATACCTGATGCCTGTTGTTTCATCTTTCGGGTTAAAAGAAAAACTGCATCGTCAGGAAACACGTTTCTTCGAAGAAACAGAAGACAGTTGCGTAAGACAGTCACTAATCTGTTCGTCGTTAACCCTTTTTCGGAGGTGATACTAAACTATTAGAAAGTTCCTTTTCTTCTTCAGATCTTATTTATGTGCCTTCCGATGGTTCTTAGCCAATGATGGAAGGAGGCTGGATTACTGTGAAGAAGCACCGAGAAAGTAAAGAAACGCCTGTGAGAAAGAACATACTAGCCTGAACGGCATATTTACTGCAGCATGTAACACCTCATTAGGGATGTCGATATCAGCTCTCTCTCTCTCTCTCTCTCTCTCTCTCTCTCTCTCTCTCTCTCTCTCTCTCTCTCTCTCTCTCTCTCTCTCTCTCTCTCTCTCTCTCTCTCTCTCTCTCTCTCTCTCTCTCTCTCTCTCTCTCTCTCTCTCTCTCTCTCTCTCTCTCTCTCTCTCTCTCTCTCTCTCTCTCTCTCTCTCTCTCTCTCTCTCTCTCTCTCTCTCACCTCTCTCACTCTCTCTCTCTCTCTCTCTCTCTCTCTCTCTATCTCTCTCACTCACTCTCTCTCTCTCTCTCTCTCTCTCTCTCTCTCTCTCTCTCTCTCTCTCTCTCTCTCTCTCTCTCTCTCTCTCTCTCTCTCTCTCTCTCTCTCTCTCTCTCTCTCTCTCTCTCTCTCTCTCTCTCTCTCTCTCTCTCTCTCTCTCTCTCTCTCTCTCTCTCTCTCTCTCTCTCTCTTTCTCTCTCTCTCACTACCTCTCTCTCTCCCTACTCTCTCTCTCTCTCTCTCTCTCTCTCTCTCTCTCTCTCTCTCTCTCTCTCTCTCTCTCTCTCTCTCTCTCTCTCTCTCTCTCTCTCTCTCACTCTCTCTCTCACTCTCTCTCTCTCTCTCTCTCTCTCTATCTATCTATCTATCTCTCTCTCTCCAGAAAGTGGAAAGGAGCTCGGATGCTATATGGAAAAAGAAGCTTATATTTATACAGACTGATCATGCTTAGATTGACCAATCAAATATTTGACTTTCCTAGAAGAAAAGCAAAGAAATAAAGTGATTTCGTTATCCTAAGAACACGTTCTGCATGAGTGATCTTGACGTGAACGTTAAAACAACGAACAGCCGAAACCAATAGAAGTGGACAACGTGACGAAACGCGATCAATAGGCTTGATATATTCTCGCGAATTGGATGCGAGCCGTGTTTTATAAAAATATATATTGTGTTTTTCTTATAATATCGGAAATTTTAAATATTGCTATCCAAGAACGTCCTATATTATGGGATGAAAGAAATAATAATTATCACAATCGGTTAATTATAATAACATAGCCACCGCGCCGCACTGCATCACGTTGAATTTGCGCTTCACCGCATCGCTTCGCTTCGTAGTTGCGTTCGCTTTGAATCGCCTTAGTAGGAGTAAAGTAAGAGGTCAATACGAAATATATATTTAATTTTTAATATATGGTTAATTTAAATACATCCACTAAAGATAGTAAAGTTGCATTCAAAACTTTTCTAAGCCATTCCAACAAAGAAGTTTAAACAATTCAAATTCGAAGCAGAAAGGTAAACCTGTAAAGGGTTTGGGAACAAACATATACAAAGGCTATTGGCCCGGATGTTAGAACATTAAAAATAAAAATAAACGAAGCGCTTAGAAATTATGGTTCTCGTCGATAGAACCGAATTGGACCCAAACAGACACAAGTCTAGTCAACTCAAACTAAAGTACTCTTTTGGACGTTTGAAGTTTTAAACGCTGTTTTCTGCTAACACTTTATAAGTGCGTATTTGTTGTTTGCTTGCCAAACCAGCCATCAAAGATTTTTTAAATAAAATCAGTTTCCGATACTGAAACTTTAATATCGATATTACCATGTTCCTGAGAAAATACTGGATGATGGTGTTAATGTATTTTTTCAACAATCCTCAACCTATTTTCATCATTTTTAAGGTTTAATTTGATTCCTCTATAGTTATTTTTTACCAGGTCACAATTTTTATATTTCAAATTGACGAGTTATTCGAATCCGCAATTCCAAACACTTCAAAATTCTTCCATTACCAGGTTTAACGGTCACATATATTACGGTAGGTGATTAATGGGTGATCTTACTTCAAAGTAATGTAAAGATGATTTATCATTGGATCGTCGTAGTTGAGAAAAGACTTGTGTTGACGTGAGGTATCTACGGTTCGTGTTGAGATCATTATCCATTTGCGCATTCCTCCAGTTCCATACAAGGACTTCTCAATGACTCCCGAAACACCTGACAAATGGAGCTGATTAATCTTTGGTCGAACACCTGTAGCGATCGCCGTTCTCCGCTACCTCCATCGCTTCTCTCTTCCTATTTATCTTTAACATACATGCGAGCGTGAGATATATATATATATATATATATATATATATATATATATATATTTATATTTGAAACAATGATATATGCCGTTACATACGTAAAATATAAGTTTTGAATACTAAATTTTGAATAGTAAAATGAATTTTGAATGAGGAATTAAAATATACTTATTCAACTAATTACCCATATTAGTTAAAGAAATTTATTAGATATGCAAGCTGTATATTTATTAGATATGCAAGCTGTATATAGGTGAAATCTGAATAATATACATCATTAAAATAATTAATAGAATTAATATATAAGACTTGAAAGGTCATGTATGGGAAGTTATTGCGGGAAACGACATACGACTCATTTAATTTATATATCCCTATTTTATTTTTTATAATATATTTAATTAGGCTTGATCATTTTTTTAAAATATCAAGTGTAAATTATTAATTCTCATGTATCAATTTTATTTTTGTTCTAAGGTGTCAAACTTTTTTTACTGGGTCTAATAAAAAAAGTAATATGTTAATTTTTAAATGAAAAAGGAAATAATAAACCTTGTGAGTTAATAAAATCTTACATATAAAATCAATTCTTTCTTTAATATTTCAAGTTTCGAATCCACTAGTCTTTTTTAGCGTATATGTCCCACTTGGAGAAATAAAAAAAATTTTTTAAAAGTTTTACTTATACATATTCCCGATATGTTCATGGCTCAAGAGGTGAGTATGTACAAGCCGAGAACAGAAACGATGTTCTATCCATGCTGCCGAATTACAATTTCAAGTTTGCTGATGATTATAAATCTGATATAACGACGGAAAAACTTTAAAATGTCCGAGATTCAAATTAGAAACCTTCAATTGTAGTAATGAAAGTGAATATGTGGGATATATATGTATTAAAAAAAGCTTTATTTCAATTTGCAAGTCCGACCTTGATTAATTAAACTAGTAAAAATGTGAAAGAGTCAAATTGTCAAGCAATGCTTTATGGTGCCGAAACTTCAGGTTCAGGAGGGGACTAAGACTGTCAGAAATAAGCCAAAGAAGTGTCTTATTTTGGAAATTTCAATGAGTAAATTTGGATAATTCGGGGCTAACCACTTTTGATCCTAAGCCCCTCATGTATATATGCTTAATTTTAGCATATGATAACAATATGTTGACATATGATTATAAAAACATCATAGAACAAACGACTCTTATTAGTTATGATTACGAAGGAGAAACATTTCTTCTCGAAATTATTATATCAAGGATCCGATGTGTCCTTAATATCGATCTTATAGATCCTTAATGTCGATACTTGTGCAAGAGCAGCAGCAGCGTTGGAATTTGCCCCACTTTTAGTCATCTTTGGACTTCTTTGGAAATCTTTCCTCTCAACCACTTTCACCATTTTTCGTAACCGTAACAGTTGTTTCTTTAATTAAAAAAAAATATAAAACAATTTCTTATTTTAATGGTATCTACTGATTCAAAACACTTTTTTGGGTCTTTGTATAAGTACGTAATATTTCTTTAATTATAATCCAGAATCGTTAAATCTACCATTGTTGGAGGATAAAATTAAAACACTGATATACAACGAATCAATCAAATATGTTCGTTTATCTGTGAATTAACTAACTGTAATAATATCAATTCCCGCCTTTACATTGTGTTGGATCTTTCAACATTTGCTGTTCAAATTTGTCGGCGTATATTTTCTTGGTGAATGGGTAGCATTCAGAAACAGTCCTTCAAAATACATTGTTATGTAAAATCTGATTAAAATAGTGAAAATGTGAAAAAGTCAATTTGTCAAGCAATTCATTATGCTGCCGAAACTTCAGGTTCAGAAGCGGACTAAAACCATAAGAAAAAGGCGGCAAAGTGTCGTGTTATACAAGATTGCTTGACTAAACTAGCGAAAAATGTGAAAAATCAATTTTTGAAAATTCGGAGCTATCTGCTTTTGATCTTGAACGCTTCAAATGGACTGATATATTTTTCGAGGCATTTTTGAATGGTTGTATACATTTTTCTGAGGCACCAACCATTTTCGATTAGAGTAATACACATCTTGAATGTAGTCTATCCTTATCCTGTAATGTTAAATGTGGACAGAATATCTCAATAATTAATAAATTAAAGGAAATGATTAAGGAAACTATTCTAGCCTTGATCGTTCCATTCACGTGAGCTCAGTGATTTTACAACTGGACCTTATAAATAACTATCCAGTTTCCTAAGATTAAAAAAACCTAATCAGACAACTTTAACATACTTTTAAATTCAATTTAATAAGAAATATCATTACAAAGGGCATCAGCAAGTGATATGTAAAAAAGTTACGATGTAAAAAGTGATTTTTCTTTTGTTACGAAAGTATCGCATCCTAGTAATCGTTCTTTAATATATTGTAGACAAGGTTATTATCTCATTTCGTTGTACTTGAGTAAATTATGTCTTTAAAAGGTTACCGAATGCGTGAGAGTAATGAAATTTTATAAAATTCGTAGTGTTGCTCATCGTGTAAAGTATTGAGTTGATATGCTGTAGGTTCCAGGTTCAAATCCGGGTGTGACAGATAAATCATTTAACCTGTTAACAGATCCATAGGATCTACAGATCTTTCTAGGGCCCAGCCGCAAGGGAACTTGCTTTTTAATTTAAATTTTAACCTTACAGCCGTTTCACAAAAAAGGGGTACCCTTAAATTGGGGAAAAACTATGTGGTTGAGTTAAATCCAGTACAAAAAACCTCCCTGTACAACTACTGTACTGGAAACAGTCCAGTCTCTACAATGTACTGAACCCGAGGCACTTCATGGGTTATAATGGTGTCATTTGTCATACCTTTTCAAATAAAGATTTGAGAGCCTGATGTGATTTTCTAAAGAATAGTTTAGGACTATTGAAGGAAATAAATTCTTCGAACTCCCCATAGATATAAAAAGTCAACTAATAATATTAAGAAAAATATGTCTTACGAGGTGTATTTTTTTTTTAAACTATTGATGTGAGATGTGATCTTTAAAGTTATTCACTTCTTGTACTAATCATCCCAAAGAAGCCTGAATTAAACATTGAGCTGCTTAAGTATTAATAAGATTTAAGATTTGTTTTTTTTAAACTGTAGTCACTTTATTAAATATTGCTCCATATGAGTTATTTACAGTTTTTATTCTGCTTAGCCAAATTTTAATATATGGGTGCTTAATTAAATTAAATGAAATTATAAATGTGAGTAATGTAATGAGGGAGAGGAGTGGCTCAGTGGTAGAGTACTGAGCTGCCATGGCGGAAATCCTGGTTCAATTCCCCCTGCAGGCCATGATTTTTATTTAGTCTGTTTGCAGCGGGAGATGGATCATATAGCATCTAGGACCCTCCTGGGGCCCACCCAGCCTCTATAAAATATTATAAAAATAGGGTACCCAAAATAAGGGGGAAAAATCTGGCGGTCGAGCGTGACCTAGGACAAGTCACCTCCTTGCAGAACCGTTGTCCATGAAACAGTACAGTCTCTACCATGTACTGAACCCCAGACCCTTCATGGGTTGTATTGGTACAGGGTTTTTTTTCAGGTAATGTAATGATCACTATGTTATAGAAAATATTCTTTAGAATTAATTAATTAGAATTAATCTAACACCACTAACTTCTCCTTGTCTTCGTTCCTTCTTTTTTTTTTTCTTGCTATGTTTGAATTATATATATTTTTGAATAATTAGGGACGCCTACTACTGTTGTAAGTATTTCAACATATGCTTGTTCGAAACATTACTAGATGGTTTCTTAAATAATATTCTGCAATCGCCTACAGGAGGAAGATGTCCTGATGAATGTAGCTATTACCAACAAACATCCCGACGACCTTCTTCATGTTTAAGACCTTTAAGACCTCCTCATCTTCTCAAACCCAAGTTATGCGTATTCGATATAATTGCCGATGATTAGTGTTATTACTGCCCATATCTCAAGGGAACTTGCTTTTTAATTTAAATTTTAACCTTACAGCCGTTTCACAAAAAAAGAAAAGAATTTTATATCTTTTTGTAATTTTTAGCTTAATAGGTTCTGAATAATTCATCAGAAAATATATGTTAAAACATAGATTAAATTTTCCATCTCTATTTTATTTAATAAGTTGTAATTATTATCTGTTATAAATTATGTTTAGATTTTAAAATACCTATAAGTGGGGATTGACTTCAGTCTGAAGTAGGGGTGGTTTAGCGAATATTTCAGTCAACTAATTTATTTATCCGCTTATTATGGTACCCACTTTATAGAGGCTAGAAAAAGGTACTTGCAGATCAGTAACTCAACACTCTACGTACAGAGCTATCCCTTTCCGTCACAGATTTTAAACAATGTTAATATAGAAAGAAACAGACATCTGTAATATTGTTATTAATATGTGGTATTTCACAATTTTTTTTTCACTTACAGAAGATTTTGAACTGATTATGGAATTTAATTTATTTTAAAAAAAACCTGTACCACTACTAGCCGTGAACGGGTTTGTGGTGCATTACATGATCGAGACTGTACTGTTTCATGGACAACAGTTCTGCAAGTAGGTGACTTGTCCTCAATCACGCTCAACCGCCAGAAATCTCCCTCTTATTTTGGGTACCCTATTTTTATAATATTTTATAGAGGCTGGGTGAGCCCCAGAAGGGTCCTATATCCTATATTATCCATCTCCAGCTGCAAACAGACTAAATAAAGCAGCGGGATTTGAACCAGGATTTCCGGCATGGCAACGCAGTGCTCTTCCACTGAGCCACTCCGCTCCCCACGAAATTTTAATTTGTTAGCACCTAAAATATAAACTGAATATATGAAATAGGTACACGTATATAAATAATATTCTGGTTTTGGAAGAGACAGATGCACTTACTGTACATGTATTTGTACTCAAGTAAATTAATTTATTTTGTTCTTTATAAGATTTTACTTACTGCACTCAAAATCTTGATTTATATAATACAATAGAGTAAAAAAAAACAAACCATATTCCAGTCAATATTTGTTATTTAAACTTTACAAATGATTAAAATAACGTTTCGACATTTATTTGTCATCCTTCTCTATTATTTTATTTTGTTCTTAAATACGACTCCAAAATATGTCTGATTTGAGATTAATATAAAAAGTAGCTTCTAAATACAGAACATTAAAGTCTATTTTATAATTATTTTTATTAGCCTTCGTATTCCTCGTGCACTTTTTAATTTTGGATTCTAGCATTGATTTTAACAGGAATTTTATTTAGATTTTTGTGTACAATTTGTTTTTCGGCTTGTGAATTTCAATTACATTCGACTTATTTTTTTTCTACACCTTACAGAAGTTGATGTAAGTTAATTTTTGAGATATACATAGGAAACACAAGTCCATAGATATTGCTGTTCCTAAATTTATTTAAAATGCTCTATAGCTTTAGTTTCTATCTTCTATATCGGAAGATAGCACACCCATACATTTTTAGTTCCCTCTTTTCTTTGTAAAATATTAACTGGATTTCAATGAACTGAAATCGAAAATTGAAGGTTCAAAAATATTTTCGAAAATTTTATTTTCCAAAAATTTACCTTTGTAAATTTTATTTAATTTCTACAATTTCGAGCAATTCACACTAAGCCAATGAATACGTTAATTATAGCTGAATATGCCACATCATGTAATAAAAAAAACCATAATAATTTAAAAATGTCCACCTACAAAATAAAATACATTTGTTAATCATGGACGCCTTAATAAATAATGAATACATTTTAACCAAAAAAAAAACAAATTAAATTTCGCGAAAATGCCATGGTCTATAACTAAGTTTTTGGTGGTTGTTAACAGATTATCATAATAATCGGTTAAAAACATTATCCAATAATTGTATTATAATTTATGATTACATCATCATTATATTATAATTATATAATCATAGTTATAAATTAAAGTTTCAGGTGCAAGAGTGGTTATTGAAACACAAAAATAAAAACCTAAACAAATTAAAATACTGAATTTCAAATACATATTCATGGGTTATTAAAATGATTGATTTTAATGACATCAATGACATTTTTATTGCTAATGGATTTCTCACACCTTGATTTTTTTTTACGATTTAGTAAACATGCGATATTAAATACGAATTATCATATCAATGTTTGTACAGAATTTGATAAATGCGTAAATAATTTTGAATAAATGGCTCAGATGGTCACAGATTTCTAATATAAATATTCTTGAAAATTTCGTAAGAGGAATGGAATGTTGAAATTTCGTTAATGCTCTAATTTATACTGCCCCATTAATTTTGACTGTGACATAATGTAGTAATTATAAATGCATTTGTATGATTTACATGAGGCGGTGGCGGGTCCAGAGAATGAGGGGGAGGGGAAAGGAAAAATTCACCACCCCCAAAAAAATTACTAAGAAAAACTAGTATTTTTGCTGCCTCGTATGGTATATTGGCATGGATAACAACCTGATATGCCCTAGATCTCAGGTTCGGAGCCCAGCAATTGGTTCTAGGGTTTTTATAAAGAGAGTACAAAATCTTTGGTTACGCCATTCTTCGGAAGGGACGTAAATTGGGGGTCCAAGCCAGTACAATGTCAGGTACTCGGTTAAGAAACCTATTTCCGAGTAAATATTAACGTATACCTTGATAGGCAAAATTTAGGGCTCCCTCTGCATCATCGTACGGTTGGCTATAGTAGCATAAAGTTAAATGAATGTATAAAAAAATGTTTTAACTATTTTGTAAATATTAAAAAGTTATCGCTGATTAAATAAGATCAAAGTTAAGCCTTGTGAGAAACCGATCGTTTAATTTTAAAATTTATTCATTTATTTCAAATTTATAGGACATACTAGTACACACCTCAAAAACCGTATTCATCACCATCAAAGCAATCTTAAATTAAAAGCAAAAACTAACACAGCTCTATCAACACACTGTAAAAAAGAGTCACATACTTTCAATTTCAATAATCCAAAAATTTTATATAAAGAAAATAATACTGTAAAGCGTAAATATATGGAGGCTCTTTTTATAAACGATAATTTAAAAAATGTGGTTAATGATAGAAAGGAGGCTGGAGATATAAGTAAATTAAACTCCTCCATAATTTTAAAATTAAAAAATAAATAAATAGAGCATGGGAATTTAAGCATTTAAAAATAGGTCAGATGAAGTAAAATAACCTGACCTAAAACTTACAAATAGATTAGACGATTAATATAATTAGGAAATTTTTTCCAATTAATACTTAGATAATTGTTTCATGTTTTTAAATTAATTTAATAATTTAACTGTTTTGAATAAAACATTTTATATAAATACCATAATTGTTCTATAATAGTTTGTTTTAGTTTTTGTTTTGGAGTACATTTGTTAATATATTTATATTTATAAAAGAAATAAATTTGTCGAAACGTATTTTTTAATCCTTCGTTAATGTTTTAACAAGATTTGTCTGACTGGAATAAAGGTTTTTTTTCTTCATTAGTGAATTATATGAATTCAAATTTAATTAAATACTTGAGATTGTTTTTTATTAATTAAAGAAAACACAATTGATTGTTTGGACTTTAAAATAGGTATTTTCGTTTGTATATACGGATACTTATATTCAATTTTCGGTGAGGCAGTACAGACTCGGTATAATGAATATTCCTTATCGGTTTTGCTATCGAAAAAAGAAGTGCAACTATAAATTCACGCGAAAAAATAGACAAATTTAGATAAAACAAAAAGATTAAAGTCAAGGCTACAATCTGAAGTTAGAGTTAAGGTTAAACAGTTCTCACCCAATGGGTTAACCTACAATTCTGTAAAGATCCTTCTTGAATTATAAACATCTCCAACAATCGTTCTCGGTTTTAATTCATATTATTTCCATTATTTATGATCAATCCCTAAGGTGAAATATTATTAACAGATACCGGTAATTTTGGTGAAAATTGAACTAGAAATTTTGGGAAGAGGGCGAGCTTAATTTTACCACTCCTTCCTCACATAAACGAATTTCGATCAACAGTTTTTTTAACAAGATTGTTTGTGGATAATATCATATTTTATCCGGAACATCGACTGAATTAGGATCCATTATTATATTAAAAATACATAATACCTTCTAAAACCCTGTACCACTACAGCCTATGTAAGGACCTTTACTTGGTAGAGAATGTACTCTTTATAAGACAACGGTTGTGTAAAGAAATAATATGTCCGAGATCGCGCTTAACCACCGTATTTGGGTACCAACTTGAAACACTGAGCTAATCTGGTCCGTACATTTCTTAAAATAGTGAGAGTAAAATGTGTACTTAAAGTTCTACGGTTACGAAATTGTAATACTGAAAAAAACAACAACACTGAATCATCTCGTTGCACAATCATTGGGTCACCAATCAAAAGGACAGTCACTACCAAGTCTTAAAATTAAGATCCATCTTAGATTGGAAATGTTTGCTGAAAATCTCCTCTCCTAATTCCGGATCATTGTCAAATTGATACTTGGAGAATTATGATTGACATCAAAATCGTGTACATTTTTCCTTTGAATCGCCAATCATCTTTAGTTTCTGGTGTATATTTATATAGTAAAGAATAATATGAAATAAAATTATGTGAACATGTAAAATTTATGTGAAAATTTCCTGGTTTAGAGGGGGATTTACAGGATATCTCACTAAATCATAAGTGTATAATGTATGTTTAACTCAATTATTTTATTTGAATTAATAAAACATAAAATTAAAATTTACTGAAGTATAATTACATCTGACAATTTAGACGATCAATTTCCCACGAGGAGAACCAAGCAATAATTAGTGCGTTTTTTGCGAGAGGGAATTTCCCTTCTTTGGATCCATCTATAATTATATTCCTCGTGATTAAAAATTGTTATAATTTTTGGTTTATTTTTGGTTTTTAAAAACGGGTTGTAGCTACAATAAGTAGAGGAGAAAATTACATGTAAGTAAGGTTTCATCCTGAGAATAAGCAAAGGTCTTTCTAGGATGCACAACTAACACTTAAGATGATAACTGCTTAACCTCAACTTCAGATTACGCCTTTCCTTGACATTATCTCTATTTTTAATTACATATAACTAATACAAGGATTAGTAATTTAGAATGGTATTTTATGATTGATTCAATATCCACTTTACCTCCATGAATAATAATTACACTCCTGTACTCAGTAAGGGTATATATATATATATATATATATATATATATAGTAATCGTTAAATTTTATTGCTTGTACTTTATGCGTAGTACTTTAAAATAATAGCTCATTTATGATTTATAGGAATATTTAATGAGTATAAATATTCCTATAATATTTCCGAAATACCTTTTGCCAATTGTTTGAAATAATTATTCAAATTACTTTGTGGTGAATAATGAAATTCGTTATAAAGAATAGATAAGTATAATTTATGAAAGAAATTTAAATGGAATTTTTATAAAAGTTAGAAGTAGTAAAAAATAAATTAAAAAAAACATTACAATCAATGAAGCCTGAGCCCCTATCAGTACGTGGTAGAGACTGTACTATTTCTAATACACCTCTTGTGCAGGGAGTTAATTTCTCGGAGATCACACTCTACCACCAGGGATTTTCTCCCTATCCTCTTTATAGAGGCTGGGTGAGCTCCAAGAGAGTCTCTAGATATCAGAGGATCCATCTCAAATTATACCAGGAGAGTATCTAGATATCACAGGATCCATCTCAAATTATACCAGGAGAGTCTCTAGATATCAGAGGATCCATCTCAAATTATACCAGGAGAGTCTCTAGATATCAGAGGATCCGTCTCAAATTATACCAGGAGAGTCTCTAGATATCATAGGATCCATCTCAAATTATCTGCCACATCCGAATTTGAACCCGGGACCTTCGGCACGGCAACTTAGCGCCCTGCCACTGAGTCACTACCCTCTTTCCTAATAAAATAAATAATACAGACGTATAATTCACTACAATCATATTTTTTAAGCTAAAGTTTTTTAAGAACAATTTATCTAGAATACATTTATAATTACCAATCATAAAATGCATATCATTTACTAATTGTTATAGATAATAATTCATTGCTACCTTATTTATTATTGTGTGATCTTTGTGATAACCACACACCCGTTTATTTTTTTAGTATGACTATTTCAAATGTCGTGTTTAAACTTTTCTGTTTTATTCCTAAGTAAGTCGTGATCCGGTTTGCAGTCATGAGTCTACTTCATGGTGTCTCCTTAACGGATACATACCAGGAGTGTAGCTTACTTTGATGAATACATACCGGACGATTGCTCACTCTGATGGCTACATACTTACATACCAGAAGTGGGCTCACTCAGATTGGGTAGGGCTACTCCTGATACCTAAGAACCGGTCCGTCGCTATGGTAATTATCCATATCAGTAGAAAGCTCTTTGACTGCTCCTGATTTAGAAGGCGACGACAAGAAGGCATGTTATTAAGCAGTCAACTTATTCATTAACAGATTTCTATCTTTATCTATTTCGATTTGTTATAACTGCATCTAATCAAAGCTTCCATTTATTCAACTAGTGACTTGGGGTAACGAAATGCAAAAACTTGACTTTGGTTGCAACCTGAAACCAGATACCTGGCAGATACTAGATTTTTAGCACTAGATATAATAATGCTTGATGAAAATTTCCATCACCCAATAAAACCCCGGACCTCCTCTGATACAGCCAACCAATCTCCGCGATCCTCTGCTATTTCTCTCTATTTTATCTTCTAACACTGCTTTAGATCCTTCCACATCGTCCAGCCATGTGATAAATACGATTAATTATTCACAAAAAAATTAAATAACCAAAGCAAAGTGTGAACTCTTACTGGGTAAACTATTTACTTAGATGTAAGAAATTCATTAGAAATAAATAATAGCTTAAAAATACCCAGTGATAGGAAACAAACCTAAAAAGTAGAAAATAATTTTAATTTAATAGGATTTTATCAACAATTTCTAATATTATGGAATGTTAAGAATGTAAATTATAACAATAAAAATTGTAAGTAGGATTCTTAGAAGGAAATTGGATTAGTGATGGAAATACCCGCTGATGTGTGTAAAAATAAAATGACAATTTACTGTCAGGATATCGGAAAAGTAAAAACTAGAAAATTATTTTTAATAAGAATAAGGTAATGAACGGATAAATCCGTTTAATGGTAAAAAACACAGGTGTGGAGCTTTTTAAGATTTTTTTATAGTGACTATACCTTTACCTACATCAGGCAATAAAATATTTACAGCTACCAACATCAAGCACCCCAAGCTATTTTACGATAAAATGAATTTGAATTTTCCTTAAACTTATTAAAAATAATTTTCTACTTTTTAGTTTTCCGATATCCTGACATATTTTAATTTAATCACGGTTCAGTACAATTCATCAAGCGAAAGGTTTTATAACAAATATTTCTAACCATAATAAAATTAAATATTAATTTATTTATTTAGTTTTTAATAGATATTTTTGAAAATCAATTTAATACATTATTTGGAATGAGTGAATCCAATTTGAGTGACATTGCAAGTGAAGAAAAATGTTGTGATGATTTTATCCTGGCTCTGAGTTCGCCCATTCCCCAGTACGGTAATTTTTTTAAACATTTTCAAGGGTGACAATTTAAATGGAAACGGTTACAATTGAAATAAAAAGGGTGACAATTAAGTTGTAAAGCGTTACATTTGAATTGGAAAGGGTTGCTTGTGATTTGGAAAGGGTATCATTTGATTTGTAAAAGGTTCAAATAGACTTGGAAATGCTAAAGAAAGAAAAGGAGCGCCCTTTCGCTATCTGTGACACGTGTTGAGTCAACAAGTTGAGTTACCATCTTCTAGCCAACGACTGCAGCTGTTCTGTATCTTAAGGCTACCTGCTCAATGGTCCTTACCCTATTTATGTAGGTACTCCTTACTTTTCCATCTATTGTCACATACAATAACAAACATTTTTCAATGATCGGAATAATGAAATTATAATAAATGAATACCTATATAAAATAAATAAATGAGCACATATGTAAAGCCTGGGAGAGCAGATGGAACTAGTACTGGTATTTGTTCCAACCCCACAGTTAAATTGATAAAATACTTGATTCGTCCCCAACAAACACGTATTCAATTAAGACTGAACAAACCCAGACTGAAAAGACTGAACAAAAACATATATAAATTCTAATTTTATATATTTTTTTATTTGTATTCCTTCGAAAATTAAGTTTGATCTAATTTTATATTTCTTTTGTTTCAGGTAAGGTCATTCATTATAACAGTCATTTGCTAAGAGATGCTATCCAAAAAGGAGTGAGTAGTACAAAACTATATTATATTTTATTTCTATGACTCCTTCCTCTATCGTATACTTCTGACGTATCATTACTTTACGACAGGATATTGTCTAAACAATTATTATTTTTTTGAGAGGAAATTCATTGACTGTAAGTACTAATGGGGGATGGAAATAGTTGGGGGTGTAGTCAAAAATGTACACTATGAATAAGTGGAAACTTATTATTTTTTATTTGTGCCGACGTTTCGACCTACAAAGTAGGTCATCTCAGGGGTAAGAGAAAAAACTATATATAGATATAGAAAAATTGAGCGAAAAAAGTGAAGGATATATTATGAATCCTATGTATATGTATGATAATAGAATCCTAGGGAGTTACATAAGTAAAATGAAAGAAAATTGATAAAAAATATGATGCCAAAGAATAAATACAGAAGAATTATGTAGAAAGTAAAGAATAGGAATCTCGTGTATGACAGGCAGATAAGTAAAATATAAATATAAAATTTAAAATATAAGTTTCGGATGTTATATAAAAGTATACAATTGGAATGAAGTTATATTAATATAAAATATGATGTAAGTATAGAAGAAACTAGAGAATGAGAGTTATCAAATATCAGTTTGAGAACGGAGATATATTATAAACAATTATGATGCTCAATAAAAATGAACTCTTTGATTAAAACTATGATGGATGCTAAAGTGATGATGGGAGAAATAGGTGTGAAGAAAGGAGATGGAGAAAGATGAAGAGAAGATATAAATATTAAAAAACTGTACGAACCCAATAGGAGTGGCTACTCAGTGCAAGATCTAACTGGCAAGTAAAATACGTTATTAAGTAAGACGGAAGCGCTAACAGCGATTTCTGAAAAATATAACTAAGAGAGAGAGTAATGGGAAAACAGGGAAAGTATAATACGTGAATTTAATGACGCGTAAATAATGTAAAAAAAATAAATATAAAATTAAAGTAATAAAAAAGGGGACAGCAAAGAGTATAAATTACTAAAAAGGGGGAATGGTAGAAAGATACTAACAATAACTAAAACATGTAATAATTGGATGTGTCTCCAATGTGATGTGATTCCTATTCTTTACTTTCTGCATAATTCTTCTGTATTTATTCTTTGGCATCATATTTTTTATCAATTTTCTATAATTTTACTTATGTAACTCCCTAGGAGTCTATTATCATACATTTTTTTTATTTCATCTTTTTTAAACTAAGTTTTCCATACTTATATATCTCACTCTTGATATTTATATCTTTTTCATTTTGTAACTTTCTGTAACTTTTTCTCTCCTTTTATCTTGTTTGCATTATCACCTTTATATACATATATTTTGTAATAACCTTTTTTCATTTAAAAAAAACAAAAAAAAAACTGTTTTCATAATATATCCTTCACTTTTTTCGCTCAATTTTCCTATATCTCTATATTATTATTATAATTGTATTTTATTTTATTATATTCTTGGTACTGCTATGTATTTTTATAGTAGTTTTTGTAGTATAGTCAAGGGATAGGTGAAGTTCTACAAACAAATAAATAATTAATTTTTATAGTTATAATTATAATATACTTATAAATTATTTTACAACGAATTCCTTATAGAAATATAATGCACTAATGATGTCAGAATCTGAAAAATATATGAACTTAAAATCAAAATTAAGGCATTAATGGAAATATTCCAAGCACAAAAGCCTTAGCTTTCCAAACTAAAAGCAGGAAACGAAAATGCTTGTTAATATTTCGCCTATTCAGACATCTTTAGGAGAGAAAAATAATGATACCAAGGGAAAAAAATGAATAAAACTCATCCTAAGCTCAAAATACAGCAAGACACAAACCAGAGGAAACATTCCACCACCTCCAAGGCCCAAATCCAATGAGTTGTATCCTTTGTACCATCGTTTGGTTCATAATTAGAAACTTCAAAAAAAGTATTTAATGACCAAAGACTTTTTTGTGTTTTATTTTATACTTATTTTCTTTTTCTTTTTTTTCATTAACTTCTTCTTATCAAAAAATAAAGACTTCAAAACGATCACCATTCAATACGTCATTTTACATTTGAGCTCAACACAGATTAACAGTTATTTTATCCACTTTTTTCATAATATACTTTAATTTGAAATTCCGTGATATATTAACGGTTTAGATAAAACTTCATTTATAATAAATCAAGCTTATATGTTTTTGTCACAAATATTATATAAAACATAAAATTTGTAAAAAGAATATTTTTTTACATTCGATACCAAATGTTGAGGGTACTTATGGAGTCAAAAAATTTGGTTTGTCCGTTTATATAATAAAACAAAAATTAAATTAAATAACAATCTTTCCTGTAAAGCTTTATTCAAGTAATGATACTTCTGCTCTTAAGCAATGATTTAGTACATTTCGTACACAATGGTCCATAATTGAGTTAAATTACAAAAGATTTTACAAATTTAAACTTTGCTCTGGGTTTTTTGATTCCATTTATTCTCTTCTTCTGTTAAAAACAGTTACATTCGAGTTGAAAACAGAAAAAAAGTACAATTTAAAAAAAATATCTAACTTCATCTTGACAATGTATGCTTGTAATTCGATTTTTATTATATATGATAGTTGTGCAGTTGAAAAATCGAATTAAAAAAAAAGTTACCGGTTTCTTATCGAATACCTTTGTTGTGTTGCATTTTGCAATAGTAAAAGGAATAACAACCGGAAATAGGTCTTATTAGGGTTTTCAGAAAACCCCTTTCGTTTTCGCTCTGGTATTTTCTAAACTATTTTTTGTCGAAAGATCTAGTTAGTAATTGTTGTTATCCTTAACCTTTTGTTTGTAGAGGACTTATGAAATATTGCTTAAGAAAGAATACAGGTCCCAAAGATATTTATTTTATCTGACATTTAAGTTCTTCTAATATATATGTAATTCTAAATTCTATATCTTATTATATTTAATAAGAAGTAATCTCAGTTTAAGCATCCAAATGTCTGAAAGGTTATTAAACAAAATAAAAAGTCAGTTACAAATAACGAAAATTGATACAAAATTACAATTAGAAAAAAAAACTGAATAAACTGAATTAATGATTCTTGTAAGGAAATGTAGATAAAACAAAATACTATAAAACACATGTTAAAGAAAGCTTGTACTTTACTAGTATCTGTAGTTTACATTATTACTTCTAGATAGCCTAAACTATTTTACGCACGCCCATATGTATTTATATATAAAGTTATTCTTAACTAATAAAGTTTGCAATAACCATTAAACAAAGATAAATCGAGCTCAGGTTAATTTTTGCTTCGACGAGAATAGTATAAAATAGGCTTATGACTCTTTTAAGTAGTATATACTACTTCAGTAGAAATTTAAGTAGTATATACTACTTTAGTAGAAATTTAAGTAGTATATACTACATTAGTAGAAATTAGAGAACGGGTGCAAATTCATCAAAACGTCCTCCAAAATATAGAGAAAAAGAGATCGGTCATCTCAGAAGAATGAATGAAGAAAGGTTCCCCCACTTATTCTTCAATTGGAGTGGAAATTTTCGGTTGAAGTAAACCTCAATCTGAGGAAACTTAGAGAAAAAAAATAACAACTCAATTTCTAAATACCCTCACAAGTGTATTTTTTCTAATCATCGTTATAATATTGCCAGAAAAAAATTTAAATATAGGTTGCATATTTCTACAAACCACTTATTTTAATTTAGATACGATGTATTAAACTAACTTACATTATTTTTTATTCTTAAATTACTGTCAATTATGTGATTTGGTGTGAAATTATATTCATGAAATCAACATATAAAAAAAAGAAAAATGTGTGCAATTGGCTAAAAGCAAAGAGAATTTGAATTCGTGCCTGAGGGGTTAGCCAACCAAGAAGAGAAATTTTATAAACCTGAATCTGATTGGCAGACAGGAGTGGGATTTTATATTTAATATTTAAATCGTAGACATCGACCACTGGATATTAACATTTTTATTATTTATTTATAATCAACAACTCATCCAGGATGAAAATATTAATCCATATATAACGTGAATTTATGCCCAATCTCTTACACTAAGTGAGGACAGCTTTATTTCATTTCTTATTATCTGTGGTTTATCTCGGATAATTTATATAATTAGAAATATTATAAAAAATAGATGATTATAAAACTCCTTTTATTGTATAATCCCTTCTTTTTTTTTTTAACTTCCTATTCTCGCCACTCATTCAACACTCAAACTATTATTTACCATTTAACATGCCTGCGACTGTATGAAATGGAAATGATTGTTAAAGTGTTGAATGATTGACAATTTTATGAACACTGAGTTTCGTCACAAAAGAGAGTGAATAAAATGATGATGATGATTGTCAAGAAATATAAAATAATATAATAAAAGATCGTCCTGTTCACTTGTAAATTATAAAAAATCTCTAACACTTCCATCTTAACTGAAAATTGATGATAACATAAAATTTTCAAAAAATACTATGATGGAAGTGTTAAAAACCAAAATAAACTAAATTCTATAGCCGGATATGGTCAGTAAGAATATTTTAAATATATCTCTGACTTTGCCTAAAAGTAAATTAAACATTTACTTTTCGAAAGAAAGTAAAATATATATCAAATACTGAAGAATAATTTCTTCAAAATTCAACCTTCAGGCAACGGAATGAACTATTAAGTTTTGTTCAATAATATCAAAAATATCTCAGAAGCCTAGACTTACAAAAGGGAATTTTAGGACTCGAGCACAATGGGCCTTCTTAGGCCGAGATGCATGGTAGTAGAAGAGTCACTCATAATAATAATATTTTTTTCAATAATAGTTATACAGAATCCTCAACAATAAAGCAAGAAATTGTTAACGTTTAAATAAAACTGCATAATAAATAAAATAAATAAGAATAGTTACAAAATAATAAAACACTTGTAATAACCTCTATCCAGATCAATAAAGAAACACAAAATAATTGTTAAATATTGTGAGTAATATTTGTCTATGAAAAAACCTACATCACTGCGTTAACTGGTCTGGGTTTCAGTACACAGTGTTGTGGAGACAGTCATGAACAACGGTTGTGCAGGGAGGTGATTTGCCCAACATCACACTCAACTACCTGAATATTTGTATATATTCCAATTTAATTAATCCAAAAAATAGTAGAATCGTAAATATAGATCCTTAAAATAATTATTATCAAAATCATTAGAAATTGATATAAATAATAATTATTAAATTTTTGATAGGTATTAAGAACTAAATAAAACAATTAAAATACAGCTTGTTCAATTCATTTTTTAATCATGAAATCTTCCATTTTAAATTGAAATTTAAATGTAATAAATAATTAATTACATAAGTTAAAATCAAATATAAATAATTTTGTAACAAATTTGGAATTGATGTTGTCAATTAGAAAAAACAAACTTTTATTTACCTAACACAAATAAGGTACATTTAGAAGATAGTAATAATAATAAAAATATTTAAGAAATCATACAAATGCCATTTTTTACATTATTTAGAAGATAAAAACAAAGACAAGAAACATTTAGTTTTTGTAATACGTCTGCTGGTATAACTTGTCTTTAAAGATATTATGTTATGCGCTATTGTAGACTTCAAGCGCCTACCAAAGCTAAGTAAACCAGCATTAAAATGTTTGCCGTATTTATTGGCGACTTCAATAACGAAAAAAATATTAAAATAGCTATCCACAGCACATTTCACGAATTGTTAATCGTCTGGAAAAGGGAATATAAACCAAATTGAACTAAATTTAAAAAAAAATCTAAATAGCATTTAAAAAATTAAAATCGGTGTTATAAATTGTAGGAGCGGAGTGGCTCAGTGGTAGAGGACTGAGTTGCCATGCCGGAAATCCTGGTTCAAATCCCGCTGCACAACCGTTGTCCATGAAACAGCACAGTCTCTACCATGTACTGAATCCCAGACCCGTTCACGGGTTGTAGTAGTACAGGTTGTTGGCTGATATAAATTGCAATGTCCAATTATTAGATTTTTAGGAAAAATACCCTGAGTAAAATTGTATCTTAAATGTATAAATTAAGTATGGTACAGCTGTTAGTTCAAACATATCAGCACGTGCTGTTTCGAAATATTTACGATTGAATTACGAATACACATTTTCTTAATTTTGGGTACCCACTTTATTCATTGATCCCAAAGGGTCCATGTCCATCCATGGCTATAGCAGATTAAGTATTTTATCTGCCACCGGCGAATTTGAACCCGGTAACTTCACGCTAAAAAGTGATATAAAGCGGGTTAAAAAGTGAGAATAAAAAGTTGTGTACTTAATTTTTTATGGTTTGCGAAATTATAATTTTTTTTTTAAATTATGTATATGACCAAACTCTCTTAGCAAAGTCATTAAGATGATTAAATAATGAATTACTCATCTCGTAATGTTAATGCAAATTCTGTTATGCAACTCGTCTAATTAACATTAATATATACATTTTTTTAACGTGGAAATGGTTGACTGGATGTATCTTAGAGGAGTGTGAAATGGTTGAGGGGTGCAGCCAATAAATTTATTGGCTCCACCCTACAACCATTTTTTTTTCTTCGGCTCCTCTTGATGTCTTATGAAATCATTAAAATGTATTAATTTCAAATTCAATCGTAATAAATATTAAACCTGTACAGCAATAAATATCGTTTACGAACTCCTTATTTTTTTTCAACAACCTGATTTTTAATACAAGCTATCAAATAGAGATTAATCTTAACTCTAGGGAATTTACGATTTGGCACCTAATGTAATGGTTTTATTCTACTGGAGCAAGTTGTAAACTTTTAAATGACGTTTTAAATTAATACTTGAAATTTCATAAATTAGAAGATATTTAAGTTTTTTTTGTGCGGGTTTCTGAAGTAAAATTCAATTATTACTAATATGATTACCTATGGCTCTCATATCATCTTAAATATCAGTTTATAATTAAGATTTGACTTCTGATGATCTTAAAAATAATCTTTAGTTGTCGATAAAAAAAAACACCATAAAAATATAACCTACATATTACATCTAGTTCCATTTGATCGGCTGACATTCAGTTCTTGATGACTAGTTATAGAAATATCACAGTATCAGAGATAAGGAATAATGATATCAGTTGTAATCCTACAATTGTGAAAAAATCACTATCTAATTTTTTATTTTTTTTTTTTTTTTTTTACTTTCACGTGAATTGATAACTTTATTTTTGGAAATCTTTGACCTTTTAGATAAACTCTATTACCTTTAGGTTCACTGTAATTGAAAAAAATAATCATTGTTGTCATCTGTCGATATCCTAAGTCCCATCTTTTTTTTGTTGCTGTTTTTTTACTCGTTATTTTCACTGAGGGAATCTTGAAAAATAAAATCTATAAGTTTTGAAGAGATGTGTTTTGTATTTTTTAATTACAATAAAAAGTTTTAAAATGCAATAAGACGAAGACGCCATAGCAGTGTTCTAAATGTCACTCCATTGAATGTATGTGATTGCTGTCTGTTTCACTGTTGATGTGAGATATACTATATATGATCTTAATTGATATGCATGTTCGGTTTGTGCTGTGAAGATGATAGAATTGGCGAAACATTGACTAATCGTATTTCCCAGTATATGAAAAATCGTAATTAGTAATTATGCCCCTTTTTTAGCATTTTCTCAACTTTATTGATATTAATAAGTTTTTCCTCTGTGTACTTTTTATTTTTCTATTTTTAAAGAATTTTCAAATTCTTCCAATTTCAGCAAATCAATTGTTTTTACATGTGCAGAATTAAGGTAAAACTAATAAACTAATTAAAGTGAGCACTTGAATCACTCACGACTGAGCTTAAACATATTTTTTATATTGAATTGATATGATAAGTGAATAAGAATTATAAAAAATAATTTAACCACAATTACGTTTATTTATTTAATGTCACTTTATGATGCTCAGACTAACCGGACTATGTTACAGTGAGAGTACTAAATTTTGTCTATCCAGGTGTAGTTAGGTAGTAATTAGGCTAAGGATCATTAACGAATGCCTGACACCGCAGAGGCTCTACGCCCCTTACGAAGGACGGCGTAACCAAGGTTTTTTTCTCCCTTTAAAAAAAGTCTTGGACCAATTGCCAGACTGGGAACCCCAACCTTGAGCATAGAATAATTACAATTTGAAATTATTGGAACACATAGTTTTCAAATCTACTAAATTATGTGGTCAGAAATTTTTAATAAGCACGTATATAATTTGATCTTGATGCATAAAATGGGGTATGCGTGTTCTTTATTCGTTATTTGCTCATGGTTAATATTTCGGTTTTGAAATTCGATTTAAAGGTATGTAATTTGAATATTACCAAGTATATTTGGTAATATCTAAATGTTTGGTAACTTGTACAGTAACGGAATAACGTGTTACTGAAACAGTTACGTGAGACAGTACTGTACTATGACCCAGCATTCCTTCACGGATGGTCTTAAAGATTATTTTCTACCTCATCATCGATGTAAACCGCCGAATTTTTCTGAAATTGCCGTGAATTATACGTAACAGTTAAGAGTTTCCTCCGACCTATTCCCATCGAAAGTTCCACCGGGTGTTCTGATCTCTTCAGCATCGTAATGTAATGACAATCCGAGAGAACTATTGGTCAACACCGGCCGGAAATGGTGTTTCCTCGCAAGCTAGTGAAAGGTCTGACCTAGCGCTTATCTACGAACTGTTCTCTACGTTTACCGAGTGCGAGAAACGTAACATTTATTTGCAATCCGGATAATTGTGAAATAGAGTTTATTTCAGAAGAAATAAATATATCTGTTGACTTTATTTCCTAGGTTCTTTCTTATACCAAACCATCAACTCACAACATACACTTTATATCTATAGTCTCCTACAATTTAAATCCTCTATCTAATCCCAGACATCTCGCTTTTTCGTCCTTTATACCCGTTCTCACAGAACCAAAGCATTTGAGCGTTCCTTTCTCGCCCGTTCTACCACTCTTTGGAACTCACTCTCCCCAGATCTTCGCCATTTATCCACATTTAATTATCCAAGATTTTCCTACATCTCCCGTCGATGATTGAGAGATGCTACAAGTAAATCTGAGCCCTCGCCGATTGAAATTGAGTATAATCGTACATGAATATTTGTTAATAACTCAAAATACAATGCTCCTATACGAATACACACATTCGTATAGGAGAGTGTGTACTTCGTGATGATTCGAATGAACACATCACATGTACACACGGTTTGATATGCTTTTGTTCCACGATGGCAATGCTTCGTGAATTACTAAGATTTGATTAGCACTAATCGATTCTACATCTTTCACGATCCTTTGTTTTGAATAGTTTCCCCTAGATGGGCCAATATATCTAAACACAGACTTAAGGTCATTATTTATTGAGATCATGATATGAATAGTATTTTCGATGATGCCTATCGAATATTTTGCAGAGATTTTCAATTAATAATTTCATTTGAAAAAGAGTGATGGAATGAATTTATCTAGTGTTGAAGACATGGACAAACTGAGATATTATTTAGCAATGCCAGTTGCCAATTAAATTGTATGCAAAATGTAAAATTTTATTCCATTTCCTATTAGTTTTATTGGTGAGGTTTAATAAATAATAACTTACTTATTGTTGGGATATTTCACAATAGCCCAAACTTAGTTTTTTTGTTTTTTCTATTGAGCCATTATGGCCTACAAAATAAAGAGAATAAAATAACAGTTTAAATAAACTGTTCTCTTCTTCTCTTCCATTCGTTCCTCGCGTCTTTCCTATGTCCGAATTGCGCTTGTTTTTCATTTTGGTCTTTCATGAAAACCCGAAGCGTTCTGAAGTCCCTTCCTAAGTTAAGAACGTCCTTCAATAGCGTCCGGAGAGACATTGAGCTTTCCTTTTCATTCTCCTTAATCCACGTGTTGGCCTTTTTCACTTTTTTATATTAATATGAATGCCCTTTTGATTATAGTGTTAGGGTTCCCTCTTTGTATTTTTCCATAGAACTCATTTATTCAATGTAAAACAACCGTCCAACTTACCCCTAGCTTGTTACTCAACCTCTTTGCTGTAGAGGTATTGAAACAAGCCGTCTATAATACCTAAGCCTACAAATAGGTTCGAAATGGCCTATTTCTCCTTCTTCAACTAGAACAAGAGAACAGCTGGGAACATGTGCTCCATACATCACATCATCCATACATCCATACACCCTAAGCAGTCAGCTAGCAAGGTAGGAAGAATGCAGCAACGCCTCAAAAGAATGATGTCATTCAGTTGTCTCAAATCAGTAACTAATATGCTATTTATGTTATCATCGTTATATTTTTTAATCTATGATGTCTATTACTTTCATTATCATTTTCAATCTAATATTTACTCCACTATCACCAGGGCGGGAATGTACAATATCCTATTTTAGACACGACTTTTTGGTTTTGTTATTGTGTAGATATTTCTCTTTATTATTATTAAATTTCATACTCCTTTTTATAATATTATTTATATTGTGGGACTTTATAATCTTAGTCCAACTAATTGACCCTTATTGCTGATTATTCAGTTATGGCTGCAAAATGCCATTGAGATTTAAATTATTCGCCCAAAGTTTTCGTAATGGTTTTGGATTCCCTGAGCATTATCCATTTCCTTAGTTACATGAGATCAATAATTGAGAGTTAACGCACATGACTACTGACGAAGTTTCCTGCACGTAGCTGCAACCACAAGAGTTTCGCAGGCACTCAAGAAAATTATAGGAAGCAATCCCATCTTCTCGATGCTATCTCACTACTTTCAAATCTACACAAAGGTTAAAAAGTATCGATCGGAATAATTGCCCAACTTGGAATTTCTTAACTTACGACTTTATGTTTTTCTTTGGTCTTTGACTTTACAAAAAAAAAAATTATTGAATCAGTCGATAAAAATTATCATAAAATAACTCATGTTATATTCCTTTCAACTTATGTTCCAATTTCGATACTTACCTCTTATACGGGCGCTACTCATAACATTGTTTAACGTTGCATTCCGAAGCTAGCGCCTCTGCTTAAGAGTTTTGATTTTAAAAAATATATATCACGAAGATTTTGTTTATTTATTTAACATCACATTATGCTACAATGGCTAAGAGGGCGATGCTAATTTTTTTTCCTAATGCTAACTTAAAACTTTTCCTATCCAGGTATATAAGGCTCGGTGACCTCAGTTTATGTCAAATCTGAAGGATGACGTAACTAAGGATTTTATAGTCCCTTTAAACCAGTGGTTACCAACCTTTTTTGTACCAAGCCCCCCCCCTTGTTCAACTGAAACCCTTCCATGCCCCCTTGCCCACAATCAAAATAGATGGATGAGTTAGCTAGTAGGTCTAGAAGGCCTTCACTGCTCTGATACAGATTTTTCTTACGACCCTTCTCCATGGTTTTGGAACAGGAAGTTAACCTTTTTAGTCTATAACAGTCTTTTAGCTCCCTCTAATATTTAATATGTTTCTTCATTAAAATACCTTCCAATAAACAAAAGCACTTCTCAATGTTATGTGTGGATGGAAAACAATGATTGTTTTCCTAAGAAATCTTTCTTCTCAATGTATAAAAAGAACCTAAATTGCTCTCGATTCGGACAATCGATCAAGATAATCGATCTAAACAAGACCGGCAATGAAGACGTAGTTCCAAAGGCGCCTACTGATCCTGTATTGAATCAGAGCTGATTAAATCGATCTCGAATCGATGTATCGACACGTTGGTTCCGCTCTCCCCTTCCTCTTGTTATTGATTAAGTCTTCATTCATGATAACGAGTTCGGATGATATTGTTATCTATGGTTCGCTTTCACGAAAAAAAGTTGAAGAAATTCACATTCCTAAAATATTTCCATTTTTTTATTATACTGTGGATGGTTTTCAAGGTTTAAAAATCTATTGTGATTTGAACTTACTCCGTTTAGAACTTTTTTTAAAATATATTTGTTGTATTTTATTGACTATTAAACAATAAGTACAATAAATTATAACTGTATTATAACAACAAGTTACTATAATGAATGCATATAATGTCATGAGATAAAGGCAAGTAGATAAACTACCCATTGGTAATACTGAAACAATAAATTCAACTTAGAAGGTCACGAGACCAGCTTCTTTTCAGAACTTCAGATTATCGAGATTTGAAGAGGATGGGCAATTGAAGTTTGAAACTATGGGGTATGAGTGGGAATAAAGTTTGTCATGAAAGGACTAAAATCGAGTTCGAGCCAAATCAGCAACAAATCTGATATTGAGTTCATTATGGTGGTTTTATTCGTAATAAAGTACGGATAATTAAGGATTTTACGAAGGATTTTGGATACGAGAGGAATTCGATGGTTTAGTGGAGCTCCAAAGCTCTACTCCGTCAGTCCAAAAAGGTCTTATAATAGTCATGTATATGAGTCTACTGTAATTAATTAGATTAGAGCGTTCGTCTAAGTGTTGAAGTAGCCTGAAACGGTTTAAATCTTTAAACTAACTTATACCACTAAAGTTTAAGCTTGATTATTAAAATCCAAGCTAAGCACACTCAGGCAGGATTCCCGAGATTCCTTTTGTTTCTCTGGTTTCTTGTTCTTTAAAGATGTCAAACCCCTAGGCAATCAACGACTAACGTCTTATTTTTCTTATAAATCACATAAGCGCTGGGAAATGTGCAACCAGATGACAATAATAATTTAGCCAGTTGAATTCAGCAGGATTTTGAATTAGAAAAATGGAATAAAAGTATTGCGAAAGGATGATATTTGTATTCGCCTATTCTTCCTAATCTGCAGGTGTTCCTCCAAGTAGCTTCCTTTGTGCAATCTTCATCTTCTTCAAAGCCTATTCATCTAATATTTCAACTCTGACAATTCCAGTGTCCATCCATCTACCAAAAAAATTCATCCTCATTCCCATTATTTCATATCTCACACACTTTTCGTCCGTCATGACGACTGGGAAAATGGTGGCCTTGAAATGGTTGGGGAAAACGGTTACTTGAATCTACACATGTTTAGTAATAATGTATAACATGCATATACAGGTACTTGTGCATAGAATGTATCCGCGGCTCTGGTGAATAAGTGGTTAAGTCAAATTTTGTCCAGGCTATTATTTATATTTCTGTGATCTAGGACAAACCTTGCACAACCGTTGCCCATGAAACAGTACAGTCTCTACTATTTACTGAACCCCAGACCTGTTCTCGAATGTTAACGGTACAAGTTGGTGTTGATCGTTATTTGCATTTTGCTTTGAAATTAAGTTGTAATGAAAACAATAACTCCAGTTTTACCTGGCTTAGTCACTTACAAAATAACAGGATTCAGCTTCCTTAAGTACATCAAACTTATTTTGGACAAAATTCGCCCTAGCCACCTATTCACTAGGATAGTAGATATATCTCCTAACCTTCTACCTAGGATCTTCTCGCGGATAAATGGTACTGGAAACTTAACTTATATGTGCCAAGCATTATACCATGGCTTATAATTATATATTATAGTATTTAATTAACACGGTTGTAAATTTCAATTAATATCTCTTTTAAACGCTACTTACCTTTCCATTATTAATTTCAACAGCTAATTCAATCGTAATTATTTTTATAGGCGTTTAAATACTTCCAAGGACCTCATTATAAAATTTCTAAACCTATTTTGTTTAAAAGATTGTAATTTTAAAAATATTTTAGGAATCATTTTTGAGTGGTTATAAAAGCTTGAGGAAGCTACCGGCCAAGGTTTAAGAAGGATCATACTTGCTAATCCTGACTACATTCGGCTCAAGTGTCTTAAAACTGAAACAGGTTTTTCGAGAGCCATTGCTTACGAATGTGAGATAAAAACTTATTTGAATAAATGTTTCAAATCCATTAAAAAGTGATAGATCAAAACTCAAGTATTTCAAGACAAGCTATATATTTTCAGGATAATTAAGTGGATTTTTCACTCTTTAAAAAGTTAAATATGTAGCATGTTGTTCTATGTCATACTCATCTTTATCTATGAGTGAAGCATTAGATTAAAAAATTACCAATGTTTAATGGCATTAAATTTGAAAAAAATGGACATAACATCTCACAACTACAGGCAAATAGTTGTAGTAATAATATATTTATAAGAATATTTTCTATTGATCAGTAATGATTTCGGATATAGGCAAGGATAGCATAAACATTATAAATAAAAAACAATATCTGAAAATAATATAAAAGTATATAAAAATATGTATAGACTAGAATAGAATAGAAAAATAATTTTATTCTGGGACCAGGTCCCTTAAGAATAACAACAATGCACAAAATATCTGGCCAAAGGACTACATTATTAGAATAAAACAATATTTACATAATATCTTGAAAGTAAATAACTAACAGGTATGTTTTGGAAGAGAATTAGAAAATTTAATAAAACAATAAAATAAAAAAATAAAAAAATTACAATACAAAGAAATAGGCTTATAGAAAAATATGTGAATAAATAATAGATTCTAATAATATAAAAAAAATATCCTTATAAGTGAGGAATATTTCAGCAATTCATCAATTGATTAAGTTGAACATATCTATAAATTATTTATTGATTATAGAGCATCTGTTTGGAATTTAGAAGATGTAGGAAAAGTTTGGATTTAAATGAGGTTAAAGAGGACGCATGACGGATATCGAGTGGGAGTGAGTTCCAAAGAGAGATAGAACGGGCGAGAAAGGAACGCTCAAAAGTTTTGGTTCTATGTGAACGCATATTAAGATCGGAAGGGCGAGGCCTTGTGCCCTGGGATTGGATAGAGGATTTGAATTGTAGGAGACTATAAATATAAGATGGATGTTGTGAGTTGATGGTTTGGTATAAGTAGGACCTAGGAAATAGTCTATGGATAGAATGGAAGAGCCACTTTAACTCAACGTAAAAATCCTATACGCACATATAGGATCACCTTTACTATTGCCTTCTTTAGAAAGAATCAGGAGTGAACCGTTTCCATAAAAAATTAATTGGGAAATGGTTAAAATGAATTCGTCCCCAAGAGCTGAAGCATTCATAATGTATCTAGAGGTAATGTCGGATTTGTTTTTAATTAAAAGTAAATAGTTTTATTGACGTTGCTATATTTACTGTTTTGTTGATGCTATAGTTATAGGTATTGTTTGGTTTATCTTAAATAACCTTAGCACTAACATTGTCTAAATCAATGTCAACAATAATAATACCAACCAAAATCGATTGGTTTTTTTCTAAAAATGCATTTTGCAAATAAAGGTCCCTTTCCTCTAAGAGCACCTCATGCTATGAATATCATTCTGTTAAACCAGAAATAACCTTTTAAAAAGCAGCAACTTAGTTTTCGCATTTACAAAATCAATTATCCAGTCACATGGGATATCGATATAGATTATATGTATAAAGGTTTCATGTCCAAATGTCAGTAAATATTGCAACGAGCTACGTCATTTGCTGGCGGAACCAGTTTTTGAAAATATACTCCACTTCCTAGCAAAAACCAGTTACTTTTTTGTAAACCCCAGAATTCGTTCCTTCGAGCTCTTCCTCGTTACATTTCCTCATTTTAATTGGGAAAAATTTAATGAATTATGTAAATATATTGAGACTGAAATTAAATTAAGAGAAACGATGCAAAAACAAATTTTATTATTGAATCAGTTTTGGAATTTACAAATTTCTGTATATCTTAAATATTATTGAATAACTAATCTGACAATATTTTATCAATTCAGTTATTGGAAGCAAAATAAATAAAAATGAAACCGAAGATAGATCTTACTTGAGTAATCCGAAACAGTACATACTATAATATTAACTCGTTCATGAAAATACGGTAGTGGTAGGTGAATTATTTAATCAGATCCTCCTGGGGGTCACTCATCCTCTATAAAATGGGTACTCTTAAATGGGGAAAAACCGGACAGTTGAGCGTGACAAATCATATCCCTGTCTCTCATCACCTACTGAACCCGAGTTGGAGTGATATAGCTTTCAGGTTTGTATATGTATTTTATTTTTACTTCGACAAACGGCTCTATATTAGAATAGGGATTCAAATAATTATTTTGTCTGTCTTTAGCGGTAAAAATTAAAATATTTTTGAGATGTAAACACTCTCCACAGTGATATGACTATTGTACCTTATAGTCCCGTTTGCGTGTTTACCAGCCATAATAATTTATCTTACTTTGGAACACCAGGAATGAGTCTAGCTGTTATCTCAGTAATATTAAGTAAAAAAAGGATAATAATATAAAAACTTGAAGAAAAATTTAATTATGATAAAATTAAAGCAGGGACTGGATTTCACATAGGTACATTCGTAATTCGTAAATTTTATTTAATTATGTAAAGACAAAATATTTTTTCTCAATAGTTCTTGACACCCTAATCCACTGTCTTGAATATAATATTTCAGAACCAGGTGATTGACGCGTAAAATAACCAGTTTCGTCACACATCATGTGGCAGCATTTTATAAAAGCACTTCAAGTTATCCAGAGCTATATTTTTGTAACCTGAATCAAATCTATTTTCAAGCTGAAAACGTTCTATTAATGTTATAGTGGATACGTTACTTATGAACCAATCAATAGTCAGGTAGTTGGTATTGAGGTAAAATAACTCCTCGTATGTCAGTAACTGTTGAAATGTAGCTGCTACTTTGTACCATATTAATTTTGTGAGATTCCACGGTTTGCTAGCTTTCATCCCATACAACGATTCATTTCTGATCCAGATTTTGTATAAAACAATATTTTTAAGTTAAACATCATAGAAGGAATGAATCCATTTATCAGTCAATCTACATCCACATAGCTAAGTGGATGCATGTCACAATGTTATGATAATATTTAATTCACTAAGGATAGTGAATAGAAAATTTAAAAGTTTTACTCTATTTTTTTTTAGTATTTTAGATTCTGTCTTCAGCTTGAAAGAATTTCAGAGAGATATATATTGAAATCCTTTCAATCTGAAGACAAAGCGAAAACTAAATCAAGTTTGGTATTTATTGCTGATTTAATTTTAAATTCTGTGAGATTCCTTCAACAATGAACGTATAGAAATAAAATAAACAACATATAAAATAAACAAATAAAATAAATAATAAAGTATAATAAAATAAAATATAATAAAATAAACAAAATTGAAATTTTGCACTGAGTAGCCACTCCTATTGGCCCTGAAGATGACCTACAAAGTAGGTCGTAACGTCAGCACAAATAAAAAATAAGTTCTCACTTATTTATGGTGTAAACTTTAGACTGCACCCCCAACTATTTCCATCCTCCTATAAAAATCTTTGTTATAGAAAAGTTGTATCTTCAAAATGTCTTTCTGAATAATGAAAATTATAATAATGATATCACAGGTTTGGAAATTTTGATTATTCTCCATTTTGAATCTAGGAAAGCTTTGCATTCATAAAGAAAGTAAAAAAACAATTTCATTATAATGATCCAACTCTTGCTCTTCTTGGCACTATAGATAAATTAATTCGAATTTGATAAAATTTTCTAGTGCGAATTGATACCTTAATGATATATTTATTGTCGAATTTAATGTACTTACGCAGGCACAAACGCATATTCCCTGACAGCTATATTTCCAAATATAGCCTGTATTTCACATGAGAAACAAAAGATTAGCAATATAATGATTAGACAAAATATAACAATACCTTAGTTAAATTATCATCGGCTATTATTGTTTAATTAATGTAATCATTGGTTAGTAATGACTCTTGATTATGTAAGCAACAAAATCATTAAAATAAATATAATTTATTAGTAAAATTTTTCAATTTATAGATAAAAACCCATTACTTTAATAACAATTAACTTACACTTGGAGATATGACCATAAATTCAAATTAATTGATTTTTTTTCTAAACTTTATTGAGATATAGTCGTGGTAGTTCTAAGAAGTTCAAAATTGAGTGATCCAATTTAAAATAGGGTTAAATAAATCAATATGCGATTTTCAATTATGATTTATTACATGTTTATATTCTTGCTCTTAGTTTATAAATTAACCAGCGAACGAACACAACAAAGTTTGAGCCCTCGCATCCAATATTTTAGATATTGATAGATTTTATTTAGCATGGGTATTTCTGTTCTAACTGTTACTTTTTTATTAAAAATTTATAAACTCTATCATTCAACTTTTAATTCATTTAATTACTAATAAATAAAAAGAAAGTCTGAGGGGATTTCGCTACAACTTCAAAATGTCGAGAATGATAATTAAATTTCAAAATTATCCGGTCCACGGTACTGACTCATTCATCAACGGTACTGGTAAAAATAAATTTTGGTAGACATTCCTCAGATATATACATTGATGAATTAGTTTGGATCATTTATTGCAAAAAAAAAAGAAAGAAATGGATTCATAGGTAAATTCTAGAAATTGCCATGACTTTCTATCACTGGCATGTAAGTGATAAAATGTACGCTTTCTCTGGACAGTAAGTTATATTATACCAAAGAAGTAATGAAATATGTTCATGAGGATCATATGGATACAAAAAGGCTGATGACCATGGATGTTGGGCGTCTATAAACATTTTTTTTTTTTAAATTTATTTATTGATATTTACAACTGTATCAAAAAAATACATCAAGTAAATGGGCTAAGCGATACATAATGACATGTGAAAATGAGAAGTAGAGAATCTACTCACTGGTAGTACTCAAATCACAAGTTCAACTAAGAAGTCACGGGGCCATCTTCTTTTCAGACGCCTCGGAGGATTATCGGGAATTGAAGAGGAAGCTAGGTTTAAAACTAAAGGGTTTGAGTGGAAATGAAGTTTGTTATGGAAGGATAGATAGCGGGTTCGGGCCAAACCAGCAACAAATAGGACATTAAGGTCGTTATGGATGATTTTATTCTTAACAAAATAAGGAGCATTAAGGATTTTACGAAGGATTTTGGATTGTAGGGATTGGATACGAGAGGAATTCGATGGCTTAGTGGAGCCCCAAAGTTCTACTCCGTAGGTCCAAATAGGTCGTATGGTGGTCATGTAGATGAGTCTTTTGTAATAAATTGGGAGCTTAGAGCGTTTGTCTAGTAAGTGTTGAAGTAGCCTGAAACGTCGAGCGGTTTCTTGTCTTTTCAGTCTCGTATGAGGATTCCAGGTTAATCGTTTGTCAAGATGCAACCCTAAGTATCGGATCTGTTCTACAGGCACCAGTGGGATATTATTAAAGGATACTGAAGGGCAGGAAGTCATTGGTTTACGACGTAAGGTAAAAGTGATTTGATGCGATTTTTGAGAGTTTATTTTAATTCTCCAGTTTTGACACCATTCTTCAAGATCAGTGAATTGGAGGCTTTGGGATGCAATAATTGGATTGTTGTTGACAGATAATACACATGTATCATCAGCATACGTGGTAAGGATAGTATTAGGATGAGTTGGGATGTCAGCTGTATAAACTGTATAAAGGATTGGGCCAAGGATACTACCTTGAGGACTATAAACATTAAAACCTAACCTAACCTGGATACAAAAATTTTATAATTAGGTTGTTGATAGATAACAATCAGATCAGAGCAATCACTGCATGGCATTATTAAACACTATTAGAATAGAATCACCCATATAGTCAATAGGACTGTTACATTCTACAAAAAGAATCTAATTTACAGCATCTTATTCGGGCAGAAAAGCATTTAATAAAAATGTTGATGGAGTCGTTATATACTCGTATCTAGTCGGAAGATGTCAGCATAAATCATAAAGGTATGCCTATAATATTATATTTATATAATTTATATTCAGCCACTGAGTTGAGCGGAGAGTTTTCAAGAGGCAAAAACTGGTCTTTTACTGCTTTCGGACGTCATAAAATTTTGGCTAAATGTTTAGCCTAAGCCTCTTGTACGTCTTGATGTAAAAGAGACAAAAAACGAATATTCCCTGTTAAATGTGGTAATGCTGAATTGCTTAGAAGATACGAAGTGACTATCACTCATATTCTCCTAAAGCGGACCAAACCCCAGTTTACAAATTCTAGAACTGTTCAGTTAATTCTACTACTTGTTGCTAAAATTTAAAAACTTAGCCAATACTTTGATATTGAGACATGAGAGACATACTTAACTCTAATCGTGCCCAAGAATAGGCAAGTCCCTAGAGATAGCTCGCTGACTTTCTCCGGTTTTAGTAATGTCACGATTGGAACTTCTTTCATTGAGGCAATTTTAGCACGTTTAACCAAAAGAATTTCATTGTTTAAAAAGATTTTCTTTTAACCATCTATCTTAGCAATTTTTATTATTTAACCATTAGGTATTTTTTAAAAGAGTGCTCCCCAGATGACGGTAATGGAGGTTACATCTGCAACGTCTGTACACAACCCTTCTCTTTATGATGAACACCTGCTTTTTTCTTCTCCGTGAAATTAGTTCTGATTTGTTTACGACTTCTTTCATACCAAGTTCTTCATCTTGATGACCCATATTTCCTAAGGTACCTATTACAGAACATTCGTTACCTCAGGATGAAAAATAACTGCACTAAAGATGCACCGTGGCGCGATGTGTCAGTGCGTCTGTATTAAATCAAACAAAAAATTATTGCAGTTTCCTTTATTTAATCGTGTCTATACATTTATACTAATTCTATGAATGTAATAATATAATATAAATATAATAATAAGCAACAACACACGATATTATACACTGTGTGAAACAAGTTGATTGATTGTTAACAAATTTATTTGTTGTGCGTTTCATAATACCGTTAAATAGATTTAATTTTTTGGTATCTGTTCAGCAGGTTGTCGCTCCGAGTTGAGTTACAAGTTTTAACTGATTCTATTCTTTTAATTTTTAATATTTTCCAAAAATACGAGTTATCGTGAACGTGTAGTATGCAACAGAAATGGTCCGAGGGTTAAGTGCACCTGTATTAAATCAAACAAAAAATTATTGCCTATTGAACTTTTTAATGAAAATATTTATTGTAGCACGCAGTTTCCTTTATTTAATCATGGGAATACATTAATGCTATTAATATAAATGTATGGGAGCGGCTCAGTGGTAGAGCACTAAGTTGGCATGCCAAAAATCTTGGTTCAAATCCCACTGCTGATAAGATTTTTATTTAGTCTGTTAGCACCCGGAGATGGATCATATGGGATCTAGGACCCTCCTGGGTATCACCCAGCCTCTGTAAAGTGGTTACCCAAAATAAGGGGGGGAATCTGGCGTTTGAGCGTGATCTAGGTCAAATCACCTCCCTGCACAACCGTTGTCCATGAAACAGTACAGCCTCTACCATGTACTGAACCCTTGACTCGGTCACGGGTTGTAGTGATACAGGATTATTATAAATGTAATAATAAGCTACAGCACCAAACTATACACTGTATGAATAAAGTTGGTTGATTATTAACAAAGTTATTTGGTGAATTTCAAAATACCGTTAAATAGATTTCATATTTAATTCATAAATAGATAAGATAAATAGATGATTTCATTTATATATTTGATGTTATGTATGTGTTAGCTAGACTTTGAAAAACTTAATAAGAAGCAATCTAATCAATTTCATCATCTATATGCGATAAAAAAAGTAAAATGAATTAAACTTGACAATTAAGTAATTAAAGTGTTAATTTTATGGCAAATATAAAATTAAGTAAATGTCGTTCCTTAATAATTAAACTATTATGTGCAATACAGAAAGTCACAAGATTTATTTTTTTAAAGTTGATAATCCTTAACAATGAAATAAGACAATTACAGTAAAATAATAATAAAGTATTTCGTTTAACCAAAAATGTATTGTCAATAGTTTTGTCAATTGTCACGTTGTTCATGAAACATTACAGTCTCTATCATCTACTGAACCCCTGACCCGTTCAGTATAGGTACAGGTTTTTCATGTCAATTGACGATAATTTTTTTTTTTTAAGTTTTTGACTGAAGTGCCTTATTACTGGACTAAAACTATTTCAGTTTATTACTACATGACAAGGATAGGATATCCAGTTTAAAATAATTACTTTAAATTGTAGCTCTCGATTTGTAAATGTCACAAAACGTCTCTTGAAAGTTGTTATTAATATTTAAAAAATGTTTCGATTTTAATTTTTTTATTTTTTAAAGTCTACTTCATTATTGTGGAATGTCTTGTTGACTTTAGGAAACATTCGGTCGGATTATATAACTCCTCAATTAAGGAGTTATTGATGACTCAATATATCGGCTCATTAAAGTTATTTGGTGCTCGTTAACTGAATGAATGACACTGGTTTTTTGAGTGCATTGAAAAGCCATCAATATATATATTATGTTCAGCCGCCACAGTTCCATATATTTAATATTACTTGTTATAAATTTAAAAAAAGAATCCCTGTCTCTGATTTTATCCAGTATTATACTGTTGCCCCATCTAACATCTAAATGTATATTCATTAATAAATTGTTATATACTCTAAATTGTTATCCTACCTCTGCAATCAGTAACCTTGAAAAATGTCAAAACTGGAGTATTAAAATAAATTCCCACAAATCCCATCAAATCACCTTAAACCCCCGTCGTAAACCAATGACTCCTTTATGGATTCATAACATCCCACTGATTCCTTGTAGAATAGGTCCGGTACACCTTGACAAACGTTTAAATTGGAATCCTCATTCAGACTGAAACGACAAGAAACAGCTCGTCGTAGCTTACTAGGCAAACGCTCTAACCTCCCAATTAATTGCAAAAGACTCATATACATGACAACCATAAGGCCCTTGGAATTACAGTGTAGACCTTTGGGGGTCCATTTAACCATCGAATTCTTCTCATATTCAATCCTTACGATCCAAATTCCTTCGTAAAATCCTCAATGGTCCTCCCAACCCATATAATACCTAATAAATAAAAGAGTGTCTATTATTCGTTATTATTTTTTTGTTTTGTTTTATAACGTGGTAAAGAATGTATGTCGTAACTACCGTCCCATTATACTGCTTCAAGGATATTATTACGTTGCAACCACATATTCCTTATTTTGTTCAAAATTATCTTTATTTGTGAAAATCATAGCTTTCTAGCCCACTTAGAACCACCCTAGGACTTTACCACTGATAATATTTACATGTTTATATAATCTCCATTTACTGAAATATTATATTCAACCACTTGTTACTTTATTTGCATGGTGAAAAAAAACAACTTTCCCACAGAACAAAGTTCTGTCTTGGCATGGAGAATTTAAAACAATAATTCGAAAAATCAATATGAGGTATTGATGAGGAAAAGTGTGTTGACTGCACTCCCTGGCCAATTCAATCCAACATTATACTAATTTAATTTAGTTAAAAATTTAATCAAAAATAAAATAAAAATATTTGTAACACGCTCGTATTAGCTTCGACTAGCTCATATAAAGTGATAAACAAAATATTTAAAAATTAATACAATCAATAACAAATCAAATAAAATAATTTATGTATTCATCAAAAAGTAATGGGCGCTTGTTGTTAATTATTGTAAATATTTTATTGTCTTATATTTGTAAAATTAGAGTCACAATGAAAATATCTCAAAAATCACATCAAGCTTTTTTACGATAAAATTAATTTTTAGGTTCACCTATTATTTTGTTTACTTCTTATTTTAAACATATTGGAATTTATTTTCTACTTATTATTTTCGTTTCCTATTAAAGTGCGTTTTTAAAGTATTATTTTTTTTTAGTTCTTAAAATTACTAGTTGAAAAAAGAAAATTTACTCAAATTGAAAATTAATTTACAATTCCTTGCCATTATTGAACTTGGAATCTAAAAGAATGGATGTTAATACAAATCTAGGCTCTCTACCCCAGATTTGTTTATTTATTCTTTTTTACCTATTTGGAAACACGACCCTTAAGTATAAGGAAAATCGAAACAACTTTTCCAGATGGCAGTGCCACAACCTTATACGTAGATACATTTAGCCTTATATGTAGTTCTAGCTGCAATAAGGTATTGTAACACCAACTGTTGTTTATGATATTAGTATAAAACATGTTTTGTTTGGAGTTTTTCAAATTTAAAATAACCTTATGGGTTTTTTTTTTCAAAATACGATTATTTGTAACTGCTATAGCAGTGTTTATTGAAGATGAAATAGGTTTATTTTATTTTGCATTTCTTGAGCAAAAGCCATCCCTTTTGCTAATACTCAATAAAATGGTCTCCGAAATGTCATCATGTTTTATTCTCGTCAGAAGATCTTCCCTATATGCATCTTTCCGGGCACACAAGCTTTAGATCAAGTGTGATAACAACTGATTAATTTGAGTTAATAAGATTGTTTGTGGGAGCGAGGTAATCATAATTGGGGGGATATCTAATTAAGAAATAAGAGAATACCGAAACCTTGAGAGTTATATAGGACAGATCACCTTCCTGCGCAACCGTTGTCCAAGAAACAGTACACTCACTACCACGGGCTGAGCTTAAGACCCTTGATGGGTCGTAATGGTACAGGATTAAATACAATTAAATCTAATTAATTTGAGTTAGTAAGATTGTGCTAACTACCAAAGATAATGGATACATACATTTTGTTTGTTTGGTTTTTTTAAGGCCTCTTTATGCTGCTATGGCTAATCGGAAGATGCTACAGTGGGAACTCTAAATTTTGCCTATCCAGGTTTAATTAGGATAGGGATTTTTAACAAGTTCCTGAAATATTACAAGCACGGTACTTCCGTTTAACATCCCTACCGAAGGACGGCATAAGGATTTTTTACTCCCTTTAAAAAAGGTCTAACTGCCAGACTACGAAATAGCAATTCTGTGCTATTTAAGTAGTAGGTTGTTATATACTTTGTGTAATGCTCGTTTTGAACAGAAAATACACAGTTTTTTTTCATTTAAAAAACTTTAAGCCTAATATTTAGATATGAATTTTAATATAAGAATTAAGGTATATATTCGATGGAATTTGCGGCCTGTTACCTAATCAGCGCAGTATAGTGATAATTATTCTCAGTCTTGCGATTCCTGAGTAGTGTATTATTAATATTTAGACAGGAGTTACTCTAATGCCCAGAAACCACAAATGCCGTCAATATTGCCTTAGGCTTAGAAAGTGACATGGAATCGACTGCCCTACAAATCTTGAACGACAGTCAGATCTATCAACTTGATTTCTCTAATAAGCGACTGTCTCTTTCCAGACGTCAACTGTTAGTTGTAGTACTTAGCAGGATAGGTCCCTTCTACATTTTCAGTTTATTTCATATTTACAGCTACGTTAATTATAAGGTGTATCAATAACAATTAAGTTGGTATTTAAACCATTGTTTTAAATATTTAATATTAAAAAGAACATGATCAGCTGTGAGGGTAGACTTCAGTGACAAGGTATATCTGCACTACCTGAATTAAGTAAAAAGTTTATATTTATAATTTATAACAAACACGAAAAATATATGCAGAGATGCTGAGTATGAGATCCTGGGAAGGATTTATGAAGCAGTGCAAGATTCTTCAGGCTGGAGAAGGCGCACCAACCTACGTATATATCGGGAAGTCGACATAGCTATCATGATCAAGGTAGATACATATCACCTTGCCAAAATGGATATGAGTTACATCCCGAGAGGCCTAGAAGAAGAAAATGAGGACAGTACTAAGATGGTAGGAATCCAGGAACCGGGCTGGCTGGACGGTGTATCACAGTATGTCCGAGCCCTACTCCATGTCAGACAATGGGAAGATCCTGCACTGGATAGGGAAGACTGGCAAAAGCGTTTGATGGATGCCATGGCTGTAGCGCCAAGAAAGTAATTATTTTATTATTATTGCGTTTTATTTTTATTGTTTATTTTATACCATAAAAAACAGTATCTGTCACTGAACTGAAGTGTCATGGTTTCAGTATGTGCTAGAGACTGAACTGTTCTAAGATTGTGAAGAGGGATGATTTATCCGATATTACTCTCAACCACAAGATACCCCTCCCCGTTTAAGTCTATCCCTTTTATTGAGGCTGGGTGAGCCTCAGGGAGCTCAGCAGATTTTATGGGTTCCATACGTAGCTGATTACAACAATCTATGCTCACCTATCAGGTTAAATGCCACTAACTAGCCTAGTTTGGATACAAACATTTTCTATTTCAACCATATACATATTCGAAATATGGAACTTAGATGGATGTTTTGACGACTGTGTGACAGCGTGGAAGACCATTTCGCAAGAGGAGTCTTACTAAGGGCTACAGTAACCCTCACTTAAGAATTCCGACATGTTGGAAAGCCGTACCGGAGGCTGTGTTATGCCAACATTGCTCAACAGATGTTCTCTCACAGTCCTTACTCTACCTTGTATGTTTTCCCACAGAGCTAGATCAAGCGTCTCGGTCCTCTACTGGTGTTGGGACAGAATTATAGACAGACACAATAACGAAGTTACTAATCACTAATGAGTTGTTTTTTTATATTACTATGGTTATGAATTTTGTTGTATTCGTGTCAGTATAAATCACTTGAAGAAGTAGAAAATAAGCCCAGCAATGTTTACAAAATACGAGTGAAATAAACACTTTTCTTTAAGAAATTATTTCTACCACGACGGCCTGTGAAGGGTATCAGATTTAGTGCAGGGGTAGGAACCCTAAGCCAATCATCGTACAGCGAATTGAGTTGGCTAATACCAACTACCTTCTACCTTAATAAACTGTGGATACAGGTTTTCCCCCCAAATCTAGGGTACCTACTTTACAGAGATTGTGTGGCCCCAAGGATGATCTATAGATTCCACTCAATTGATTAACTGGTGTTAGCGGTATTAATAAATTATTTATTCTACTACTCTTTTTTTAAGGTCCACAGTTATTCTTCATTCTTAACGAATATTGTTTTTTCTACTTAGTCCATCCCCCATGGCCAAGCCTCGTTCTCTTCTTCACAAGAACTCTGATGTTTTTTAATCCACTCCTTAATCTCTCTCGGTCCTGACAATCATCATCAGTAATTCCAAGTCTTCTAAATTCTTCTTTCGCCTGCTTAGCTTAACCACTCTGGCTTTTCAGGTTATATATATCTTACCAAATTTGCTTATTCGACCTTTTGGAATACATCTTGACCTTGTGCTCGTAAAATCTTAGTCGTATTTTCCTCATAGTTATTTCAAATTTCTCTGTCCTTTCGTATTTTCCTTTATTCGATCTCAATATATAGCTCCTCTCTGATATTCCTAGGCTGTAAATTCTTCTTAACATTCACCTTTCGATCTTCAAGATTTTGGCCTAACTAAATTATTATTGTGCCTCTTATGTTCCTTATACATTCTAACTTTATTTTTTCTTTATGTAAATTAAAGTAAAATCGGATTTCACGAATTTGCTTAAATCTTTTTAAAAAATTTGTGTTGGAAATATTTATAACAAAAAAAGAGCTGTCTATAGCTATTTTGTACAGATCATTAACGAAATAAATTAGAAAAATGGTCGAAGAAACAATGAAAAAAATGTTGCTATGAACAAACTAAATTAGCTGCAAAGTTTGTCCGATTCGTTTTTATTAAAGTTGCTGGACTCTATCTATCAGACTTTAGCCCTTTTTCGTAATCAGGATTCTGTAATATTACATAACGATTTATAATACGTGTTATTTATTACCCCTCACATATTATTTATTATAGAATCGATTGAACTCTTCTGGTTAAAAGTTAATAATATTAACAAAATGTCTTGGTAGTTTAAGATTAAACATAATCATTAACATAACAGATGACAGCAATTATTTTAAGTATTGCAAAATATTAGATTTTTCGTTTGGATTAATCTAAAAAATATAGACCTCACTAAGCGCTTCTCCATAGCCGACAAATGCCCTAAATCAATTTCAGTAAGTTGTTGTAAGGCGAAAAATTAATTTTATTATCCACTTTCATCGTAACGGACCTACTTAAATGGTGTTTACAATCATGCTGGTATTCTTCCGTTACCACCTCCATTAAACTCTCTTCTCATAAACCACCTGATCACCGTTTAGAAGCTCTTTCCAGTATTGTACGAACTTAATGCGCATCGTGTACAACAATCTGTTGGAATACGCTAATGAAAACTGGTGACAATTAAAATTTTATTATACTCGTACTACAACACCCGCAACCAGTATAACTGCACGGATTAACTCCATTAGAAGTATGCAATAGGTGGTTTTCAGAAGCTTTAAAACAATGACAAAACTTATATGGTGCAATTATTAATTTTATTAAGGCATTAAATTAAAATATGATATGAAAGGAAGAAAGCGAAGTTATTTAATCAGGCAAATAGTATCTTTAAAAAACTGTTATTGAAATCATCATTTAAAGAATCGCATGCAGTCGGTTACCATATTACCTCAAAATATAAGAATTTCCTTCTTCTTTGGCAACACACTTTTAATACCTCTCATCGTAGCAGTTTGTTCCTTTGCTTATTTAACGTCACCTTGATGCTGATATGGCTAATCGGACAATGCTACAGTGGAAGGATTTTTAACGAGTACTTTACATCGTACAGGCAAGGGACCAACCCTAAGGTCGGAATAACGAGGAATATTTTACTCGTGGTGAGCTGCGAACCCGCCATCTTTCAGCGTAGGAGTGCGTTTAGACATGACTGCCATTCTTCCCTGTTTGTAGCCAGGTTCCGAGCTCCCCTGATGTTTTTGTCTTTTTTTTTCTGCGTAACCATTCAATATAATCGAGTTATGACATTCTTGGGCGTTCTCGTGGTCTCCTACCGTTTATACCCTTCCATACTGACTATTCTAATTGCCGTGATTCCTGGAACTCCTTCATCGAGGCTACCTTACGTTCCTCCCTGGTCGTTTTATTGCGGACAAGATCTCGCCTGGTTTTTCCCGCCATCTTTCAAGGAAATTTCGTCTCTACAGCATCAACTCTGCTCATCAGTTGCTCGTTAGCTCCATATAAGAATATAGGTAAATATATAGATTTGAAAATGTTGAGCTTCACTTTTCTAACAACCTCTCGTATTAAAATAACAGTACTGCAGATCTGGTTATAGACCGTGTTTGCTTTGCTTATGCTGTTTGAAATTTCTAAATCTAATTTCCCAGTCGGGAATTCTTAGGATACATATGGAAAAGTCCACACACTAAGCCTTGAGTTCCTAACATAAAATAGAAAACTAACTTTATTCTGAGACTAAGTCCCTTAAAAATAAAAAAAATTAACAAAAAAAGAAACAATATATACCTGGCCAGAAGGCTACACAATACAAATCATAAAGTGTTTATAAAGTGCCAAAAAAGTAAATAAAAAGTACGAGTTATGATAAATTTTAATTGGAGGAGACTGTAAATGTAACACCCGTCTTAATACGAGAGTCGAATGCTATAAGAATGAACCGAGGAAATGTCTAAGAATGGGAGGGAAGAGCCACTTAAACTTTAACTCTCTAAAAACGTGTCACCAATTCATGTATGTATTATCAGGACAGGAAAATTAATTAAATAAGCAATAAACATTTATAATGTAAAAAATAAAATAAAATAGGTATATCAAAAATAACATATTACATTTCAGTACAAGAATGCCTCTACGCAAGTGAATGCTGGATCCGAAAAATTAAAAAAGATTTAGAAATACACAACATAAATACAGAAGCAGCATCACAGAGAAATGCCTTCAGAAAGATAGTGTTAAACTTGGGTTCCAAGTTACAAGCAATAAGAGAACAAGCACAAAGTGGTCGGAAGAAAGAAAAAAGAGAAATGGGGGAAAGATGAGAGAGTATTGGAGGGAAAGAAAGCAACCAATGGGAAGGAAAAAAATAAAACAAATAGCATAAATATGAAAATAAAATTCAGTACATCCAGTTGAGAATCATGTATTACTTCGTTCCGAGACATCCGTACATAAACTGAAGTCAACTTTTTGCTAATTTTATGGATACATTTTAAAGAGCAGCGATGCTTTGTAATTTTTCCATTTTACCTCGATTATTAAGGTTTTTACTTCCAAATGTTGCCCAAGTTGGCTAGACAACGAAGGCTTAATGTTTATCTCTATATACGCGCACGCCTACGCATATCTTCCGTGTTTATAGGCGTAAACGCTACCTTTAACATATGTAAACGAACACCTCACGGTATGAGTAATGGGTATTATTTCAGCAAGAGGCTATTATTTGAGCAACGTAAGCTTCCGACTGCATTAGCATCCTTACATAAAGCTTACTAATGACAAGGATGAATACCAGTTGTTATGTAACATAAATATGTTTATATATTTGTCAGCATATTTAGAGGGGCTTATTCAACAGGTCAAAAAATGCAATGAAAATTTTTATGACCCAAATTATTGTTACGAAAGTTTTGACTGAATGCCAAGTTCCAAGTTATAGGTTTGGGTTAAACTTTTAGTTAATGGGTCATTTAAAAAAAAAAAATATCACTTTTACTGTCCTTCATCTAGTCACCTTCATTTCTTCGTTAATAGAACTAATTCTTAGTTCCAGCTGAATAAACTACAAATCTGAAGCATACATATTATGTGCTCAGATTGCTCTAAGCAGGCTAGTGAGAATATCTGCTTCAAGCTGATGTCGTAATTGTGTCCCATTAGTTACTTCCGTACTTTAACTGTGTTTTGGTGATGAATAATTTTTTTTTTAATATACAAGTTATCATTGCAAGTTCCTCTTTTAGAATATTTAGTGGTACAGTATTTATAATAGTATTTGAAAGGGGCAATCTTACCTCTACGTTAAGGATATAATTACTAAGAAAAAGATTAGTCCGCATATTTGTCCAATTCGTTACATTACGTTAGTTATTGATTCCGCGGCAACATTTTTTCAGTGAAAAGATGCCCCTGCAGTTGTATTCCCTTCCTCCTCCTTTAAAAACATGGAAGTACGGTAGAATATCACCATAACAATTATTCATATTCGTTGAGTCTAATCAAGTTGTCATTTGGTGATTATCTGCTGTGTGTGGCTCTCTCACTCCCAGCCTTAAAAAAAAGAGAAAATAATGGTATTTAGTTTTTAATTTAATAAAGTCGCTTTAAAAAAGTCACGTTAGTCACTGCAACATGTAATATAAAATGATTTTTTGTTTAATGCCCAGTTCGGGACATGAAGGGTTCGATTCTGTTATATTCCTGAAATATATAATCCACACTGTATGAATAAATGATAACCACGGAATACATCTAGCCAGAAGGTTCCAGCAATTGTTAGGCTTTCTTCAGTTACTTTATAATTGTGTTCAAATGTTCAGCTCATTGTAAATTTAGTATACAGTTCAAAGCAGCTATTATTCTTTTTATTTCATAATAGTTGGCCACGAGGAAAAAAGTCGATTTTTTTTGTCATTGTTTCATTCGAATCCTGCTGATTATTCCATCTGGGTAAGTTAATATTAACGATTCTTGTCACTTCTACTGTAATTAGTACGCGGCGGAGACTTAAAGGAAGGCAGACACCAAGCGGACAAGTTCCCTCCACCAATACCAGTACCAGTACCCCTGCTAGCTATAGAGCAGTAACCTTACACTCCCTCGAGAACCATCCCAAGTGGAATAAATTAAGAAGTCGGAGTATCAGATTTAGGCTTCTCTTCTCGCCACTTTCTCCGTTTCACCAATTAACATTTAACATAGCCGACTTAATTATTATTCAAACTATTTGACATTGATCATTAGCGAATTCCGTATTGAAAATTAACAGAGTGGAATCTTAAAAATTGATAAATATTTTGTCGGTGAAATGGTATCTAAATCTCTTTTAAATGAGCGTTAATGATTATACTTGTCACTAATCAAATGTACATTATGTAACTAAACAGATGATGAAACAGTGACATGGAAAAGGTATTAAGTAAAAAATATATTTTTTTATTTTTCATTTAAATTTATTAATTAAATCACAGTGCGGAGCTGAATCCCTCCTATCATCCGCCATGCTTCTTCACTGTCTCTATTTAAATCCTAGCTTTTTCAACATCTGGCTTCCCAAAAGGACGCTCTCTAAGCGGGTTAGTCATTTCCTTAAAGAAATCAGTATTGAATAATTTATTTTGTTGCTTAGTTGTTTTTGTTCCTTTTTTGTGAAGAAGATGCACATTATGTAAAGCAATTATTGGATCCTAGCACATGGATTTAACTGTTGTTATTAATTAATTTATTCCCTTCTATTGGTTTTCATATTAGTTAAAGATAATGACCATTATATTGTGGAAACGGAAGTCTTTAATTTTTAACTATTAAGGAGTATTATAGATATACGGAAGCCTCCCTCCTTGCAACATGACGGTGCAAAATGAATTATTACGATGTAATATTTTATGAAATTATTCTATAAACCACTAGCTATAACCAATGAAAACATATTAGAAAGAGTTACTAAACTAAACATTCCATCAATATAGATCAAACATGGATTAAATTAATCTGATTCAAGTGTACATTTATCACTATCAGTGGGGGGGGGGGGGGGGTTAAAACAAACAAAAATTTTAATATTACTAATCACGAATGCAAAGATTTCCTTGTTGAAACGCTATTAACTAAAAACATTGTTGTTACAACACTATTTGATGTAGACAGAAACGACAAGAAACAGCTGGCCGTTTCAGGCTACTTCAACATTTACTAGACAAACGCTCTAAGCTCCAAATTAATTAGAAAAGACTCATCAAATACGTGACAATCATTAGACCCATCTGGACTTATCGAATATAGTGTAGGAGCTCCACTAACCCATCGAACTCCTGTTGTATTCAATCCTTACAATCCAAAATCCTTCGTAACATCCTCAATGCTTACATGCTCAATCCATAATGAACTTAATGTCCCATTTGTTACTGATTTGGCACGAATCCGATATCAATCTTTTCATTACAAACTTTATTCTCTCTCGAACCCACTCGTTTCAAACCTAGCAACTTTTTCAATTCCGGCAATCCTCCGGGCCGACTGAAAAGAAGATGGCCTCGTGACCTTCTTAGTTGAATTTTATATTGAATACTACCACTGGGTAGTTTATTTACTTATCTTAGCCATGCCACTATGTACCATTGCCATTTACTTGTTGTATTGTTATAATACTGTTGTAAATTTCAATAAAAATTAATTTTAAAAAAAAGTATTTGTTGGTTTCATAAATAATAGTATGGAGGTTGTAATGAGGTTATATATTTCCTTCGATTCAAATATTAAAATTGATGGCCCATTAATGAATGATTTAATCAGTATTTTAAAGGCAGCCTGGATATAGTTATGATTCCATCGATGAATACATCGATTTAGTTTAGAAACTTAGCCATTCATTACATTTTTATTATTATTATCATTTATTATATAAGTATTATATTATTATTTATATAACAGCTGTAGATGCTGCTACAACTCCTGCCGACGATCCCTCTGCCTGACCTTGCGCTACTTAACCCTGATTTATTATCGTTCCAATTCTCGGAGCCCTTTCAACTACTCAGTAGTTCAGTAGACCAGGGATTTTGAGATCGATTGTAAAACAGTTCATGTTGAGGATTATAACATTTATTCAGTGTTAACAAACGCTATGTTACTTTCAAGATAAAAAAAAATGAACCCATATTTCCTCGATTAATAATTATTGCCACTTCCGAAACTCCAGACTGAAGACGGATGGAAATTGTGAAATTACCTATAAATCTGCCAAAAACTGGAAAGAACCTCGGATAATGTGCGGATGAGGAATCGTCAATCCTCGAACATCTCTATAGAATAAACAAATAATCATAAACTGATCAATTAAATATTTGACTACTTTTGGAAAAAGAAGACCACACCAGTGTGGACTAAAGAAGTTAAGAAAGATTTTAAAAGTTTAACGTTGCAGAGCTTTACATGTTAGAAGGAAGTGAATTTAGAAACAGAGTAAAAATCTGGGAGGGCATCAGGATGAAAAAAGTCCAAAGAAGGCTGAACGAAGCTGGGCAGAGGATCAATAGAAATGTGCCAGTGAACGCATGAAAGATTATTGGAGAAAGAGAAAACTTAGGCAGAAGAAAATAAAATATAGTTGTAAACTGATCTAAAGTGATCAACACGAAACATCCTCTTAATATTTTTCAATACATACATTAGAGATTTGGTATTAAATCTACTCAAACAATGGTTCGAACCATCAATATTCTGACTAATGAGACATACCTGTGGTTTAGCAGTTAACATAACAAACTTCTATACCCAAGGTCGTGTGTTCGCAGCCCAGCAGGTGGTACAAGGATTTTTTAAAAGGAATAAAAAAACCCTTGGTCGTGCTGTTCTTCAGGGGGTACGTACAATGGTGGTCCTAAGTCACTGCGGTGTCCATCACTCGTTAAAGATCCTTGTCCTTATTATACCTAGAAGGCAAACTTTAAGGCTCCCACTTTAGCATCGTCCGATTAGCCATAGCACCTTAAAATATATATACTTAGTAGGATTATATTGGTGATTGGAGCTAGATACGGATTACGCTTTAGTAATAAGATTATGGCCAAAATCACATGATATTGGAATGGCGATTGTTATTAAGAGAGAGCTTAGAAGTAATCAACTTAATTCTAACTGATATCTATTTTTCATCATATATCAATTGAGTCCACTGCGCTATTAACAAAGTACAAGTTTCTAGATGTTAAAAATGAGCCTTTTCCTTTTGGAGATATTAGTTCATGTGCAGCAATACAGTCCTTGCGATTTCGAACCGTTTTCCGCTCCTAAAGCCATTTGTAACTTCCAAGTTGCAATCCGTTACGTTTATTGATCTGCAAACCACTTCTTTAACCTGCTCAGGAATTCTTCAAATCAGGTTTTCGACCTTTAGTGTCATAATATGTCCAACTAGTTTTGTAATAACTTATGATACGGCGAAAGGTAGATCTATAATCTTGTAATTAGAGCAACTTTATCTGTAATTATTTGTAGATCAAAAAATTATTTGTGGATATTAAAAAACTCATTTCGATATTTTACTTGTATTTGCTCAGCCTTGCCTAGCACAATTATTTGTAAAAAAAAATCCAATTTTTTATATACATTATTTCACATTTTATTTTATTAATAATGTTATTTATTCTATTTTACAAACAGAATTGTAATGGTATAGTAGCAGTATTGCCAATAGTAAAGGTACAGAGAACTGATGAGATATACTACAGTGCCATATTGTATTTACTTGTTCTACATAAACAAAAATTCTCTTTTTGGGTAATGGTTAATGATAAAATTTTGTATATTTATATTTTGCATAAATATTTGCATGGTAAAAATGGTAGAATTTTACCATATCCCATTTCCTAATTATGTCTTATTCTTCTTGATTCAACTCTTTTTTTTTTCTTGATTTCAAAAATGGTTCTTTTTTTATTTGCTTTCGTTGTTAAACATTTTGTTTAAAGTAATTAACATTTATTAATTTTTTTCTATACTACTTTTTACCTTACAAACGTTTCCTCATAGCTGTTTTAATTAACATTAAGAAAAGGTAATTTTAATAAACAATACGGACTAGCAGTGAATTTCTCACAAAAAAGAAATACTTCTTAATAAATTATTGATAATATTATTTCATCAAAACACCACTACTTAATTACTTACATACCATACTTATATAAGGGTCTTACCACGAAAAATCTTAAACTGATTTGGCCTCACAGTTTAAGGAAGATAGTTAAGTATGTCTTAAAGGCTAGAAACCATCCAGTCTGGTATAAACAATAAAGTAGGATTAAATCACTTTTTTCTGTTGTTTTTTTGTTATCACAATCCATTTTACACTATTGGATGAAACAGGTAAAAGTATTTTATAAACTTGACCTAATTTATACTTGAATTCCACTCAAAATAACTCTCTTCTCTTCCGTTACCAAATTTTAAACAGATTGTAAGGTATTGATTTCATAGTAAAATGTTTTTTTTTAGGATTGAATGTGTTACAATAATCATCGGAATAGATTAATAATTTAATTAAAATAATAATTAGTTTATAGTTATATTATTTATAACTTGTATTTTTATTTACATGAATGTATTTTATTTTCATTTTAGCGTTATTATCATCGTTCTACTTCAATAACACTTAGATCAATTTATAAAACAATACATTTAACCATGACTAATAAAATCATTTAGGGAAAAAGAAAAGTTCAACTAGGTATTGATATTTTAAGTTATTACTAGTAGGAATTGCACAACTGTTAAATGACCTTTTAGTTAAATATAATTATTCTTATATCAATGGAATTATAACCAAACTTAAGTTGATTAATTGATTGTACAACTCAAGGCCGCTAGGTACCTTCAGTCTCGCACGATACGTCTCGAGCATGTCAGTGACACGATCTCTTTTCCACCAACCAAAAGTCGCTAAAAGGGGTTAAAGAAGTTTTCACTTAAAAAAAAAAACAATATTCTCACACCTTTCGATTAATAACAAAACAGCCATACACAGGTCTTTCCTACTCCAACTGCCCTAATTATTAAAAGCCAGATCTCAATGAATTTCCCCATTTTTCAGTGATTGTCTTCTGGCAAAAAGGATGGAAAAAAGTGCGAATCGAGGACTTGAGAACAGAGCCTCCCGGAGAAGAAAGGGCAGCCCGGAAGCTGAATGTCGAGATTCCTTCGGTGAAGAGAAGTGACGAGGATGAACCTGATTCGGACTACGAAATATTTTCCGATATCGAGCAAGACTTGGATGGTACTAATTTTCAACTTATTATCCAGATGGCGGTAGTGGGCCTAGTTTTGTAGATAAAAGAATTAAAAAAATGTTTGAAATCGCCAGAAGAACACAAGAGCCCATGCCATTATGTAATCTACCAAAGTTCGCAGCTATATTTAACACATTTTCTCATTATTTAAAACATCATCAAAATTTCTTATTGGTTTCTCAATTATTTAATAGATTCGAACTTTGGAAGGTCCGATACTCTTTTTTACCCTAAATTGTATTAACGACCCCATAAATCCGTTTCAATTTATAATAATTATTCGAAATTATAAAAAATTAATTCAATAAATTATTTTATCCCTCAGTTATATATTACAATTAATTATTAATAAGCAGAATGGTAAACCCACTGTTCCAGCCTCTTCTAAATATCACAAGGGTCAATCAATAAAATATGAATTAATTTTATTGATCAACATTTTTTTTTAAGTTACTCCCCATCCTAAGGGAGGGAGGGAAAAATCGCTTTTCAGATGCATAATATAGCTCACAGATTCGCAGATGAATCCATGAAACCGACTTTTGGGAAAACACCAAATACCTCTTACTGTACTATTTATTTATTTTTAATACTTTCATAACAAAACAACAATTAAAATTATGTTAAGGGTGTGCTCGTAATTTTAATCCTCACAACACATCACATAAGTATGAAGTTGAAAACGTAGGATATAATAACCAGAGTTCCTTTAACAACCAACACTATTCATTAGGTGGTATTTTGTGGGGATGTGAAATAGTAGAGTGCACCTTTATCATAATTTAACACCTTCGAACTTAATTTAAATTGTGTGAAATAAAAACACTGAGTCCGAAAAATGTTTTTCCCGTGGTTTTGAACTCACAAAATAATTTGAAATTACTTATAAAGAAAATAAAAAAATGTCGACTTACATCTTGGTCAAATCAATCGATCAACTAATATTCGACTTGATTAATATTATACATTATTTTATATTAAAAATTCTAACCTCGTATTTTTTCTTTTCGACTATTTTCCATGAACATTATATTTTAGCAATTCCCCTTTGGAGGACTGTTATTTTGCATAACGTTCCAACTAAACATGTGAAAAGTCAAATAACAAACATTTTTTTAATTCTGTTTATAACACTCACCTTGAAATAGTTTATTTTATTATTTAATTATGGGAAATTCTAGTATCGTTGTATTGTAGAGCCAGCTAAAGTAATCATTAGGCAGTAGTTTAATAACCACAATCCATCGTAGAATTATAGTCCTTGCACTCTACTAACAATATGTTTAATTGTATACTTATTACATGTCACATTTATTACAGAAAAGCATCTTACCTTTAATCACCTGTTGTATTTTTTTTCTATATTCTGATTTTAGCTCATCCGTTTTACTTATGCAACATCGATTTCAGGTGTTCCAACATACAATTGACACGGGACCAGACAATAATACAACGAAGCTATGTACTAATTCTAATTATGGATCTGTTTCTTTCTTATTTACCATTACGGCCTTTCTAATACAGTAATAGTTATCTTATGTAAGTCTTCCACAATGTTTCTTTTGTCACTTAAAATCGAAAGTGGTCTTTATAAGGAAGTAGTTAATGAGAGAAAATAGAGTTTCTTATTAGCATATCGCTTGGTGAATCGATATTTAAAGGTTTCAATATCGAATTAAGATAGTTGTTAAGGAAAACGTGTGACATCTTTGTTTCAATAGTGTCAATTAAAACATATAAATCTAATTTATATTGAAGAACAAAATGTAGGTAAAAGATATTGAATAGGAATGCATACAAGAAGACTAATGTCTCTAAAATATCGATTTACTAACCAGTTAAAGTTATTAAAGTAAGGACAAGATCTGTTATTAAACAATTCGCAAAAAAGATATGATAAAGCTCATACAGCACTATAAAAACATTTTCTACACACAATACAACGTTACAAGTTTTGTACACCATATACTAAAAGGAAAGTGGAGGTAACATAGTAACAGCAAGGGAAGGTTATATTAAAAACAGCTGATCAGAAAAAAATATAAACAATACTTAACATACAAAACAAGTAAAAAATTTACTGAAAAAACTTTAAATGAGATTTAATAAATCTCTCTATCATATAAACAATTTTTTAGCGACCTTGCGATATTTTATTTATTCCTGCATTGTTATCAGAATTATTTTTCTCCAAAATCGAAATATTCCATTTTTTCGTTTTACTTACATTCTATCGACGGGATCATGACCTCAAAACTCTCTGAATAATTTATTGATAGACTATATCTACAGCACCGGTGAAAAAGTGGTTAAGTGTAATTTCTCCAAAATGAGTTTCTTGTACTTAAGTAAGCGGAATCGAGTTATTTTCGTAGTGAATAAGGGGCTAAGTAAGGCATTGGCTTGAAACTCCATTTATAGGCAAAAACTACGAGAATGATACGATTTCGGTTATCTGAAAGCAGTTATCTCTCTCTGGACAAAATCCAACTTAATCACTTATTCACCAGGAGTGTAGATATATTGATACAAAATTAAGGTATTAAATACAACGAATCCAAGTAGTTTATATATCGCAGTCACGATTAAGCTGCACCCAACAATACGCGAGCCATCTCCGAGCAAGAACAGGTAGTTACACTGCTCACTCCTGGCCATTAGTCTCTGCTATTTCTACAATGAAATCAATAAATAAAGTGTTTCATAATTAATGGTAATATACAATTTAAAATTTCTCTCAATTATATAAAAGTGGTTTTAATGATGACCGTGTAATATTTTTTGGAAAAGTTTTACTAAAAATACCAAGCCTTATGGTATTTATGATTGTTAGAAGAGAAAACCATATATTTTTTAAGGAATTTTGTAGGACCAGACATCGCCCAATACCTGAACCACTGACGCTTTCCGTTATATTGAAATAGTTATAAATTCAATAAATCGTTCTATATTACCAGTAATATATCTACAGCCCCGGTGAATAAGTAGTTAAATTGGATTTTGTCCAGAGAGAGTTAACTGCTTCCTTATTCATTTCGAAAATAACTCGATTCCGCTTACTTAAATGCATGAAACTCATATTGGAGAAAATTAGACTTAACTACCTTTTTCACCGGGGCTGTAGATATTCTCAAACAAAAAAAATTTATTTTCAGATTTTCTTTTGAATATTATTTGTAAATTAAAATTTAGTGGAATTATTTTTTTATCTGGAAGGAAATGGGATGCTTATAAAATATATATATATATATAATTATTTCCTCTTCCGACTTAAAACGTGTACCGCCAAAACAAGTCGAACTGGTCAACTCTTGAGCATTGCCATCTTTAGAGGTACAGATCTCACATAAGCAACTCATATGAAAAAAATGACTTGTGGATTCTAAAGCTGCAAAATTAATAGTAAAAATGTATATGTATAGTCCCATCCATATAAATAATGATCTACTTATTTCGAATTACTTTTAATAACTAATTCGTCATTCTTCAAATTCCTATAAAACGAACTTTTTATAGATTACGAATTTATTAATTCTTCCTATTACATAATCCACTACTTCATTGCAGACTCGTTAGATCCTTTAGTTTATTAACCCGATCCCTCCACAAAGCCACTGGTAATCGGCCTCTTCAATCCATTCTTGATAATACGCGGAAGGATGTTTCATCTTCTTGGTTGGCACCGCAATAGGGAACAATTGGCTAGTTTCTCCAAAACTCATTTTCTTCTCAAATTACATTAGTTTCGGAGACGAACCAGGAAATCGATCCATTAGCGGAAACTATTAATTTCCAAAAAAACTTCTATCTGATGTCTTTCAATAAAGTACAATTGAAAACCCAATTATTATTTTCAAAGATTATATAAAATGGCCGCGCTCTCTCTTTATTTGTAATTTTTGGCCTACTTCGGTCAGAAACAAATCGATTGTCAGCAAACCTCAGATTGTGGAATGCCTTATTATTATTTTTTAAGGAAACACATCTCCGTTAAAAATATGAAATTACCATAGATGTAATTCCAACCTAGCATGTTAATAATTACTTATAATTAATTTTATGTCATGCATACAATTTAGGCGAACATGAAACAAATCATGAAATCATATTATGTTTGGCTTATGCCGTATGACATAGTAATTATCTAAACTAGGCGTGGCAAATATTATCAGGCAAATATAATTCATATGGCAAATATAAATTAATTACAGTCAATACCTCATTCCAAGTTATCTACACCTACACTAAAAAGAAAATGGAGGTAATATAAAAACATAAACTACAAATACAAAACAAGTAAAAATGTTCATAAATATTTTTATTATATAAATAAAAACCATTGCAAAAGTTAAAAATCTATAGTGATTCGAGGTTACTCCTTTTGAAACTTTTTTTTTTAATTTGTTCATTGTGTTATAAATTATAAGTGTATTATAACAACAACTAAATGGCAGGAATGATACATAGAGTCATGGAAAAAGACAAGTAAAGAAACTACCCAGTGGTAGTACTAAAATAGCAACTTCAACGTAGAAGATCACGAGACCAGCTTCTTTTAAGACCCCTCTGAGGATTATCAGGAATTGGAGAAATAGCTAGGTTTGAAGCTTGTGGGTTTGAGTCTGGATGAAGTTTTTCATGAAAATACAGGTATATGGTTCGGGTCAAATCAGGAACAAATTAGACATTGAAGTCATTATGGATGACTTTATTCTTAACAAAGTATTAACAAAATATTCTTAAGAGCATTAAAGATTTTGGATTGTAAGGATTGGATACGAAAAGTATTCAATGGCTTAGTGGAGCCCCAAAGGTATACCTTATAAGTCCAAATAGGTCTTAAAATAGCCCTGTATATGTGTATTTTGTAATTCTTTGAGTGCTTAGGGCGTTTGCCTAGTAAGTGTTGAAGTAGCCTAAAACGGCGAGCAGTTTCTTGTCGTTTCAGTCTAGTAATTTTATTTATATAAAATTAATGAATAACTTCTTAGTAACCTCTCCATAGTAACCCATATAAAATATAAAGAGAAAAAAAAAATGTATGCAATATTTTTATTTATTTTTTTGCGGTTATATGTAGAAGATACAGAAGATTCAATCATAACACTTAACATTCATTTTGTGTAAGGATATAAAATTCCCTCCTAATTAACCAATTAAAAAATAACTTGTCAGAAGTCTTAGGACTTGCGTAATATAAGGCGGTAGTAACGGGTGACATATCCTCCACTTCTTGGACATTCACGCGAAACTAGAACGGGCAAGGAAAAGGAAGTGCCCGACCTCGACTTCTGGTTAGGAAATGCAGCGAACTATTTAAATGAAAATAGATGAAGTAGATTGTGGCTAAGTATCAAGTCACCTGTGCCTTCCACCGGCCGGGTTATTTAAAAAGCAGCTTTTACCGGTTTCGAAAGCGAGGCAGCCGCGGCGCTGGAAAGAAGGCAGTCGTACTCTCGACGCGGAGCAAGATGGTGGTACCTCGGGTCGCTGTACTCTTCCTTATCGCCACGGCTCTGACCATCATCAACACGTCCGGGGAGAGGGGTGTCCTCTTAGTAGGGGCTCGCGACGCACCCTGGCTAGCCAATGGTAAGTCCTAATCTTAGCCATCAGTTTCTCTTTTTTTATTTAATATTATTCGGCCTACTAGTTCCTGGAGAAACCTACGAGTTACCTAATGTTTTGGACACCCTTCCTCTTTAAGGCTCTCATCATATCTCATTGTTTTTTCTAATTTTAAAAATAGTTGACACTGATTATTTTGTTTTTTATATACATTCAAAAAATATATATTTAAATTTGAAAATTAACAAATATCGATTAGTACGACGTATATATTATTCACATAATAAAATATTATAGCTCAAATAAATCTAAAGATTGGGTTGCTATTCAGGAATGGAATATATAAAAGAAAAGAAAATCAAGTTAATTTTGAAATTTATTATAATTTCTCATTATCAGAAAATTCTAATATCATACAATAGTTTTTTAATATGATTTAATGAAAAAATATATATATCAAATCGAAAAAAGAGAAAATAATACATTTATTAAACACTTTCTGCTGATGATATTAAAATAATAACAATAAAATCTTATATGTAATCTTAAAAATAACTGTATAATTCTTATAATGTAGCACCTTAGCTAGATTTATATTCAGTTTGTATACACATCTGTTATCCTTAAGGAATCTGATCCCAGAATAAAATTATTTTTTATTCTAAATAATCACCTCACTGATAAACAAATAAAAAAAAAAGTTTCGAATACTGGAATCTTTAATACAACTTAATTAAACGTCTTCAATCCTAAACTGGCTAATCTTAAGACAGTTCAAACATCTTTTCCAGAGATTGCCCCAAGGTCTCAAAGAGCGCGAACGTTGAACTTTGGGTGGATATCATTTTATTTTTTCAAGAATTTTGTTTGTATATAAAGTAAGAATGTGTGGTAAGTAAAATATTATATGGATGTTGTGGTAATAACAATTAATTTATACTTGGAAAAAATGTAACGAATTTAATTGTAAGGACAGAGCGAAACTTTATTTACAACTAAAGGCAAACGTCTCGTTACAATTTTCACAGTAGAACGCGTTTCATTCTGCTTGGATCTAAAAGGAATCAAACTAAAATAACCACATTTGATTCATAAAACTCAATTTATAATGTTTTATGGTACACTTTTACGATACTGTTTCTTTAGCAAAGTAATAAATAATGTTTTACATTGTACTTGTATGTAAATACGTCAAATTTTATGTAATTAGTAACTAATTTTCACTACCATAACTCCCATCTAACATCTTACTTGTATGATCATAAAAGGTTAATATTGTTTAATTTTTACACATTCTTGCTTCATAAATAAAGAAGATACTTCTAAATATAAAAATGATAGTCAATGTTCGTGCACCTAAAGAGGCGAGATCTGACACTTTATTTGAGAAAAATTAAACCAGTTTGAGTAGTTTTTGAGTGTTTTCGAAATATACTACATTTTATTATAATTGCTTTAAGTGTTTGAATATCTAAATATTTTTTAAACCAATGTTTCAACTGTCTTAATACAAGCCAGTTTGGGGGAGACTTTTGATTTAGTCGTATTAATATTGTAAGTACGCCAAAACAGTTTACCCAATACCTTTTTTATTTGTAGGGTATTCAGATTATTTTTTAATTTTAATTTTGTAATATTACCACTGAGATGTGTTCAATAAACGTAATATTTTTCAATTTGATGTTTTTTTGTTTAATTTATTTGTTTATTGATTCATGCTAAAACTATTTTATGATGTAAGAATTTTTCTGGGAATGCAGGTTCCAATTATAATAAGTTTTATAGTAAATATGGTTTTCTTTTATTGTTTATATTCACTTTACTATTCCGGAATAACAATCCCATATTTAGTTATATTTCAACTGCAATGTTTTATTACTTTTTATATAATAAAATAAACACAATGCACGTTGTTCATTTAAAATTTTTCGTATGACTCTTTTACAAAATTGCTTTACCATTATTTGATTCTCCTAATGTTGCTATAGTAATACAAAAATATAAATTATAGTATAAAGTAATTTAATAATAGGTTCAACTTCTCTAGAAGTAATCAGTTTAATGAAACATTCACTATGAGGTATCCTCTTGTATATCCTTATAATACATATCTTATATATCCTCTTAAGTTATTATTGTTGTTTTTTCTTATAATCATTATTAGGTGTAAAATTTACAACATCAATCTGTTTTTATTATAATTCCCTTTTTTTATTCGTTCATCCTAAATAACTGTTCGCTTTTCAAAATAACTAATGGTTTAATTAGCAGCTTGTAAAAAAAAAATCGAAAAAGATCCCTAGCTGAATCAACCGCTTGATATCAAAACCGGACTTAAACATTTTTTAGTTTATAATAAATATATATATATATATATATATATATATATATTCATAATTTTTTTCCCCCGGTTCGAATGCCGGCCAAGACATAATCTTTTCTCTTCAAGATAAAAAATATATATATATTTATTTAATTCTATATATCTTATTCTAGCAAATAAGAAGTAATCTCAGTTTAAACATCCAAATGTGTGAAAATTTATTAAACAAAACAAAAAGCCAGTAACAAATAGCAAAAACTTATACAAAAATACAATTAGAAAAAAATATCTGGATAAACTGAATTAATGGTGCTTCTGAAGACTCTTGGAATGTAATGATGTGACAATTGACAAAATTCTATAAAACATATGTTAAAGAAAGCTTGTACTTCATTAGTAGGCGTAGGTTACATTATTACTTCTATATACTATACTATACCCTATATACCAACACTATCAGAAAGACTAGCAAAAACACTCAACGGTAATAAAAGTAACATTGATTCCGCAATTACTTTTAAAAAGACAGCTACTGTGTCAAGACTATTTACAAAAAGTAAAGATTCGGATAAATTAGAGTTAAAATCAAACGTCGTGTACGAAATACAATGTGCAGATAAATGCGGCAAATCCTATTTCGGAACATCGGAACAATACTTAAAACGAAGAGTGTACCAACACAAATATAGTTGTGATTCAATAATTAAAAAAACCCAATAAACCGGATCAAACAGCTCTCACTACACATTTTAGAAATACACAACATACATTTAAATTTGATAAACCTAAGGTGATACACCAAGAGAAAAATTGTTTCAAACGGAATATAAAAAAAATTATAACTATAGAGAAGTATAAAAATCGCGCTGTAAACAAAAAATCGGATGTTCAAGGTCTAATCTCGTGTTATGCTAATTTAATTAATTCTTAATGAAATAATAATAAAATAGTCTAATATGGTTCAAGAATTAAATAAAACTGCTGTTCCTAAAAATAGATTACCTATTCGTTGATCATAGCTATTGCAATATAAATTTTATTATATATTGCGAAGTGACTGATTGATGATAAACTGATATATATATATGTATATATATATATATATATATATATATATATATATATATATATATATATATATATATACATAAATTAATTATTTTAGTTGTTTTTAAATTATAGTGTCTGTACGTGATTTATTGATAGTAAAAATATAATATTTTATACTATGAAGAAAGGTATAAGACGGGACCGTTTTGAAAAATCCATCTCCTTGAGTATCGATTGTTAAGACGATGATAGAAAAAACTTTCTCTCGGCACACCTTATCTTCGTACCTCTACTTCAACGAGTAGAAAGTCAATGTTTATTCAAATTATTCAGTCCAAATTCGGGATATTATTACAGCACTTATTCCCCGGGAAGTAATAGCCAGTGCAGCCCTGGAGGTCTGTTGCAGGTTGCATAATAGGCTCAGATCTAGGCTAAGACAGTAGCTGATGGTGTCGCAAGGTTCATCAGGGTCTTCTGCAACCCTAAGATGTAGGACGTTCTCTAACTGTAAAATATCTCCTCTCAACGGAAGTACTCCCAGATAAGGGATTGTATTCCAATGGAGATTCAGATGGATATCAAGATATCGCTTCTCAGTAGGCCTTAAAAAATATTGGAAAATTATTAATTAATAGTTCTGTAAAACATGCTGATTTAAAAAGTTAAAATTATCAATTAAAAAAAACAAAATAGAATTCAAGTATTTCCTTTAGCAAACTATAAGAATTCGTGAATAGACGGAATGAAATTAAAAATTTTGGCGACCGAACACAGTTAAAATTAATGTGAGTAGCATTATTTTCCACAAAATTATATAGATATAATTTTGGAATATCTTATCACCTGAAGGCAATCTAGATTCCAGGGAATGTAGATAACATTGTACTATTGAATAAATTTAAATTTTTTTCTAAAGTTACTGGACTGCTTTTTGAGCCACTTTGTTCTCCATAGGTCAAGGGCAATATCCTCTCTAATATCCTCTCTTGTGCTTTTCAAACCTTAAAAATTTGAAAAAATAATCACAAAATTCAATATTAATTTATCTAGTCCTTATAGTAATTTTATGTCCTAAGCAATGTCCTTTCAAAAAGTTGCGAAATTAACCAATTTTAATTGTTGATTATTTTATTTATTTTGGGTTTTATAGTTCAACTTTCAAGTTCTGTGTTATATTAAACATTATTTACATAAATAGTTAAGTAAGGAGTTGTTGTACAATTTACATGTATCATACAAGTGTTTTCGAATTAAATTAATGTTAATACTAAGCATACATTATTTATTAAAATTAATAATATTACTATATTATTTAGATATCCTACATATGGATTATTATGCTGTCTAAAATATGTTAATTAAACTATTTTGGATTTCACCATAAATATTTGAAAACTATACATAAAATAATTGAAAAATATCCAAAAACAAAATAAAAAATTTATGATAGTTATGTTGTATTTTTTAAGCAGGTTTATGAGGACAAACATTTTGTCGCTTAGTTTAGCCATACAGTTTCTATGTTCTCTGTAAGTCTATTTGAAACCGAAAATAAATAAAAACACAACAAAGTTTGACATAATAAAATCGGCATTATTAATATTATTCAAATTGAATAGAACTTTAAAAAATATACCCAGTTCATATATTTAATTACCTTTTATATTTGAATATTATGTTAGTTTCTATGTATGATTGTTTTTATTCGTTTAGATGCATATATAAGTTAATAGTATCGCATGACAATTTATAGATACCGAATTATTTAACAGATAGACCCAGTGGGATCTTCAGACCCTCCTGGGGCTCACACAGCCTCTATAGTGTCACCCTTAAATGGGGGAAAGCCCGTTGTCCAGGGCAAATTACAGTTTCTACCATGTATTGAAGCCTAAGGGTTGTAGTAGTACAGTATTTTTTTTAATCATATTTATCTAAGTATCGTTGTATTTTGAGGGAGAATTATATAATTCCACCTATAATTAAAACATATTTAGCGAACCTGAAGGTTTGATGCTGAAACTACCCTTAACGCAATCTCCAACCTACGCCTCAGCCTAACTCTCGAACTTTTAGCTATCGGCTCAGTACTTATTTAGATTTTAGGGACTGGTTTGTTACTAAGCATAACGAATTTATAACTCATCTCAATCATCGTTATGCCATCACTTCAATTATATTGTCAGGTTGTGTGGTCTGCAATGACGAGTTATGTAATCCCCCAAATTCTCCAGTGGATTTCATTCGTTTGTAGAGATCTTTGATTGTCCATTTTTTAAAGGCCACGTTTCACAACAGAACTGGTGGAAGAATATTAGTTTTATAAATTCTTATTTTTACCACCTTTTTATATACGTATGTAAGTAAGCAAATCATTTTTGTTTATTTATACAGAATGTTCAAGAGGATTGTATTGAAGAATTTTGCCCCTAAGTCACCACATAGAATGCTTAACATTTTTCTCTCCGTGATATATGTTAACATCTATCATTCTCAATTTGTATACTCGATCCTCAAACATGACCACACTCCCATACTGTACAACATCATACCACCCATAATAGAATCAGTCCCCTATTCCTGTCCTGTTGGTGAAGGGGTCGTAGATATCTATAAATTGCCCGCTCTGGTTGACAATGGCGAACCATATGCCACCTCTCACCAGGACAAGAAACCTTTCCAGATCTATAAATCTATAAAGTAGAGTTTTTCCTTTTTAGTGTGTGTCGATTAGTATTCCAGTCCAGGAATCGATAGTTGTCCACTAGGTGAAAGGATCGGGTAAAAGAAAATCCTTTCATTTAGAATTTCATTAAAGGAAACAGATCTAGGTCGTTCACTGGCCCTAGATGGAATAAAATTGTATTATATATGTATATATCTTTGAACAGGAATCGGACCATTCCTTTTAATTCTTCGTTTGCTGTTGTCCCTTTATAGAGGTCGGGTAAACCCCAGGAGGATCTGAGGATCCCTGTGTCAGTTCTCGACAGTTAATAGAGGTCCTAGGTCCTACATTAACCCAGCACTCAATGTACTAAGCTAGCCCGCTCCCTTTTTCTCAGAATAAAATTAAATTAAACATTATCCCTACCTTTAACCCGGAATTATTATTTTTATTTTAAATATTGAATAATATTATATTTGAATTATATAGTAACAAAGATGTACTATGTATTATTATAGTAATTAATTAATTAATATATAGTACCTCTTTGTCATTATATAATTCAATCGCCTGTGGTTCTTATTTCTACTACTTACTACATATAATATTATTCTATCAATATACTACATATACTGTTATTCTTTACCTTATATTATTTTAATTTATTTGTATCTTGTATATTTAGCCTTGAAGAAGACATGCAATGTGGGTCGAAACGTCGGCTTTCTAATAAACAGTTCATCCTATATAAGATAATTTTTTTTAAAGAAATCATTCTTCCTATTTTTTCTTCGTTTTTTTTTTTTTTTTTATTGGCCTACTAAGGAACACGTCATTTCATTATTGTTCCTCACCATTATTGTTGTATTTATCATTATTCCTTATCATTATTATTGATACTTTATTCAATATTATTTATTTTTTATTTTGGATTTCTTGGCTTATGCCGGATAAATACGCCAACCCGGATTATGGTTAAGGGTATGGTTCATTTTCTGATTAATTTGGAATGTTGAAGAATATACTGGCAGTTCCCAGCATAACCGCTTTCTGCACTTCTTGAAGTTCCCAACTTATTTCTTCATTGATCTAATCGTTTCCTCAGGAATTAAATTAAATTAAATCCATTTCTGGATACAGTAATCGGCAGTATTTTTACTTACTTATTATTCATCATTATTGCTTTATTATTTTTAAAAATATTTTACTGTAGTTTGTTTCAATCAGAATATTTTTAAAAATTCAATTGGATTTTTTATTTGGATTTTTTTTTAAATTAAACTGCATCGTTAAAAAGGTTATTTGTCAATCTTATGAACTGTCCGACTGTTGTTCAATGCCAAATTTCAAATGAACATTCACTAAAGCTTCGCTCAAAGCGAACAGATGCGAAAACCCTGCTACGGTTTCGGCTGCCCTTGCCCTGCCTATATAAGGTCGACCTTATGACCAATTCTATACCACGCCTACGTAGCAACCTCTTTGTATTTTGTAAATGTTAGCAAAAAAAAAAAAAATAGAAAAAATCAGATGAGATCATAGCACGTGAGATAAGAAGTGTTAGCATCATTTGGTTTTATAATCACTCGTATGAATCATTAGATGATCTAGTAAGTTCCCATATGGGATATGGGAATCTTTTGAACTATATCATATCTTATAATCAAATTAACCCATACCATCATACCTGAATCATTTGCCCTTTATACCTCGGTTCAGAAACTGGTTGGATGCATATTATGTGGAATTAATCAAAAACAATAAAAGATAACCATGTCGGAATTTTAATGAAGTATATTTCAGTATATTGTGGGAAACATATTGTAATAATAGCCAATTGATTGTTTGAAATGGCATAAGGGGGGGGGGGCGGAGATTTGATACTGCCATTTTGTAAGAAAGGTTAAGGTTTAATTAATTAAGGTTATAGCATTTACGTTAAACCAATTTATACAATAGGGGTACTTATTTGTATCCAATGCAAAATATCATGTTTGATATGAATATTCTTTTATTTCTCCTTGTTATATCATCTATTAATCTACATACTTTATACATGGAGATTATTCGACCCCAAGGTATTGTTTCATATTTACGATGTTTAAAGTAAGTATGGGGGCGGGGTAGCTCACTTTGTAGAGCTCTGAGTTGCTATGCTGAAGGTCCCGGGTTGAAATCTGGTTGTGACAGATAAATTATTAAATTTTTAACAGCCACGGATGCATACACTGCATACCCTCCTCGGATTTTCCCTTAGGGCTTTTAAAATGGGTACCATTAATCAGGGGAAAAATCTTTTGGTTGAGTGTGATTTCGAACAAATCACTTCCCTGCATCAGCCTTGTCCTAGAAACAGTATTATCTTTACCATGTATTCAACACAAGACTCTTCAGGTGTTGTAGTGGTATAGGATTAATTGACGTCTAAGTTCACTTATCACTTTTTTTCTATACACTCCTATGAAATTAAACTATTTTTTTAGTATAGTACAAATTGTCGTTTCATATTAAACCGTGATGAGGGCCTACTACAAAAATCAAAACTTTGGCACATATTCAACAACACATTTTAAATCGGTCATTCTTACTTTTGACCTTACTCGATATGGAAAATTCTCAAGCCGATGATAAAACTTCTAAAATTAATTTCAGCATCGACTAAATGGGCATATTTATTTAGTCATAAATTAAAAACACAGGTTCAATTATAATTGCTCAATCATCCTTCGATTGAATGACTTAATGGCGAAAGTTCTCGAGCCGTAAAAGATCGCGCTGTACCTTGAACAAGATAGCTCGAGGTCTGAGGTCATGGCCCAGAGTCTCGTCAACTGATCAGTAAGTTCGTGCGTTAGTATGTTACTACGTCGTAGTAATATTTTATCGCAGTATATCATCGATGTATGACGTAGCACTGGGCTATCATTAAAGTGTCAGGATCAACAGCTGCTAAGTCGGTCAGTATGCCAACCTTTTTACAGGGGTCATATCTACCTAACACCTCGTCAAGCAGACCTGAATATTTTCGTTGAGATTCGAGTTAATTTATTTATAAAAAAGTATTCATAAAACATTGTAAAATAATCTTTCATGCTAAATTACATATTGTACTAGAAGCTTGATAATAACAACGAGCGAAAAAAAACATTGGGAAGTGAATGGTCCGGGAGGAAGTAAAAAAAAATTCCTTAAATGGTGATAAACTATTCAGAAACCGACGTTTTGACCCACATTGCAGATCTTCTTCAGGGCAAGATTCAAACATATTGAAATGAAATAATGTGGATAGAAAAAATAACCAGAATAAACTAATATATAAAAATGAAACTATTGGAGTGAAGCAGATAAAACACTGAGGATGATAATGGGGATAAAAAGAGAAACGTTCTTTTATGGTTTACTCCAATAGTTTTTTTTATATATCATTTCATGTTTAAGGAATATTTTATTTTACTTCCCCCGGACCATATCCTTCCCCATATATATAAGGGCAACTAATATTTTTCAGGATGAGAAAGAAACATTGTTTGCTTTTCATTTGAAATAATGAATATCGCTCACAAATATGATTCAATGACTTCTCTATATTGATTTTTATTGAAATAGTTATTCGGATATTGAATTCAATAATGAACGAAAGTGAAAAGCCAACATCAGGTTGTAAAGAAAACCTTTAAAAAATGATTCGAAAGAAGCTCAAATATTTATTTAATTAACCGATTCCCTCTAAAAAGGTTTACTGAATTGTTCGTCTGTTCTTAATTGATATTAAGGATATATATTTTTTAATGAAAACTCACTATTTTAAAATATGTCCAGTTTCCAAATCCTTCTAAAAAACGATTGTTGAATTCGAGAGTATCCATATCCAGAACACAGTGATATTCAAGTTGGTTACAAAATTTTATTTTGTTTAATTATTTATTCTCAATTAAACTCATTATTCAAAAATATCTTTTTTATGCATACAAGTATATAAATGCAGGGTAGCTCGGAGTGAAGAGTGCTGAGGTGCGAAGCCGGTTCAAATCCGGCTAACTATTTGATGCACATCTCATTACAAGGGATGCACCACCGGTATGCCTTAGGTGTAATCAAAATCTTTGCATCAGACATATGTTTGAGGAATGCTACTCCTATAAAAAATACTAAATCAGGTCAAAATACCACCCGATGTTAGAAAAGCACTTAGAGGCAGGAAATCTGAACTAGACAAAGTAGTGAAATTAATTACAAACTGTAAATTAATAACCAATATTTGATCCTCCATTGTCCTTGCTATAGATGCATTTGTTGTTTTTTCCGATTGTTTTATTTCCTTATTATAGATGTATTATTTATTAGTATGTGTGTGTATATGAATATTTTATTTATTATTATTTTTTTTTTTTAAGATAAATAGTTATAAAAATCAAAAATCTACAGGCGTTGATGACCCTAGGGTTTTACGCCTCTAAGCAACAAAAAACAAACAAACAACAAATCCGGCTGCGGTAGATAAATTATATTATCTGTTAACAGTCACGGATGGGCTCTGTGAGATTTACAGGCCTTGGACTCACCCAGTCTCTTTAAAGTGGGTACCATTATTTAGGAAAAAACCTCAGTCGGTTAAACTTGATTTCGAACAAATTAACACCCCATCATTGCCCTAGAAAAAGTACAATCTCTACCATGTACTGAACCCAAGAACTTTCCTGGGTAGTTGTTGTTGTTTATTTAACGTCACTTTATGCTGCTAAGGCTAATCGGACGATGCTACAGTGGGAGCTCTGAATGTAGGTAGGTAGTTGTGGTATAAGTTTTATTTATAAATTAAAAAAATTATAATTGTTATGTGTATAAATTAATTGACACTAATTTTTTAATTGTATTTATTCTATAATAGTTGATGATACAAATCATATTACCAAAATTTCTCTTAAAGTCAATTTATAAGATTTTACTCTTATGAATAAATATAATTAATTAATTAAATAATAAGAAGCAAAAAGAAGAAGATGGTGACCCGTTAACTGAAACATAAGATAGGAAAGAGCGGTGATATTGTCATGAAGATATTGTCTTACAGCTGTAACCTCTGTAACGAAATTAATACGCACTCTTGTTCCTTTGTCTGGTTCAGAAGGTCAATTAGCTGTTTGTACTACGGAAAAATAATTATAACACATAACTATGTACAGGCGGATATGTAACTATAACTAATGCTGATTACGAAGGCATAACTCATGCCAGTGTCATTGCAAGGTCTTCGTGCGCCTGTGACGGTACAATCTCGTATGTCCCCGATCATAACTGAAATAATTTTTGTTTAAAACCCTCTGACAAAAGGTTTAATTAATATATATGAATATAATGAGACATATAAACATCCAATTTCAGTAATGCCATTTTTTGTTATTTTCCACGTTTGAACTCTCCCAACATGGCTGTCTTTGAATACAGTTCCGATTCTTACTCTCACTAAAAATTAAATTCTGACGCTTTAAAGGAACTATATCTCATAAATATAACGACGAAGCCTTTTTTTATTTTAGACTTGGCAAGTCTTATTTTTTAAAATAATTTCCCACAGTTCGATTTAACCTGAGAAAAAGTTAAATAATAAAAATAGAAACAAAATTAGTTCAGCTGAATAATTAACAAAAATCTAATGTTAATAAATCAGAACATATAAATCATTACAATGCTATAGCAAATATGTCAATTCCTGAGATATAGAGATAGCCAATATTGTGACAAGTACTTTGTTATTAAATTATTGTTCTTCCGTGATCGGCAAAAATTGTTTTCGAGTTTTTCTCTTTGAGAGATCATACACAACGTTCATCATATATTGTACCCTTTCTTATTTTTTGAGAAAGTGAAAAAATAGCCGATTTATAGCAGTGTTTATCGACCATAATCCAATCTAGAATTTAATATCGTGTAATTTATTCCCTTCTATCGCTTTCAAGCCAACTAACTCCCGTGAATCTGGTAAGGCACAAGGAACTTTCTGATTGAGGCTTGCCAAACATTATTTCTAAAAACCACATCTCATAATAACTATTTAATATGAAAAAAAATAATAATACTAAAAATTGACTCAAATTTAAGTACTTGTATACTTGCCGGTCTCAATGAAACCTACCCCCTTATCTCGTATAACCACATCTTATCACACGTCTTATTTCAGTTATATTTGTGTGCGTTATTAAATTGTTTCCTGAATTGTTTCTTAGTGTTTTGGCTTGTTAATCTTGTTTATTGTCTACTTGAATTTCTGTATTGTTTATTAAACTTAATTTTGTTTTTCTATTTTATTCCTTTCTTTATTGCTTATTTAAAATGAACAGAATAACAGCTTGAGAATAGCTTTCCTTAAAAGAAGAATTATACGGAAGATCATTCCGTCTGTGAAATACTTCCCGAAGTTCGGAATAATTCGATAGATGAAATTATTTGAAAAAGGTCATCAAATGTATTTTGAGAAGGTTAGAAATGGAGATATTTTCGTCTTAATTGTAGGGAAAATATTTATATAAGAAGAGGAACGTACCTAGAGGGCTCTAGAATTAGAATTTTGTATATTTCAATTTCCATTAATAAGAATAAGAAGGTAGTTGTTATCGGTATCAGAATTATCAGTGTTCAGGTTATAAACAACGGCGGATAACAGTACCTGGAGACCGGCTAATCCACAAGTACCCAAATTTACTTTAGTTGAATATAAGAACGAAAAAAGTAAACATCAAATAGTTTTTAATGTGCATTTAATGTTTTCATAAAATGTATAAATGTTAGTTCTTCTATTTCCATTATAAAATATAAATCCTAAAGCAAATATGATTAACAAAAATGCAGTCGGTTTTTGATTTATAGATCGTGATAGCATGAGTATTGAAGGAATCATTTCGACTTAAAATTCAGCAAAAATCGATAGTTTGATCTATGATTACCATAAATCGATGTTTCCCCTTCGTTGCTAGGCGACCTGCCAGGCCCGAACCCCTCAAACGCTAAGTAATATCCAAAGGTATATCATTAGCGACCGCAATATCTCAAAGAAGTGCAATGAGGTTGAAGGTTGGGATATTTTGAAGGTTATTTCCAACTTAATGATCGTTCGCGGGGGCCATGATGTATCTAGTTAGCACAGGCAATTCCTAACCTTAACAACTCTTCCTCGAAACTTTCATTTTTTAATACCTAAAGGTCAACCAACGGATCGGCAAGAATGCTTTTACTATTCCACCTCTGTTTAACCCTCGACTGTTGGCCCGTAGCATCTCAAATTAGCTGTATCCATTGAATGAAAATTATTAGGGATTCCGTAATCCGGAATCTGTAATCCACGAGCGTTTTTTCCTTATTTGGTAATCGAGTCACATCTGATGATATCTTGCTAGGAATCTATTAGTAAGTATTCAATTAAGCTACGCGTAGATTATAATATAATTTGGTACTTTCTTCTTATACAGCTACCAGTGATGAGATATCATAAATATACAATCCGACTCTAGCGCCTCTGTTTAGGAGTTTTGACTAAAAAAAAATATCTTGAAGATGAAAACATGAATATATTTAAATTAAAATAATAATAATAAAACAATTATATATTATTTACAGGTACATCTATAACTGTAATATAATTTACCTTATGTGGAGCTTATTCTTTTACCAGTTCTGATGTCCTGCCAGGAGCTCTTGAGCTCCTCACTCGGTGACTTCTTCCGTTCTTCTGACAGTGGTCTTCTACGTGTTTTGAGTTACTCGCTCAACTTAAAACTCTTGCATCTTTTTAGCATTCGTAAAAATTCATCCCTGTTCATCATTGTTTCCCGGAATACAAATTTATCCTTGTCCCATTTCTGCAATCATGCCATCTTTTTGTCTCAGATTTTATAAAATTACATATTTTCTGTCAGGCAAATTAGACATTCCGAAGAAGTATCTATAAAACAACATTTCATTTTAATTCATGTTATTGGTTCTATCTTTCTCTATAATTCCTCGTTTGATGTCGATTTGATATGTGTCCATTAACTCATCAGCTGCCTAAATCTACCTTATTATCCTGCGTTCTCTTTTGACTACATCATAAGTATTATTCATGTGTCCCCGAAGCACATAACACTTCTGGCTTTACAACTCGATCATAGTGTCTTAATTTGCTACAATGCTTCTTATTATATTATTAGAATATTACAAATTATAGAATGAAATTAGTAGTGGACAGTTGTTACAAAATTTCCCAATTTTCTCTTACTCTGTGTAGAATCGACCTGTTCCTTGTAACTAGGCCTGCCAAGGAAAACAAAAACAATGAAGATGTTTAGGTCACATCTGCTAAAATCTCTGTGACAAACATGCATGAACTTTTAAAACTTTTTTTTTTTAAACAAACCGAATTTTTTGCTTTCTCTGTCATTAATAATGGTTCAATATCTAAACAAAATATACGTTATATGTTTGTATATTTAAAGTCAAATTTATATATTTACTTAATCTGAGTTAAACTTGCGAAGCACCATATCGGAGAAGTATCGACAATCCTCCAAAAAAAAAACAACTAAGTTAAGGCCAGCGTTTAGCCAACAATGCTGACAATGAGATTACAAAATGGACCATTGTTGGTATTTCGGTGAGAGCGGTTGCCACACCTGCTCCTAACCTTTCCTATTAGCGATACTAGCGCAACCAATTTCCTGTATGTTCTTTACACAATAGTAACTGTTTGTACCGAGAGACAGCGCTCTTGTTTTGTATCTATTCGAACTTGTTGGCATTGTAAATTAGGATAATACATTGAGCACTTTCTATTCGGGGCGCCATCACTGTGAAGAAGAAATGATATAGCAATCTTGTAACCTTTTCACTTTTGTTAATGTTATCTGTTTGCCATATTTTTGAAATGAAGCATCTTATGGCGCGTTTGGCGAGTGAGAGCATCTGTTGATGTGATACCGTGATGCGAAAACTTCGAGCAGCCCCGTGACCGGTTTCGAGCATAACGAAAACTTCTCGTTAAATTTATTATTTAATTGAACATTAAATGTGCTCAAATTTAAGTTATTTAAAATCACGCTTTAAAATTTTAATATTAATAAAATTATTATCCTTATAATATTGCGCTTCAAGTGCTTTAATGCCTCGTTAAATGTGCTTCTCAAATTACATTAGATGATGGGAGACAGATACTCATGGTTGTTGTATATATTTCACCTAACCAAAAAATCAATGATATCATCTCATTTTTACACCGTAGCTTATTTCCGTGCATTATAAGTGGTTCAGGAATTTTAAACGAAAATTTAGATGAATAACCCATGATTTTAGCTGGAGACTTGTCGCAACAGATGAGTCAGCACCATTTATTACGTTTCTTCAACAAGATTTTCAGCTGTATATTAATAATAATCCAAGGGAATCTACAACAAGATATGGCACAACAATAGATGCAGTATTTACAAGACAGCTCCATAACGTTAAAAGGAATAGTTTCGTTGCTTATTTTAGTTATCATCGGCCTATTGAAACTTTGATACCATCCGAAACATCACCGAGTGTTGATATTACAGAAATAACTGATGAAACTGAATTGTAATATTTTATTTGGATTATAATGGTCTTTTATGTATATTTTTTAATGAAAATATTATTATTATATTTTCTTACACTTAAATAATTAATTCTTTCCCAGTAACATCCAACTTCTATGTTTCACATCTACCAGGCGTCCCGCGACGGCTTATATTTTTGTTTTATTGAATTGATTTAAGTGGTTCACACTTATCCTCTTGAAGAGGATACAAACTTTCAGATCCAAGTTGTATAGAGCTAGTATGATATCATATATAATCACGATATACGATAGTATATGGACAATTAATTGAACAGTACTAACGACAGGTTATCATGATTTCCTACCCTAATGCTATTAGTAATGGGATATGTGTTCGTGCAGCTTGTGCTGTCGTGCAATTACTTGAAGCAGCACGATCTGGCCAATTTACCAGATGTAGATATTTAACGGTAGTAAGGAATGTTTATTTACCTTTATCAGAAGTCTTCATTCTTTCTTTTTTATAAACTCTAAATGGCCCATTTACTGTGATTTTGTTTTTAGTATTAAAATAATTAATTATAGCAATAACAGTAAGAGAAATAATAACATACATCTATAGAGTGTTACTTAAAAAATGTTTAATAAAATTAAATAAGTCGTGTAGGATAGTTTCACCACAGCGCCGTGTTATCTTTAACATAAAGCAACCTGGGAAAGCTACTTAGGCCTGCTTGTTTGTAGAAAAATGTCCTCATCCCTTTAATCCCTGCATGTTTATTATAACCTTTTTTGTTTACTACAAGTTCTTGTTAATTGTTAACATCTATTTCATTCCTGATATGTTTAAGTATAAATTAAATATATAACATTTCTATTCAGTTCGAAAAGAAATAACTTGTAACTATTACTTTCGAAGTTAAAGATACTTTACAATTATGTGATCTATATGTTCGTTCTATTTTGTCATCCATATGATACTTGCGTTTATTTATTTGTTTTCCTTTTTCTGATTCTTTTATTTTTTTTATAATTATATCCTGGTGTTTGTGGAGTGTAAATAATCTCTCCCTACTATATGTAAACAAATTATAGCGTATTTAATATATTTATAAACAAATATATGTTGGAATAAAATAAAAATGGTTCGTAAAAGATTGAATAGGACTTAAAAAGGACAACAAGAACACGAACGGGTTATTCAATAGTAATTGAATATATTTAATAATTAATTTATTATAACTCTTATTCTATACTTATTCGATCTCTTTTTGGCAGGCGAATGTACTAACTGCGTGGACGACAGTGTCGGAGGACCAGAGATCAACAAATGGAACATGCCGATCTTCAAGTACAAGGAGAAGAGGTACTACCTAGGAATCTTCTTCAAGGTAAGCTACTACGGTATATTATTTGCATTTTATATTACTGTAAAATTAGCTATTCCTGTCTCTAATGTATTTTGTAATGGTAAAAAACAATTACCTTCTGCCAATAGAGCAACATTAATCTTCCGAATGAGTCTAAGAAGAATGTAAAGCAAATCAAAATCAGAATGTAAAGCAAGTTACAGAATAGATACTACAAATCACTTTCACTGTCCTTCTGTGTTTATACAATAAGATTTTACTCCCAAAAATAATGCATATTACAGTAATAATCTTAATTGAATAAAACATAAACTTTATCAAAATGGGGGGAAAGGAATAGATACAATACTACAGAAATAATATAGCTTTAGGGTGATGAAAAAAAAAAAAACCTGTACCAAAACGACTCATGAATAATCTCGGATTCGGTACATGAAGGAGACTGTATTGAAACAAATACTAAAATAATGGAGATTTGTTAACCAGACATATGTCTTTTAAGTTCCTAATGAAAAACGAAAACTATCTCTACTCCCACAGAGCCTTTCTTAAAGGATGTTCTTTGTAACACCTCTTCAAAAATTATAGTATCTAACATATATTTAAAAAGCCAGACAACCTTGATCGATAACAATTCAAATGATTCCGATCGATTAAATTAAATTCCTTCATTATGAGTAGGAGTTCTCCTTGATAGGAGAAGGTTCCTAAAACGAAATCGCAGAAATCAGAACCGAATCTATTTACTTTTTCCTTTTTTTATTATTATTATTAATTAATTTGTTTTTACTTCTTTATCAGTTTCTGAACAAAATCGCCGTTTTATGACAATTATTTTCGATCACAGTAACCGGATTATTATGTTATGGCAGTCATTAAAATACAGCATCATCGGCCCCTTATTTTTGCCACCTAGGCTGTCAGGTATATCTTACTAGCATTTTTTGCAAAATAATCTTCATGAACTCCTAGAAGATATTCCGCTAGGCATTAGGCAAAGGCTGTGGTTTATGCATGACGGTGCTCCAGCTCACTTTTCTCATAGTGTCACTGATTATTTAAATGCAACTTATGGAGACTGATGGGTTGGTCGAAACGGACCTGTTAAATGGCCACCACGATCTCCGGATTTAATTATTAATAAATTAACATTAGATTATTTTGTGTGGGGCTGGATGAAGTCCATGGTTTATTCTGCGGCAGTTGGCACGCAAGAAGAGCAAAGAAATCGGATCGTGGAAGCCGTAGTAACTATCAAGCACCATCCTGATGCTATACGAAGAGCCAGAGAAGCATGGATTCGTCGTGCTGAATGTTGCATTCAACAAAACAGAGGCCCCTTTGAACAGTTACTCTAAATGTTATAATAATAATACATAAATAGTAATAATAAATCTTTAACCTTTGATATCTGGTTAATAAATGAGTTTGAGATATATGTTAATATGAACTTTTTTGTTTATTTTGTGTTAGAGAACACATACCTAAAATAGTGCCGTGCAATTCCGAAACACCCTGTATAATTTTATTTATTGTATTATAATTCTGTAGGCAAGCGGTTCCCAACCTGAGGCAAGACAGGGATGGTGCGAGACCATCTTTCCACTCTTTCCAGTACTTCTTTATCTTAAAAGTTATATCTTTGAAAAGTTATAATTTAATTGAAAGTTATAATATAATTGAAAGTTATAATATCTTGTGATAGTACAACTAAATGTTTTATTTTTAATGTAATACTTGTTTTGTTTTTTTCATATATCCATAAAAAAAAATTTGTAAGGGGGGGGGGGGTTTGGGAGGCTTTCATTTTAACAGTGGGCAGGGACGTGGAAAGGTTTTACTGCTGTAGATTGAATGCGCCGTTTAGGAATTGTATGAGGAAAACGCCCAAGAAAATCACACGCGTATGCATTGTCGGTTTTTACATTGTTGTACTCATCTAATTGAAAAGGTAAAATCAACACCAGCCATTGACCTTCATATGGTCTATTGAGAGAGGAAATACTGATATTGACATTTTTCCTGCTCTTGTTCCCGTCATACTATTTTTGGTTAAAGAACAAAAAAAGTATCAAGTTTCTTGGACCTTGTGGACAATGAGCAAGACCTCAACTGTATCCTTTAAGGATCGGGTATACATTTGTCCCCCTTTCATGATCCTTGTTTCGGAAAATAAAATCAACCAAAAGGAGCATTGTTATCGAGCGAGCGAAATGAAAGTATTCCGGGTAGGCTACCTCGCAGAAGGTGATGCCCAAGGTCTTTTTCTTTAATTGGGTAATGGACAATATTAATCATTTAAAAGAATCCGGATCATAATATCAACGTTATACCTAAAGAAGACTGTAGGTTGGTAACTTTTATTTTTTATTCTTTAAGAGAAATACATGTATAGAACTGTTCGACTCCGTTAAAAAAAATATAAAAACAAGATGGATTATAAAGCTAATCATACAATCGCTTAAGAAAATAAAAGTGTTTAATTATCGACACAGTATCTTTTTTTAGTCTTTAAGACAGGCTTTATATCTAATATATATGACAGCTATATAAAAAACTCTCTGTGCAAGCGACTTGATTTATCTAAGTGTTTTTTGGATACACAATATATTTCATTTTCTTTGCACGGATAAATCTGTTGATTATTTACCACACGTTAGCAAGCTGTCCTTATATACCCTTAATACCTTATATACATGTACACTTTACAAACCTGTATACTTATATACCTTATATACATTATACCTTATAACCTGTCATTGTATACCGTATAGGTCAATATACCCTAGAAAAGCGCAGTTTTTCAAGATTTAGTTAACAGCTTGTAGGAATTATTCTCTGCTTTGTTGATGGTGATTGAAAATGTGACTCACATCGAATAGGTATGTCCACATTATAAGATATCATTCCAAAAGTACATCTTAAAAGCAATTTATAACATTACAGAACCATATCACTAATATATTTCTTAATAAATATTGTGAATGATAAAGGAGTGAATAACAAAAAAAAAAAACTTTACCGCTAAAACAAATGAAGGGTTTGAGGTTCACTACGTGGTAGAGACTGTTTCCAGGGCTGTGTGCCCACTTTATGGAGGCTGTGTGAGCACCAGGAAGGTGACAGATCCCACACTATCCATCCCCGGCTGATAAGAGAATGATACATATGTATATATCATTCACTAGCCCAATTCCCCTTCAATTAAAACAAACTTAACGATCGTCCACAATGGTCCCCGTAGTTGAAGCGACGTTAAACTAATATAAATGAGAGACTAACGGAAACGAACGCACAACATCCTTTTCTTTTCTTTTTTGTCTTTTACAGTAATCAGTTGTTTTTTATATTCTATTATTTTTAAATTGTATCCCTAGTTTATGATTTTTTTTCCTTTTTGTCATACTTTTTTCTGTTGTGTTTCATTGAAGTCTGTTATAAATTATTCGTTATCATTAACATTATTGCCTATAGACACTGAAATATTACTAATCTATATTAACTAATTAACTAAATTCTAACCAAAATATTGAAAACATAAAACTGAATTAAATAAATTGAAAAGAATTGTTCTTAACTAGTTGAAGTTCAAATTTCAATCCAAGACCCGGTGGCGAACCCAGAGAAAGTGATTAGGTAATATCCAACGAGTCTTGTAACTTAAATTTTTTTTTCAAAGGAATCGGTCGTTTTCTCTTTAAGTATTTTAGTGCTTATTGCTTTATAATTTAAGTATCACTATTGTTAAATTATATCATTGAAAAAGGGAAAGGTTAACAGAGACATTAAACAAATGTTAATACATTAGTGGAAAAATTATATCCATTAATTAATTTGTTTTACAATCCTAGAAACAAATAATTTTTATTAATAAAGAACTGAGCTGTGGTCCTAGTAAAAAATCCTGTAACGCCATAAAAAAGTTAGTTAGCATTATTTTTTATGGTAATTTCGTATATTGTTTATTCACACAGAACGATTTGTATCGGTTGAAACAAATATAAAAACTGTAATTCTGACATTTATTAAATTCCATCTTGACAATTTCACGCTCAAACAACTATAAGTTACTCGTACATAAAAATTTCAGATGTCTAACTTCTAAACTGACGGATTCCATACAATCTATGAACCCCTGTTATGTTAAAGGGGAAGCCCTTGGGGGTGGAATTATCCAAATTTCTTTCTTAAATTATACAAAGAACCTATCTGCAACTTTCAAGATGCTAAGTTCCTGATGTGCCTTTAATTATGTACTGTAATGGATTCTCCACAGTATCTAAAAAACTGTCTGGGGGGGCACAAGCCTCCGTGCCCCCCCCCTAAATTCGCCCTTACTGTAGCCTATGTGTTATTCTGATGTATATCCAATATTAGTGTAAAGTTTCATCCAAATCCGTTCAGTAGTTTTTGCGTGAAAGAAAGACAAACATAATAACTTTCGCATTTATAATATTATAAGACTAGTAGGATGTGGAAATAGACCACACAGTTATATATTTTAAAAAGCGCAATACATCATGCGTGAAGTGCATAGAAATCATTTTTTACTATTTTATTATATTTTGGGAGCGAGATAGCTCAATTTGTAGGGTCCTGAGTTGCAATGCTGAAGGTCTCAGATTGAAATCCAACTGTAATAGATGAATTTATTTAACCCCTATGCATACGAACCCTCTTGAGGCTCCTCAACATCTATAAAAATTGGTACCCATAATTGGGGCAAAAACCTGACTGTTAAGAGTGGTCTTGGGCCGATTACATTGTATGCTCACTAGTAGACCACACGTCGTCCCTATTTCTTATTGTACTTAATGATTTTAATCACTTAGCCCTTATTGATAAGGCTGATGCTGACATCCAAAACGATCCACTTTCTTCATTAAAAATATATATATCGCTCTTAAGCGAGTTACATAAGAACCTGTTACTCCGGACTAACTGCCTGGATTCTTATGATGGCTTCCGTAATATGACTCTTATGACGACTTCTTAACTTGAAGGACTTTAAATGATATAGTCCAGGATCTATGGTCCATTTTTTCACTTGATTAGTATCAAGCAGAATCTTCGTGAATAGCTCCGTTTCGATGTGACGCCCAACAATTTCCTGTGCGAAAATTCTCGATTGTGGTAGCTAACAGAGGTAGCAAGGATAAAATATGTCGAGTTGATGATTCTCAGAAATTTATTACTAACTGGGTTTTTTTTTTGTTAAACCTCAAGATAATTATCTAAATTATTTGAAAAAATATTTGTCCTACAAAATGTATTGTTTGATCAAAGAGTCTCCTCCTTCCAACGTATATCGATAACGAGGTCATCAAAAATGATTACTAACCAACTGTTTTTTTTTTTTTACTTATTCTTTTTTTTACTTCGTTATCGATACATATTGGAAGGAGGGGACTCTTTGATCAAACCATACATTTTGTAGGACAAATATTTTTTCAAATAATTTAGATAATTATCTTGAGATTTAACAAAAAAAAAACCATTTAGTAATACATTTTTGACAATCATCAAATCGACATATTTTAACCTTGCTACCTCTTTTAGCTACCATAATCGAGAATTTTCGCACAGGAAATTGTTGGGCGTCTCATCGAAACGTAGCTATTCACGAAGATTCAGCTTGATACTAATCAAGTGAAAAAATGAACCATGAATCCTGGACTAATATCTTCATAACATAAATTAATTTGCTGGCGTAATAATGTATTTTAAATTATTATAATCAAATGAAAACTTTTGGAGATATACTGAACAGAATAATCTTTACAGATTAGATTCGTAGGGGCTGTGTTAGTATTGCTTCATAATTTGGAAGTATTACTCAATGCTTTACCTAAGAGTTTGTGCATTAATAACTGCATCGTAAGTAATTAAAGTAACTCTTTACTTTTACCTATACTTATACTGAACTCTTTAAACTTATAGTGTTATAGGTTTTTTTTATTTATTACTTATTTTCATTTTATGCTTTAGTTTTGCCATTTACAACTTTTGCTATACGTGCCAGTACAATGCCCTTGCCCAATATACCACGATTTAGGTCATCAGCTAGTTGGCGCTCTTTCAGATTCGACCTTCGCCGTGGCTTCTGTTCTTCGACGTCCATAGTTCAAGGGGTCCTGAGTCAGTTCTAGGGCGATAACGATTTCCTGAGAGCTGTTTTGGTTAATTGCTGGCTTTGTATATGTCGAGGAAGGCAGCCCTTGGCTCAAATCCTGAACGGGGCAATCTTCTAGAACGTAACAGATAAGTTCTTCAAGATCCGGAATTGATTTACCTGTATGATTACTAAATCGGTGCTCAATTCCATATCACAGAAGTAAAAATTCCATATCCATAACACAGAAGTAAAAATAGAAAAATATATATACACATAGTATCGAAAAATCAATAAATAATACTTTACCACTAGAACCTAAGAAGTAATGTATTTACATCGTATAAGCTTGGATGTTTCCATCCCAACGGTTTTGCATGGAAGAGATTAGGTCAGAATTCCACTCAACTACCAAGTTTCCTCCAATGAAGGATACTCACCGTGCCTGGTAACAGAACAAATGATTATCTGTTTAGGCCGATCTTGAACATAGGTTCACTTTGTCTTACCATTAAGGTAAATGTTCCTAAATTTTGTCTTCATCTAACTTTATTAGATACAAAACTTCATCACATTAGCTTCTTAAATTATCCTTAACTGCAGCTGATTCAGTCATAGGAGGTCCTGTGCAAAATGATACCACGTGATCCTCCTGGATTTAAACTGTTTTCATCTATTCTTAGAGCGAAATTTCAGTTTCTTTAATTCATCACTTCTAGTCGAAATCACTATATATACTGCATATTCTTATCAGTTAATTCAACAATTTTTAAAAATTTATTTATTGAAATTTACAACCGTATTAGTATAAGAAAATAGGATGTATTATGACATGTGATTGGTAGAGAAACTACCCAGTGGTAGTACTGAAATAGCCAATTCGACTTAGGGGCCATCTTCTTTTCAGACCCCTCAGAGTATTATCGGGAATGGTGGGAATGGAAGAGGTAGGAAGAAGTAAGAAGAGTTAGGAAGAGGTTTGAAATTAGTGGGTTTGAGTTGGAATTAAGTTTTTCATGAAAGAATTGGTATCGGTTTCGGCCTAAATCAGCGACAACAACATTGGTCATTATGGATGATTTTATTCATAAAAAAGTAGGGAGCATTGAGGATTTTACAAATAATTTTGTATTGTAAGGATTGGATACGAGGGAAATTCGATGTCTTAGTAATGCCCCAAAGGTCCAATTAGGTCTTATAATAGTCTTTCATATGAGTCTTTTGTAATCAGTAAGGAGCTTAGAGCGTTTGTCTAGTAAGTGTTAAAGTAGCCTCAAACAGCGATTTTTGATAACTTAATTTCAAATCTTGACGCTATTCATTTTTTTCGCTTTTATGTATAATATATTATGGATTCTTAGATGATGATCTGTTTTAGGCGAACTGGTTCAGAGCCTCACAATATTGCCGCTACCACGGCATGCACTTGGCTAGCATCTCCAGTCAGGAAGAGAACGACAAGCTTGAGGAGACCATCAGGGACTTTGGTGAGCTTTAGTATTAATCATTATTATTGTTATTATTATTCCATCTTTAGGTGAGCTGTTACTTCCAAAAGTTGTTTAAGTCTTTTTTTTCCATGAATCCTAAGCTACACTACTATACTAAGTTAAACTATTAGACTGATGTTTTAAAACTGTATACCTTTTAAATTGTATTATGAAGTAATACTCATTAAAATTATACAAAAGAATAAACAATTATTTTAGCTCAAAATTGAGTTATACCACTTTCAAAAACAACACATTATAAGAAATAAAAACAAGAGTAAATTTAACCCCATATATTTATATAGATTAGCTTAACTCATATAGAAAATGTAATAAAACATATATAATGAAGATATTTAAATACTTTTGGTTTCAAAATCGGGTACATCCATTTTTTCCAAAATAAATTTTTTTTTATAAGTTATTAATGCCAAAAATAATGTATTACATATGTTTTTTCAAAATCGTCTAGATCATTAAAAAATCAATACCAAAAGATTCTATTTCCTTGCAAAAGTGGTTACACTCATTATATTAAATCAAAATTTTTGATGAATGAAAAAACAACTTTTCTGTTTAATTATATTGATTAAAGTGATTTGTTTTTAAAAATGTTTATTTTATTTATTTTTTATCAACCATAAACTAACAAGATATCGATATTTTCTTATCGAAGTATATCCAACAGATTTTTTATATTAAATGATATTTAAAAAGAGAATATAAAAAAAAATTGTCAGTAATTATTGTTTGAAGTTTATTGTTAGCAAAATATGGAAAAATAATAAAAATAGTTTTTTAAAAGGATTCTTTTTTAAAATTTAATGTTTTTTTATCTGTCCTGAAAGGGTTTTGAAAACGGATGTAACCAGTTTTGAAACCAAGCACCTCATTTCATAAATCAGTACACTGAAGTCATAATAATTGCAATAAGAAAGTTGTTTTAAATATAATTATTTAGAACGCACTAACGAAAAAAAATGTATTTAAAATTAAAAAAATTATTATAACATATTACAGCCAAAATTCTTTTGTTTAATTTATTTTAAAAAATTTCATACTCCAATGAATATCTAATTAAAAATGTGGATAAAAGGTGGCTATTATCTTATCAAAATTACCGTTAACTCATTTTTTATGAAGTGTATTTATTTATACCATATAATAATTAAATATAACAGAACAGAAAAATATTATAATTTAGTTTTAACTAGTACAGAGCGAACAGTCCGTAAAGGAAAGTGCCTACAAAGTTAGTGCCTGAATTGAAACCTACAAAGCACATCTGTATTGCTAGTCTAACTGACCGCACAGTTCCCGGCGCTCGCGAGTGAAGTGATTATTTTATTATTATTTTTATTACTATATAAAACGACAGTACGTTTTCTTTCATAATCACAAGCTGCGAAACCAATAAAACTCGTCTTTAATTGATTTTTAACTACTCAATTTTCATAATTTACACAACATTTAGCAGTAATAAACTCATTGATGTTTCATTCAAATAAAAAAAAAGTGGTTAATAAATCGCTCAATAAAGGAAACCTATCAAACTTATGCTATCTTAATATTAATACTAGCGAATCGACTACAAAAAAAAAAACTGTACTATAAAGTTCAAGGAAAAGTTCAAATATTGTGATACACACAGACAACTCTAACCTACTTCTGTTATTGTTTGTCGACGAGCAGGTTATTATAACGGCAGATAGAAATTTCGCAGCTCACATGACAAGGAAGTTAGAGAGGAATACAAAACCTGAGGACTAGAAATTATTATTTTAAAAAAAGAAAGAATATTTTGCGTTAGGAGCTGAGTTTGAAAACATTGATGTAGAAGAAGTATAAATAAATCTCTGCGATATAATACTTTAGATATATATATTTTTTTAGAAATTCAAACTGTTTCGTTGATATAGAAAAAAAACTTGTAGCACTACAACCCATGGATGGTCTTGGGTACTGTTCGTCGTAGAGACTGTACTGTTTCTACGACAGCGGCTGTGCAAAAAGAAGATTTGTACTAGATCAAGCTCAGCCGCTAGATTTTTCCTCCAATTCTGTCTGGGTGGGCCCCAGGACGGTCTTCTCCAGGTCCCACAGGTTCAAGCTCTTGCTGTTGCCAGATTAAACATTTATCTGCCACAGCCGGATTTGAACCCGAGACCTTCGGCACGGCAACTCATTGCTCTACCACTGAACTACCCGACTCCCGCGGTTATTAGGATCAATTTGAAATTATTCGACTAAATATCTGAACAAATTTCAGGCACTATGCACGAAATACACAGTTTCAGAAACAATAAGTATATTACAAACTGAATTGATTATTCGACTTGTCTAGAAATCTGAAGGAAGTTCTCCAATCCAAGTTATCAGGGTCTTCTTCCATAGCTTTCTTATCATGTTTGCCATCGAATGATGTTGAAAGTTTAGATTGTCTATGGCTGCATCTCTTGAAGATTAAATAAATTAAAACTCCATTCGTCAAAAAATGTATTGATATTCCTATATACCTGTTTACGATCAAGTGATCAGAATGATAAACTTTGAAGACATAAAAAAGTCGCTTGAAAACCAGCTGTTTCTATTGCCGTTTATAGTTTATAATAAAAATGTATAAGTAAACTAAAATATACAAGCCTAATTATTAAAAAAAAGGACTGTTGGTGGGAAGAGTATCGTTCTTTTTCACAATGAGAAGGAGGACCTCAGCCTCTTAGACAATTTTCCTCCACTCTGGCAATTTTTCTCCATGTTCTCATCCCCAGGAGCCTAAGATCTGCCTCCATATCGTCAAGCCATTGCATTCTAGTCTTGTCTCTTCCACTTTCTCCATTTGGATGTCCCTCCAAGATCAGGTTTGGGAGCCTTTCTTTATCCGTTCCTTGTATGTGGCCCATCCTTAGTTTTCTGATACAAGACACTATGTCGGGCTCTCTATATAGGTCCTTATTGGTTCTTCGTTCGATTATATAATACTCCTAAAGTATTCAGATTTAAATCACTAGCCCTATTTAATAGCTATTGCTAAAATTGGAAGCTTTAAAACCTTTTCCCTTGAAGTGGCCTTAGAAATGAAGGTCGCCCGATCCAATTTGTCTAAATGATAATCGAATATCTTGGCCAACTAAGACAAAGGCAAGAGATCGGAAGTTGCAAAGTAAGTGCGCCTGATTGCTCTGCAATATCCGCTCCTCAATTGAGTCTCTTTTGTTATCATGACGGATGTTGCACTTCCATAGGGCCTTGTGTCTCCTTCAGTTTTATGTTTTCGTCGAAATAAAGTCCTAGACGTCAGATACAAATATATGACGTAGATACAAATATATAATGCACATACAAATATGCGAGTATAAGGTAATACTAATATATAAGATAGAGTTCACAGCTGCTATGGTTTTTGATTCAGCATAATGTTTATAGTTTAGAAGCTTTCTTTATCATATGTTTTATAGTATTTTCTCAATTGCAACATCATTACATTCCAAGAGTTTAAATAAGAATCATTCATTCAGTTTATTCAGATATGTTTTTCTAACTGTATTTTTGTTGTAATTTTTGTTATTTGTTACTGACTTTGTTTTGATTTTATTAATGATTTTTCAGACATTTGGATGTTAAAACTGAGATTTCTTCTTATTTGCTGGGATAAGATATAGAATATAGAATTACATAAACTGAATTAATGAAAAAAAAAGAAGTACTGAAAAATGAAAGTAATGTCATCACATTTTCACGGCCATTCCTGAATCCATTTTGTCGTGATCCCTGTAAGTGCGTTCGTTCAAAAACGTTTATTTAATTCCCCCATTACTGCAGCGTATATTTTCTCATTACTGCAGCATATATTTCCCCGTTACTGCAGCATATATTTCCTCATTACTGCAGCATACATTTCCCCGTTACTGCAGCATATATCTACAGCCCCGGTGAATAAGTGGTTAAGTCAGATTTTGTCCAGAGAGAGTTATCAGCTTTCAGATAGCCGGAATCGTATCATTCTCTTAGTTTTTGTCCTAAAATGGAGTTGTAATATAAACAATAACTCCTTTTCTTGCCAATACCTTACTTAGTCCCTTATTCAATACGAAAATAACTCTAGTAGGCTAACTTAAGTACAAGAAACTCATTTTGGAGAAAATTATACTCAATTACTTATTCACCGGGGCTGTAAATATTTCATCCTTACTGCAGGATATACTTCCCCGTTACTGCAAAATGTATTCATGGCTTCTTTGTAAGAAGCCGTAGATCCTCGAATAAGGAACTGAATGAGCGTTCTTGTGAATTCGCCCTTTCCCAAGACTTCTTCACCAACGCAAACCGATTAGCGAATCTCCGACATAATTGATATCCACGATTTTTGAAAAGCATTCTCGTGAAAGTGTCTGAGGTTGAACTGTGCATGATTTGGCAAGTGTAGGATGTTGCAGATGGTGCTGCAATCCGGTGCACTTTTGATATCCCATCATTTGAACGAGTGTCTGTAGCAACAATCTTGAATCCGATCCTGTAATCAACCAGAGAAATTGTTATGGTTTTTATCAATGGTGTAACCCCCTAATAGTAAGGTTCCATCCGTGCTTCCTCTATCAATCATTTACAGTAATCTTTATATTTTTTTAATGATCAATATAATTTATTTTATATTTGAACTTAATATAGGGAATAACAAGCTATGGAAAAGAATCACTATAGAGGCCATTTTTTCGAGATGATTCAAAATTAACAAAACAAATAATTCCTCTTAATAATTTTTGAGAACGACTCATGTTTGTTCATTGAACGCCACTCTATGCTACTATGGCTAATCGGGCGATGTTACATTGGGAGCTCTAAATTTTCCCTATCCAGGTTTAATTAGGTTAGGGATTTTTAAAGAGTACCTGAAATCGTACAAAAATGACTCTTTAAACCAGGTCATGCAGGTCATTTATCAATCGATTCAACCTTTCCTGATTGTTGTTGAATAATTGATATTTTTTAATTGTTCGAATACTGTTTATGATGGATGGCCATTTGTCCTGGATTTAATCTTTTATTTTAATTAAGAATTTTGTTTTTTATTCTATTTTCTATATCAAAGGGGAGCGCTGAGTTGCCGTGCCGAAGGTACTGGGTTCCAATCGTACTGCTGACAGACTTTTAATTAATATGTTATCGACCGAAGATGGGTCCTATAGGATCTAGGAACCTCCCGGGGCTCACCCAGCCTCTATACGAGTCTCTATAGTGGATACCCAAATTAAGAGTAAAAATCTAATGGTTAAACGTAATCAAGGATAAATCACTTCCCTGCACAACTGTTGTCCAAGAAACAGCACAGTCTCTACCATGTGCTAAGCCTAAGAACCGATTTTGGATTTCTATTAAAACAAATAGATCTAAAGTATTTAAATTGTTCGCAGCGATGTATTTATACTTCTTCTAAATATAGGTCAGACTCAGCTCCTAACGCAAAACATTCTGTTCTTTTTAAATAATAATTTCTAATACCCAGGTTTTGTATTCCTCTCTAAGCTTTCTTCTGTGGTGTTAGTATTTTATTCATATTCACATAACTAGAGTCATGTTTAAATGGTGAATAACATCCGATATATAGAAGCTGCGTCTCTTTAAATACGCTGTGTTTTATTCCTTTGGGGGTTTACTTGTATTGTGTTAAAGTGATGAGGGATCTACAGAGATCACAACTTTGAAATTGATATTGAGATATTCTTCCTTTATTAGCCATACATACCTTCTTGTTGCAATAGAGATGTTCAGAAAATCTTTTCAATGGTTTTAATACTTACATTCATCTTTAATCTTAATTATAATTGCTAATTACCCACAAATATTGACTCAACTTAAATGTTGCAGGTTACAGCTACGAACACTTCTGGGTCTCCGGTACCGACCTCGCCGAGGAAGGACAGTTCTTCTGGATGTCGACCGGTAGGCCGATCACCTTCACCAACTGGAACACCGGAGAACCGAACAACTTCAGGTATGACAACGGAGAAGAGGAGAACTGCCTGGAGCTGTGGGATCGGGATGGCAAAGGACTGAAGTGGAACGACTCGGCTTGCAGCTTCGAGACCTACTTCGTGTGCGAGGTGGCGCCGTAGTGGCGTGCCACTTCTTGCAGCCACTACCTCATTCTGTCTTCTCCCATCTCGTCGCCGCGCCGGTACAATTTAAATCAATAGTAAAAATTTTAATCCTTTTTTCATGATATTTAATTTGTTTAATATAAATCGTGAAAACGTTTCAAATAAATAACGAAACTACAAAAACATATCGGCTATTAAACTTGTAAACAGTTAAACATATACTGTTATATGTACTGTCTGATGCAAGTATAGATGGTGAACTTCTCATGTGTATCTACCATACCTCTGTTCCATAATAAATTCGATTATGTACAACTCTGCCGCAGATAATACCTATGTGAAATCGTTTAAAGTTCTTTGTATGTAAATGTTAACAGTCTTACTAACGTTCAGCCAGTAGAATTATGAAACGTGTGTCAAAGTCGTCATAAAAACGTGAGTCACAATTGCATTTTTTTAAAATACAAATATAAAAATGTAATAATTCCAATTCTAAGGAACTTCAGATTTTTTTTTTTACTTCCGTTCTTAGTTTTGTAACTTAGCAAAATTATTATTAGCCTTTTTCCTGATTATTATCAATCACGCAAGTCTATAAATTACTTCCATGATTAAAAGTCCATAAGAACTTTCAGAAAAAAAATCTTAAAATTGTATTAGGCATAAGCAATTATTTACCCTCACACGGTTGTATTAATTATCAATGGTGAAAATAATGAATATTTTTACTAATTGAAAATATGACGAATATTTGTGATTATGTGATTTTTAATCGGTTTGCCAAACTTTAGCTAATCAAACGAAAATAAAGGTTTCACGTGCGTTCTTTTGTTTGTGTCCGAAACCGCACAACTCAAATGAAGCGCCAAATAAACGGTTACACAAACGTATTTGTGTATTTAAACCTATCTTATATAATTTAATTTTATATTTTTATTTATGCTCTTTAAAATGAAAATAGCTCAAAAACCGAATGTTTGACACACGCATTGCTACTTTTTTAATAAGTTTTCAGTTTGCCTAGCATAGCCCACTTTTAAACGCTTGTATGTGTTGGTTTGGCAAAGGCGTAAAAGCAAATCTAGGATCGTTCTGTATTTCATTAACTTTAATATATTTCAAATTTTAAAAGCAACGCTGTTTTCTGGAATTCTGTATGAAAATGAGGCTGCTCGGAGATAGTGTAGTTGGTTTTTTTCGAAATACATATCATGATGGGATTGTGAAGTTCCAATAATCGATTTTTAGTTTCGTAATTTTGAATCTATAACCCAAATATCTTTTATTTGAGCAAGAAACCGGTTATCTCAGTGCCAGAGGTGGGAGATGTAACACAAGCTTTTTAGATAATTTTCATGTTGCAATGTAGGATTTGAAGTTGGGAAACAATAAGAACAATTGATAAATTAGCAATATGGTATTTTTCGTTCTGTATATATTTATATATGTCGTGTAAATTTGTATATTAAATGCCTTATTAAAATAATTTTAATAGTTAAGCAGTAATAGAAAATTAGTCATGTACGATTGTCCAAATGAAACTGAATAGGCTACCAATGTTATAATGGTATTTATCAAGTTTCATTCTATTTCATTTATATATATTATTACCATTAATAAAATGTTATTTATATAATATTAAGTCTTTATTTAAGGTAATGTAATGTAACTTGTCACATCAACTTCGACGATCATATGAAGAATTGAGAATATTTTTGAGTACTAATAAATTCAATTTAAGAAAATTGTTTCTCTGATTAATAGAATGTTAAAATTATTGTTGTCTAAATTGAACCATAGATATATTATAATGATTGAATTTATTTACTTCTAATTAAGATTGCTTCTGTATAACGAAAATTAAATTAGATAGAATACGCTTAGCAAAAACTTTACTCGAAAAAATAATTTCTGTATTTTGGGATTATTTTATTTTTTGTATTTATTTGAACCGAATTTAATTTTATTATGCTTGCAAAAAATATCTTATTCAGTTTTAATTTTTAACTAATGAAATAAAAAAGATAAACCTTTTAAAACGAATTAATTGAAATCTGAAGTGTTTAAAATTATATATTACAAGGAGGAAAGTGGGAATGCTTCAGAATTACGTAAGATGTCACTCTCGAAACAGGAAGTTGAAGGCGATTTTTTCTTTTAGTTAATAGTTCTCAGCCTTCATTAGACGTTTCTTCAGTTTTTGGAAAGTCTATTTAAATAATTCAAACAGACCAAACTCAATTATTAATCATATTCGGGTATATTGTTAACATTTCGTCATAGTATTAACTTTATTTGATAACTAGTATGATATTATATTTAATATTATAATATAATAAAATGTCTTCCCTCTTCCAAGACAAAAAGACATTCTTTTTAGCAAGGACATAAGAACAACCCAAATAGATATTTGTTCCATCGATCTTCTTTTCAACATCAGTGTTGCCAACATAAAACAGTTTCTTGCCAAAGAATTTGTATTTTCGTTTAAGTTAATGTCTTAAGTTATTGAATTGTGAATTTAAAGAAGCCCTTGATGAAATCTAATATCAAAGTTCGACTTTCTTTTTTTTAAATTTAATACAGTTATAAGAAGACTATGCTGTCAACATAGGTACATGATTATGCAAAGTAAAAATCTCTAGCTAATATATGTACATAAATATGTATATATTAAAAAATTACTTATTATGTTATTTTTAAGTGAATATTATAAAACAATAGCTAGAAGGGCTTCTTGAAATATATAGATGTTTAAGTAGGTATATGGATTTTGCCAACATTTTTTTTTCTCATGTGATTTTATTTATAACATGCATAAGTTTTACCAATTAGTTATAAGAAACTGATTATCGAAACTTAAAGTCAATAAGTGTGTTTTCTAATTATTGTAAATAAACTTTTTAATATTTTTACATGATTTTTTTTTTCATACCTTAACCAACTAATCAATGCCTTGACATTAAAATAACCATAATATATACATACTCTTGTCTTCTCTGCTCTCGGTGATACAGAAATAATATTGCTATATTGAAACTTGAAATTTTTCATGTGATACAAAACACTTTTATATTAAAGGAATATAAGTGCTAAGGATGATCAAAGTCAATATACTTTTTATTTTAGCATATAATTTTATTGATATGTTATTATAAAGATTTTATAGCATTCCTAAGAGTAAATTTAAAACACATGAGTGTTACAAATTTACTCGCAAACTCAGATATTCAGATTTTTTTATACCACCCTATATACCTGGCATAATTGTTCAAATCACTCAGACTCCCATTGTTATATTATATATTGTTCCCTCGCAAAACGTGTTCTTGGCGTCTTTCAGTCAAATTCAATTTTAAAGGTTTTACAACACAATTTTGTACCCAATTTTGAAATGAATCTATCTACAGCTCCGGTGAATAAGTGGTTAAGTCGGATTTTGTCCAGATAGAATTATTTGCTCTGAGATAACCGAAATTGTATCATTCTCGTCGTTTTGCCTTTAAATGGAGTTGAAATATATATATATTGATTTATTTATTAACTGTACTTTTTACACAGCAACATTTTTGATTTTTTTTTTTTTTAAGGCACATTTTTGTTCATTATGATATAATTATTAATTATTTTCGGCCCAATTCCTTTACTGGATTGAGGCTTTGAAATACACGATGGACTCAATAATGCAGTCTTGTAAGTGTATTACACACCCTAAACTTTTGTTATATATCTACAAAAAAAAGTGGTTAGGTCTAATTTTGTCCAGAAGAAATTTATTATACTGAGGGAAGCAGAATCGTGTCATTCTGATAACCTTAGCATTGGAATAGAGTTAAAATAACTCTACTTCAACCCACGGCCTGACTTAGGCACTTATTACGAGAAAGACACAATCCCACTAACTCATTTTGGAAAAGTAGACTTAATCACTTATTTACTGGGGCTGCACATATAATATGAAAAAAATAAATTATAATTATAATACTGAGTATATTTTTATTCTCAAAAGTAAACTTTATTTTTGTATAGTAAGGGCCTCGCGATCTCTCAACACTTTTCCAATAAACTGGGTTTACCTTTTTTTATAACACTATTGTTTGATCTTTATATGAAATGTAAATTTAATCTTTAATGTCAATTTATATATTTGTTTATTTATTATTTACCATTTATTTAAGTTAAAATTTCTTCAGTGCTAAACACTGTAAGTCATGAAAAAAATTCTAAAAAGTAGAAAATTTTGAAACAATTCAACAGAGTTCCAAATATTTTTTGGTGGTGTGTTCATCAGCTTTATGGGAGCTGTATTCAATGGGTTCAATGGGTAGTATTATTTTTAAATATTTTTGTTTTGAAGAGAAAAGATTTGCCCTGGCCAGGATTCGAACCCGGGTTGTCTGCATCTCCGGTGCAGTGCTCTAAACCACTGAGCTACCAGGGGTCGTATCCAAGTCAGACAAACCCATTTTCTTCACCGATTCTATACCCACGTGTCCTCACAATTTTTGCGATGTATACACGGGTAAGAATGTTTATTGAACATTACTTTAATTAAGATCTTAATAAATTATAATAGTCAATAAATTATTTATAATTTGTTTTTATTAATTGTTAATTTGATGGTGATTATTTTTGAATATTTTTGGTGCTCTAATCCACTGAGCTACCAGGGATCGTATCGAAGTCAGACACGGGGGATATTGGATGGGTGAAGAAAACAGATTTGCCTGACTTGGGTACGACCCCTGGTAGCTCAGTGGTTTAGAGCACTGCACTGGAGATCATTGAATCCCGGCCAAGGCAAATCTTTTCTCTTCAAAACAAAAATTTTAAAAAATAATCACCATCAAAATAACAATTAATAAAAACAAATTATACATGGTATTGATCATGAATAGATATTATTGGTATATCATAACAAATATACTACTATGACACCTCCAGCGTGTTATTACTCACTGTCTACTAGACAAACCAGTATTGTCAACTTAAGCCCAAAAATTAAGTAAAATTGCAACAAAACTCAACATTAATGGATATACCCCACTTTGGAATTACTGAGAAGTACAGACCCAATGATAAGTATTGGGATCAATCAAACAACAGAGTAAAAATCAGTAATATTTATTTATATTTAATTATAAAGATATTTAATATCAATATGTTTTATAAAGGAATGATTATATGGTTTTTAACAATTATAATACTGCAGGAAGCACGCATATTTTATATAATTCAACAAAATATTGTATATCAATATGTCCAACGAGGGAATGATCACATGACAATTTACAAAGAAAAAATACTGTATCGCACTAAGCCCAAGCAAATGAACGTTTGTAACTCCAGTTAATCAGGCACAATGAAAAAACATTAAAGATCAGTTCCTGTGACAACATAAAATATTAGTCGTAATAGTCAATCCTTGAGTAAGATGGCAAGCCTGCGGAAATCAAGTCAACTAATTTCTTAACAGTCTCGTGTGGCTTCAACAGATTGACTTCATCTCGCATTTTAACAAAGCTCGATTTGGTCTCATTATTTGATACTTTGTCAATCACTCTTTCCACCATTGCAGTATCTACAGGACCTACAATAGCAATAATAAATATTAATGTTATGTAAAAACAATGAATATAGCAAACATTTAGATAAATAAATAAGTATACTCTCTGAATTTATCTCAGTGCATTATATATACAAAATGATTATATTGTAGAAGTACTGTCAGATCCAGTCCAATTTGCCTATACACAAGTATAGTAATTTGGTATAGATCTTCAATAAATATAATTTGGCGCATCGCTATACTGATATACGATAACAGATACACTGTTACTATACCTCCCGAGTGCTCTACCACACACCGCACTCTAAACAAAGCAGTACTGTCAGATCCAGTCCAATTTGCCTATACACAAGTATACCAATTTGGTATAGATCATCAATAAATATAATATAGCACATTGCTATACTGATATATGATAACAGATACACTGTTACTATACCTCCCGAGTGCTCTACCACACCCCGCACACTAAACAAAGCAGTACTGTCAGATCCAGTCCAATTTGCCTATACACAAGTATACCAATTTGGTATAGATCATCAATAAATATAATTTGGCACATCGCTATACTGATATACGATAACAGATAAACTGTTACTATACCCCCCGAGTGCTCTACCACACCCCGCACTCTAAACAAAGCAGTAATGTCAGATCCAGTCCAATTTGCATATACACAAGTATAGTAATTTGGTATAGATCATCAATAAATATAATTAGGCACATCGCAATACTGATATACGATAACAGATACACTGTTACTATACCTCCCGAGTGCTCTACCACACACCGCACTCTAAACAAAGCAGTACTGTCAGATCCAGTCCAATTTGCCTATACACAAGTATACCAATTTGGTATAGATCATCAATAAATATAATTTGGCACATCGCTATACTGATATACGATAACAGATACACTGTTACTATACCTCCCGAGTGCTCTACCACACACCGCACTCTAAACAAAGCAGTACTGTCAGATCCAGTCCAATTTGCCTATACACAAGTATACCAATTTGGTATAGATCATCAATAAATATAATTTGGCACATCGCTATACTGATATACGATAACAGATACACTGTTACTATACCTCCCGAGTGCTCTACCACACACCGCACTCTAAACAAAGCAGTACTGTCAGATCCAGTCCAATTTGCATATACACAAGTATACCAATTTGGTATAGATCATCAATAAATATAATATGGCACATCGCTATTCTGATATACGATAACAGATACACTGTTACTATACCTCCCGAGTGCTCTACCACACACCGCACTCTAAACAAAGCAGTACTGTCAGATCCAGCCCAATTTGCCTATACACAAGTATACCAATTTGGTATAGATCATCAATAAATATAATATAGCACATCGCTATACTGATATATGATAACAGATACACTGTTACTATACCTCCCGAGTGCTCTACCACACCCTGCACTCTAAACAAAGCAGTACTGTCAGATCCAGTCCAATTTGCCTATACACAAGTATACCAATTTGGTATAGATCATCAATAAATATAATTTGGCACATCGCTATACTGATATAAGATAACAGATACACTGTTACTATACCTCCCGAGTGCTCTACCACACCCCGCACTCTAAACAAAGCAGTACTGTCAGATCCAGTCCAATTTGCCTATACACAAGTATAGTAATTTGGTATAGATCATCAATAAATATAATTTGGTACATCGCAATACTGATATACGATAACAGATACACTGTTACTATACCTCCCGAGTGCTCTACCACACCCCGCACTCTAAACAAAGCAGTAATGTCAGATCCAGTCCAATTTGCATATACACAAGTATAGTAATTTGGTATAGATCTTCAATAAATATAATTTGGCGCATCGCTATACTGATATACGATAACAGATACACTGTTACTATACCTCCCGAGTGCTCTACCACACACCGCACTCTAAACAAAGCAGTACTGTCAGATCCAGTCCAATTTGCCTATACACAAGTATACCAATTTGGTATAGATCATCAATAAATATAATATAGCACATTGCTATACTGATATATGATAACAGATACACTGTTACTATACCTCCCGAGTGCTCTACCACACCCCGCACACTAAACAAAGCAGTACTGTCAGATCCAGTCCAATTTGCCTATACACAAGTATACCAATTTGGTATAGATCATCAATAAATATAATTTGGCACATCGCTATACTGATATACGATAACAGATAAACTGTTACTATACCCCCCGAGTGCTCTACCACACCCCGCACTCTAAACAAAGCAGTAATGTCAGATCCAGTCCAATTTGCATATACACAAGTATAGTAATTTGGTATAGATCATCAATAAATATAATTAGGCACATCGCAATACTGATATACGATAACAGATACACTGTTACTATACCTCCCGAGTGCTCTACCACACACCGCACTCTAAACAAAGCAGTACTGTCAGATCCAGTCCAATTTGCCTATACACAAGTATACCAATTTGGTATAGATCATCAATAAATATAATTTGGCACATCGCTATACTGATATACGATAACAGATACACTGTTACTATACCTCCCGAGTGCTCTACCACACACCGCACTCTAAACAAAGCAGTACTGTCAGATCCAGTCCAATTTGCCTATACACAAGTATACCAATTTGGTATAGATCATCAATAAATATAATTTGGCACATCGCTATACTGATATACGATAACAGATACACTGTTACTATACCTCCCGAGTGCTCTACCACACACCGCACTCTAAACAAAGCAGTACTGTCAGATCCAGTCCAATTTGCATATACACAAGTATACCAATTTGGTATAGATCATCAATAAATATAATATGGCACATCGCTATTCTGATATACGATAACAGATACACTGTTACTATACCTCCCGAGTGCTCTACCACACACCGCACTCTAAACAAAGCAGTACTGTCAGATCCAGCCCAATTTGCCTATACACAAGTATACCAATTTGGTATAGATCATCAATAAATATAATATAGCACATCGCTATACTGATATATGATAACAGATACACTGTTACTATACCTCCCGAGTGCTCTACCACACCCTGCACTCTAAACAAAGCAGTACTGTCAGATCCAGTCCAATTTGCCTATACACAAGTATACCAATTTGGTATAGATCATCAATAAATATAATTTGGCACATCGCTATACTGATATAAGATAACAGATACACTGTTACTATACCTCCCGAGTGCTCTACCACACCCCGCACTCTAAACAAAGCAGTACTGTCAGATCCAGTCCAATTTGCCTATACACAAGTATAGTAATTTGGTATAGATCATCAATAAATATAATTTGGTACATCGCAATACTGATATACGATAACAGATACACTGTTACTATACCTCCCGAGTGCTCTACCACACCCCGCACTCTAAACAAAGCAGTAATGTCAGATCCAGTCCAATTTGCATATACACAAGTATAGTAATTTGGTATAGATCATCAATAAATATAATTTGGCACATCGCTATACTGATATACGATAACAGATACACTGTTACTATACCTCCCGAGTGCTCTACCACACCCCGCACTCTAAACAAAGCAGTACTGTCAGATCCAGTCCAATTTGCCTATACACAAGTATACCAATTTGGTATAGATCATCAATAAATATAATTTGGCACATCGCTATACTGATATACGATAACAGATAAACTGTTACTATACCCCCCGAGTGCTCTACCACACCCCGCACTCTAAACAAAGCAGTAATGTCAGATCCAGTCCAATTTGCATATACACAAGTATAGTAATTTGGTATAGATCATCAATAAATATAATTAGGCACATCGCAATACTGATATACGATAACAGATACACTGTTACTATACCTCCCGAGTGCTCTACCACACACCGCACTCTAAACAAAGCAGTACTGTCAGATCCAGTCCAATTTGCCTATACACAAGTATACCAATTTGGTATAGATCATCAATAAATATAATTTGGCACATCGCTATACTGATATACGATAACAGATACACTGTTACTATACCTCCCGAGTGCTCTACCACACACCGCACTCTAAACAAAGCAGTACGGTCAGATCCAGTCCAATTTGCCTATACACAAGTATACCAATTTGGTATAGATCATCAATAAATATAATTTGGCACATCGCTATACTGATATACGATAACAGATACACTGTTACTATACCTCCCGAGTGCTCTACCACACACCGCACTCTAAACAAAGCAGTACTGTCAGATCCAGTCCAATTTGCATATACACAAGTATACCAATTTGGTATAGATCATCAATAAATATAATATGGCACATCGCTATTCTGATATACGATAACAGATACACTGTTACTATACCTCCCGAGTGCTCTACCACACACCGCACTCTAAACAAAGCAGTACTGTCAGATCCAGCCCAATTTGCCTATACACAAGTATACCAATTTGGTATAGATCATCAATAAATATAATATAGCACATCGCTATACTGATATATGATAACAGATACACTGTTACTATACCTCCCGAGTGCTCTACCACACCCCGCACTCTAAACAAAGCAGTACTGTCAGATCCAGTCCAATTTGCCTATACACAAGTATACCAATTTGGTATAGATCATCAATAAATATAATTTGGCACATCGCTATACTGATATACGATAACAGATACACTGTTACTATACCTCCCGAGTGCTCTACCACACCCCGCACTCTAAACAAAGCAGTACTGTCAGATCCAGTCCAATTTGCCTATACACAAGTATAGTAATTTGGTATAGATCATCAATAAATATAATTTGGTACATCGCAATACTGATATACGATAACAGATACACTGTTACTATACCTCCCGAGTGCTCTACCACACCCCGCACTCTAAACAAAGCAGTAATGTCAGATCCAGTCCAATTTGCCTATACACAAGTATACCAATTTGGTATAGATCATCAATAAATATAATTTGGCACATCGCTATACTGATATACGATAACAGATACACTGTTACTATACCTCCCGAGTGCTCTACCACACACCGCACTCTAAACAAAGCAGTACTGTCAGATCCAGTCCAATTTGCATATACACAAGTATACCAATTTGGTATAGATCATCAATAAATATAATATGGCACATCGCTATTCTGATATACGATAACAGATACACTGTTACTATACCTCCCGAGTGCTCTACCACACACCGCACTCTAAACAAAGCAGTACTGTCAGATCCAGCCCAATTTGCCTATACACAAGTATACCAATTTGGTATAGATCATCAATAAATATAATATAGCACATCGCTATACTGATATATGATAACAGATACACTGTTACTATACCTCCCGAGTGCTCTACCACACCCCGCACTCTAAACAAAGCAGTACTGTCAGATCCAGTCCAATTTGCCTATACACAAGTATACCAATTTGGTATAGATCATCAATAAATATAATTTGGCACATCGCTATACTGATATACGATAACAGATACACTGTTACTATGCCTCCCGAGTGCTCTACCACACCCCGCACTCTAAACAAAGCAGTACTGTCAGATCCAGTCCAATTTGCCTATACACAAGTATAGTAATTTGGTATAGATCATCAATAAATATAATTTGGTACATCGCAATACTGATATACGATAACAGATACACTGTTACTATACCTCCCGAGTGCTCTACCACACCCCGCACTCTAAACAAAGCAGTAATGTCAGATCCAGTCCAATTTGCATATACACAAGTATACCAATTTGGTATAGATCATCAATAAATATAATTTGGCACATCGCTATACTGATATACGATAACAGATACACTGTTACTATACCTCCCGAGTGCTCTACCACACACCGCACTCTAAACAAAGCAGTACTGTCAGATCCAGTCCAATTTGCCTATACACAAGTATACCAATTTGGTATAGATCATCAATAAATATAATTTGGCACATCGCTATACTGATATACGATAACAGATACACTGTTACTATACCTCCCGAGTGCTCTACCACACACCGCACTCTAAACAAAGCAGTACGGTCAGATCCAGTCCAATTTGCCTATACACAAGTATACCAATTTGGTATAGATCATCAATAAATATAATTTGGCACATCGCTATACTGATATACGATAACAGATACACTGTTACTATACCTCCCGAGTGCTCTACCACACACCGCACTCTAAACAAAGCAGTACGGTCAGATCCAGTCCAATTTGCATATACACAAATATAGTAATTTGGTATAGATCATCAATAAATATAATTTGGCACATCGCTATACTGATATACGATAACAGATACACTGTTACTATACCTCCCGAGTGCTCTACCACACACCGCACTCTAAACAAAGCAGTACTGTCAGATCCAGTCCAATTTGCCTATACACAAGTATACCAATTTGGTATAGATCATCAATAAATATAATTTGGCACATCGCTATACTGATATACGATAACAGATACACTGTTACTATACCTCCCGAGTGCTCTACCACACCCCGCACTCTAAACAAAGCAGTACTGTCAGATCCAGTCCAATTTGCCTATACACAAGTATACCAATTTGGTATAGATCATCAATAAATATAATTTGGCACATCGCTATACTGATATACGATAACAGATAAACTGTTACTATACCTCCCGAGTGCTCTACCACACCCCGCACTCTAAACAAAGCAGTACTGTCAGATCCAGTCCAATTTGCCTATACACAAGTATACCAATTTGGTATAGATCATCAATAAATATAATTTGGCACATCGCTATACTAATATACGACAACAGATACACTGTTACTATACCTCCCGAGTGCTCTACCACACCCCGCACTCTAAACAAAGCAGTAATGTCAGATCCAGTCCAATTTGCATATACACAAGTATACCAATTTGGTATAGATCATCAATAAATATAATATAGCACATCGCTATACTGATATACGATAACAGATACACTGTTACTATACCTCCCGAGTGCTCTACCACACCCCGCACTCTAAACAAAGCAGTAATGTCAGATCCAGTCCAATTTGCATATACACAAGTATAGTAATTTGGTATAGATCATCAATAAATATAATTTGGCACATCGCTATACTGATATACGATAACAGATACACTGTTACTATACCTCTCGAGTGCTCTACCACACACCGCACTCTAAACAAAGCAGTACTGTCAGATCCAGTCCAATTTGCCTATACACAAGTATACCAATTTGGTATAGATCATCAATAAATATAATTTGGCACATCGCTATACTGGTATACGATAACAGATACACTGTTACTATACCTCCCGAGTGCTCTACCACACCCCGCACTCTAAACAAAGCAGTACTGTCAGATCCAGTCCAATTTGCCTATACACAAGTATACCAATTTGGTATAGATCATCAATAAATATAATTTGGCACATCGCTATACTGATATACGATAACAGATACACTGTTACTATACCTCCCGAGTGCTCTACCACACCCCGCACTCTAAACAAAGCAGTACTGTCAGATCCAGTCCAATTTGCCTATACACAAGTATACCAATTTGGTATAGATCATCAATAAATATAATTTGGCACATCGCTATACTGATATACGATAACAGATACACTGTTACTATACCTCCCGAGTGCTCTACCACACCCCGCACTCTAAACAAAGCAGTACTGTCAGATCCAGTCCAATTTGCCTATACACAAGTATAGTAATTTGGTATAGATCATCAATAAATATAATTTGGTACATCGCAATACTGATATACGATAACAGATACACTGTTACTATACCTCCCGAGTGCTCTACCACACCCCGCACTCTAAACAAAGCAGTAATGTCAGATCCAGTCCAATTTGCATATACACAAGTATAGTAATTTGGTATAGATCATCAATAAATATAATTTGGCACATCGCTATACTGATATACGATAACAGATACACTGTTACTATACCTCCCGAGTGCTCTACCACACCCCGCACTCTAAACAAAGCAGTACTGTCAGATCCAGTCCAATTTGCCTATACACAAGTATACCAATTTGGTATAGATCATCAATAAATATAATTTGGCACATCGCTATACTGATATACGATAACAGATAAACTGTTACTATACCCCCCGAGTGCTCTACCACACCCCGCACTCTAAACAAAGCAGTAATGTCAGATCCAGTCCAATTTGCATATACACAAGTATAGTAATTTGGTATAGATCATCAATAAATATAATTAGGCACATCACAATACTGATATACGATAACAGATACACTGTTACTATACCTCCCGAGTGCTCTACCACACACCGCACTCTAAACAAAGCAGTACTGTCAGATCCAGTCCAATTTGCCTATACACAAGTATACCAATTTGGTATAGATCATCAATAAATATAATTTGGCACATCGCTATACTGATATACGATAACAGATACACTGTTACTATACCTCCCGAGTGCTCTACCACACACCGCACTCTAAACAAAGCAGTACTGTCAGATCCAGTCCAATTTGCCTATACACAAGTATACCAATTTGGTATAGATCATCAATAAATATAATTTGGCACATCGCTATACTGATATACGATAACAGATACACTGTTACTATACCTCCCGAGTGCTCTACCACACACCGCACTCTAAACAAAGCAGTACTGTCAGATCCAGTCCAATTTGCATATACACAAGTATACCAATTTGGTATAGATCATCAATAAATATAATATGGCACATCGCTATTCTGATATACGATAACAGATACACTGTTACTATACCTCCCGAGTGCTCTACCACACACCGCACTCTAAACAAAGCAGTACTGTCAGATCCAGCCCAATTTGCCTATACACAAGTATACCAATTTGGTATAGATCATCAATAAATATAATATAGCACATCGCTATACTGATATATGATAACAGATACACTGTTACTATACCTCCCGAGTGCTCTACCACACCCCGCACTCTAAACAAAGCAGTACTGTCAGATCCAGTCCAATTTGCCTATACACAAGTATACCAATTTGGTATAGATCATCAATAAATATAATTTGGCACATCGCTATACTGATATACGATAACAGATACACTGTTACTATACCTCCCGAGTGCTCTACCACACCCCGCACTCTAAACAAAGCAGTACTGTCAGATCCAGTCCAATTTGCCTATACACAAGTATAGTAATTTGGTATAGATCATCAATAAATATAATTTGGTACATCGCAATACTGATATACGATAACAGATACACTGTTACTATACCTCCCGAGTGCTCTACCACACCCCGCACTCTAAACAAAGCAGTAATGTCAGATCCAGTCCAATTTGCCTATACACAAGTATACCAATTTGGTATAGATCATCAATAAATATAATTTGGCACATCGCTATACTGATATACGATAACAGATACACTGTTACTATACCTCCCGAGTGCTCTACCACACACCGCACTCTAAACAAAGCAGTACTGTCAGATCCAGTCCAATTTGCATATACACAAGTATACCAATTTGGTATAGATCATCAATAAATATAATATGGCACATCGCTATTCTGATATACGATAACAGATACACTGTTACTATACCTCCCGAGTGCTCTACCACACACCGCACTCTAAACAAAGCAGTACTGTCAGATCCAGCCCAATTTGCCTATACACAAGTATACCAATTTGGTATAGATCATCAATAAATATAATATAGCACATCGCTATACTGCTATATGATAACAGATACACTGTTACTATACCTCCCGAGTGCTCTACCACACCCCGCACTCTAAACAAAGCAGTACTGTCAGATCCAGTCCAATTTGCCTATACACAAGTATACCAATTTGGTATAGATCATCAATAAATATAATTTGGCACATCGCTATACTGATATACGATAACAGATACACTGTTACTATACCTCCCGAGTGCTCTACCACACCCCGCACTCTAAACAAAGCAGTAATGTCAGATCCAGTCCAATTTGCATATACACAAGTATAGTAATTTGGTATAGATCATCAATAAATATAATTTGGCACATCGCTATACTGATATACGATAACAGATACACTGTTACTATACCTCTCGAGTGCTCTACCACACACCGCACTCTAAACAAAGCAGTACTGTCAGATCCAGTCCAATTTGCCTATACACAAGTATACCAATTTGGTATAGATCATCAATAAATATAATTTGGCACATCGCTATACTGATATACGATAACAGATACACTGTTACTATACCTCCCGAGTGCTCTACCACACCCCGCACTCTAAACAAAGCAGTACTGTCAGATCCAGTCCAATTTGCCTATACACAAGTATACCAATTTGGTATAGATCATCAATAAATATAATTTGGCACATCGCTATACTGATATACGATAACAGATACACTGTTACTATACCTCCCGAGTGCTCTACCACACCCCGCACTCTAAACAAAGCAGTACTGTCAGATCCAGTCCAATTTGCCTATACACAAGTATAGTAATTTGGTATAGATCATCAATAAATATAATTTGGTACATCGCAATACTGATATACGATAACAGATACACTGTTACTATACCTCCCGAGTGCTCTACCACACCCCGCACTCTAAACAAAGCAGTAATGTCAGATCCAGTCCAATTTGCATATACACAAGTATAGTAATTTGGTATAGATCATCAATAAATATAATTTGGCACATCGCTATACTGATATACGATAACAGATACACTGTTACTATACCTCCCGAGTGCTCTACCACACCCCGCACTCTAAACAAAGCAGTACTGTCAGATCCAGTCCAATTTGCCTATACACAAGTATACCAATTTGGTATAGATCATCAATAAATATAATTTGGCACATCGCTATACTGATATACGATAACAGATAAACTGTTACTATACCCCCCGAGTGCTCTACCACACCCCGCACTCTAAACAAAGCAGTAATGTCAGATCCAGTCCAATTTGCATATACACAAGTATAGTAATTTGGTATAGATCATCAATAAATATAATTAGGCACATCGCAATACTGATATACGATAACAGATACACTGTTACTATACCTCCCGAGTGCTCTACCACACACCGCACTCTAAACAAAGCAGTACTGTCAGATCCAGTCCAATTTGCCTATACACAAGTATACCAATTTGGTATAGATCATCAATAAATATAATTTGGCACATCGCTATACTGATATACGATAACAGATACACTGTTACTATACCTCCCGAGTGCTCTACCACACACCGCACTCTAAACAAAGCAGTACTGTCAGATCCAGTCCAATTTGCCTATACACAAGTATACCAATTTGGTATAGATCATCAATAAATATAATTTGGCACATCGCTATACTGATATACGATAACAGATACACTGTTACTATACCTCCCGAGTGCTCTACCACACACCGCACTCTAAACAAAGCAGTACTGTCAGATCCAGTCCAATTTGCATATACACAAGTATACCAATTTGGTATAGATCATCAATAAATATAATATGGCACATCGCTATTCTGATATACGATAACAGATACACTGTTACTATACCTCCCGAGTGCTCTACCACACACCGCACTCTAAACAAAGCAGTACTGTCAGATCCAGCCCAATTTGCCTATACACAAGTATACCAATTTGGTATAGATCATCAATAAATATAATATAGCACATCGCTATACTGATATATGATAACAGATACACTGTTACTATACCTCCCGAGTGCTCTACCACACCCCGCACTCTAAACAAAGCAGTACTGTCAGATCCAGTCCAATTTGCCTATACACAAGTATACCAATTTGGTATAGATCATCAATAAATATAATTTGGCACATCGCTATACTGATATACGATAACAGATACACTGTTACTATACCTCCCGAGTGCTCTACCACACCCCGCACTCTAAACAAAGCAGTACTGTCAGATCCAGTCCAATTTGCCTATACACAAGTATAGTAATTTGGTATAGATCATCAATAAATATAATTTGGTACATCGCAATACTGATATACGATAACAGATACACTGTTACTATACCTCCCGAGTGCTCTACCACACCCCGCACTCTAAACAAAGCAGTAATGTCAGATCCAGTCCAATTTGCCTATACACAAGTATACCAATTTGGTATAGATCATCAATAAATATAATTTGGCACATCGCTATACTGATATACGATAACAGATACACTGTTACTATACCTCCCGAGTGCTCTACCACACACCGCACTCTAAACAAAGCAGTACTGTCAGATCCAGTCCAATTTGCATATACACAAGTATACCAATTTGGTATAGATCATCAATAAATATAATATGGCACATCGCTATTCTGATATACGATAACAGATACACTGTTACTATACCTCCCGAGTGCTCTACCACACACCGCACTCTAAACAAAGCAGTACTGTCAGATCCAGCCCAATTTGCCTATACACAAGTATACCAATTTGGTATAGATCATCAATAAATATAATATAGCACATCGCTATACTGATATATGATAACAGATACACTGTTACTATACCTCCCGAGTGCTCTACCACACCCCGCACTCTAAACAAAGCAGTACTGTCAGATCCAGTCCAATTTGCCTATACACAAGTATACCAATTTGGTATAGATCATCAATAAATATAATTTGGCACATCGCTATACTGATATACGATAACAGATACACTGTTACTATACCTCCCGAGTGCTCTACCACACCCCGCACTCTAAACAAAGCAGTACTGTCAGATCCAGTCCAATTTGCCTATACACAAGTATAGTAATTTGGTATAGATCATCAATAAATATAATTTGGTACATCGCAATACTGATATACGATAACAGATACACTGTTACTATACCTCCCGAGTGCTCTACCACACCCCGCACTCTAAACAAAGCAGTAATGTCAGATCCAGTCCAATTTGCATATACACAAGTATAGTAATTTGGTATAGATCATCAATAAATATAATTAGGCACATCGCAATACTGATATACGATAACAGATACACTGTTACTATACCTCCCGAGTGCTCTACCACACACCGCACTCTAAACAAAGCAGTACTGTCAGATCCAGTCCAATTTGCCTATACACAAGTATACCAATTTGGTATAGATCATCAATAAATATAATTTGGCACATCGCTATACTGATATACGATAACAGATACACTGTTACTATACCTCCCGAGTGCTCTACCACACCCCGCACTCTAAACAAAGCAGTACTGTCAGATCCAGTCCAATTTGCCTATACACAAGTATACCAATTTGGTATAGATCATCAATAAATATAATTTGGCACATCGCTATACTAATATACGATAACAGATACACTGTTACTATACCTCCCGAGTGCTCTACCACACCCCGCACTCTAAACAAAGCAGTACTGTCAGATCCAGTCCAATTTGCCTATACACAAGTATAGTAATTTGGTATAGATCATCAATAAATATAATTTGGTACATCGCAATACTGATATACGATAACAGATACACTGTTACTATACCTCCCGTGTGCTCTACCACACCCCGCACTCTAAACAAAGCAGTAATGTCAGATCCAGTCCAATTTGCATATACACAAGTATAGTAATTTGGTATAGATCATCAATAAATATAATTTGGCACATCGCTATACTGATATACGATAACAGATACACTGTTACTATACCTCCCGAGTGCTCTACCACACCCCGCACTCTAAACAAAGCAGTACTGTCAGATCCAGTCCAATTTGCCTATACACAAGTATACCAATTTGGTATAGATCATCAATAAATATAATTTGGCACATCGCTATACTGATATACGATAACAGATACACTGTTACTATACCTCCCGAGTGCTCTACCACACACCGCACTCTAAACAAAGCAGTACTGTCAGATCCAGTCCAATTTGCCTATACACAAGTATACCAATTTGGTATAGATCATCAATAAATATAATTTGGCACATCGCTATACTGATATACGATAACAGATACACTGTTACTATACCTCCCGAGTGCTCTACCACACCCCGCACTCTAAACAAAGCAGTACTGTCAGATCCAGTCCAATTTGCCTATACACAAGTATACCAATTTGGTATAGATCATCAATAAATATAATTTGGCACATCGCTATACTGATATACGATAACAGATACACTGTTACTATACCTCCCGAGTGCTCTACCACACCCCGCACTCTAAACAAAGCAGTACTGTCAGATCCAGTCCAATTTGCCTATACACAAGTATAGTAATTTGGTATAGATCATCAATAAATATAATTTGGCACATCGCAATACTGATATACGATAACAGATACACTGTTACTATACCTCCCGAGTGCTCTACCACACCCCGTACTATAAACAAAGCAGTAATGTCAGATCCAGTCCAATTTGCATATACACAAATATAGTAATTTGGTATAGATCATCAATAAATATAATTTGGCACATCGCTATACTGATATACGATAACAGATACACTGTTACTATACCTCCCGAGTGCTCTACCACACCCCGCACTCTAAACAAAGCAGTACTGTCAGATCCAGTCCAATTTGCCTATACACAAGTATACCAATTTGGTATAGATCATCAATAAATATAATTTGGCACATCGCTATACTGATATACGATAACAGATACACTGTTACTATACCTCCCGAGTGCTCTACCACACCCCGCACTCTAAACAAAGCAGTACTGTCAGATCCAGTCCAATTTGCCTATACACAAGTATACCAATTTGGTATAGATCATCAATAAATATAATTTGGCACATCGCTCTACTGATATACGATAACAGATACACTGTTACTATACCTCCCGAGTGCTCTACCACACCCCGCACTCTAAACAAAGCAGTAATGTCAGATCCAGTCCAATTTGCATATACACAAGTATACCAATTTGGTATAGATCATCAATAAATATAATATAGCACATCGCTATACTGATATACGATAACAGATACACTGTTACTATACCTCCCGAGTGCTCTACCACACCCCGCACTCTAAACAAAGCAGTAATGTCAGATCCAGTCCAATTTGCATATACACAAGTATAGTAATTTGGTATAGATCATCAATAAATATAATTTGGCACATCGCTATACTGATATACGATAACAGATACACTGTTACTATACCTCCCGAGTGCTCTACCACACACCGCACTCTAAACAAAGCAGTACTGTCAGATCCAGTCCAATTTGCCTATACACAAGTATACCAATTTGGTATAGATCATCAATAAATATAATTTGGCACATCGCTATACTGATATACGATAACAGATACACTGTTACTATACCTCCCGAGTGCTCTACCACACCCCGCACTCTAAACAAAGCAGTACTGTCAGATCCAGTCCAATTTGCCTATACACAAGTATACCAATTTGGTATAGATCATCAATAAATATAATTTGGCACATCGCTATACTGATATACGATAACAGATAAACTGTTACTATACCTCCCGAGTGCTCTACCACACCCCCCACTCTAAACAAAGCAGTACTGTCAGATCCAGTCCAATTTGCCCATACACAAGTATACCAATTTGGTATAGATCATCAATAAATATAATATAGCACATCGCTATACTGATATACGATAACAGATACACTGTTACTATACCTCCCGAGTGCTCTACCACACCCCCCACTCTAAACAAAGCAGTACTGTCAGATCCAGTCCAATTTGCCCATACACAAGTATACCAATTTGGTATAGATCATCAATAAATATAATATAGCACATCGCTATACTGATATACGATAACAGATACACTGTTACTATACCTCCCGAGTGCACTACCACACCCCGCACTCTAAACAAAGCAGTAATGTCAGATCCAGTCCAATTTGCATATACACAAATATAGTAATTTGGTATAGATCATCAATAAATATAATATAGCACATCGCTATACTGATATACGATAACAGATACACTGTTACTATACCTCCCGAGTGCACTACCACACCCCGCACTCTAAACAAAGCAGTAATGTCAGATCCAGTCCAATTTGCATATACACAAATATAGTAATTTGGTATAGATCATCAATAAATATAATTTGGCACATCGTAATACTGATATACGATAACAGATACACTGTTACTATACCTCCCGAGTGCTCTACCACACCCCGCACTCTAAACAATGCAGTACTGTCAGATCCAGTCCAATTTGCCTATACACAAATATAGTAATTTGGTATAGATCATCAATAAATATAATTTGGCACATCGCTATACTGATATATGATAACAGATACACTGTTACTATACCTCCCGAGTGCTCTACCACACACCGCACTCTAAACAAAGCAGTACTGTCAGATCCAGTCCAATTTGCCTATACACAAGTATACCAATTTGGTATAGATCATCAATAAATATAATTTGGCACATCGCTATACTGATATATGATAACAGATACACTGTTACTATACCTCCCTAGTGCTCTACCACACCCCTTACTCTAAACAAAGGGATATTGTCATATAGTGTCAATAATGTACGAGTAAAAATTTGCAATTGTAAAAGAGGAAGGCTTTTAAATTGAAATAAGTCCTCTGCATTGGTGAACATATTATTGTATGAGCTCCTCCTAAACTGTATTATTGAATCATGCTGAAATTATGACAATTAATTGACCATCTGAGGAGTGTAATATAGCGATACAGAAATTTATATCATACCATAATAACATTGATCAATAATATTGGTGGGCTCTTTGTTATATTATGTAATTTTTTCATACAAATTACTTGTTCAATAAAACATTTTTCCAGAAAGAAAACATGTTTTTCTTTTTAAATAACACCTTTTTTATAAAACCTTTAGGACCAGGTTCATGCAACATTTTGAACCCCACAGTTGAACACTAGATATCTATCTCTAAATACCAGCTTCCTTTTTAGGACAAATACCACTTATTTTCTTCCTATAGGCACAAGCCTCTATATATTTCTACTGCAAAAAGAGTCAAGTCAAATTTCCGAATTAAGTAGATTAATTTTGCAAAGATCATACATGGAAATTTTTGGTATTCCATATTAAAAATACATGACACGTTATATGCTGCAATCACACACCCAGTAGCATCCACAACAACTATAATTAATAAAGAACTATCAAGTCTATTTAAAAGATCCTTTCTTCATACAAATGTAATTTGGTAAAAGTAAAGGTACATAAGGTCTAAAAAATTATTTTCATTATCGAATTAAAGCTATAAATAAAATATTCAATTTTCTGTACAGCACATTCATTTTTTTTTTTTTTTCCCAGAAATTTCTGTGATTTAGAATAATTGAGTTACACCACTGCCCAACGACACTGACTTGAATTTCATTAGGTATATAAATAATTAAGGGAAAAATATAATGTTAAAGTAACCAAATAATTCATAAATTATTAGATACCTGGAGAGTAGCTAAGAACTCTAAGTGAAGGAGATTCTGTTGTAAGGACCTTGAGGTACATTTCTCTGGCAGCTTTGCCCACTCCGTACTCTCCTAGCCCAGGTATCACCTGGATGGCAGCCAAAGAGGTAATGTTTATAATCACTATCTTATCGTCTTGATTGAAAGCTTTCAAGAAAGCTGAAGTCAGGGAGGCCATTGAATGTAAATTAGTAGTCATATACCTAGAATAATAATAACAATTACATACTTATTTGCTTGTAAACTGCGATAAATAATACAGAAATATCAGGCCATTATATATATATATATCTATTGGACAACAACACCATTAATAATATGTTGAAAGAAAAGCATAGCTATGTTCACACATTTGGCTAGGAAAGAATACAATATTTATATAATAACCAGGGAAGTGAATAATAAAAGAAAAGAAAAATAACTATGTGACAGACTGAGCTAAATTAAAAAAAGAACTAAAATAGAAATGGATCTGGGGTTTGGCGCTTATTGGGAAATGATGGAGGGAGATAATGGTTTGTAGGAGAAAAATGGGGTTTGGCGGAATTCACTAGTGAACAAAGAGGATTTCCTAGTTTTTTGTTGTTTAAGTAAGCAATAGAAAACCAACTCAAGTACTGTCAGATCCAGTCCAATTCGCCTATACACAACTATAGTAATTTGGTATAGATATAATTTGGGACATCGCAATACTGATATATGATAACAGATATACTGTTGCTATACCTTTCGAGAAAAGTAAATATTATTCAAGATAATATTTTCTTTACAATTATGGGTTCTTTGTTAGCTGTATTAATAATATCCTTGATGAACCCCGCCCCTATAAAATTGATGAAGTTTTATCAAACGGAAAATAACCTATACTTACACGCTCCATTTTTCAGGATCAGAGCATTCTCTTATTGGTTTGCCTGAGCCTTCACTAGCTCCATTATGAACCAATAAGAATAAATCAAAATCATTAGGAGAAAACTTTTTCAGAAGATTGGAAAAATCCTGCTCTTTTGGTACAGACATATCATAGGGAAATAACTGTAACAAATCATAAAAATCTATTTAAAAGAGGGCATTAGTTATATTGATACTTCAAAAGAAATCAAAGCATAATTTAGAAATGTAAAATAAATTACTGCTTTAAAAGATGATATATAATAATATCTTGATAATTATTACCTATTTATATACTATAAAATATATCCTGTTTATATAACTTTTATCAATATATAAATCCTGTTTTAATTTATTTAAATATGTTTAGTAATAGTAATGGCTTTTTATTATCTTCAAACTTTTATTTGCGCAGAACATATTTTTGTTTTCAAACCTAAGTATCCAACAGTCTTCTAACATACCTACTGATAACATTGAAAATTTAAAAGGTTTCGCTGCATTCCTTATAACTTTCCACATTGGCCTATTAATTCCAATGATCAAATATTTATTTAAAGGTTAGAAATAAAATTAATTATCTGAGAAGAACTCTAATAGTTAAGGGACCAATTTTTTTCTACTTAGTTGGAGGTCATCAAAAAAATCAATCAATCAGTTAATTTACATAAAAAAATGGTATAATGAAAAATCTATACAATATAATAAATTCTACATTCCTCTGCTTTGATGGTGGCCTACAAATTAGGCTGAAACGTCGGCACAAATAAAATAAGTTTATATTTATAAAAAATGTATTGATTGCTCCTCCCAACCATATACAAACATTGCTCAGGATACACCCCAACAACCATTACCCCATCAATATTGGTTCTACTTTATTGCTTTAAATTATGAAACATTGTAATCTAAAAAGTTTAAAATTTGAGATTTTATATTCAGTAATACGAAGAATCAAAAATCAAACTAAAAAAACATCCAAGATAATCCTTGAAACTTGACATTATCATACATTATATCATCATTATTTTGGCCCAAGAAAGCTATGATAACAACAAAGTTTGTGGAAAATTATAGTCTTTCAGATAAGATTAAATTTTGAAAATTATTATTAAATATTTTTATTACACTATAGATCCAAAACATATGAAGCAAATATAATCGAACCTCAACATTTATTTCAGGTGCCACTTGGTTAATTATGGCTGATGTCCCTTTAAGGCCCTCTACGGAACGAGCAGATAATAAGATAGTTGAACTTGGTGATAATTTTTCAGCAAACTGCTTGGCTATCTCCCTGCCAATTCCTTGGCTGCCACCAGTAATAAGGCAAAATGTCTTTTTTCCCCAAAGCTCAGTCATTTTCTACTTCTAAAACAAATATAAACATATTGTACTGTACATATAGAAAGTAATTAATACTAAACAATTCAACCATATTAATATATAGCTTTAAATAAATTGATGTAATTGAAAACGTAAATATTTGTCATTTCAATGTAATAAGTACATTTCCAGAAATAAAAACCACTCATAATACAAAACTTGAAAATTCCCCCTTATCTAAGTAAATAATAATTAATGCCTTTAAAATTGAATATTACATAGGTAAAAACTCACTGCATTAACCCTGCATGAATCATGATCAAATTTATATACTAGAATAAAATACGGGGAAAAAAAATATTATAACAATGAAGGAGTAAATGATAACTGATCCAAGCAAGTTTTATTAAAGTTTTTTAACTTATTTAATTATATCTTTTCATGCCTATTCTTAAATTTTTTATAGAAAATGGCTCTAGGTTTGTACCATGTGCAAGTAACAAGTTTTGAAATTATTAACCTTAATAATATGAGATATACAAAATTACCTTTAGTTTCGCTGTCTTCGTTTGAATTTTTAGCTAAATAGTCCTCTTTAACAAGGCTCAGAAGCTCTGCGACTGTTAGTGGTTGTTCAGGATTCAGATAGCTTCGCAACCACTTAGTTGGGATATCCTCATCAGAAAAATACTCAGGAAGGGACTGATCGCTCTCAGTCAATAATCGAACTACTGTATCAGTCTTCCTTTCTTCCAAACTTTTAAGTAGTTGACTGTTTTCACTGGCTTTACTTTTCCCAAGCTTGGCTAGCTTCCTTTCTGAAACAAGATACTCCAGGTTTCAAGTTTGTTACATAACCACAATTAAAAAAAAAAAAAAAAAAAGAGATTTGAAAAAAAGGAGAAGAAAAGGTTATATAACTAATTTGGGGTACTTGAGAATGCTGTTGATTTAATGATTATACCTAAAATAGCTATGTATTGGTCTGAGTCTGGTAAAGGGCAGTAAAAGTTGTCTTCAAATCCACCACTCCTCGCAGTAGCAACGTCGTCAAGTAATTTCTTGTCCGACCAGGGATCAAATGACATGACTGATGATTCGATTGATAACTGTCTGCAAAACGAAAACGTAAACACTTCAAAATATGGTATTTCACGGGCTTCCAGAGAAATTCGACAATTTCGTAACAGCTCAGGAACAGAACTAACCTTAACCATCAATTGATGACGTTCCAATTTTCACTTTATTTTCAAGTGATAAAGTAATTCTATTACACAATTTTTAGAATTAAAAACTCTTAATATTTTTTTTAAATAAATTAAAACGAATGTCATATTTTTAATTTCATGTTTTACCTTCTCTTTTTTTTTCTTTTACGTTCAATTTGAAACAAATTACAGGAACTGCTAGTTTTACATAAAAATAATCTGAATATTCAGTTTATTTATTTATTATTACTTATGATATTTATATTTTAATATTATTACTTATGATATCTATATTTTAATAATAGAAATTTTCGAATATGCTTATCTTCGTAAATAATTAAACTGTTTTATTTCCATGAGATGTCATTAAATTATAAATAATTTCCATAACTTAACTTTCCCTGGTTCAAATCCCGCGGCATGCAAGACTTTTATTTAGTCTATTTGCAGCCAGAGATGGATCACACAGCATGTAGGACCCTCCTGGGGCTCATAAAAAGTGGGTACCCAAAGTAAGGGGGGGAATCAAGCGATTGAGCGTGATCTAGAACAAATCACCTCCCTGTACAGCCATTGTCCAGGAAACAGTACTGAGACAGTACTACTGTCTACAGGTATGGTAGAGATACCTTGTACTGAACCCCAGACCCTTCATGGGTAGTAGTGGTACAGTTTTTTTATTGCTTTTTTTTTAACTTTTCATTGAAAACTCCTCAATTGAAAATAATAATAAAGCAAAAGTTCTTAAAATAAATTATAAAATTAAAAACCTAATGAAATCCAATAATTACCCATTTTTCTTGTTTGATAACTAGTTCAACTGCTATAATAATTTTTAATTAATCAAATTAAAGCACTTGTAATTTTAATAAATCTAATGAAATTGAATTTATTGTGCAATAAAATACAGTTAGCAAGGCTAATGTAAATTGATACTCTGGGCGTCTTACCCATGTGTTTATTTTTTCCAACTTATTCTACCGAATAAAATAACTACTTTCATGGAAAGAAATATCTGTATCATATTCGTCATAATGAAGAATTAAAAATAATTATTTTTTTTAGGAGAAAAATTCTTTTTTGAAAAACTTTATTTCTGAAATTAGTTAACATACATAAGTCATCCTATTTAATTGAAACTTTAAAAAGGAAAAAATATTTTACTGTGATATAACTGAATTTCTATGAAAAGTAGATTTATTTTTCTAAACTGAGAAATGAGTAGCGAAATCAAAACACGGTTGAAAATTGCATCCTTTTTGCGGGTGAAAATCCATCACTCAAAATCCTTGTATAGTAATTTGTAAGGACTATTTTTCTGTATGATGATCATTCAAATAATGTAAGTTTAAATTATTAACATGTTTAAGATAATTAAAACACACTTACAGGCCTATCAACAGCCTTAATAACAGGCAAACCCAGAATAAGTTTTTGAAAAAAAAAATAGTCAGCTGATAAAAATAATGTCCGATACATTAAAATTTAAAATACTATTATTAAATATACTTTTTATTTATCAAAAAATTTCAATGATTGGATGAGAAGCCAAAAGATAAATATGATTAGTTTCTCATAGACTGATTTTAGTTTGTGCTTTAAAATACTTTTAAAAAAAAATTAAATTATCACTTGTGTCTTTTAGGACCTCACACTTTCAAATCTAATTATTTCCATAGTTCCTGTAAGAAATAATATAAGTGATTATTTTGAATATGCCAAATAAAATAACAATCACTTAATGTATTCAAAACTAAGAGGAAACATTTTTGAAGGAATAAAATAAACAAGGCAATCACATCAATACATATATTTTGCATTTTTAATTTTACAAATTGATAAAAAATATCAAAATTTAGTCGTTTTGTAAGAATATCTTAAAAAAATACATAAAACTTCTTTCAGTTTATTTTTGGGAAAACAAATTAAGTCTTATGGTGTTTAATAACAGATACATATATCGTAAATATGGTATATAGTCAATATAAATTTGAAGTCTATACCCCAAGAAGACCAAACAGTCTTTACCAGAATAAGTACTCACACCATGCACTTTATTAGCTAATGTATATATCATATTATGTTGAAGATACGTGTTACCTCATTTTTGAATAATTTGAGAACTCTCTATTATTAAACAAATCAAGTTTGTATTCTGGCCATAGAAATAATAACAATGTATACAGATCAAGCCATGAAACTAGGCAAGTGTTATTATTTCTAACAATTACTAACGAGGATATTTGACAATAATAAATAAAAATAAATATATCACATATAATTTATGTATATTTAGACTAATCAAATCACAGAGTAAAATAATATCTAAAGCATCGGCTAGCAGTTTCTGAACAGCAAAACACACCAGTTCATAAAACAGATTTCTGATAAAAGTCTAACACTCTCTGATAAGTTTTGTGCCAGCATAAATAGCTTATACTTATATATATATATATATATATATATACGGCAGTTATGAAATGTATATCAATTTTTTTTTTAATAATAGCAAACTACATTAAATAATAATAAAAGCATTATAGCTGCTTATAATAATAAAATAAATTCTAAAGCTTTAGCTCTAAACAACCACCTTGGTCCATTCAGTATCTTAAAAATTCATTTTAAATTCTTACACACTAAGAATAATAGTTTTAAGAATTCCATTTTCACACTTTTTTTTTTAAATTAAACCCATCATATTCATAAATACAAAACAATGATAGAAAATAAATTTGAATAGATATTCACTAAAGTTTTAGTTTTTACTTAACTGATACTTATTTTTAACGACAAATAATTATATCATAAACGATTTTTCGAAATGTGTTTAGTAAATTTTGTATTGATTTTAATAAATTTTGTTTCTCTTTGATAAAAATATTTTTAAGGCATTGCCGAACTCATTTATCCAATGCCACATAAAACAAACAGAATTTTTAAAGCAACTCAATTATCTATTTGAGTACTACCACTGGGTAGTTTCTCTACTTGTCTTTTTCCATGTCATTAAGTATCATTCCTGCCATTTACTTGTTGTATTTTTATAATACAGTTGTAAATTTAAATGAATAAATTAATAAGAAAAAAAATTATTATCCCCCTGTTATAATATAGCAGGAATTTAAAATTTGTAAGTAGATTTTTTTTTAACTTGAGATAGAAACATATTTTTTTCTTAAAAATAAGTTTTAATTTAAGCCCTGTGTTAATAATAATAATATACAGCAATACCTCATTTATTTGTTCTTATTCAATAAGTTTAAACATACAATTTAAACTTATTTGAGGACAAAATAGGTCTGAAAAAAAACAATAACTCAGAATAAATTAAAAATAAAAAACATTTTCTTTAGATGAATTGAGTAAAACTAATGAATTTCTTTTTAAAATTATAATATTGGTTAATTATAAAATAAAATCTATAATTGCAAATAATAAAACAGAAAGATTTATTTCATTTATTTAATTATTTCAAATTTTAGTTTACTTTTTCACAATATAATTCTAAAAGTACAACTCACATGAAAAGTTTACAGCTGAGTGATGTAAAATCTAACTTCCTTAATATAAGGAAATAGTTGTGACTAATTTGATGTTCTAAGCATTATTTTAACTGTTTCATCAAATTAGAATGAGAAGTGTTGAATATCATCATGCTTTCATTCTTTACTATTCTCACTTCAAATAATATTTAATAATTTATGAAAAATATACAGTAAATACATAATAAAGTATGGATTATAACAGTACCTAGTTAAAAGTTGAAATATTTTTGTGTAGTACTAATCAACCAAAATACTATTTTATTGTGACTATATATTAATTTTATTCAAGAGTTTTTAAAATGTTTTTCTATTCTGTAAAATTAATCAGGAACTATTGCAAGTTTTAAGTATAGCTTTCATCGATCTCAGTCATTAAAGCACACAGCTCCAAAAATTGTTATAGTCTTTAACTTTCATTGCCCAAAAAAAATACAAAAATATATCTTCAATAAAACACTTCAAGTTTCTAACCTAAACCTAGTTTTATCAGTAAACTATACGAACTTTTTACCCATTAAAAATCATATATAAGTCTTGATTTTTAGGCCTCGCAATACTTCATTGAAAGAAGGCTGGAAAAAAACAAAGGTAAGGTACTCAAGGAAGAATCTTCTCATGAGTATGCCACGAACGATAACCCTTTGTTATTCAAATGACTATCGACTAACAAATTAGTGCACAAGGCTGAGTGTAAAAGAGATCTAAGTGTTAAAAATGGTATATTTGACAAGGCAAGAAGTAATCTATTACGAGGGTAAGATTATAAGCCTTTGGCCTATCCACAAGGCTTTTCTTTAAGGTGTTAACCTTATATGAACCAATTCGAAAACATTTAAAGATATCTTATTTTGTTTTTTACTTCAGAGGAATTTATTCTTACAGTGATATTTTTTATATAAATGATTAATATACATTTCCTTAAAGTTAAGTGTTTCATTATACAAAATAATTTTTATGATCTTATAACTTCATGTTTACACATGCAAGACAATTTATAAAATCAAATGGAGAAAAAAAAAGTTAAAATAAGTCGACTAATCAAACATACAAAAAAAGGATTATAAAAAATATAATTAATTAATATTTAATATAATCTATTATTAATTTTAATAAAAGATTATTTTTCAAGTAAACCTAAAACAATCAGATATATTTTTCAAACCAACCAATATTTCTGCTTTTGTAGTTATATAACTTATTATATAAAGGCAAATCAGTATTACACACAAAACTTTTTAATTTGAAATAAGGAAAAGCAATAGTATTTAAAAAAAATATATAAACATAAATCAAGGATATCATTTCTTCATTTATTATGGAAATAAAGTTAATATTATTTATTTTAACTATAGTTAAACCTCAGACAACTCAGCAAACTCAGACCCATTTCAATCATTTGAAATTGCTGTTATTTATTTTTTTAATAATTTATGAAAGTTATACTATTAAACACAGAATCTATTTAAAAAAAAAAAAACTGTTCAAAATATTTTACCTAATATTTTATATAAATTAATCAACAAAAATCATGTCAATAAGCAAAAGAAATAATAAGCAGATTCAACATAATACAGTGAACAAAATTACTCCTAAACCACTGGAATGGACTTTTTGTCTCTTTGTTTTAATAATTATAAGGCAATATCTCAAAATAATTAATCTTAAATAACAGATTATTTATCAAATAACATAAATGTAACATATACTATTATTATATGTAAGTTGCAATGATGATCTATTGTTGTTTATTCAGTTAACATCACTTTATCCTGCTATGGCTAATTGAATGAAAATTATGATCTTTAAACCATTGTTTCCCCATTAATAAATAAAAGTAATGAAATTAATCAGAATTTTTATAACCTTAGTTATAATAAAATTTATTCTCATATTTTAAAATATTTCATTCAATAAGAAAATTACCAATGAGTTTTGTACATTTTTAAAGCATTAATCTCTCCAGTACATAAAACAGTTTTTAGTGATTCTGATCACAGTGTACTATTTTATTTCTAATTAATGCAATTTTTTATGACCCATTTTTATTATTCCACCATATATGTACAAGTTGAATAAATTGGTTAGAAAGATTTTTATTTTTATTTTGGTGCTTCAGCAGACAGAAAAATATACAATACAACAAAGGGAGTTCGAGTGATTTCAAGTATTATACAATTGGAAAAGGGGTTAACCTCCTAGTCTCCAAAAACTTTATATTCAAACCACTTTAATTTTATCTTTAAGGCATGAATTTTACATGCTTTAATTGGTACTCCTATAGTCAGAACAATCGAATTTCTTATTTCCATACTTTAATGAACCGTCCAGATTATGACACTTTTTTTAATTTATTAAATCCCATTATTGATGACTAACTTGAAATTTTAATAAATCCTTCAATGTAATATATCAAGTAGTTCTCTTATTTTTGTAAATACTAATTTAAAAAATTGTAAAATATAATAAGGAACATCAGCTTTATTTGCATAAAGCATTTTGTAACATTAACATTTCCTTAAAAATATTCTTAATGTTCATATAATAAAATATGTTGGCAGTTGAAAAAAAAAAAGCAGTTGAAAGCCAAAGACAAAGTTCAGTACACTTATTAAAAGTAAACATTTTTTCAATAGGAATAAAGAAAATAATTACAGACTAAAAAAATTAACAATGACTTTGGAAAAAAAATTCTAATTAATTTAAAATACTAATCTAGATCAAGTTATGCGTTGCCAAATTGATATTTTTTAAATAAATAAAATGCCTCTTCTTTACATAAAGACACTACTATCTAGGGCAAGGTTCTGAAAATTTAACTTCTCATACAGATTTTGTACCTTAAGATAAAGCCTTAAAATACAGATTTTTAGTCATCCCACTTTCAAGCTGTAGCTAAAAATTAAGTGCAAAATCAACAAAACTGTGACTATCTGCCTGCTAAGCAAAAACTTTTTTTCATCTGCTAACATCACTATTTGAAGATGGGGAGTGCCGTTTCCAGCCAAGCTTGGTGCCAACGAACCGATTGGAACTCCTTTATGCCCTTTTCAAACTTATCATGTCCTACTTTCGGAAATCCTGAGAACCAATCAATCAGCATTGAGGATAATTGGACAGCGTCGGAGAATACCAATCCGTTCTCTCCATTCCTTACTAATTCACCAACGCTAGACAGAAATAGATATTAATTAGATAAATTTATAAGATAAATGATACAATAAAATAATTTTGTTATTTTAAAATAAAGAACTCATTAAGGAAATTAGAAATTATAGAAATTTATTTAGCACCTTGAAATTATTATAGATAAATTTTAATGAATAAAAACTATATAAACCAAGCATTAAACACTAAAACCTAAACCTTAAATAAAACTAATTAATTTTTTTTATTATTAATCTACTAATTAAAGCAGGGTTGACAAAACTGTTACTCCATCATTGTGGCAATTTGGATGATTACATGTAATGCATTTTATGTTTTTATTAATAAGTATAATTTTTATACTTTGGGTTTTGTGCAAATAATATTGTCATTTGGATGTGCTTTTTATATATACCACACACAATCAAATGGCATAACTTTAAACATATTTTATTAATAGTCTTAACTTAATAATTTAGATACTATGATTGATTATCATTTTAAAAAGTTAAGTTAATTATACCTACAACTATACTTTTAGTGAAAAAATTACTTTATGTATGTCAGGAACAGGACTCTTTGCATGAAGCAGAGAATACTAAGCCATCCAAAACCAATGGTTCAGCTTAAATTTAAAGAACATCTTGGCAGCAATAGCATCATTAATCTTAAGTACAAACATAATTTCCGATTGTCAGATACTAATGTTAGAAGGAACTGGCAAAAATTCATTAATTAATTTTCCCTAAAAAAAATAAAAAGTATTCTTATCTCTATTTTCTAAACCCTAATCATGAACACAAAATGGTACAGAAAGTATTCGAGTTACACGGCATTTTTTAAATAGTTTTTGAATGAATCAGTGCATCATGTATGAAAGGTTGGCCATCCCTGATTTCAATTATGTATAATTATACTTTTAAAATTAAATGATTATAACCAGAAATAGAAAAAGTTAAATATATCTAACCATTTAAAATCATGAGCGAAAACTGGTAAGCCACAGCCAAACATATCAACAACTTTCATTGGCAAGTCGAGACCAGATGAAGACATATGGAGTGAGACTCCCAAATCAGCTGACCCAAGCAATGTTGGATAGTCGGCTTCTTCGAGCCAAGGAGTGATTATAGAAACTCTTTTCCATGTAGTTGCCTGTATTATACCGATGTAGTAGTCTTTCAATGGACCTCTTCCAGTAATGGCACAGATAAGCTGCGGTATGTCTTTCCTATCTGATTTATCATAATCTAATAATAAAAAAAAAAAGAAATATATAAATGCAAATCTAAATAAAGCAAAATGAATTAAGTACTCAAGAAAGGCGAGGTAATACCGATTAGAGCAGAGAAAAGGATATTGAAATCTTCATCCTCAGTCCAAGATGTTGAAGATACAAGAAGTGCAGGCCGGTCTTCTCTTAATTCCACTGTACCATCTTCCCGAAGCCTAGTAAATAGTGTTGAATATGCAGCTCCGCCAAGAAGAGGATACCTGGTATTGGAAAAATAAATTTGAAAAACTTACAATTTCGTATGTATATGTTTCATAATTTCCATTTTGTTTATTTATTTTCATGAACTGTGATCGGATATTAATAAGAGGTCGTGTTTACATTCTTTGATGAATTGAAATTAAAATTTTTTGACTGTTTGGAACTAAAAACATGGATATATTTATAATAATTACACATAAATTCCTTCTTACCTTTGACTTAATCTGGTCAAAAGATTATGCGTTTCTTCAAGAGTAGCCCTTCTGAATTCAGACGGAGCTCTATCATGTAATGCCCTTGAACTGAACCAAATATAAATAATAAATGTCAATATAATAAAAAACTAAAAAAAGATTAATAGAAATTCCCGATATATATAAATAAAAAAAAGCTACATCAGACTGAACAGTAAAAAAATCATAAATTAGAGTAAAGCTAGCAAGACACAAAAATAAAAATAAACTAGAAAATATTTATACGTAAAATTCAAAATATAAGTTTATGCTGATACTTGAAAAATAAAAATAAATGGTTATGGCACTTCAAATGATTTAAAGAGTTATGATATTTCAGTGACATTTCAAAACACACAGATTAAGAAATTAATTAATACACATACCACAGAAATACAATCAACTAGGTTGTAATAACAGTATCTTTTAATTTGAAAAGTAGAGGTGATTGTTGTAATAACATTTCAACATCAAAATTTATCAAGGTTTAAATGTGATTAATTATCATCTATATCAATGAAATTATCAAAGCATATTTCAACCTATCAAAGATAAGTTTCAAAATATACCATACCCAAAAAGAATATTTAAAAAAAAAAGCATTTGCAGTTTAATACTTATAAAAAACTAAAAACTGATTTTCCCCCCATTTTACATATGATCATGGGAAGTCTGTGGCTTGAACTATTTAAAAAAATAAAGAAAAGTGTTTTGAAACTGTTAAGAAACAAACCTTTTAGAACTCAGAATATCATTTTGAAACAAAAAATTTAAACAATGTGTTTTTAAACGAAACTACTATCATTGTTAAATTATCTATTTAAAAAATAGCTATCATTATTCATCTATTTATTGATATTGACATAAAACAGTAATAAGTGAATTTTTTATTTTTCAATTTACTCAACGATCAATTAAATGTCTACAGAAATTTTAAGTTTAGAATTGTAGACTAAAATCAGAATCCAGTTTGAATGACAATATTTGAGGCATTATGTTTATACACAGTCGCAACAATGTGTAACTAACAAACGTATAAATAGCTAATTGTTCAAGAGTCCAAAAAGAGCTTTATGGTTTACCTGTAACTTCCTGTTAAGAAATATGTTTTGCTATTTTTACTATACTATTATTACACTGGAAATATTTTGTCCTAGTAACTTCTTTTAGCTCTAAATTTCTATTAATACAGAAAGATTTAAGTTTTCAGATATGCTTCTGGTAAATTAATAAAACAAAAGAATTCAAAAGTGTAATATTTTACATATATAAATTATTTTTTGAGGTAACTATATACACCTCATTTTTAATAAAACATTCAATCTGCAATCACAGCAACTAAAGTGTTGTGCCTTGTATTTTATTTTTCAATGCCACTTTCATGGTTTGGAACTGAAGAAAAATAGTTGACAAAAAGAAAAGTGATATAAGAAGGTTTCACATTAAAAGAAACAGACAAGGACAGAAGTAACTCTTATCAGCAAGTCTTGGTATTATGAAATCTTTAGGTAATAGTACATTTTCCCCATTTGTGAAGAGAATAAATAATGTTGCATACTTAGAAACAAAATAATTATTAACAGCTAATGGGAAAAGATAATATATATAAATTTAGCTTATGTCAACATTACTCATAAGCAGCCAACTTTAAAAGGAATGTGAAAATTAAAAGAAGTAAAAATTTGTAAATATAAAAATTGGTTGACTTATCAAATTATGCTTAAACTGTTAATATCTTGTTTTAAACAATCTGTAGATGCTTGTCAAAACCCATCAACCACAATATTTCCCAGGAAGCCACTTCCTAGAAGATAATTAATTATTCAAAAATAACTGAACTATTCCAAAACAATTGCATTAGTGGTGGATCAAGTGGCGAGGTATGCAGAACTGCAAGTTTAAGAACAGCTCAGCTGATTTAAATAGTCATTTCATTATTTATAATTAATTTTAAACTTATTCTTATGACTGAAAAAGTAACTAATGATTATTTATCTATCTGGGTGGTTCTTAAACTCAATTAGGAAGTAGTAGTTTCTGCAAGGATCTTGTATAATTGGTTACCATTGTTACAATCTTGCTGAAGTCATCCCATTGTCGACTCCAAAGGTACTTAAGCAATGCCATCCACCCATAACCTATCACCTTAGGTTAGGTCAAATTTCTTACAGAATCTGAAGTTTTATTTATATATCTTTTGGAGCACTGAGTTGCCATGCCGAAAATCCTGGTTCAAATTCCGCACCAGGCAAGACTTTTATTTAATCTGTTAACAGCCGGAGATGAATCATATAGCATCTCTGATCCTCCTGGGGCTCACCCAGCCTCTAAAAGTGGATACCCAAAATAAGGGGGTTGATCCCTCCCTGCACAATCGTTGTCAATGAATCAGTAATTGAAGTGGTACAGGGTTTTTTTTTTTCTATATACCTTTTTATCTAAAATGATATTTTGCTAAACAGATCTTTAACTTTTTTTTCATGAAATTCAATTATCTTTCCAGTCTTTGTAATCTTTCCTGAAATCATTTAGAGAATAGCTGTCATAATTCTAGTAGTCTCTGAAATGAAACTGATGGTTGAAATCACAATTACTATTTAATATTTTGGATGTGAATTACTTTTTTAATAAGAAATCCAGGAGTCAATCACTGTTCTGGCCAATACAATCTTTTGATGATAATATCTTCTTTTCTACTAGCGAAACTATCAATTCTACAGTTTTGTTATTTCTGTTTTAATTCATTATCTCACTCGATAGTTCCCCAAAACTGGTACTAGGTCATCTTAGTTTGAAATCAAGACATTTGCTTAAATTTGATGAGGATGTGGCTTAATTTTAAAAATTATAATGCTACTTCTTTATCTTCATCTGATGTATTTTAGATTTCCACCTAATGGTTAATAGTTTTAATAACACCTAGGAATATGAAATCAAGTTCTCACAAATTGTTGATTACATGTTATGAAAACTTATTGTGGTGGTATTATTGCCTTTTAGGTATATTCTACTATTAAGTGCCAGGAGTCAATCTAGATTTGGCAACAGAATCTTTTCTGGGCAGATAGAAAGACAACCTTTTCTTTAGAACATTGTTTGATGAAGCGTAATGTTGACAATAGAACTTGGTGGTATCTTCCTTCGTTTATTGAGATTCCAAAACCAAAAGTAATATTAATAACAGAACTTTAAAAACTCAGAAGTTCTATCCTAATAATTTCAAACAAACTAATACAGTCCACTTTCAAAAATTGCGACCTCGATTGTAACCAATGTCTTCATACAAATGTTATTATAAATAAGAAATTCAAATATCATAAACAATTAAAATTTAAGTGGTATCAAAATGTCATTGTTTGTTTTTGTTTTTTTAAGTCTTTAGAAATCATGGAAATAATTAGTATATTAATGAATATTTATGATTTACAGAAATAAAAACAGCATACAGGTATAGTTCAGACATTAATATGAGAGTTTGGCATGTGTTTATTAGAAAAATCATACTGTTATTTAAGCGAAACGTTAAACTTACACAATAGCCCATCTCTCTATCAGATCCATCCTCATAGCATTGGTTACACACAGGTTATAAGCTGCTTTCTGTCCAAAATAGCATTCAAACCAATAAGAGGCACGCACTATAAAACTTCTTTCACCTAATGTTAAGGCCATCAATGAATACGCATAGTTATGCCAGTCGATTACGAACGTAGCAGCCACAAGAAGACTATACAGCCAAGCCACGGCAAAAACAGGGATGGCAGGTGGTGTTTGAACAAAAACAAAATGTGAGCGCCTCTTGAACAGGAGAAAAAAGAACAAGCTTATGCTCTGCCATATAACTTTAAATAAGTAAGCGAGAATCATCGGAAGATCTAAAAATAAAGATAGAAACATTAATAAATTATAGTCATATATTTATAAATTATATTAATTACAGATTATAACTATCAACACACAATTGGTTTTCAATGGAAATAATTATAATAAATACTCTCATAAATACATTCACATTAATAACACCAAGACAATTACAGAAGCACATTTGGCTCAGTTCAAAGTCGCCATACTCATAACACATAATTCTAGACGTGGATGAGAACTAGCCAATTTTGAACAATTTTTTACTTTAATATTAAAGATTGGTTTAATATGGAAATTGCATTAAAAATTTTAAAGTCTTAACATTGCCTTAAATCAAGGTAACTGATGGCACATTGGCCCTCTGAAGTGGCATTGTTGTCATGTATAAAAATTAGCCATAAAACTATCTCTAATATACTTTCATGTTTTAGTCCAAAATCATAAAAATAATGTTGAAAAAAAATTTATGAATTTCTAATAATTAATTGAGACTTCGACATGGAAAAGGTAGTAAAGTCATGAAAAGGTAATTTTGATTCTTTGTTGTTTGTTCATTTAAAGTAACTTTATGCTGCTATGGCTCATCGGACGATGCTAAAGAGATTTTTAACAAGTATCTGACATCGTACAGGCTCGGGACCCCGTTTAACGTTTCTTAGGAAGGACGGCACAACTAAGGATTTTTTACCCCCTTTGAAAAATCCTAGGGCCACCTGCCGGGCTACGAACCAGCGATCTTGGGCTTAGTTGTTTGTTATGCTAACCACTAGACCACAGGTCGCCCTAAAAGATAATTTTACAAGAGAAGCAAAAAACACTTCTGGCAAATAAAAATGCAAGTTTCAATTGCAAAATAGTAACTACCACAGTTCATAGAAACTGAACCACTCCCAGTTTTGTCTACTCCTCTTTCTACCCTATTGTCATAATAACTACATTTTCTATGAAGAAAACTGAAAAATGTTTTTTTTTTTGGATTACTACCTTTTCCATGTCCACCCACCAATTATTCTCCTTAGTAAATAAGAAAATGATACAATAAATTACAACATGGCTCATTTACAGTAATTAATAACAATAAATTCATCAATATTTAGTTATTATATAGGAAATAAGAAAAAGAAGAAAAAACTAAATTACTAGATGATTATTTATAAGCAATTCAATCACATAGGAACATTATACAATCATAAATAAATTACAGAGTTAATATACTGTAAAAGGGTATTTGGATTATGGTATCAATCCCGCATGTTGTCGCTTTGAGTTGAGTTACAAGTTTTAACTTTTCATTAGTTTCCTTTACAATATTCTCGAAAATAAAAATAAGCACGAGTTTTAGTATAAAAAATTGTGTAGTGTGAAATGTGTAAAATGCGGTAACCATTTCATCAAGAAATAAACGTTTCAACTAATATTTCGAAGCATAGATTATTTATGTTTGTTGAGGCTTTCATTTATTGATGAAATGATTACCAAAATCTACACACTTCCCATAATTACACTACTTTTTCCATTACTAAAACTCTCAATTACTTGAATTTTAGAGAATATTAAAAAGTAAACAAATTAAAAGTTAAAACTTGTGACTCAACTTGAAGCGACAGGCTGCGGGACTGATACCTTGATTATTATTATAAGGCATATAGTGAATTCAAATCATTGGACTGTTAAGATATGTAAGGACAGTAATTTTTTATTTCATTAATTTTCTCAATTGTGACACCACTTTGTTTTAGAAAACACAGTTAGTAAGTTAGTTGAGTGGGGTAGCTGCTGAATAAGGACACTTAGGTGCTAACCTATAGGTCCTGTGTTGGAGACAGCTGTTGCTTTTAAATATTCACTCTGTACTAAGCTATAGATCAAGCCAGTGGAATCATGAGAATTTTTCATGGGTTCACTCAGCCTCTATAAAACAGAAAGCTTATAAGGGGGTGAACGGCAGGTGAGCATGATCTTTGGTAAATTATCTTTTCAAACAATCGTGGGCTTAAAAAAAGGACAATACATACCAAATACTGAATCCAAGACATGGGATAGTTTATGGTAGTAGTTTTTTTTGGTAAGAGGGGGTGATCAAATTATATTTCAGGATCAGAATAGGCCATACCCATTCTGGGTGACAGAAATACAAAATTGAGTGATTGAGTAGTACATTTATATAATCTAAGAATAACCTTTATTTATAATCTGATGGATAAAAGGTCTTGGATTCAGTACATGGTAGAGACTGTACCGTTTCCAAAACATCCGAGGTGAGGTGATTTGACTAAGATCAAGCTCAACCACAGGTTTTCTCCCAATAAAGATTAGCAGTAGAATGCTCCGCAGACCCCACAGCATTCATTTGTGGCTGTTAACAGGTTATATAACTCATCTGTCAAACACTGACTTGAACACAGGACCTCTTGCTCAGCAACTCTATACACGCTGAGCTTCCCTGCTACATTCATTAATATAAGCAAACAGAAAAAGATACTGGAAGTTGGGAGGTTCAAAAGATTCATTATGTTTTGAAATTCCTACTTTCTATTATGTTCCCAGGGTTGAAAAGTCATATGCTTATCACAAATGATAGGAGATTTCACTTGACTTACATTTGTTAACTTCAGGCACAGGTGGCAGATAGGCAATGGTAATATTATTGTTGCTAAGCATTTGTTTCTTGGGCTTAGCTCCCCTATATCCGATGACATTAACATGGTACCCTTCTTCTGCTAACGAAATGCAGTGATATTGCAGTCTTGGACTCCTTCCAATGTCCGCTAAGCCGACCACGCATACGTTCTTCGGAGCCATGACTGACGGACTGAACTAGCCAGGGAATGTAATGGCAATTCTCCAGTCTAACTTTAGCACTTGACTCCGGTGTAAGTTAAAGCCATGGGTCAATGGCAGAATAAAAGAACTAACAACACCGCACTGATAACAATCGTATCCTCCCTTCAAGTTGCATTCATAAGCAAATGTTGACAGATGTATAAATCGATTTTGATTCGATTAATACAAATCGAAATAGTTAACAAGTAATTGCAAGAAAATGAACATCCTTTAAATTGAATTAGGAAATGACTGACTATAGAGGTGATGAACAGTATAGAAAACGTTCGGGAGAATGGTAGGTAAAATTATAAACATCAGAAAGCAAAAGGGTGATAAATAAGTTACTTATTGGTATAACTTTGGCAGGATCCCAAACCATTTTTTGGATTATGTTCTTTAAAATGTTATATGAAGGACGTAAAGGTGTATCATCGCTAATTTCAATAATTAAAAAAATATTTTTTTACCGTTCTTTCCTTAATTTTTTTTTTAAATTTATTTATTGATATTTACAACTGTATTACAATAATACATCAAGTAAATAGGCTAAGCGATACATAATGGCATGTGAAAATGACAAGTAGAGAAACTACCCACTGGTAGTACTCAAATCACGAGTTCAACTAACAAGGTCACGGGGCCATCTTCTTTTTAGACGCCTCGGAGGATTATCGGGAATTGAAGAGGAAGCTAGGTTTGAAACTAGAGGGTTTGAGTGGAAATGAAGTTTGTTATGAAAGGATAGATTGCGGGTTCGGGCCAAATCATTAAGGTCATTATGGATGACTATATTCTTAACAAAATAAGGAGCATTGAGGATTTTACGAAGGATTTTGGATTGTAGGGATTGGATACGAGAGGAATTCGATGGCTTAGTGGAGCACCAAAGCTCTACTCCGTAAGTCCAAATAGGTCGTGTGATGGTCATGTAGATGAGTCTTTTGTAATTAATTGGGAGCTTAGAGCGTTTGTCTAGTAAGTGTTGAAGTAGCCTGAAACGTCGAGCGGTTTCTTGTCTTTTCAGTCTCGTATGAGGATTCCAGGCTAATCGTTTGTCAAGATGTATCGGATCTGTTCTAAAGGCATAAGTGGGATATTATTAAAGGATAGTGAAGAGCAGGAACTCATTGGTTTACGACGTAAGGTAAAAGTAATTTGATGCGATTTTTGAGAATTTATTTTAATTCTCCAGTTTTGACACCAATCTTCAAGATCAGTGATATGGTATTGGAAGCTTCTGGATACAATAACTGGATCGGTGTTGACTGATAATACACATGTATCATCAGCATACGTGGTAGGGATAGTATTAGGATGAGTAGGGATGTCAGCTGTATAAAATGTATAAAGGATTGGGCCAAGGATACTACCTTGAAGTATTTCCTTAATAACTCTACTTAAACTGGCTGTTTAGTTTTAAAACTACTTCTGTGTATACTGTAATATTGTTGGGCTAGATTATAACCGAATAAATTATTTTTTAATACTATTTATTTTATTTTTTTCATAAAGACTAAACGAAAGTATATCTTATACATATCAGAGAAAAATAATTTTCTACAAATACTATGCTTGTATTCAAATAACATGGTTAAGTACTATAATGACTGATGCCAGAAACTGTCTGAGCTAAATTTAATCATATTTTCATATCAGCTCTCCTGGGCCAAGGTTTAACATGTTTTGTAATCAGCTGTGATAGATAACAATTTTAAATATGGGTTTAATTTTAGATATCAAGAAAATTTTATTAACTCCTGGCAGCACTGACATTGTCCGTTCAAAAGGACTGAAATAATACAATTCTTTACCAGGTGTAATGTATGAAATGAAATACTTTTTTAACATTAATCATACATTTACGATATTGAAAGCCAATCCTCAAATGAACTGCTACTTTGCTTGTCCTCGAGTTACTGACGTACTCGAAGGAAAGATCTGGGAGCCATTAATTCTCCCGAAATTACAAAAAACTTTTAATTATCTTATCTGTAAATTAAAATTGTGTAAACCTTGGAATGGAAAATTTTATATACAGAAAGAACTCCCATTAGCAGTGGGAAACGCAAAGTATGATCTTGCCTGAAGTTCGTAGAAGCTCTGCCTTTCGCATTTCTTTATTGACCTTAACTACTTAACTAGCCCACATTTCGTCTCAAACCAAAGTACATTTCGAAATATTTATTCTTTAAAACTAGTAAGAAAAATGTGAAAGAATGAGGAGCCCGAAACTCCGGTATCGAAACAGTGTTTTTCTTAAACTACTTAGGAAGTCGAACATTTATAAAACAGTTAGATTTTCCACTCAGTCGCAGAGTTTTTTATAATTTTTTTTTTTAACTTCACATTTTCAATCTCAGTTAGTGGTAAGCCGGATGCTCTGCCATTGCCTGCTGTACTCCGGTTGTAAGATACTTACAAAGTTGTACGCCTATTGTTCCATTTCATCCTTGTTTCGAACGAACCCTTTGCACATTATTCGGAATCTAGTGTAGATTACTTTAACTTCGAATAATAAGAGTTTATATCAGAAATATGCACGATTAAGAATAGTATTTTGTGAACTCAAGACTTGTATGTAGAGCATTCGTAGCTATCTCGCACTCTCCAGCAAGCCCCGGGTGCCACATTTAGTCAGTCCATCGGATTTGAGCGGGAGGAACTCCAAAGAGTTTCCACGTCCGCCACTTCTAAGAGACGCTATCATGCGCGAGAATGAGATCCGCGTGAGGAAATTGTTTTTCAGTTTTGTGGCACATGCAAAAAGGAGAGAAAGGGATCTTAAGATAACTCCCTCTCTTCTAAACTAAAAACTAACCCACTGAGGTTCTCGTGACTATAGCTATAATAGCTATAATCGGACACGATCCAGGAAGACGAAAGCTGATTTACTTATTCACTGAGCTCCGTTTTTATAATTAAAAATTAGTAAAAAGAAAATGGTGCGATTCAAAAAGTTTTGTTTTATTTAAAAATGATTGATTTGGGACAATGTCTGTTCTTCTAAAGTGTAAAAGCAAAACTGTTATCAATTGTCAATATAAAAGAAAAACAAAACTTTAACAATATTATCTATATTTAAAATATCTTGCGTTAGCTCCAATGCAAGTTTAATATCACAGAAACAATTTGGGATTTTATTGTTCGATGAAACTTTTTGCTTTTAAATTCATAAAATTGAGAAAGTAAAATATTTTTCTTCGATTAGATTTTGGAATATATATATATATATTTTAAATAAACGCTAAGTAAAAAATAGTAGACAATGGAAGATCAGTCAAGTTAATACGGCATATATTTAATATTAATCACCCAAAAACATTATTATTCCATTCACCAAACATAATTGTATATATATATAAATCCTGTTTTCTTGCTTCACAGTAGGTTAATCAACTGACGTATGTATTTATTAAGATAACATGAGATTTAAAAGGGGGTATGGCTCAAGAACTGGCAATGATATCAAATAAATAGATGAAAGTTGTTATTTATTAACAAAAAATAAAATATTGATCTTGCGCCTTCACAGTAGTTTCGTTATGAAAGTGATATCGGAACATTGAACCAATTTATCAATTTCTTGAGAGAAAAAAATTGATAGTATATAAAAAAAAATTTTTTTGGTGTGGATGCAATTACATAATCTGTTATAAAAACGAGGAGATTATTAATGCATATTCAAAAAAAAAAATTACCCCAGAATCATTCATACCAGTTTATTCTTATGGTTTTATTATTTGGTAATGAGAAAGCTTCATTCAAATGTTAAGTGATTTTATGTCTCTTTATAAACATTAAGTTTATGCACACAAACTTTAATCCTGCTAGTGGAAACAGATTCTTTATATATTAGTTGAAGAATTTTAGCATTTAAACCAACTTTAAAGTATTGCATTACTTATATTTAATATTAATAACAACACCTTTAGAGTTTAAAAAATACCTTATGGTTAATATGTTGTTTGAAGGAAAAATTAAATTATTGTTACCTAATGTTAATATTCACAACCACGAAAAGTAAGCAAAAACTTCAGGGTTGAAAGAGTTGGGAGAATTAAAATACTTCATGATAAAAATGAAATATCTCATATTGTAATGGGTTAAATTCAAATAAAAATGTGATTGGGAAAATCTGTCAAACTCTTGTTTAATATGTATAATAATTTACCTTCCTTTCTATCCAACAACTTGTAACATAGTTCGTGGTTATCTGAAATGGAATAAATAATTTGTTCACATTGAATCTGTTTTCTTGGGGGGGGGGTTTCAATGAACAATAATAGGCGAACAGAATCTCTTCATCTTACAATAAAAAATTCTTCATACAACATTTCAAAACCAAATAAAAAATAAAATAATTAGGAGGCAAATTTGAGCCTTTGATACTCACTCCAAAAAAATATTATAAATAGAATTTAATAGGTTTTGAAATAAATAAGAATAAAGTAGTTAATAAATGAAAAAATCATTGTTAGTATTACTTTTTTTTTTTTAACTGGGGGACTGAGTGATAAGGATAGTGGTAGCTTAAAATAGTTGGCGGCTATTTTTAGATGATTCTATTTTAACATTTAATCTATTCTTATTTTTTTTACTGTTCAATCCTATTTTATTGAAAAAGAAGAGATACAAATTTCTTCGAAACAGTTTAAACCTATAATTTTCAACTGAAGAAACTCAGATTGTTAGTTAAAAGGCGTTTGATATTGAAAAATAACCACATTTTAGTTTAATTATATTGATTTTAATGTGTGTTAATTATAAGTTTAAAAGGCGTGAATAATTAGGAATAGGGCGGAGGGTGTGTTTTCTTGAGATAAAACTCAACAAGGTTATCAAATTGACATTTGATCCAGCGTTTTTATCAGTGGTAAGGAGGAAGATCTCTGTCCACTCTCCCTTCTGACTGATTCCCGGTTGGTGGTGAGTTGTATTTAAATATTTTTATTCAATACTATCGCTTCCAGGAAATTTATTAATTGTGTCAATAGAGTTTATTGGCCCAGATTAATAGCCTATTTGCAGAAAAACCTGCAGCCCTTGACCTCAGTTTAATAGAAATCAGGTAGAGCAGCCTTCAGTTCGCAATCTAGAATCACCTAAATCACTTCGTAGCCGGTTCGTACTTGCTCTATAACATACGTTTAATTTGTATTTGTAAACCCCAGATATTGCCTGATTAAAAAAATTGTAGGTATTAATTTCGTTGTAAAAAGTACATAAAATCCGTTTAAACCTGTCTTCATCTTTAACAATAGTTCATATTTACTATTTTTAAAATGAAGTTTTCTGTTTATTTTTTGTATTCATTAAAACCACATGATGTTTGTCATCAATCTTTATATGTATTGAATAAAAAATATATTTAGGTAAAAATAAATGAAATAAAATCATTTTCTGTCACGTATTTCGCGGTTCGTAGGCGATCACGTAAGTACGTCAGCTACATCACGTGAAGTCAATATTAAATTACTTAAACGTTTCTTCAACATGGTTTATTGTTAGCCAATAGGTTATTTAGTTTTAAGTGTCATTTTATCACAAAGTGATAAGGATTAAATCGATTATTATCGATTAAATTTGCATGCTGAAACGATTTATCATCTTTTGAAAGCATTAACAATGTTAAATCACGTCATCTCTTTTCTTGTTGATGATTGATGTCAGCAATAAATCTATAAGGAAGGAAGTTTTATTACCGGTGATATCTTGGGCGTGCCTTCCAGTTAGTTTCATTATCCCTTGTCATCGAGGTGGGTCACTCAGATATTACCTTATTTTATTTTGGCCTTAGAACAAAATTCATTTTTATTAACTTTACCATATATATTATTTCGTTTTAGTTTTAAACGTTTTATAGTTCCTGATTCTAAACTACGTAGTTCTGATTGTTTTTATTGCCACATTTGTGTACACAATACTCAAGATAATATCAGCATTATTCATAGTCGATTTTTTAATTTCTTGTTTTGAAAGCAAATATTCACACACTTTTGCTACTTTATTTCTATAAAAAATTGAGCCTTGAAAGTTATCTATTGTGATGTAATATTGTTTGTTGCTTATCCCCTTTCTCTAAGTGCTAATCTCAGTTATTGAGTAGTGAGGAAGATTGTGTTGATCCTAAAAGGTACCATCATTTTTCGGTAAATCATTCAATCTACCAATACGTCATTCCCTATTTATGATGAATTAGTGATTTCTGATGCAATTACTATATGATTAAAATATGTTCTATGTATTTGTCATTCCTGATAGCCTGGGTTTATTCAGTCGATACTAGTGATAAGATAAATCAATTAATTTTAATTAAACAAACTTAAATCTCATAAATTTGATTGCTTATATAACTCAACTAATATTTATGTTTGTTTCAGATAAAATAACCTAAATTCAACATGACTACTTATTTTCACTACCCACCTGCACCTTTGCGAGAGGAACTTCATAAAATTGCTTCTGCCATAGTCGCTCCTGGAAAAGGTATTTTGGCTGCAGATGAATCAGTCTCTACTGCTGGAAAACGACTAAAGGTAATTTGATTTTTGATAGATAGGAATTCAGTTGACTGGAAGATCTAATAAAGAATATAATTAGTCTGGGGGTGCAGTCAAAATAAAACTAAATAAGAAAAAACTTATTTATTTTAAGTGCCGACGTTTCGGCCTACACAAATCTATCTAAAATTTGAAATCTTTTTATGCTATTTACGTATAAATATAAGTAAAGATAAAAAAAAAATCTAGTATATAAATGATGATAAAATGTATCTCCTCACACCCATTTCTCCTTTCACCTCATGGCATCCATCACATGTTGTAATAGCATCCATTATTATTATTTATCTATAATTTATCATCATTCATATACCAGATTTTTTAAAATATATGTCTCCACTTTTCTATACTCTATATATTATTCTATAATTCCTAGTACTGCAATGTTCTTTTAGTTATTTTTCTGTTTTTCCTTATCCCTGAAGATGGCCAACATTGTAGGCCGAAACGTCGGCACTTATAAAAAATAAGCTTTTTCTTATTTAGTGTTATTTAGACTGCACCACCAGACTAATTTTATCCTTCAGTAATTTAATTTTGTTTTCTTTTTAAAGAAGAAAAAATATATATCAAATTACATTTATTTTTTCATATATCTTATTGAAAATTATCATTGATAATTTATTGTGATTTATATAGTTCCATTTTTCATGTGAGAGTTTACAGAAATGTTAATTTTTTTTTCATTTTTTCCCCAATAGGGGTGCCATTGGTATATTCCATATAGCCATATCTGTTAATTTTGATAATAAATATATATGATAATGATAGTAATAAAACGTTAATTTTGATAATTGTTAAAATGAAGACCCTAACTATTATAATAGTTTAATGTTATGTAAAATGTGTTAACGCAAGATTTTAGTATAATATTTTTAGAAAACTTTTAAATTTGATTCTTGTTGAAGTTACATAATTCATTAACTATTATCAAAAATTCTGTATGAACCAGAAATTTAGGGTCAGTACTAAAAATAATTTTATTATATTAATCCCTATATTGTTGTTCAGTTATGTTGTATGCTTTGAACTATAAGAATATTATTCAATATTATATGCTTAACTTATATATCTTTGTCGTTTATGTCGACTGTTCAGTGTTTATTATCTTGTGTCCCATATTTTGTTCCTTCAAGGATAATTTGTTAGATATAGTAGGATAGATATAAAACAACTATATTGTAAAAAGATAGTAGATTTTTAAAACGTTTGCTGATTTTTGAAGGTCAAGGAAATCAAGTTTTTCACATTTTGCTAGTCCAAGGTTTGCAGTTTTTAGGAGTGGGGAGAATATCAAATAACTCAGTGGATTACTTTTATTAATTTTATTACTTTTAATAATAATAACCTTGGATAACTAATCCTTTTCACAGACCCATTGCTTTTTTTAAAATTTAATTTTACATATACATACTTTGTCAAAAGTGAATTGTTGTTGAATTCATAGTATACAACGCACAATAAATTCATACATAGTACACTATGTAGTAGTATTATGTATTAATAATTGATTTTATAAAGGGTAACTTACAATTTTTATTTTTTCTAGGATATTGGAGTTGAAAATACTGAAGAGAATCGCAGACGTTACAGGCAGCTTTTGTTCACAAGTGATGCTGCATTATCTGATCATATTTCTGGTGTCATATTGTTCCATGAGACAGTTTATCAAAAAACCGATGATGGTACCACATTTCCCGAGCTCCTCAAGAGTAAGGGAATCATTCCTGGAATCAAAGTTGACAAAGGAGTTGTTCCATTATTTGGGTATGTTGTGTACTATTTACTAAAATTAACGCTAAGGTTTCCATTGTTTTATTTTTATTCAAGAATTTAATATATTAACAGTTCCGAAGATGAATGTACAACTCAGGGACTGGATGATTTAGCGGAAAGATGTGCACAGTACAAACGAGATGGATGCCACTTTGCTAAATGGCGCTGCGTCATAAAAATAGGCAAGAACACTCCTTCCTATCAGGCTATTCAGGAAAATGCTACGGTCCTAGCCCGTTATGCATCCATTTGTCAAGCTAACAGGTATTTTTTTGTTTATAGTTATATCAACCTGATTTTTATGGTATCTGATATATTATAAAACTAAAGTTATTGCACTTATAATTAACAGAATTAGCTGTAGTTAGGCATGATAATAAATGAGAAGCTTCTATTTAAATGCCCGAATATCTGTAAAATAAATGAAATATTTGTTTATGCTCTTAATTTAACTTTTGTTGCTCCAAAAGCAAAGCTTCTCACCACTTTGATTTCCTATCAAACTAAAAAAAGAATTTCTCCTATAATGATTAAGTAATATAGGATAATGATTTAATTTATAATCTATATTATATTCATTTTAAAAATTTACAATTTTTTTCGAAATTGAGTAAGTGACTTATTCAAAATATGGTTCTCAATTTGTTAATTTAAATTTTAGTTGTCATCTCTTTTCTGTCATATTATTTAAAATAAATATAAATTATTCTGTTTATGTCTCACAGAAAGGGTTTCACAATCGACAGGCACTTAGCATGTACTTTATATCTGCCGAGGCAAATAATTTAATAATCCTAAATAGTGGTTCTCTCAATTTGATTTTGAGTTGTTAACTTGATTTTTAATTAGAAGGAGTGAACGCTTTTAAAAATGACCAATACTCGTGTTTTATATGCATAAATATTTATTTCTAAAAACAAATTATTTTTATAAAACTCATTTTGGGAGAGGTGAAGAGCCTAAGCCTCTCTCTAGCATTCAAAAATACTAGAAGGGGAAAATTAGTTTCAACCTAGCGCTCCATGACTTTGCTCACAATCTACCGTATTCTTGTGTATGAGTATTAAAATATTAGGAGTTTAAAGAATCCAGTAACTAATAGTTCCCCATTATTTTTTTCTCAAAGGTTGGTGCCTATCGTTGAACCTGAAGTTTTGCCTGATGGAACTCATGACTTGGATCGTGCTCAGAAAGTGACCGAGACTGTCCTGGCTGCAGTATATAAGGCTCTGAATGACCATCATGTCTATTTGGAAGGAACCCTACTTAAACCGAACATGGTGACTCCTGGCATGCAGAACCCGACCAGGTGCTCTGCCTACGAAATAGGTCAAGCCACCGTTACTGCCCTCAATAGAACCGTAAGATTTGTCATATATCTAATTAAAGTTGGCTCTTTCTAATTCAACTTATTAAAATCAATGCTTATCGTGAAAAAGTTTTTTAATATCTGAATTGTAGCTTCTGTTTTGAAGGCTTGGGGAGGTATGTAGACATTAGAAAACTTAATTTGTAGCTAATCGATCAAAAAAAAAAATATTATGAGCATAATTATGGCATATTAAAAAAGAAACCAACACACATTTCACACTTTTTGAGTAAACTCTACTCAGATTTAAATAATCCGGAAATTTGCTAGTTAGATTATTTTCTTTTGTTATCAGCTCAATTTTGTTTCACTATTTAAAAACATTTTAGTTTTTCCAATGAAAATATTAATTAGTTTAGTTTTCATTTTCATGAAATAGAAAGTTGTACTCTTGTTAAAATATTTTTTTGTTTTAATTTTGATTCTCCGTTCATAACGCCTGAAACGAATGATTGTTCCTTTCATAATCTTACCTAACTCATTTCTACATATTTGTGTATGTTGGTTTGATTTTTTTCCCTAAGTATTGCCTATATTTTAAACATTTTAACAATGTATATTATAACTAAAACTAAATCGTAACTATAACTAAAACTCTCGTATATTATATTTTTATTAGCATAAATTACTCATTTTACATAAAATCTAATTTTGCATTAAAGATCAATTTAATAAAAGCCTGACTAACATCTGCCCTTATCCCAAGTAAATTTTGAAATAAATACATTTTACATAAAAGCAGTTGCTATATTAAAATTATTTTATACAGCACCTAATGAATAGGGTTTTATTGAATGAAGAAATATACATACTCAAGAAAAATAATTAAATGGATAATTTAGGTTAAGGACACTAAAGATTCTCTTCAGTTCACTGCTTATGAAAGTAACATCTTTATTTATAGAAAAGTTATATTGATATTTTTTTATTTATTAAAAATTGTATATTACTTGTAATATTATAATATGATCTAAATCTTATTTTGTTTGGCCAAACCAACAGTCTAGTTGCTTCTTTTCTTTGTTTGATATTTTTTGAAACCTGACTTTTTTTCATGGATGAAAATCATCTATATGCCTTAGGTACCCGCTGCAGTTGTAGGTATCACATTCCTTTCCGGAGGTCAGACTGAAGAAGAAGCTACTGTAAACCTGGATGCAATCAACAAATATGTAGCTCGCAAGCCTTGGCCTTTGACTTTCAGCTTTGGGCGAGCTTTGCAAGCTTCTGTTTTGAAGGCTTGGGGAGGTATGTAGACATTTTTAAAACAACCATTTTATTAAAAATGTATACTTACTTTCATAGGCCATTAACTGTTTCTTTTTATTATAACAACATTCTTTCATCATTGTTGTTCTAAAAAGAAAAATAAACCCTGCCTTAGCCACTACATTGCCCTAATTAAGTATCCTAAGATTTTTAACTATTGAAAAAACTAAATGGATTCTTTACTTTAGTTTTTGTTACGTAAAATATTTCTGCGAATAGAAGATTCTTCCATTTCCCTTTTTCATTAATCATGATAATATAATATTGAATTGATGCATTTTTATATTTATAATTTATTTTTTATATTGTTCTTTTGATGATGAATATTTTTATTTTGAAGAAAAAAGATTTGTCTTGGCCGGGATTCGAAAGCCCGCGTCTCTAGCACGGTGCTCTAATCACTGAGCTACCAAGGCACGCATTCCAGCCAGACAGATCTATTCTTTTCACCGATTCTATGTCCCCATGTTTTCGCAATTTTTGCGATGTATTCACGGGGAAGAATGTTCATTGAACATTACTTTAATTGGGATCTCGTTGATTACGTCAATTTTATATTATTATAATTTATTTTTTATATTGTTGTTTTGATAATGAATATTTTTAAATATTATTATTTCGAAGAGAAAAGATTTGAACCCGGGTTGCCCGCGTCGCCTACATAGGCACGCATTCAAGCCAGGCAAATCTATTCTCTTCACCGATCCTTCATCCCCATGTTCTCGCAATTTTTGCAATGGATACACGGGGAAGAATGTTCATTGAACATTACTTTAATTGGGATCTCGTTGACTTATAAATATTTTTATTTTGAATAGAAAAGATTTGTCTTGGCCTGGATTCGAGCCTGCGTCTTTAGCGCGGTGCTTTAACCATTGGGCTACCAAGGCACGCAGGCCACCTGGGTTCGAATCCCGGCAAAGACAAATAAAAATTTTTCTCTTCAAAATAAAAATATTTTTATTTTTATTATGATGACTCATGATATGACCATTATTGTCATGGTCTTCATCTTTATTCAATAATCTTAAAATGAGTATTCCCTAGCTCAAGTAGTTTACTATTCAAGTTACTTTTTTTCTACGACTAAATTCTTTCAATTGATTTAGACGTAAATATTTGTAGTCTTCTACATATCTGGTTTTCTTTTTATGTTAATAGGCAAAAATGAGTGCATCGAGGCAGCTCAGAGCGAATTAATGAAGAGAGCTCGTGCGAATGGTGAAGCTTCACTTGGCAAATATGTTGCTGGTACTGTCAAAGGACAGGCTGCTGAACAAGATCTGTTCATCAAAGGCCATGCCTATTGATTGCCAATGCAAAATGCCTCCAAATATACATACATATATAAATATTCATTGGAGTTATATATATTAGAAAGATTTTCCAAATGTGTGCTGAACTTGTTCTATATTTTTAGTAATATATTTATACTATGAAATTTGTTTATTTGCCTTTTCTCACCCTTCCTATCTTCATTGTATTATACTTCTTATGTCTACAGTGGGAGCTCTAAATTTTGCCTACCCAGGTTTAATTAGGATAGGGATTTTTAACGAGTACCTGACTCGGTGATCGTACAGGCTCGGGACTCTCGTTTAACGTCCCTTCCAAAGGACGGCGTAACTAGGGATTTTTACTCCCTTATAAAAATCCTGGGGTCACCTGCCGGGCTACAAACCCGCGATCTTGGGCTTAGTAGTTTGTTACGCTAACCACTATACCAAAGGTGACCGTTAAATAACTAAGATTACATCATTCTTCAGATAAAAAATAATACTTATTTTTATATGCTGTAGAAGTCAATATATTTTTGTTATAGAAAGAATCATTTTAAATGCATATTTATATGAATAGATTACAAAATATTTTTTGTTATCTATTCATGTTATATGTTATTTATTATAAAACCATCTACTTTCCCATAGTTTTCAAACCATTACATAAATTTTGTTTGATGAATAATTTAAGCAAGTTGATAGATTTGGCTTGTTTAGCTGTTATTACTTTTACAACAAAATCCTTCAATTGTTTTTCATTTTTGTAACATTCTTTATCTTCTCTTCTTATTTTAACCATATTATCATAGTTTAAAGTCAAGCAGCAGTTGAACATGTTAGTTATAATGATGTATTAGGTCCTTTAAGACAGAGCTGGCTCTAGCTCATGTCCAATAGTGACCTAGGTTCCCTCCAGTAGGAACCCGATTAAAATTGAACACTTACAGTTATACAACATGTTACAAAAAAAGGCAAATCCCCTAATGAGGTGAATGTGACCATGAAACTAAACAAATTTTGCTACGTGATCAACATGAAATGAAATTTGTTGAGACCCTGAGACGCTTCGCAGCGCCTGTGTCCATCGCACACCCTGCACATAAGGTAAAGCTGGCCATGACCTTTAACTGGATCTATTGGAGCTATAACACTAACATCAGGGATAGTTCTACGATTCCATAAAAATGAAATATATTTATTTTATATAGGATTAACAATTTTATTAATAACAATAATCCAATGATGACGAGATATTATTCCAGAGGCTACATTTCAAGGGCACCATACTATTAAAGTTACTAACGGATTAAAAATAGGAATAATTTTATTCATTCATCATGCTTCAAGATTTAAAATGTGTTTCAACTGATTTATTTATCTACTAAGTGCTGTATTTACACATAATTACTATACCTAAAACTTCATATTTATGCATAAAAAAAAAAATGGCTAATTTCATATTTAAAGAATAATGAATTAGACTAAAAAATAATTTTAATTTAATCTATTAGTAAAATTTGTGAAAATTAATATAGGAAAGCAAAAGAGACATAAAACATTTGTTGACATTGTGTGGAAGTCTCAAATAAATAGCTCCTTAAACTTAATCTAAGAACAACAAAAATGCCTGCCAATATTTCTCAAATTTAGTCATCTCAGGGACAAAAAGAATAATAAAAACGAAAAAAAAAGTTTCAGTTTGACCAGGCAGCATTTCACCAACGCCATGCTTAAATGAAGATTTAAAAGCTTGTTCTTTTCCTTTCTTTAATTACTTTAATAGAAAAAATAAATAAAATGGTAAGAAAACATTGATGATAGGAAATACTTGTAACTTTAAGATGGCTTGAAAAATTGGCCTGTACCAACTGTAAAGATAACTTCTACTTGTTGTGGGCCAGAAACATCCTTATATTTGTCAACTGGAAAAAGTAGAACCAAGCATTGGCCCTGGTTTTGCAGATAACTATTGATATACAAAATAGGAATATACTACACCCACAGGTGCAAATCTAATTTAAATCCACACCTCCAAAGCTATATAGCTACAGATGAGACATAATTATGTTCTCCAAAGAAGATGGCACCTGCAGAATGGCAATACTCTTAACTAGGATTATCCAAGCTTAAATACAAATACTATACTTGAATTAAAAAGGAAAAAAATAAATGTTTAAATAAATACTAGTTTCTTTTAATGACAATATTGTTATTGTAATAGTATTTTTGTACGTATAAATTGGAGTGGAGTAAATAAGTGCTTAAGGGCAGGGTGTACTAATCTGATGGTCACAGAAGCAAAAGTCATAACGAGTTTGAGCCCGCCTGTGCCGGATATATTAATTATACCGTAATTAGCTGTTGATCGATCCTCTGTGGCCACAACCTCTATAAAGTGTGCATCCTTAATAAAGAAAACTTTCCTGCACAATCCCTGTTTTAGAAACCGCAAAGCCCTTGCCAAGTACTTAACATACATTACCCCTCAAATTATTTTATTCCCAAACGTAAGAGAAATGAGTTGTTTGATAAAGAATTTTTGAAGTAATTCGAAAACAGAACGAGTCATACGTTTAATTAGTTAAAGAAAAGGAGAACGAGAAGAGCAGGGGGTAATACATTAAGAGAATGGAAAAAAAGAAGGCACACCGAGGTAAAAAGATGGAGTACACTAATAATGTCCTCCTGTAAATGCAAAGTTCACGCTAGCAAACATTGACGAAGGATTTTTATAGGAAAGTTAATTTTGAGCGGCGATAATCTTAAACTCATAACGTTTTCGTGCAGGAATAAACTGGGAGAAATCATTGAAGAAAAGGTGAAAGATGGGTGGAGCACTTTGGTAACCTACTGGATGCCAGAGAGTATATCAGTACAGTATGTGTGATGAAAATGGAGGAAGAATGAATTACCCTTAGAAAGGTTTTTATTAGCTTAAAACAACAACTGTAGAAGAATAGTGAGTTTACAAACATATAACTGGTTATCTGCCAGGTTAGACAATAGTAGGGAAAGTTTCCCACACATGAGTGGGATTAAAAATCACCACATTCACCCTGAGTTTTTTCTTAAAACATTTGGCATAATTTAAGTACAATATATGAGATACATAGAAAGATTTAAGAAAACATTTGGCAAAATTTCAGAACAATATTTGAGGCAAAAAAGAAAGATTTAAACTTCATTCAAGATTTGTAACACCAGGATTGGTTTTCAATTAGTAACATAGTCTTTGAGGTAAGATGGAGCCTTGGTCACCCGTTGAGGTCTTGAGGGGCACACTGGGATTCCAATTTCATTAGAGAGAGAGCCATGAACAGATGGAGTGGCAGAGGGTTCTTCCGGATGTACCATGTTAGAGGGCTCTAATATTGGAGCGGGTTCATCACCATCAGGGCAAGGTTTCTCCAACATCTCATGAGTTCCTTTAGGTGCTAATTGTCTCAGGGACACGGTTGATTCTGATCCATCCTTCTTGCGAATTAGGGCGTACTGTGGGTTAGCTTCAAGTAATTCTACTTCCTCGACAGGGTCTTCATATTTGCTGATTCGCACGTTCCTTTTGGCAAGCACAGGACCAGGGGTTAACCAAGACGGCAAGGAGACTCCATTGGCTGTACGGCGAGGATGAGTGAAAAATCGTTCATGAGGAGTGGAGTTAGTTGCTGTGCAAAGTAGAGATCGAATAGAGTGGAGGGATTCCTGTAGGACCATTTCCCAGTTCTCTGTCCGCAGTCCTAGAGTCTTCAAAGAGAGACAAATGGTTTTCCACAGAGTTCCATTGAAGCGTTCAATTTGCCCGTTTCCTGCCGGATTGTATGGTGTTGTTCTGCTGGTAGCTACACCATTTGAATGGAGGAAATCCTTGACTTCCCTAGACATAAAGGAAGGTCCCCGGTCTGAGTGGACATAGGCTGGCATTCCAAACAAACAGAAGAGATTTTTGAGACACTCAACCACAGTGGCAGCAGAAACATCACGGCAGGCGTATGCGAAAGGGAAGCGGGAGTACTCGTCAATGATGGTAAGGAGGTAGAAGTTCTGTGTCCTGGAAGGGAGAGGGCCCTTAAAATCTATGTTGATGCGTTCAAATGGAGAGGTGGCCTTAACTAAGGTTCCAGATGTTTTCAAGTACCTAGGTTTTACTTCAGCACAGATGGTACAGCTTGAAGTCATCTTCTTGACATCTTCAAGTGAATAGGGGATGTTTTTACATTTGAGCCAATGATACATACGTGTAACACCAGGGTGGCACAAAGATTGGTGAAGCTGGAACAAGTCAGTAGAAGTGGACGCATTACAGACACGGGAGAGTGTGTCTGCCTTGGTGTTGTCCTCCCCGGGACGGTAAGATATGTCATAAACGAACGGAGCTAGCTCTATTCGCCATCTAGTGATCTTCTCATTTTTTTACCTTACTCCCATGTTTTCGGTCAAAAATGAAAGACAGAGCTTCTTGATCAGTTATGAGGTGAAAATGCTTGCCAAGGAGGAATGATCTCCAATGTTTCAAGGATTCAACAATTGCCGCAGCCTCCTTTTCGATTGGTGGATGTCCACTGATTTCAGATCTGCTTAGTGATCGTGAGAAAAATGCAACTGGCCGTCCATCTTGACTAAGAGTAGTTGCCAGTGCAAACTTAGAGGCATCGGTTTCTACTACAAGCGGGCGAGATTCATCGATGGTTGTGACGACTGAGTTGGCAATATCCTTTTTTAGATTTTCGAAAGCAGAAGCAGCAGATGGATTCAGCGGAAATGATGTGGCATCAATCAAGTCACGGATTTTATCTGAAAATTTATGTATCCACTTCGAGTAATGGGCAAAGAAACCAAGAGCCCGCTTCAGTGATTCAGAGTTATGTGGCAGTGGCATATTAAGCAACGGGGCAAGCCTTGCTGGGTCTGGCTTGATTGATTGGAATGAAACAAGATGTCCCAGAAGTTTTACGTTTGTGAGGTCAAATTTACTTTTCTCTTTGTTGATTTCAATGCCGAGCTTATCGAGTGTCAATATAAGCTTGTTTAGATTTAGGTCATGGTCGGATTTATCCATCCCACACACAGTGATGTCATCGAGGTAAGAATACACTCCAGTGAGGTTTTCGGCAGTTATTATTTGGTCTATTGCGCGTTGGAAGCAGGCTACTCCATTAGTCACGCCGAAAGGTATGCGTGTAAACTGATACAACTTACCCATTGCTTCAAAACCAGTATATTTCTTCTCGTCTTCACATATTGGGATCTGATGATATGCTTGCCGTAAGTCCACAACACTGAAATGTTTGTAATTAGCAACTTTTCTGACAAGTTGGTCAACATTTGGTAAGGGGTAGGCATCAAGTAGAGTATACCTATTTATCGTTTGAGAATAGTCCACCACCAGTCTCTTTTTTTCGTTGTTATTTACAACCAATACCTGAGCTCTCCATGGTGAATTGCTGGGCTCAATTACTCCTTCGGAAAGCAACCGGGTGATTTCTGTCTTAATAAACTGATTGTCTTCATTACAGTATTTGCGGGACCTCATGGCAATTGGATGACACTTAGGGGAGAGATGATCAAAGAGACGTACAGGGTCAATCTTAGCTACAGTATGCGAACAGATTGTGAGAGGTGCCTTGTCACCGCCAAATTTTAGCAGAATATTTGAGTGTGCTTTGAGTATGTCATGTCCAATGAGAATATCGGAACAGAGTTCTTTCAGAACAGTCAACTTACATTTAGTGTAAGTGTGTTCCGCTATTTCTAGCTTTACAAGAATAAATCCTTCAACTTTGGTCCATAACGACGTAGATGCCATTGATACTCGTCCCTCCTGAGGCATAACTTGAATGTTGTGTTCAGAGACAAAGTCAAGGCTGACAAAGCTACCAGAACTCCCAGTGTCCACGAGGCAGTTACAGAGGATTCCATTTACAAGAGCAGAGGTAACAGCATGGCTTAACTGAGGCAGAAACCCATTATTCAGTGATGCTAAAATAGCTGCAGATACAGGTTTGGTTTTCTGAGTATTTTTCTTAGCTTTCCGACATACACGGGCATAGTGGCCCTTGATTTTGCAATTGGCACACTCTGATTCAAGAGCAGGACAAGCCGAGCGCGGATGGCGACTAAATCCACAAAAGAAACAATGGCTGCCCCTCTTCTGACTTGTTGCAGCACAAAGATCGTGATCGTTCCGATCATATGATCTGGGGTTAGCGGATCGTGCACTAGGGCGGGAGGTACCAGGAATTGAAAGTGATGAATTCGAATCACTGCCAATTCCCGCGCAAGAGAAATCATTTGCACCGTTTAAGTATCCTTCAGCTTGTTTATGGGCCAGCTCGAGAGCTTGGGCTCGTTGGATGACGTCATCGAGGATCAATGTTTTAGACTCTTCAAGTATTCGTTGGCGGATTTGAGAAGCCAGTAGTCCGTTAATAAGAGAATCGCGAATGTACTGATTTCTATTATCTTCAGCAGAAACAGCCTTAAAATTGCAATCCTTTGCTAACAGCCTTAGAGCCTGAACGTATTGGTCAACACTTTCGTTTTGCTGTTGTTTACGTATAGCCAAAATGTGACGTGCAAATATTTCCCCCTTTTCTTTAACATAGATTTTAGTCAGGGTTTCAACTGCTTCAACATATGTTGTGGTCTCTGAAATCAGATCATAAACACTGAATGAAAGAAAATTTTGGAGTACCTTCAATTTGTCAACGTCTTCCAATGGTTCAGTAGATAATGAGATGAAATTTTCGAATGTTTTAAGCCAATGTGAGAACTCCTTTCCACTAGATGGTGAATCTGGACTTGCGCAGAATTTGTCGGGCTTTAAATACTTGTCCATCGTGGATTACAAGAGTTTTGTTAATGGTTAAAAACAATTCACATCCACGAAATAAATATAACAACGGCACTCCCGTGATTGAATCTCCGAACCGAAATTTAAAATTTTAAATGACATGACGAACGAAAGTTTTAAGCTAATAAAATTGTGATGAAAATGGAGGAAGAATGAATTACCCTTAGAAAGGTTTTTATTAGCTTAAAACAACAACTGTAGAAGAATAGTGAGTTTACAAACATATAACTGGTTATCTGCCAGGTTAGACAATAGTAGGGAAAGTTTCCCACACATGAGTGGGATTAAAAATCACCACAGTATGGAAGCATCAAGAAGGCTGGGACCTCCTTAACCCCTCTACTTTTCTTCCCCTTTCTTCTACTGCTCTTTCCCTTTGTCCTCGCCATTAGTTTGTTTTTACTGTAAAGCCTTTGTATTCACTTGAAGTTATTATTGTTGTTCTGAGTTCAACCCGGCTAACCTTGAATTTCATTTTGAAGTTGTTCTTGTGATTGTGTTTTAGACTGGGCTTTCTTTGGACTCTATTTTCAATAGGGAGTCCCTTCTCCCCATTTCGCCGCAGGTCGTAAACTAAATTGACAGTCTATATTGTTTTATGCCTTATCCATAAGATAGGTGATCCATTCGTGTGGTCCAACTACAGAGGTGTAACTGCTAAATACGAGATGCTATCCATTATCCATGGCTGCTTGTAACATAGGGCTTTTCATATACGTAGCCAAAACAATGAGCGTGTCAATAAATGTGCGGTCGAACAGATCTTCCCTCTCCTTAATTATCGATAACAACACATTTGAAAAAGTAGAAAGACATGCCTACTTGGGTTTCTACATTAACAATTCTATCGTGTGGCGTAATACATTGGTAGAAGAATTTTAGGAACCAACAGATGTTTTTATGGCCTGCAAAAATGTTTTACATCCAAGTTGATTGTAAAAAAAACACAAAGGTGTTAATCTATATAACACTCCTTGGTGTATGCAAGGCAGGAAGGCACAAGACTTGATGGAAAGATCAGGTTGACAAGAGCACTGCAACTGTGAGGATAGCTAAATAGCAGAAAAAGGCTAAATAGGAGATCAGGGCCGGGAGGGATTCGTTAAATATATAAATTTAAGATTCGAATTCACCTGTAAAACAATGGTTGAGTAGTATTCTACTCAATGATTGAGTCAATAAATGGTTAAATTGACTTTAGAAAAAGTATTACAAGAAAATATAACAGAGGCATCTGTAGAAGGTAAGATAAGTGTTCATTTATAACATCTATTCTGAAAGGATTCATTCAAGATTTGTTTAAAAAAAATTATTTCATGACAAAGAAATGCATATATTAACTTTTATTTAAATAATGATTAACTATGATTAACTTCCGTTTTTTGAACTCTTACTTACCTAAGACCTCTTAGTCATGGATCAGGATAGTACCTCTATGCTATTGCTGTATTTTGACTGTTCAATCATTGAAGGGTACAGCAACTTAACAGTTTTTAAACTTTTGGCTCATTGATAATGGAAATTTTAAAAATGATAGAACAAGGAGCTGAGGCGAGAATTTACAATGTAACATATTTAGGGAGGCCTGCTGTTCTTAAAGAGCGCTACAAAAGAAAATACCGAAACCCATCTTTAGATGAGCATATTTTAAAAGAGAGGATAAGGGCAGAGGCTAGGGGATTATTGAGGAGCAAAATAGCAGGTATATAAATCAGAATTAACAAAAAAAAAAAATCATCAAGCCTAGATTGTTGCCTTAATTAAATTTTATAGGTGTTCGAGTCCCTGCTGTGTACATGGTTGATTTAGAAACCGGAAGGCTGTGTTTAGAATCCATCAATGGTATGACAGCCAAAAAGTTTATCGATAGAGAGTTAGAAGAAAGGGGAGTTGAAAATAATGATATTCTACTCCAGGTGATGCAACTTTGTGGTACAAACATTGGTAAACTTCACTCAGACAATCTTATTCATGGCGATTTGACTACATCAAATTTAATAGTTGCTGAGAAGACTCCTGTGGAAGTTTCCTTTATAGATTTTGGTTTAAGTTATGTTTCGACATCAGCAGAAGACAAAGGAGTAGATTTGTATGTATTGGAAAGAGCTTTGGCTAGTACTCATTCATCAGCAGATAAACTTTTTGAAGAAATTATAGCTTCGTATAAACAAACATATGTTTCTGGTGCTAAAGAAGTCTTACACAAATTTGAAGAAGTGAAAGCAAGAGGAAGAAAAAGGACTATGGTTGGATGAAGTGTTTAACTTGTATAAAATTAAGTAATTATTAAATTAATCCTGTTTTGTTTTTCTCCTCCATTTATTTTTTATAATGTGGAAGTACAGAAACCCATTATCAATCTAAATTGAATATGAAGTACAAGTTAAGCTGATCATTCTATTACAATTTCCAAGAAAATGAAATGAGTTTAATTTCTTTATTTACTTCATCAAAAAATATGACAATGATTAATTGAAAACTGGTTTAAGAGATGGAAACATATTGTATTTAGGTATACTCCATCATTTTGATTATGGAGGTTAATAGTTAGTATTAAAAAATAATAATTACAATTTGGGTTTTGGTTCTGTACATGGATAGAGATTGTACTGTTTCTAGGACAAAAGTTGAGCAGGGACGTGAATTGTTTGTGATCACACTGAATCGCCAGATTTTTTCCCCCACTAAAGAGTACCAACATCACAGAAGCTGGGTGAGTTCCAGGAAGATCATCAGATCCCACAGGATCCAAACATGTATGTTAACCGATTAAACTATCTGCCACAGCCGGATTTGAATCCAGAAATTTCGGCATAGCTACTCAGTGCTCTACCCATTAAGCTACCTCACTCTATGATAATTATAATTAAGACATATAAAATGCTATATCGTAACCTCAAATAAAATTTGGAGAGACCACTGTAGCAGATAGGGATTTACATATCACCTTTTTTCTGTGGTATGAGTTAGAATAGAATCCTAGGCAGCTTGAAAGCATGGTCCTCTACTAAGATGAATATAGATCTTCACACTCTGGTTAAATAGCTTAATAACTTCACACTGTGTAGGCTGTTTATAAGGATAGAATATGATGGTGATGAACCTGTTGGAATGAGACAATCGGGTTGCCTTATTAGGGATAGGAACGGAAGCTATATAGAATAAAAAAAATAAAATAACTTAAACATAAAGATTCTTTTGATATGCAATGTTCAATTACGTAGTCAAATCTGAAATGTTAAGAATAACTAGTATAATTAGGTCAAAAAAAGTAACCTTACAGCAATGCAATTGAACCAATTATTGCCTTATTTGTACTGTAGAGGAAGTTGAGTAAGAATAATAAAGACCAAGGACCTCCTACATTCTGGGTGTTTGATTTGAATCAATAGTTGAGAATGTAGATAATTTATGGATTATTATCAAATTTCTTTTCAGCAATCCTTGATTTTCAGATACAAAATTATTTTATATCGTAAAATATGATGGTTTAATACACTAAAAAAAATCAGCAAATAGTTGATGAGTTCATTGGGAACGATGTTTGATAGACTGTTGTATACCCTCAGCTTTAAATTTTTTGTGTTTTGATAGAATAAATTTTTAAGCATTCATAGTGGTAAGGAACGAATGTAGCACTTTCACAGAGAAGAATAATTAACATATTTATACAACTTCAACAAGTTATTATAATAAAATCACTAATACTACACTTTTTAGGTAAAATATAAAAAATATATGAAGCTTTAATTATCAATTAATTTCTATAACAAATGATATATTCAATCTGAATGTTAATATTTTAATATCAGTTTAAAAATTATTATAGTCTTGATGGATGTCCTCCAGCAACAATTATTGTTTCTCCCGTTAAGTAAGATGCATCATCAGAAGAGAGAAATGCAACTGTGCCAGCAATCTCATTTGGCTGCCCTATCCTACGAACAAGATAAAAGTACAATCAATCAAGCTGGAAAAAATATATAATTATTTAAAAATAATGATCAACCAACCTCCTCATTGGAATGCTCTGCAATATAGTTTCTGTGACATCATCTGACTCTGTTAACTAAACAAGCAAATGGATTTATTAATCAATATGTTTAAAACACATGGATATATTGACCAATTTATTTAATAAACGATAGTAATAATAAAGTATAAAAATACTCATAGATGGTTTACAGAAAAAAAAGTGATAAAAGAACACTATAATAAAATTGACAATCTCACTTGATATGTATGAAGCCATACCATTTTATTGTGAATAATGTATAAACCTTGGCATGGAGAAGGAAGCGTCCAAATATAATGAGCTAAACCTATCAGTCAAGATAGAAGAGATAAATTGAGAGATATTGGTGAATCTCAATATTTTAAATATATATATATATATATATTCCCCCTTCAAGCAGTACCCTTATGTGAAGGTCGTTTATTGCTCTGCATGTTCCATACATTTGCTTCAATACTTTCATGTTTTTTGGGGGTTTTTTCTAGTGTTTATATTTTTCGTTTTATTTATAAATAAAACAATACTAAATTGAAAATACAACATTAAAACAAAACTTAAACAGCAAAATATTTAACATAGCTAAGATTAAACCAGTTGAAACAAAAACACTTATTAAATAGCAAAAAAAGAAAACAATCTTTTTTTTTCACTGACAGGGCATGAATATGAGACTACCCTAGTCTCGAAACGTCGCCTAAAGAAGTTGAAATAAACTGACTGAAACTCAAGAACCAAAACATAACATATATATATATATATATATATATATATATATAATATGTTGAGATTTTTACATATATAGATATATTTAATTTAATATATTTATATAGGGAGTTAAAAAAATCATTTCTATCAAAATCCTTTGATATTCCCGACAAATCAAAATATTAATATAATTTTTAGGTATATTGAACTACCATTGTGATAAATTTAAATGCAATGTTAATTGATACGTTTTTAAAATTTACATTCTTACAGAGAGGTAACTATTTGCTGCCCCATCTGTTTATAGAATGAAAAAAAACTAAACACAGTCTTTTACAGATTGCAGGTTCTAAATCAGGCTGTACTTGAAACTTGAAGATTTTAATAATAACCGAATATCAAAAATGTTCACTAATTCAGAACCATAAAATTTCATTGGGACATTTGGCTATCATGGGGAACAATCATAAAGTATTTAATTGTGTTAGAAGTGAAAAAGTGCCTTCTGTAAAAAATGTATAATGTTTCAATATTATTAAGGGTTATAGAATGATAAAACTTACTGCTGAGGAAAATTTGGTCTGAATAATTCCAGGAGCTACACAGTTAACTCTAATGTTCTCTTTAGCGAGGTCTGCAGCTCCTGCTTTTGTCAGCCCAAGCAAGGCTGTTTTGCTCACTGAATATACACCGAGTAGCTTTAAAAAATAAAAACAACAATTTAATAAATAATTAAATATTATTAAAAATATATAAATTAATTTACTAATTAGTCAATTAACAACCTTCCTCATTTAGTCTTGTACACAAGACTCTTATATCTTGTATGGTACAGATTTTATATATTTATTTTTTGTTGATTTATTTAAATAGAAAACATTTTATTAAATTTAAAAAAAAAATCAATTATTTTCAAAAGGTCAATTTCGACTTGGTAATTTCTACAGTGAATGATCTCTGAGGTATTTACAACTGTAAATATAGTTTGACAAGAAGACATGTTTACACAGCTCAATGTTTGAATAAAATGGTTTTCATGAAAGACCGAGAATCGCTGTTGGAGAGACTTTTTTAGTCATAAGTGACAGGCCAGAAAAATGGGCCTTGTGTACCAGAAGAAACCTAATTAATTACATGGTCGCTAAATAAATGAAATCTCCTAATGAAATTACCATTCAATATGATCCTTATAACAATCATATCTTATAATCAAATTCCACCAACAAATGAAGAGAATTAATATATTAGATTTTTTTTTTTATTACTGATATTGGATGGAATCCAGCAATTGAAGATACGTAGACAATTGAACCACGGCCAGCTTTTTTCATTAACGGGAGGGCCTCTTTGGACAGCATAAAAGCACATTTTACATTGACTTCAAAAATCTTATCCCATACATCTTCAGGACACTGTAAAAATTAAAAATTTAATTAATACAATCAAATAAAATTGTGATATTTATATTTCAAATTTTAATAATGCACTAGAATATAGAATAGAATTAAAAGATTTCTACAAGGCAATAATCAAAATGAGAAAACATAGCAGTTTAATCATAACGTAACAAAAACACTTACATCAAAGGTATCTCCAACAGCAGGATTTACAGCTGCATTAGATACAAGTATGTCAAGATGACCAAATTTCTCTTCAACCTATTCATAAAATATATATAGTATATGCAATATATACCAATTAAGTTGATTATAATGACTATAATATCATTAAGGGATAATTACTCCCAAAACAGCTTTTGTGTACATCATTTAAAATCAAATCATAATTTCAACCACCTCCAATAACCAGAGGAGAAAAAGACTTAGAAAAAATAACTCTTAAACTAACCAACTTAAAAAGGCATTCTCTGTCCTCTTTCTTTGCAACATGACATGGTATGCCAAAAGTTTTTTTAAGCCCAGCATTATGTAATTCATTTAAAGCCTTTTTGACATTTTTTTCCTTCCTACTACTTATAACCACATTCGCTCCTTCTTCTGCAAGCCTCTTGGCAATAGCAAAACCAATCCTTAAAAGAACATCTGATTGTTAAGCACAACTGATTAACTTTTTTATACCACAATATAGAATAAATCATTATATCTGACCCATCAGTGGATGCAGTTACAATGGCAACTTTATCCTGAAGCCTTGTTATGCCACTAGACATGGCTCTACTTGCTAATGAGTGATTTGAGTAGTTAAGAAGTTTAAATGCTGACATCATTGTGACTGTCATACAGGACTAAAAGCTTGTTTGGAATTGCTGATAAGATATCTTCATAACATTCGTGATTGAGCGGTCAATGTCTTGCAGTAAAACTGTACATCAGTTTTAATATTTCGTCCTCATTTTAAGTGCTCGGGTCATTCAACAGATTAATACCACTTCCTTCATATCTTAAACGCACTAACTCACAGAAAAAAATGTTTAAGTATATAATAAATTTTACCAAATCAACTAAGTGAGGGTAATTAAATAAGTATTGAAGGATCCAATAGGGCATAGGTGATCATGAAAAAGAATGGGGAAAAAAGGAAACTTTAAAACAGCAAAATGTTGAGGCTGATAGGATGAGCTCTATCTGAAAACCTCACCGCAGTATTTTCTGGATTTTTGCCGCGGTCGTGGTTAGCTTAAGCCTACCGCGTAAGTTGCTTGCTAGCACTCAGCTGCAGTAGCATTAACAACTGCGATCAGCCTGGTTCTATTGTTAGCTACCGGAGAATGCCAGTTGGATTCTATATAACTTTCAGCTTCATTAAATCGAGCAAATTCAAACTTTGACCTACTTTGAAGGAAGACAGCATCTTTAAGTATTATAAAATGAAGTATTACATAGAATGTTCAGTCCGAAAATGATGTATCCAGTGACGAATGTAGTAAGTTGCACAAACAGGAATTTGAAACATGTATAATTTTAATATAATTGCAGTAATAGCATCACCAAGATTGTGATGGGCCAATGAAGATGTTGGGTATAACGAACGAATTTTAGTATATGTACCGCCGAAGCGAGTACTGTACCTAATTAACCCTACCCTAATTAAACTTGGGTAGGCAAAATTTAGAGCTCCCACTGTAGCATCGTCCGATTAGCCACAGCAGCCTAAAGTGACGTTAAATGAACAAACAACAAACGAATTTTCCTCACTTACTCACTGTTGGGTGCTACAGTGGCTTCTGCCACAATTTTACCAAATTTCTCGCGGCCTCCATCGACGCTCCTCCAGTTTCCTATTCCCATCTTCCTTGGATCGTATTCCAAGTCATCCATCAACCGACGCCTGGGTCTGCCCCTTTTCCTTTTTCCTCCTGGGGCATCATTCATTATTATTTTATGCAGCCTATAGTGCTCCATTCTTTCAATATATTCCTACCTTCTTAGTAAGCTCTTTTTGACAGCATAGAGGATATCATGATTCCGCGCAAATAGAACGTAGAAAGTGAAATGTTATCAATGGTTCATAATCAGTTTTAAAAAAGGGTCGGTTGCATTATTTTTGAAATACAATAAACAACATCGATTTGCTGTGTCAATCGAATTACTTTCAACTCGAGGGGAACCAAAATATCAAACTTTTAATTTTTTAAACTAATTCACGCAAGTGCGTTTACATCAGCCAACCTTTTTGAGTTCCCCAGCAGTTTTTTTTGCCATAATGAAAATAAAAAATTAAATGTATCGAAAATCCTTAATTTTAACACGCTTTTATTAGCTTCACATGTGTGCACGTATGAATGTAACAGGACTATCAATTCGATTTTCGGCCACATAAAATCATCGAAGTAAACTTTGCTTCTCAAGGATTGATGACTTTACAATAATTATGGAGTCATCTGCCAAGTACTAAAGCATACATGGCTTAATCTTTAAGACAAGCATATATTTACAAAAATTATAAAAATACATAAAATTTCGTTGTTTTTTTTTTCGCAACAAAAATAAATTATAGTTATAAAATTACTAAAATACACGGTTTTTACCTCCTGAACTAAAAAGTATAAAATGAACATTCATTTAAAAGACGCGGTTAAGAGGAAGCAAAATAGAAAATTATTTTCAATAAGAAAAGGGTCCAGGACAAAAAAATTAATTTTATCTTAAAAAAGCATGGGTCCTTTTTAAAACACATTTTTTATTCAGCAGGTTGTCACTTCCAGTTGAGTCACAAGTTTTACTTTTTCATTTGTTTCCCTTTTAATATTTTCCAAAAATACAAGTTATCTTGAGTTTTAGTAAGTGAGAGTGTAATTATGGGAAATGTGTTGATTTCGGTAATCATTTCATTTAGAAATAAACTTCAACATACATATATCATCTATACTTCGAAATGTTAGTTGAAACTTTTATTTCTTGATGAAATGATTACCGAAATCAATACATTACCCATAATCACATTCTCTTTTCCATAATAAAGATCACAATAACTTTTAGGAAAATATTAAAAATGAAAGGAGTAAACAGTAATAATTATCGTTTAAGTTTAACTCATTAAATTATTGATTATATGTTATAATATTTAATATATAACAATACTAACAACTATTTTTTTATGAGAAAGCTTTCATTTTTTGTTTTAATATATATATATTAGATCTGATGCAGCGAAGGCGGAATTAATAGACAAATTTTGAAGGGCTGTAAAAATCAAACCGATATATGAACACATCAGTTACTGATACACACAGGTACATACACACAGTATGGACAAACTAACTTAAAAAAAAATCATAAAAATATTTATTTAATGACCTTAAATTATTTTCAATGCAAAATACTACATACAAACAAATAATTCACTTGATATTACAGAAATACCAGTAAAAAACTATGCAATAATATAATTAACTTGTTATGTTTTTTGGTTTGTAACATAATAAAATACTTTATTAAAATTAATTATATACAAACAAAAATATGTACAATAAAAATAAATTTCATATGATCAGACATGAATGGTGATAAAGTGATCGATCATATCAACAAATTATAATACAACAGTAATTAATAGATTGCTGTTTTCTTCTTTCTTCTTATTTCAATCTTAAAATGTCGTAAGTACAACATTCTAATGTTTGCATCAAAACAACCAGCTAATTGTAAATACGGCTGAGATCGACTTCAAGCTCCATTGCTAGTTTCAATGTTTGTTGAAGGTCTGAAAATAAAAATAAATGACTTAAGTTAATGTAGCATTGTATACCATCATATAGAAGAAACTTGAGATAACAATAGAAATTTCTATCAAGACAATTAAGTAGAACTTTGATTTACAATGTTTTCTAATCAATAGAGCATTACAAAAATTTGGTACAGTATGCATATTTTTCACTTACTACCCATTAATAATTATCAAAAAACATGATTTTTATAATAATAATTATAAGTAGGGAGTTTTTTAGTATTACCCATTAACAGAACACATGCTAGAGTTGAGTGGGAGAAAATGTACCGAGAGTTCAGTCACATTCTTCTGCTTTCAGATAAACTCAGGATCCGGTCATCTCTCTCCAAATGATGATTTATACTCATAATTTAAGACGAACAAGCACTCAGACTCAGTTGATGAACGACACAAATTTACAGAGGACTGAGATACATTTTAAGTTTGTAATTACTCCACTAATTTCGATGAGTTTTCTTATTTATCTTTCATATGATTATTTTGTATTAATTATTTTTGTCGTTTTTCCAAACAGTTTTTCCCCCATACAGATTTCTAGGCCAGTAGGTGTAGTAGAGAGAAAAGAGGCATTTTGTTGGATAGATAGATATTAGCACTAGCAGGAAATATATTAGTAACAAACTAAAAAGGTATTAAGAACTATCTCAAAGAGATACCTGTCATTATTCATTGTTTCAGCTTTGTGGAGATGAAATTCAGAGATAAAAACATCAACCAAATGACTGTTGAGCGTTTTGACAGCTTGTTCATATATTTTGGGAACCAGCTCGGGTTTTCCAAATTTTGATTCAAACTTCACATACCACATCCATACATCTACAAAAAATATTTCAATGGATAGATTAAAAACATAAAAAATGGCTATTTCAGAGACATTAAAAAAATATATAAAAAAATAAGCGAACCTGTATTTGACTTCCCATATTGATTAACAGCAGTCTCATAAACCTGTCTGGAAAATTTGCCGCTAACTTTTGGTTGCGCATCCTCCAGCTTGTACATAGCCTCATGGAGTTCAAGTGAAAGGGGAGGCGTTATGGAAAGGGTTGCATACGCTTTCCGTGCAGCCACTAAAACAAAACAAAAAATACTAATGATTTATATTAACATGAATGCTGATTATACATCTTGTTTTTAAACTGCAGCTTCTATTAAGTATTTTTGTTTTTTGAATTTATCATTTTGAATACCTTGTAACCAGTTAAGGGAAAACTGTAATTGCAAACAATTTTCAATAACCAGATGTCAATGAAAATATCCTTTTTTACTATTCCAAAATCCACGTGAGCAATTTGCAAGTGACATCTATAAATATGTTTGTTCATCGCTCACATAACTCAAAAACAGGAAACCGTTAGAAGTTCAAATATTACATGTGGTATTGGTATAAAATCTAATTGTACCCCTCCTTTTTTTTAAGTACAGAATCACCCAAAGTTGAACTTCACTTATTTATATGGGTTATAATAGATTTTTTATATTAAAAAAAAAACCTATACCACTACAACCCATGAGAGGCCTTTGGTTCAGTACGTGGTAGAGACTGCACTGTTTCTTGGACAATGGTTGTCCCAGATCACGCTCACTGCCAGATTTTTCACCCTATTTTGGGTACCCGCTATATAGAGGCTAGGTGAGCCCCAGGAGGGTTCTAGATCCCAGAGGATCCATCTCCGGTCGCTAACCAATTAAATAAAAGTCTGCCATCAGCGGAATTTTATTTTATGAACCCAGGACCTATGCCACAGCAACTCAGCACACTAACACTGAGGCACTCCACTCACTTTTTATCAAAAACTACTAATAGTAAGAGTAACATAGATAGATTCAAAATATATTTTCAAGATAAACTCAAAATAGATTTTCGAGAGTACTATTTTGATATAAATAAATTAATAAACTAATTTTTCATTAAAAATTGCAAACCGAAATTACAGTATGCAAATGTATATATAACATACACATCATCTTGTGAAATTTTTTATTTGGATTCGTAGACATTATGCATATTTCCAATGAAAACTGGGACTCAAAATTTTTCGTGATTGTAATACTGTTCCTAACAATATATTTAATATAGAAGTAAGTGGAACCAAAAACTTGATTTTACAAACAATACTTAACATTTATTACTAACAGAATAAATTTTAATTTCAATGAAAATTACTTACTGATTCCTCTAGTCATGGCCAACCATTCAATAAATCGACCCTTTAGAGCTGCACCAACGGTCGGATTGTTAACACATTCATTCCACAAATTTTCAGCCTAAAGTAAACATATAATTAATGCCCTATTAAGACATAGATTAATTATTATACAAAAAAGTTTATTAATACTTAAAATGAGTTTTATTTATAGATTTTTTTTCAGAGATTTTCTTAAAACAATATTGAATCAATGAAGTCCAAAAGACTTTCAATCGAACTTTAACATAATATTATAGTTATATCAATGAATTTGACTCATAGTTATCAACAATGAATTTTACGAAGAACATTTTTGAAAAAGGTGTGAGCATTACATTTGTATCTGTTCGTATAGGTGAGAATGAGTCAAATATATTCAAAATAGACATATAATAAAACTATTGGAAGCAAAAATTTATAATTAATGGGAAAATATTAAGATGTTTGACAAATTGAGCCAGACAATAGAATATATGCTAAGAGCGTTGCCTTAGCAATATTACGATTAGACATATCCTTAAAGTACAGGGTCAAGAAGATAAAATTAACATTTTAAAACTAAAATAATATATATCTAAACAAATAATGTTCATTTGTTTGGATATATATTATCATAAAAAAATTATGATCGACTAATTCCTATAATCTAAACTACAGAATGTCGAGCGATGTGGCAAGAAAATAATCTAGAATTTCAAGGCTACTGATTAATTATAATATTTAAGGAGCTTTTTGTCAATATGCTGGAATAAAATTAAAACAAAGTATACAATATGTCTAATTAGTTTTATATCCATTGTAAATTCAACAATGAACTTGAAAATCAAATTGTACAATTATAAAAGTTTCCCTCACAAACCATTAAACTAAAAAAAATCCTTAGCTGATTTGGCAACAGGTAGAGCGACCAGAAAAGATGAGATAAAATATAGAACAAGTTTAAGACAGAGAAGGACTTTATTTATTAATATACTAGCGACCCGCCCCGCCCCGGCTTTTTACGGGTAGTAAGACATATTATGCCTAGATTTTTTGTCTGTCTAATGTATATTATTATGTAGATATTATAAACATAAAAACAGCAAAATATTTCTTTATCTACGAATACATTTTAATGTGCGTTAATTTTTTGCGATAACCCATAAGATATTCATTTAAATTATGTGGTATAAAATATTCTAATAATGCGGTAACTAAACTATATAAGTTGATAAGGATTAATACTGTACTCCTCTAAATAGCTTTCCAAATACCGCATTGTACGTTATCAATTTTTTAGAAGATGAAATAGGTATAGTAAGCTATCCTTAAAAGATAGATATATGCTATTGCTGACTTTTTTGTGAATCTATAAAAGAGGAATATTCCATCATGCATTGTTTAGTTATATGACAAAGGCATTAGACAGCATCATCCATGAAACCTCCCAGGCAGCTACACTTTTTCCAACATTACAGACATTATATTCTAACCAATTTACACAAAACCTCGACAAATTATATACCTAAACCTTCCTGGTGAATCACTCTATTTATTGGTGAAAACCACATGAAAATCCGTGCAGTAGTTATTGAGTTTACTGCAAACAGACAGACGCGGCCGAGGACTTTCTTTTATAATAGGTATAAAGTACTGGGCTCTATAGTCCATGGAGAACCATGGCCTCTGCCAATTTCTTCTGCTATTCGCCTCTGTTCACCGCAAGGCGCCTCTAGCAGTCCATACCCTTCGCCTTCAGGTCACCCTCCAAATCATCGAGCCACCTGAGACAGGGCTTCCCTCTTAATCTTGAACCATCATTCGGTATCTCATACATCGTCCTTCTTGGAATTCTTGTTGGGTCCATCCTCTCCACACACCCCAACCATTGTAGTCTTTTCAGATGACTTTCACTAAATCAATGGATTGAAGACAATACGAGGAAAACTACATCAACCTTCTTATTGTACATTTGTTACTTTTCATTGATGGAAAAATTGTTTGATAAAAAAAACTAAAAATTCCCCAGGACTGGCTGTTTTTCAAGCATAACCTCTAAAATGAAAATTCAATCATAATTCCTGACTTTTTAGAAATTTCAAGCTGCTGGACACCCTGAGCAAGGAGGTGTCCAACAACCTCTTCAATTGTTAGACGATGAGTCAAAGCCATCAACTAAACAACTAAATATGTATAATAAGAGATCTAGAAGTTAAGAATAAACTTATGCTTGACAAATTTAGTAAAGGCTACATTCAATAATACATTTTTATATTAATTATGAACTAATATACTTTGGACAAATTTCTAACCTTGGTAGTATCTACTATCTGGTAATACTTGAGGACTAACATCCAGAGGCTGGCCTGGTCCGGGATATTCGGGTTCGAGATGACCTCCTTAAAAACAGCCATAGCTCCTTCTTCATCAGATTTGCTCAGGTGATAGCGCAGCCTCCATGACCAAAGTTTACTGCTCAATGCTAACCTCTCAGTCCCCCATTGCAGGATCTTGCAGGGGTCGACATCGTTGACTTTCTTGATCTAAAAATAAAAAACACATAGCTAAATGTCATGCATATGCCAATGGTCTTCCAAACTGCAATACATCAAATAAATAGATACTCTAAAATGTCTAAAGAAGAACCTAAAGAAAAAATACATAAGATAAATTAGACATGCTATTGGAATTTTGCATGCTCTGGAAATAAATTTCTGCTCTTTAACTTTTCAAGAAAAAATCAGGAGAGACAGTGAACTTCATAAATGTGGAGGACTTGACAACCTGTTTAGGCAACCATACATAACAATAAGATAATACAAATTTATATGAGATCATTCTCATCATACATTATGATTTAATTTAGTGGTTGTACAGAAGAAATTCTCCTTAGCCTGTTATTTTGCTGCAGAGAACTAGGAAGAATTGTGAGCTGTATAAAACCAGCAATCCATGAGTTTACAGGAAGCCTGAGGAATGAGCCTAAGGAAATAAAAACTCTTTAAAATTTAAAGACTGTTTAACATAAACTCTTTAACATTTAACACTGTTTAATTTTGAGGACAGCAAACTAACCTTCAAAAAAGTTTCTTAACCTCTCATAGCATGCGAACTGTAACACCAACTTATTTTGGACTACATACAGTGTTTACACGGTCTAGGGCAAATATTTAAAGGAATATGGTAGGATATTCAAGGATTAAGTCAAATCAAAGAAGGCATGTCTCACACCAACAGTCCAAACAGACACATCAATTAGAGACAGCAACATTGATCCACATCAACCAACCAACTCTTTGATGTGATTTCTTTGTGGTGTGTAGGACACACATGATGATGCCGGAATAGGCGAAATGTCGACCGGTTGTATTTTAGACTTAAGGCTTTGTTTTAGGCATTTTTCCTATATGCAAAAATAATTTAGATTATGTTCAAGAAAAAATGCTGAAATCTTCATAAGAGGTCGAATAAAAGTCAGAAAGACCTGCCATATTAGTTATTAATGTGGCCTATGTTTAAAAAAAATTTAATTTAAGAAGTAATAAACTAAATTTAATTAATCTACATACCCAGAGGAAATAGTGTTTTTCTGAAAGCATGTTTTCTTTGTGAGCAGCTTCTAAAGCGTTCTTTAAACATTCTTTCTTGAAATCAAGTAACGTGGAAGGATCTTCATTTATTTCTAAAACATAGTCAAGGTAAAATGACCACATTTTTTTTGTTGGGACATTTCTCAGACCATCCTCATAGACTGATATGCATTTCCTGAAACATACAATTAATAAAATATAAACAGACATTGTTTCATGGATTAATTTTGTGATACCTTAAATGTAAGTCATAAAATATTATTTTTGATAAGTGTTTATACACTTAATTTTTAGATTATTCAAATAAAAAAGTTTATTGCTTAAAAAAGATATTTCTTTGTTACAATAAAAGAAAACAGCCGTATGTTGATGGCTGGTCGCTTACAAAGCCACATTATATTAATATTATTACATTATATTTACTCTTTCAAGTTTCCACGGCCACTATTTATACAAAAAACTTCAGTTGTTTCTTCTGGTTTAGACCGTGTCGGTGAATTTTCTGCCAACGTTTTGCCAGACATGCTGCTGACTTCCTCAAGGCTTAATTGAGACTGAAGATGTTCAGCTAACCCGCGGCGTTATATAGTAGCCACTCGGGTCCACTCGTGATTCATCGGTTCCTTCCGTTAGTCGATCGGGTTTTTTTGTGTCAGAGTCTGCTCTTCCATCCCTGTGATTGGCTGGTTTCTGATTGCTTGGGCTCTGATTGGCTGTAATTCGGCTTGATTGTCGCTGCTAGGTTGATTTGTTGTTCTTGTTGATTGTCTTTCTTCTGTTCTATGTTAGGGAGCCATAGTTTACTTAATTTGTACCCGTCCTCCCTGTTGAAGTTTTCCGGGTGTTTAACTATTTCTATTGCTTCCAGTATCTTCCTTTCTGTGGCCTTGCTACATTTCTAAACTACTCTGATTTTGTCAAATTCTATGGCGTGGTTAGTAGTAGTGAAATGTTCTGCCAAAGCCGATGTTTTGCTGTCCATTTTCTTCACGCTTTTAATGTGTTCTGTCAGCCTTGTGGATATCAGCCTTCCCGTTTACCCAATGTATTCCTTACCACAGGAGCACGGAATGCTATCTATCCCAGGTGTCCTGAGTCCTAAGTTGGCATATGGTCCCAATTCATATTTTGATCGATAGTGGGTTTTATCAAAGATCATTTATTTCTTCGGCTTGCGTATGAAGTTTAGGACTTGAGAGAAGTAAATTCTCACTCTATGAGGGGTTTCGCGGATAGTCCGATACAAGGAGGGAAGTACGAAACTTCGTGTTTTATAGTGCCTAGAGATCGTAAACAGCCTCGGCTTCAAAGTAACGCTGTAATTATTTCCAAGATTACAGAAAAGGTACCCATTTGTCCAGTACCGGTCAATATAAATGACCATTTTAGACAATACTCATTGGCGGATAACTCATTCGGGAAACCAGGTCCAGTCGATTTCCTATTAGGAGCCATTTCTTTGGTAAATGCGTGAGACAGGATGGATATCCTAGCGCTTTCAAAGCTAGTGATCATGGGGCCTATACGCTCTCATCCACCGTACTAAGTTCATCTGTTCCACTGTTTTCATCTAGCGATCAATCACAAGAGGTGAACAAACCAATGAAAACATATCAGGAAACATATGATTTGAACCAAATCTTTCAAATGTTAAGGTAGAGAGACCTTTTAGTTCAACTCACTCTCGGGAGGCCTTGTATAGCAGACCTTATAAGCTCCAATCACCATTTTATTCCACATAAAATTGTCTACAAATGCAAGGAAGTCCGTGTGTTATTACTGGTGCAGAATATAGTGGTCCCTTTCTTTCGAAAGATTACAGCAACCCCAAAGGCAATATGTAAAATTTGTATGTTCGCGTGCTTCAGCAGTAGAGCACTAAAAATAGGGAGGTTGATTCATCAACGCATTCATAACTTGGCTCCCAACCAATCCAATAAATCGTTTTCCGACTAGGGTTGTCAACTAGATTAAATAATAATTGTTTTCTTTTTGTTATTACTTAATTGTTTACAATTTAGTTAATATTAGTAACTTCATTTTCTCATTATAAAAATGTTTAAATTGTTGTTATAATTTAATCAATTGTTTTATATTATCAAAAGTATTAGATATTTAATTTATGAAAATTGATTTATGTTATTAATTTAATAAAAGATTACATGCGATCTGGTATAATTGAATCAGAAATTTAATTTTCTTATCCATTTCGGAGCTCTCATCGAAAAGTCCAATAACTATTTCGAGGTTGCTCAAAACCAGATTAAATGAAAAAAAAAATCATTACTATTATTCACATTAATCTGCATAAAATAATAAAGTACCTTATTTTTTCTTGTGGTGTAACACCCTGCTCAACTTCTTTCCTAGCCAGAGTATCCCAAGTGATTTCTTCATTAGGGTATTTGTTTTTCATTCCTCTAAAAAATTTGTTAACATACATTAATATAAAAGTTATTACATTTGTGTTTTTCAATATACTATCATTATAACATAAATTATATTTATCATACAAATAAGCACATCTTTCAAGAAAATTGATTTCATTATTATCTTACAATACACAGAATTTTGAGGTATATGTTTAACATGGGGGAATTTTGTGGGTTTTCTCGTAATTTTTCTCTGCCATCCAGAATTATATTATGGTTGATATTTTCCCCCAATTTTATCTAAAAACAGTTGGTCTGAGGGAAAAGTGCTACTGGAAAAAATTACAAACGCGTAACATCATCGTCCTAATACATGAAACTTTGATGCCGCCTACTCATCTGATACTCTTCCAAACTGGGAGGGAGGGTGTTTGCAGATAACCCTTCATGCACTTCATTTTAAAGAGTAATACAAGTTAAAATGTCTGGTGAAAAACAAATTTTAAATTTAATTATTTTTATTAATATTTTTTGTATGACAGTAGAAGACTAGGTTTACAAAGACATTGATGTGGTAAGAAAAATGAAGTTGAAGTGCTCAAGAGATCCAGGGTAGAAAATATTTGGAGAAATGCCAAAAATACTCGTGACTATCCTGATTCATGGAAAAAGAAAAAGAGGAAGACCTAAGCCGAGGTGGTCAGAAGGTGTGGTAGGTGATTCTCGCAACATCCTGGGAGTTACAAATCAGATGGAAACGGCACAAGGCTGTGACGTTAGGAGGAAGTCAAGACCGGTAACCTGGTTGTAGCACCGTAATAAAATAATGAGACCATCTAATATTGTCTTAAAAAAGGAGTACAACATAAGTTGGAATCATTTATCATGATCTTATAACCGACCTTAGTATGTATTCAGCATTGTCAAACTATCGAGATATTTTGAAAGACAAAATTACGCTCTGGAATTGTTTTGTTTGGAACAGGGGTTTTCCTGTAAATTGAGAAAAATATGTCAATGCTGAAGCAAAAAATTAAGACAGATCCCTTCCTCACCCTCCGTATTAAAGATATCTTTCTTTGAAAAATTCAATGTTGCTTAGATTACAAAAGCAGTTGGACTTATAATGATATAAATTATCAGTAAGATAAAAAAAAAAATCTATAACATACATATGAATCTATCTCGGTTTACAATATAATCTTTAGTAAATGGAAATACTTTTAAACTTCAATTAGTTGGTCATCATTATACTTTTGACAGTTTTATTTTTTAAATAAGTGGAGACCATGCGCGAAAAATTTACCCTTACCCTGCCAATTGAAAAGTGGAAGTTTCTTGGGAACTATAATCTTTAAAAAATGTCAAAAAAATTCAACTGTTTAAAAAAATATAAATCAATCACTATTTTAATCCACCTTTTTCGTTTATTACGCTTGTTTATTAAAGAAATGAGAATTTTTGTCTTTATTGTCATTTTGATATCTATTAAATCGAGATGCAGTAATATAATGATATTTAAAAAAACAAAAATAGGTTAAGTATTATAAAATCAATATCAATGATTAATATTTTAAAAGGATGATATGGGCATAGAGATATGAATGTTATTACACATAGAAAAAGAAAAATTATTCAAAAAATTAAATTAACTCACTCTATAATTTTATCTTGAAGTGATGAAGTAAAACTGTATCCTTGAGCGATATTCAAGAGACTTACAAAAAATTTAACATCATTTATCTTCTTTATAGCAGAAGTATAAATAACTTCTGCTAAATTTCCTTCTGTAATTGGATCGGTGACTGGTGGATCAATATCCTTTTTTTCTCCTTTTTCTAAAATTGTGATAATGACAGGAAAGGTTAAATAGTCTGTAAGGAAAAAGATAAAAACACTTTTTAAAATTTTAATTTAAAGTTGAAACAACCTTTTGCTTGCTGCAATTTCTTGTTAGCATACGCCAGCTCAAGCCTAAAACCTTCTGTAAATAGTAATTTAGAATCTTTGTGAATATGAAGACCTTGATGTATAAACCTGCGTGCACGCTCAATCGATTGGCATTCATTAAACTCCCAATTGGCAGCTATTTTAAAAAGGGTTGGTTTATCGCCGTGTAGTTCTAACATTTGATCTAGTAATCGGCTGACACATGTATAAAGTTTCTAAAACATAAATATAAGTAAAAAACTTGGAACAGATTTTCTTATTATATCATTTACATTGTTTTATTACTAAATGGGTTATTATAAAGCGTGTATATATTTAATTTTTGAGATGGTTTTTAAATTATTCAATTATAATAAATTATTAAATGATTCATCAGAACCAGATTAAATAAATGTCATACGAGTGGTGGGGCTCAATCACTTGTTTTTGGCATTATTAAGCAGTTAAAAGATCTTACACGATTAACACATTTCAGAACACTGATTAGAAAGAACAGAATTATCGTCTAGGAAATAAACAATAACAAGTAAACAACACAAACCTTTGTATTTAGGTATAAAGTATGCAAATATTTTTTTCCTTGCGTTTATATTATTTTTATATTTTATTCTGATAAAAGTTTTCAGTTGAATATACTATAGTATACTATTATTTAATAAGCTTTAAATGTACTTTCCATTGGGTAAACATAAAAGATTGTTTTTCTAATCTCAATTCATTATAAAAAGAAAAAACGCGGTGTGCAATTACCTTTTTTCTTAACTGAATAATTTTTTTTTAATAAGTAAAATAAATTGTGTCAGGCAATGTCAATGTCAATATCGAGTAAATGTTTAACTTATTCTGTAAATTTTCAATTATAAATGTTTTTAACATAACTCGATAATTAACATAATTATTACTATTAATGTTTTTAACATAAATTTCAGTATGACATACAATCACACACCAAGGAACTACCGATTTTAATAATAATTACGCTAATTAAATTATGGAAATCAGCCTGCATACACAATATTTTATGCCATTCCAATACTTACCACTTGTTTACAATATTTGAGATAGGATATCCATAGTTTGCAATCACTTGGAAATCTTCTTATAGCAATGTTATAAAGTCTATTGATACGATTCGTAATACTATATACCAAGTTATTTTTCTTTTGCAGCAATCCTTTTTCCTGTAATTAAAATGGATATAGTCTTATACATGAAGATTTTAAAATTAATCATGGGTAAACCAATTTTAAGTATTTGAAAAAATTATATTACTTGTGCCTTCTGCTTGACCACCATCAATAATTCCACTTCAAACTTGATATACCTCAGTATGTCATCCTTTGACTTAGTAACTCTCTGCAGTCTATATTCATGAAGTTTTCTCTTTTTTATTACATTTCTGAAATTGAATTGACACATATTGGTAAATAGTTTAAAAACACAATCATAAAACAAATACAAATCCAGTGTACTGTCATATAATTAGTTCAGTGCTGCACTAGGCCAATATAGTAGGATTTATAGTAACTAACTTTTTTTTAAATTCAACTGTAACATTCATATTCGTTGGAATAATTAAAATTATCATTGGTTTCATTTTTATTATTTAAAATTATAATCGCTGTTGACTTCTTCTTGCTATACTACCTTAAGAGACAAACCAGCCTGAATGATCCTTTTAAATTAAGGTTGGAGCCTTATTGCAATTTTGGTTATTGATACATTAATTAGACCACAGCTGTCTACTTCCTCCTTGATGTGACTCGCTCAAGAAATATACAAACCTCCAACATATCCGATTCATCAGGGATTGGTTCTTAATATAATTTAAATTATTACTGCTTTAGGTCCAATCAGTTGAAGTCAACAGAAAAAAATAATTTAATACTGAGCTATATCTGCTCCTCCTATTATCAAATCAAAGCTGTAATGACAAGATCAGCGAGCTACATAGAATTTCACTTTCAAATATTTTTGCAGTATCATACACCGATAGTATTCTGGAATTGAACCATTAAATATTATAAAAATGTTCTGAATATGGATTAGCGAACAAGCAGATGACACTGTGTGACAAAGCGACAGCATAATTTTGTTAGTGTACAACTATAGTGCACAGCCACAATTTTATTTCCAACGGTTTGCGATATCCTAAAATTCCTTTAGAATATAATAAAAGTGACAAAACAGATATACGGAGAAGAGGTTTATGAATCAAACCATTCATTGGGTTTTGAAGATGAGATAAATATTGTAGATGACAGATTAGTTTTAAGAAATAATATAAACAGAAAAATACCCGGAATATTAATTATATAAAGAGATAATTTGATGCCAAAACGATATTTCTTTTCAGAAAATTCAGTGCCAAGGACTAATCATTTTATTTTAAGCAATTTATTTCTTCAAAGAAAATTTGATTTAGCAACATTATATCTATAAAACTAATTATTTAACCGATTTCATAATTTATATAAAACAAAAAGGATGTTATTAAAAAAAATAATATACAAATAACTGCTATTGGAATTTCTTTATATACTGTAATTATGCTCTTTCAACCACATCTAGCAAAGGGCCTAACAGTAATTAGCACCATTGTTATACAAGCTCACTTGTGGCTTGTATACTTTACTGCATAAACACAAAACTAACGATTTTAGGACTGTTTCCAGTTCAAATTTCCCTTATGAAAGAATACTTCAAGATAGAAAAAATTTGTTACAAACGACTTATTAGCATAGAAATGTTATGACAAGACGGACGATTAATTAGATATTTTTTTGTACACACTAACGGTGTGTTACTATTACGGTGGACTCAAAGAAGAGTTATTCAAAGAGAAACCACCCTGTGTGAGAAAAGCTTGAAAATAGTGTGAATAGTTCATATTCAATTCATAAGAAAACAAATTAAAAGTAAGTCAAAATATAAATGAGTCTAAATGGGCTGAAATATAACATAAAAGTAAATGTTATAGCTGTGGAGACACTCCAGATTTTCTATCCTTATTTTTATCCTGTTACAATACAAATTTTACCAATCTTAATAGATATAGGATGTAAATAGTACTACTATTTACATCCTATATTAGTATCTACCGGTCAACGAATTTCTTTCCTATATCTTAATAGATGATTGATGCTTGAAAATAGCATTCTGTTATTATATGATGTGGTGGAAAAGAAATACAATAAGAGTTTGCTAATTGCACCTTGAACATTTGATGAACCAATAAAGCTGGCACAAGCAAAAAGTATTCCGTCCATAGCTATGGCAAGTGCTAACAGGATGCAGTACCTCTGGACTGTATTGGTCGAGAGTCCCCACACACAATGGGTTAAATAAAATTAAGTATCATTTTAATAAGAGTTTATGTGATATTAGATTCTTCTTGTGAAACTTGCATTCCTGGAAAATAAATGCCATACTAAACAAGTTTAATTTTCTAAACTGAAAGGTATTCATGATCTATTAAAATTTTTTTGAATAAGCTCTTTATAATGGCAATTAGGATGATATGAGGAATTCAATTGAAACAGGATTGTATTGAAGAAACTGGCAAGTGGAATGTTAAAAATGAATGAGCAAGATCTTGTGTTGCCTTCTGCTACACATGCCATGTTATGACAGCTAAAATGAAATATTTGAAGCTGAATGAATCCAAAATTTTCCTATTGACCTACATCATTCATAAATGCATGTATCACATTTAACATAACTCTGTTATGTATAACATTACAAGGTTCTATATCATTGAGGGAGATACAATTGTATTATTTTAAGATATAAATAATTTACCAAAGTAAAACTATAATTACGAGTAGAATAGATTTTTTTTAACTTATACCTCTTTTCATTTTTACTGAAAATTCCTAGTTTATCCATCATTTCCAGCTCAGGAATCATATCCTCAACCTGTAATTCTACTTGCTCAGCCATGATTAAGCTGTTATTTTAACAAGACTATATCAAATAATTTTAATTAAAGTACTACTCAATTCAAAACAGAAATAACAACTGAGACCATGAGGTAACCATAGAAGAAGGAGTAGTAACAGCATGAGTAAAAAACTGATTCCAAAGAGAACACACGCAATGTATCCTGACAGAACTTGATGTATCAGATTGGTTAGGAAAGGTGCATTGCCTTGCATGAGACAAGTATTTGTGTGTATATTGAGGATGAAGGGAACTTGAATTCCAATAATTATTTCTTATTAATTGTTATAGTTTTACTCCTTCAAATCAAAAATAGGAAGGGATCTTCAACATCGAGTTAATAATCAAAGTATTTGCTGTAAATTTTAAAAACATAAATAGAAAGCTATTTTCATTAACCAGCATTGTGCCAATAAACTGTATTTCAATAATCGATTTTTATTTATAACTTTCTATTTGTTATCAATAAAAATACAAGTGAAGTGAGAATTTGACGAATACTTGTGGAACAGTTGATATATGTTACACGAATAATTAAGCAAAAATATAAAGTCTTTATCCTATTTATAACAGGATACACAATACCTATATATCTTAACTGTGTATATACTGATCCTGTATATCCTAAATATGCAAGATAGCCAAAATTTAGGACTCCCACAATAGCATCGTCCGATTAGTCATAGTAGCATTTAGTGACGTTTAATGAATAAACAAATATTTTACACAACCTCATCTCTCCCTGCAAGGAGAATCTGTGTGGTAGTTACTTTTAACCAAGCTTGGAAAAAGAAAGAGTAATGGAAATGTACACCTTTGTACAGATTGGAACTGAGGAGGGGATGAGCACATGGTCAGACAATTCAATTTAATTCAAAATTTAAGCAGAAATTGATTACTATTTCTTCATTATGATAATTATCATTTGCTATTTCGTCACTCTAAGTAATTATGGAGTGTGGCAAACGGAACAAATGCCGGAAGAATAGAACCAGACAATAATACGCCCCATCCACAAGAAAGGGGATGGTTTGGACTGTCAAATCTACCGAGGCATGTACTAGCTTCCTAGTGCATATAGAATTTTCTTAAGGATCATCTTCTTGAGACTTCTCCTTTTTTCAGAACGGGAAATAGTACGTTACAAGGCAGGGTTCATGAGAAACAAAGCCACCACTGACCAAATATTCTCCCTTTGAGCAATTCTAGAAAAAGCAAGAGAGTACAACATCACTACCAACCACATATTCATAGGTTTCAAGATAGCAGATATTGATGGGGAAATGTTATACAAAGAGCTACTGGGATTGGGCATTCCAACAAAACTGGTGCAGCTTATAGAAATTATGAGCATATATAAAGATGTGGACATTATCAGGGTAGTAAAAGTAAACAGGCTACGGTAGGCAGAACACATTGCACGTACGGGGGCCAATGAAGTCCCTAAAAAGCATAAGAAGAAGAAATAATCCATGGAACAAGGAGGATTAGAAGACCGCGGCTCCGATGGGCAGATGGCGTGGCTGCGGACGCTTGGACCATCCTACACACTTAAAGATTATTTCTTTAAGCGGTGCTGGCAATTGCATGCTGAACGGTCTCTGGTCCGCTCAAGTGGTGCATAAGGAGTCATTATCCTGCAGCTCGAAACGAAATTTTCCCATGCTTTTTGGGGAGCTGTTATATCCAATAGAGCTGGAGGACCTATATTGCTATTTTGGTATCGACACCTTGGCCGATTTTTTATGCCCGTCTCTCGGCCCGCAACCTCACATCCGGCGAAATTTATATTTATTTTTATATATTATAGTGGTATATAGCCGAGTGTGGGATGACACGCCAGCGACCAAAAGCCACCAGGATACCTTAAGACAGAGCACTACGGCGTAAAATTTAGCGCGTAAAGGGTGAAAATCTGGCTAGCTTTGATTCTTGAAGTTCTCACTGAGTAGACTGATAGTCTGGATCCAATATTCACTTGATGGTTGATTTTCATTGCCCATAACATTTAATGCTGAAAAGAAAACACTGTTGAATTTTGTTTCATTCGGCAGCATGTTTACAGGGACTTTATCTTGGGAAACTGAGATAAGGCTGATACCCATAAGATGTTTGTCTTGAGTGATAGGTAGAAGCAGTTCTTTTGCTAAACCCATACAATAAACTTTTAGCCCTTCTTCAAAAAGCCATGGTGCCCAAGAGGGAAGAGCTTATTATTAACTTAATTATTCTGTGACAAAAAAAAAATCATTAAAGTTCAATAATCTCTAAGTTGAGAAAACCATAATAGACCAGCAACTCAACACCTGCAGCTGTAAATACCCTTCCTTTAAATTAACTCAATAACCATTCCTATGGTGTGAAGAGCCACAGTAGTTTTCATGATGTTTAATGTGAGTCCATAAGTGGAATTATTCCAGTAAATCTTTTATCAATTATTCCCGGACACTGGTAAAATATTCCGAGCAACATTTCAGACCTTAAGTGGAACTTCTCACTTACTAAAATTGGAACATCTACAAAACAATTCATTCATATAAAGAGAAGACCGTAAGAGTTTTTTTGGGGGGTTAATTGGACAATAGTTAAGTAATAATAAAATAAAGTATTGAAGAAATAAAAACAATTTTATTTTATTTTGTAATACAATAAAAAACTCAAGACACATAAAAATCAAGTTTACAAATATCTACTAAAAACAAAACAAACTTCTTTTCCTCATGAGACTCTACATCACATGTGGATGCAGAGCCTCTTGCAATTTTGACTACCAGTCATTCCTGACTGGTTGATTGTTCTAGAAACCATGCAGATCTTATTGGGCACGTGTTGCAGTATTTTCAGACGTATATTGCTTGTGGGAGTACAAGCAACCTGGAGGTGATAAATCCTTTTAAATCCATGTATCATGGCTGTGTGAGGTCAACATGAGCACAAAGGATATATATATATATAACCTTCTTAATTTCTTTAATTATATTTAAATTAGATAAATCTACATGATTAGCTCTGTTTTAACCCGTTTCATAAAAAACAAAACAAATATCTTTCTGTTTTTTCTAACTATTGCCAATTGATCATCCTTTCTTACCCCTTCTTAAATGTTTCTTTCTAATTACCCGAGTATTCAGGTTTTTGATGGGTTTATACTGGTAGAATTAATAAACTGTAAGTTATTACTCGGTTTATTAAACAATCATAAATTATAATGTATACATATAATTCATTTAACATGTATGAACAATATAATTCACCTGTAATCTGAATACATCATCAACTCTATTCTCATAACAAAAAAATACACATAATTTCTTCACTTAATGTATGAAAGGAAGAATGTAACATGCACACACACATTTTAGAGGAGCAAGTTATCAGCCTACTGCCTCCAGTCAGGTTGAGATTCTACCTCCTTGGAGTGTCTTAACTTGCTCCTCCATTATTGCAGCCACACAGGAATAGAAATCATAGAGCTGTGGTTCCCAACCTGGGAGCATGAGGACAAGGCTGAATTTAAGACCAGCTTAAATTAAACAGAAATTTTAATTTCAGTTATTTTTCTCTTACGTACTTGTAAGAAGTACTTTTCATTACCTAAAATTGAAACTAATAATGTTTCATAAATTATTTTTTATTTATTTTATTTGATGATTATTTAAATATTTTTATTTTGAAGAGAAAAGATTTTACCTGGCCGGGATTCGAACCCGGGTCTTCTGCATACCTAGTGCAGCACTCATCCAACTGAACTACCAGGCTCGTAAGCAGGCCAGACAGTGTGGAGGACCCCGGTTGGAATCCCAGCCAGGAAAAATCTTTTCTCTTAAAAATGAAAATATTTGATGATGTTTTATCTTGTGACAGTAAAACTAAATGTTTTGTTTTCTATGTAATACTTGTTCTTTTTTGTAATATGCCCATACAATTTATTTTGCAAGAGGGACGCGGGAGGCTTTCATTTTAACGAGGTGTGGTACATGAAAGGTTGGGAAGCACTGCCCTAGAGTACCTATTCAAGTGTTTCAGTCCGTATGTCTGGGGATGATTGTACACGATGTAGAGTCAAAAGTACAAATGAGTGAATCTGGAGATCCAGTAGCTACTTCACCTCCCTATGTCTTTAAATTTCTAACAATAAATTCCAATTCTAAATGATAATGAATCGATGACATTATGAATATAACAACTTTTTACAATACAAAGAATTTAATCAATACAAAACAGTATATAGTTCAACCAAAATTGTTTTTTTTTTTTTAAACTCTTTAACACTAAACAAAATGAATGCAATAGGAATTTGTTTAGCTTAATTAACCAACATTGGACTTTGGGCTCTATTGCTCGACATATGATTCGGTGAAGATCTGAAAAAAAGAATAAATTATTGATAAAGTTAATACTACATTAACAAATAGACACATATAATTTTATTGTTAGGAAAAAAACCACATATTTTAATAGTAATTTGTAAATGTAGCAACAGTCCCTTAATTTTCAGTTGACGGTTTGTCAGCCAGAATTTAATTCATTATTTATTTACCTCCTCCATATTCATCTTATCTTCATTATTCAAGTGATAATGTTGTGAAGATTAAGGTGGGCTTGTAAAGATGTTGGACTAAGAAAAGAACGAATTAAAAATCATAAGAAATTTTATTAAATTGTAATAAAGTAATAATAAAATTAAGTCGAAATAAAAAATATTTGAGAAGACAAATGCTGAACTTTTTTCAAGAATTTATTTATTGAAATTTACAACTGTATTATAATACAGCAAGTAAATAAAATGGCAAGATATCTCAGTGGCAATGCTCAAATAACAAAATTAGTGTATCCCTAGTACAATTCAGAAAGGGGGGGGGGGGCACGAGACAACTGGAAATGAAAAATTCTGACTTAATTTTAGTTATTTTTTTCTCACCAGTAATCCTTTATCTTAAATAAAAACATATAACGTTGTATCTTGTGACAGTAAAACTAAATGTTTTGTTTTCAATGAAATACTTGTTTTTCATATGCTAATACAATTTATTGTGCAAGGTGGGTAAAGGAAATTTTAATTGGAACAGGGAGGGGGAGGCGTGGAAGGTTTTCATGTGAACTGGGGAGGTGTGGTAAAAAAAAAAGATTGGGAACCACGTACTTAGATGGCCACGAGGCCATCTTTTCAGACGCCTCGGAGAATTATCGGGAATTTAAGAGGTTCCTAGGTTTGAAACTATAACTTTGATTGGGAATAAAGTTTGTCATGAAAGGATTGATATCGGGTTCGGGCCAAATCAGCAACAAATGGGATATTAAGGGCATTATGGATGATTTTATTCGTTACAAAGTCAGGAGCATTAAGGATTTTATGGAATATTTTGAATTGTAAGGATGGATACAAGAGGAATTCAATGGCTTAGTGGACCCCCAAACCTCTACTTTGTTAGTTCAAATGGGTCGTATAATAGACATGTATTTAATTAATAGTCATCTCTTTTGTAATTAATTGGAAGCTTAGAGCGTTTGGCTAGTAAGTGTCGAAATAGCCTGAAACAGCAAGCAGTTTCTTTTCTTTTCAGGCTAATATCAGAATTCTAAGATAAAGGTCAATCAAGATATTAGTCCAACGAACCAGATCTGTTCTACAGCAATCAGTGTGATGTCATTAAACAAAACAGGAGGGCAGGAAGTCATTGGTTAACAAGGTAAAAGGTGATTTGTGTTATATATTTAATTTCGAGTTTTATTAAGTTCGGTTTTGTTTTCTAAGTTACGAGGATTTTCATATTTTATGGCTTTGTTTTTTCTGGGGTTTTTATTATCTCAGTTTGTCAATTAAGGCGCTCACAACTCGAGTGCTATGAAGATCATGTTCTCTACCTAATTTTGATTTATCATCAAGGTTCCAAACTAAAAAGCTTTTTATTTTGTTTTTTTAGATATTAATTATTTTAGTTTTTCATTCTGTATCTGTAATGAGATGTATATATTTCAATGACTAAGCCTTTGTTCTCTTTGTTTTATTTATTATTCACTCTATTTTATGAGAATTATTTCCCTTTTTTTACTGTTCTTATATATCTGGGTGTTTAATTGATTGTGTTAACATGTATGCTAAAGTAATCAGTTAAATTTGCTAGATTTTTTGTGATTGTAATATTAAGTTGTAATTCTCAAGAGACATTTTCCCAGAATAATCTATTCTATAAAAAGTAATCCTTGGAGTCAAATATTAAATTAATAAGAAAATCATATGTTTTACAAAATAATCCCTATAAATTCAAATTTAATTATAAATTATGCAATAATGGGAATAATTTATGAAATAAAATAAAACTTACTCACTGAGTGCAATACCTGTTATTATTTACAGTTTCAGCCTCGACAAGTTGAAATTCTGATACGAAAACATCTACTAAATGATTGTTCAATGTTTTGACAGCTTGGTCATATATTTGATTAACTCGTCCTGGATCTCCCATTTTAGCTTCAAACTTAAGGTACCGCAACCAAATATCTAAAAAATAATTTCAATGAACCAATATTAAAAAACCTGAGGTCAAGATCAAACTATAAAAGGAAATTAAACAAACCTGTGTTAGTTTTGCCATACTGATTTATAGCTGTGTCATAAACAATTCTATAATATTTCGGATAATATTTTGGCTGTGCATCCTCCACCCTCAGCATAGCATCATGGACATCAATTGATAAAGGAGGCATTGTTGAAAGAGTTTCATATGCTCTCCTAGCAGCCCCTATAACAATGTGCTGAAGAAATTTACCTGATATACTTTAAAATTAGCTTTTTTTGTCGCCATTTCACGAATGCAAGTGTAATATATTTCTAATTTTAAAATTCTATAAGACATAATACATTGCCATGATTAATATGTAATTCATACGATATAAACAACAGATAACTTTAGAAATTATAGTGGACTTCATTTTCAAATAATATAGCAATGTCTAACATCAACTACATCGACAAACAAAAACATCAACTATCTCTCCCTAGGTAGTTGTTGTTAGATAAGAAAAACTGAACAATTCAAATGAAAAATACTGGAAATACTAAAAGAGCTTCATAACATGAAACCAAATAAAAGGGCTTAATGGACACAAGTATGGGAGTCTCCCCCACAAAGTTGTTATACAGGGTGTTTCAGCGTTAATGTCACCCCCATACAAAAAGTCTGTGCAAGGTCAGTCAATAAGCTCAATTCTTTACGAAGAAGGAAAATTGAATCTTGTGAAACGATAACATATATCCAATGCAGTTCTTCCACTGCAGCTGTTGAAGAAAGATAACATCAGGAAATCACTTTAAACAACATTTAATGGATTGTTAATGTTTAAATTTAATGAAAAATAAAGTAATTAGAATAAATAAAATAAGTTTTATTTATTTAATATGTATAAATAAGTCTAACAATATCTCCTAAACAAAGCGGTTGCAGACATACCTCCAATGGTAATTTTTTTCATATTTTGAGGTCCTTAGTTCAAATTTTGAGTTTGGCTACTTAAGCCTGATATAGACCCTGTATACCACACTTGGTCATTAAGCCCTGCTGAAGACCTTCAATGTGGAAACATTGGTTTCCAATATATATTTCATCACTATTTAAGATTTTATTTTTGACCTTCACCAGGACCATTTTCTCCTCCATCATATTTATATGGTCAACTAATAATCATTAAAAAAAATAAATAAACAATAAAAAATAATTAAATTAAGTATCTTATCAGTTGATCATGAAAAAATATATTTTATTGAGAGAAAGAAATGATTCATTCAATGTGATTTGAAAAAAATGTATCACAAGCTTATACTGATCAATCTACAATATCATACAGAACTTAGATTAATTAAAATATATTTTTCAAAATTAAGTTTTCTTTTTTATTCTTATTTCCTTATTCTCTGTATTAATAAACCATTATTGATTTTGATAATGTTTGTTTCGGTGAATTATATAAATAATTTAAATGTATTTACCAATTCCTTTAGACATGGCCACCCATTCAATATATCGACCCTTAAGAACTGCACCAGCTATTGGATTAGTAACACCTTCATTCCATAGCCTTTCAGCCTATTAAAAAATTACAAGCTTTATTGATATATGGATAATAATATGAACAAAGTTTTAAAAAATGCTTATAAAATAAACATTCCATTAATAAAACACCACTATAATCCGCCAATTAACTGCATTGGGATAACCTGTAATAGAACCAAATAGTGCTGGATTACTGAAGGAGGGTCAAAAGTTTTTATATCTTTACATTTCAGTTAGAGCGAGAAACCATACTTTACAGAACTCTACTCAAATAATGTTTTGCTTTCTGATATCCTTGAAGTGTGAAATATTTAAATATATTTCTAATCTTTAAAAACATATAAATTTTCTTTAAAAAAAAAAGGAATGTATCACTGCATGACAAAACTAATATAAAATCAGTTACATCTTTTATCTTAATTAATATCATTGATGCATACAACAGACAAAAGTTTTCAACATATTACAGAAATGCTTTTTGCTCAAATGGAGTGGAAAAAAAAAATTAATACTGCATGTTTCCTTGTGTGAAAAAAAAGACCATAATTCCACTCTTTCTTTCTTGATATTCTTCTTAGGTCATATTCAATATTTTATGACCCGTATTAATTTTATTCCACCTTATATTTATAAATTTATTACACAATACAACTTAAGACAACTTTTGTAAAATTTATTAGAAAATTCTGATATATTGGTTACCTCTGCAGTATCAATGATTTGGTAGCACCTGAGAACTAACAACCACAGATTGACCTGCTCTGGGATATTTGGGTTTGAGATGATCTCTTTAAAAACTGCCATTGCACCCACTTTGTCACATTTGCTTAGGTGATAGCGTAGTCTCCATGACCAGAGTTTACTGCTCGAACCAAGCTTTTCAGTAGCCCACTGCAAGACTTTGCAAGTGTCAACATTCTCAACTTTTCTGACCTAAATAGATTAAAATGATATTTAATTTATCTGTAATAGTCATGATATGTAATATTGTAATGGGTAGAAATGTTTTATTGTTATCAATGTCATTGGAATTCAATGATAATCTATGTAACCTATGCTCTGACAATTTGGAAAACAGTGGAGGTACTGAGGAGGTCTGGTGGCCAGAAGGAAGTTTCCTGCAAGAGAGTTGTTGCCATTGCAGGATCAAATAACTACTAAAAATCCTATGAAGTCCAAAAAAAAAAAAGAAAAGCCGAATCTAAAATTCAGGAACACTAAGGGTACGCGTACACCAAAACCGATTTTGTTGGCCGATGTCGGACCAAATTACTGGGACGATTAACTGCTGCCGACATAGGATGTTGCCGGTCTTCTGTAGTTAATTGTGCGGCTTAATATTTTAATGTCTACACCCGCTATATCCATTTCCGATGCAACTCCAGCCCATAACCGTTTCACAACATCACGATTTTTTTAATGATTATACAACAGGGTTGGTCTATTATAAATACAACTAATTAATTTTTCAATACAAACACAACCGAATTATGAAATTAAACTATAAATACACTCAATTTGCACTATAGACGCCGGCAAATTGGCGATAAATCCCAACAAGTTCAGACTCTTTCACAACTTCAAGTACCTCCCCATTACAGATCAGCTGGGCAGCCTCTTGTTCCTCTCTTGATACCACTAGTACTTTCTTTTTATTTTATTGCCATTTATTATCATTCCTTTGCGGAGGAGTTCCTCCCTCTTCCCATTTCACCAGGGCTTGCTGCAGCTTGTCTTTCGTGTCCGCAATCAATACTCTGCATCGGCATACAACAGGCTTTGAAACATAACATTTCTTAAGTTCCACTTCCCGATGACCGTCCAGGCAGTACGGGGCTTACAGATTTTATGGACTTCATCCATAAATAATATAAATAGAAGAAAAAAATTGAAATAAAAAAGTTTACTAAGAACAAACAAATTTAAGAATATTTTTAATATTAATTTATGAATGTAATTTTAAATAATAAATAACAATTCATTAATATAATTAAATTAATTTTTAAGTTGGAATGAATCAACTTACCCAGAGCAGGTAGTGTCTTTCTGAAAGCATATTTTCTTTGTGAGCAGCTTCAAAAACATTCTTTAAACAGTTTTTCTTAAAAGTAGGTAAAGTGGTTAGGTCTTCATTTATTTCAAGAACATAATTGAGATAAAGCGACCACATTTTTCGAGTTGGAACATTTCTTAGGCCGTCCTCATAGACTGATATGCATTTCCTGAAACATACAATTAATAAAATATAAACAGACATTGTTTCATGGATTAATTTTGTGATACCTTAAATGTAAGTCATAAAATATTATTTTTGATAAGTGTTTATACACTTAATTTTTAGATTATTCAAATAAAAAAGTTTTTGCTTAAAAAAGATATTTCTTTGTTACAATAATAGAAAACAGCCGTATGTTGATGGCTGGTCGCTTACAAAGCCACATTATATTAATATTATTACATTATATTTACTCTTTCAAGTTTCCACGGCCACTATTTATACAAAAAACTTCAGTTGTTTCTTCAGTGTTTAGACAGAGATGCATTTCCTTGAAATTTAGTCATTGTTTTATTATATAAGTATAAAATATTTATAAATAATTTAGGTCATATAATACACATATATATAATATGTCATATAATATCATAATCTATGCAATAATAAATATGTAAATGACAAAAAAAAATACAAAGAAGTTACTCAAATCTTTGGCTTATGATTTTATATTTAGGTTAATTTTAATAAGATAAAAAATGATACAGTGTGGGTGTGTATGTATATATTTATGTTTACGAACCCTATTCTTTCCTTAAGTGTACCACTAAGCTCGAGTTCTCTCCTGGCAAGTGTGTCCCAAGTAACCTCTTCTTTAGGATACTTGCTTCTCATCATTCTGAAACATAAAAAAAGAAGCTATAACAATACCTCGACCCTGACAAGGTTCGAAAATCAAAATAAAGTTTCATTAATTCTTATGAATTCCTTCCCCTACCTCATTCTTTGCAAACTGCTGCTAACTCTCAAAACTACAAGGTATCGGTAACTAATATTGTGCTCTTGTATCTTGGCTATTTATCAACAAATTGCTGCAAGAGTTTGTTCAACTTTTAGCAGAAGTCAGACAAAATCTTATAACGCAACACACAGTGAACTTCATTTTTTAATAAAAGTTTCTAATAGAAATGAGACATGTTACGGTTTTCAAGATTTTCAGATCAGGCAGGAAAGAAGATCTATTCAGTGAAATAAAAAGCATGAATCGTATTATTTTTACAAAGAAATTCATTGGGGTTGCAATCAATGAAGATGACCACACTATTAGGTGTAATTTATTTTATTATTAATAAAAAATAAGTTCAGTTTGAGGAACTTATAATGCAGGACACCAAGCTGATCCCACCAAATACAGAAGACGTTTTTTTCCATGAATACCTGGTTTGGCAATTGATGTTGAAGGGCTGCCGGGTGGTTCCCATGATTTTCTTCTTTTCGGATTGTTCCAGTAGATCTACATTTCATTTTCAATGATTATACACTGCAAAAAAAACCTTTCTTTTATATCTGGTAAGCAACATTTTACATGGGCACAATCAGTGTTTAATGTCTTTCGTTTCAGCTCATATGTGACCCTATTTCCCTCTTTTTGAGTCATTTTTAGTGATTTTAAACAATGTTAAATTGCTTATCGATTCACTTCTAATGTAAGTACAAGTTCTTGGATTTGATACTAATTTTCCCCCAATAATGCTTCTGATTCTGCGTCCTTGTACACTTTTGGCCTTCCACTAGGTTCTTAGTCCTCTACGACATACTTGTCATTTTTTAACTTATGAAACAGCTCAAGACAACTCTTACTTTAAGTATCATCACCGTATGCTTCTACAAGGAAATGATGTGCATCTGCAGGGAATTTCTATAAATTAATGAAATAAAACACAACCTCCCGCAAATAATGCTTATTCGGCTGAAAACTTGACATCATTGCACGAAAAAATTATGTGCTGCTAATACAAAGTTAGAAGTCATGTTGTTGACACATGTCCAAACTTGCTAATTACCGTTTTACAACTAACAATTTAAACATAATCATAACAACGGATCTCAACAACCTCTTAACAACAGAGGGGGGGGGGCTTATTTGTATACCTAATACAATTTTCTTCATAACTGAGAATGTTCACTGGAACCTTTTCATGATTAAGTTTAAGATTTACCACAAGAAAAGGAAGATTTATAAAGGCTAACTAATCAAATCTATAAGTATAGGGATTGTACAACAATGCATGATATTCCAAGAAACTCACTCTAATATTTTGTCCTGAAGTGATGATGTAAAATTATACTCTTGAGCAATATTAAGCATGTCAACAAGAAATGAAACATCATTTATTTTCTTTACAGCATACGTATAAATAACCTCAGGTAAATTCCCTTCAGTGGTTGGATCGGATGGTGAATTGTTATCTTCTTTTTCTCCTTTTTCTAAAATAATAAAAATATTTTGATTACAAAATGAACTGGTGTTTAGGAAAACACAATAATTATTTTTCAGGAGGCATGCGTTTAATTTGAAAATGCCTGTTATTATTATAAACAACTCCTATAATCAAAGGTTTAAAAGAACTTTTTAAAATTTTATTTCAATTTTGAAAAAACCTTTTGCTTGTTCCATTTTCTGGGAAATATAAGACAGCTCGAGTCTAAAAGCTTCTGCATAAAGTAATTTAGAGTTTTTGTGTTTAAGAAGACCTTGGCGTATAAACTTGCGTGCACGCTCGATTGAATGGCATTCATCGAATTCCCAATCGGCAGCTAATTTAAAAAGAGCTTGCTTATCACCATGCAATTCCAACATCTGATCAAGCAATCGGCTGACACAGGTATAAAATTTCTAAAACAAAAATCAAAATTTAATAAGCATTCCTTTTGATATATTATTGTCAATGACTATATTTAACTATAGGTAATAAAAAACTCATAGGAATCAGCCATCGTTTTCAGGGTAGTAGAAGCGAGTTTGCAACACTTCAAATTTACGTCCACTAAATTAAAGGGTACTCATCTAATAGTCAGTCTCCAGGTTCTGTTATCCGCTGTTGTTTATAACCTGAACACTGATAATTCTGATACTGATAACACCTACCTTCTTATTCATATTAATAGAAATTGAAATTTTGAGTTTTCCCTACATTTTCGACGAAAACATCTCCATTTCTATCCTTAACAAAATCCGCTTGATGACCTTTTTAACATAATTTCATTTTTGGAATTATTCCGAGTTAATTGGTATATCACGAACCGAGGAAATATTGTTTATGGATGGGAGGGTGGGGAGTTTAAGTGGGAAGAGCCACTTTAACTTCTCAAATAGGAGGGACACACTATTCCGCCACGTGGTACAGTGAAAAAATCTTAGAGAACAGTTCATTATTGTCTTTGAGTACATTAGAGAGGCCCCCCAATACCCATATACCCTATAAGTGGTGGAAGATAAGAGATATAAATGTACAATAAGCAAGAATTAGAGACTATAATACTAACCATTTTCTTACAAAATTTTATATAACACAACCATATTTTGCAATCGCTTGGAAATCTCTGGATAGCAACATTATACAGTCTATTAACACGATTTGCAAGACTATACTCCAAATTATTTTTCTTTTGAACTAAACCCTTTTCCTGCAATAGAAACATATGTTTAACAATAAATAATACAAAAATATAATAAGGATAAAATTAAAGAATCATTTTACTTGTCATTTTTGCTTGACTTTCATCAATAAATCTACTTCGTAATTTATATATCCCAATACATCTTCCTTTGATTTAGGAAACTTTTGAATTCTATATTCAAATAGTTTCCTTCTTTTCAATAAACATCTGAAATTTAAAATGACAATACACTAAAATATTTTGGTTATTAAGAGAAACATGCTTAGATGAGGGTCCTAAACAATTTTAGTTTCATACTGAGCAAATATTGTGGGGTTTGAAGCAAAGGGGTGGGCAAAATAAATGTAATTGTTGAGTTTTAAGCTTTTCTTACTAAAAAAAAAAAATTACTGTTTTAAAAGTCATAATTTTTATTATTCTTAGATAAAAAAAATTAATTTTAATGTAAAATTAAAATTTTACGATTTATTACTGGCACTTGTGGCTTTTAACTCCTTCCATAATAATTTATAACCCTTTTACACAAAAGCCTGTTTTGTGTACAGATGGCAATTTAACAATTTAGATTTCCATATTCAACAATATAAACCATAATTTAATAATGTATTGAATCCCAGCTATTGACGACACAAGGATTTCATGCCTTTAAAGCACAACAAAAAATAGGATAAGTTCACTTTCTTGTTTTGGAAAATATGTTCAATTTTTTTTTTCCAGGAGAAGGCAACAATAACAAAATGTAACTACTGTAAAGTACAACAGGTTATATATGGTGTTTCAGGGTTAAGTAGCCAAACTTGAAATATCAACTAAGGACCTAAAAACAAGAAAAAAAAAAGTCCAATGGAGCTATATTCTATTCCTATGTCCACAAACACTATGTTTAGAAGATATTCAAACCTAAAGATTTTCATTGTTATGAATTATTTAGGCAAAGTAAATAAATAAAACTAATTTTATTTATCTTAATTACATTAAAATAACAAACAAATAAACAAAAAATTTACTATCTTAATTATCCAGTGCCATTCTGCCTTCTTCAACTGGTGATGTTGAAGAAACATGATTAGCCTGTTTTGAGGCAATCACTTTGAACAACACTTAATGAATTGTGTAGTTGGAACAAATAAAATAAATGTTATTAATTTATTATGCCAAAATATTTCAAAACAATGAAAATCTTTTGGTGAGAATATCTCCTTAAAAAAGCATTTGCGGACATACCTCCACATGACAATTTTTTCTTGTTTTGAGGTCCTTAGGTCAAATTTTCAGTTTTGGAAACTTAAACATGATACACCCTGTTTAGTATTGCACTGTACCTAGTCAAATTTAAATGTATTTTCAATACCACACTTGCTGTTTCTAATTCAGCATTACATTTAAATAGATAAATCAATTATTAAGTATGTAAGTTTTTTTAAGATGAATTTATTCCTGACAAATGATTTGAACTAATAAATTAATGACTACGCTAACATCCCTCAAAAATTGTTAGTTATATCTATATCTTGACTCAGTAAACAGATTTCATTAAAAGTTGTTTTAATTTTAATCTTTATATGCATAAGGTTGAAAATAATTTTCAATTACTGAAGCCTAATACAATTAAATCAACTTTGCAATTTCTCTATTTTTAAAAATTTTGTTTGATTCTTCACAACTCTGAACATTTCATGACATTGAAAATTATTCATAAATATAGGAGAACAAAATTGAAAATAATGTCATAGAGTAACTGAAATTAAGATTTACAATTATAAACTGAAAAACACTCAAGGTTGTTGTTATTTTTTTTTAGTTAAAAACACAATTAAATATTAATACATGTAACTAAGATTTCTTGAATGTAAGTTTTACATGAAAAACGTTGGATTCTTGTATTTTTAAATAAAATGAAATTTTTATGACAACAATTACTCAATATGTTCTAAAAAGACCTTAGTAATGCAAAAAAAGTAACACCTTCTTTCATTTTTTTGGAATATTCCCAATTTATCCATTATATCCAGCTCTGGATTCATATCTTCAACGCTCAATTCTGCTTGCTCAGACATAATTTATCTGATACTTTTAAGATAAGTCATATACCACAAACAAATCGATACAAACAGTGTTGCCAACACTAGCTCACTGCTTCCCTCTAAAAGTTGACAACGTCCATAAACTCTGAGACATCGAAGAAGCTACGATCAGCAGTAATATCGATATATCATCCAAGGTAAGACTGTTATAAAAGACAACATAGTGGCCCTCGGTGGAAAATGGCTAACAACTTTATCAATATTAAACCCACCAGTCCTTAGACTGTAACCTTTCCCTGCAACAGTGTCTAGAGGTCAGAACATTTGCCTAGAACTAACTTGATATATTATATAATAATAGGGCTAGCGAACCCGAAGGCTCGATGCCGATACCACCAACCTCTGCTAACATACTTCCGTTCACAGACCACTACCCAAACCCAAATCCGCCAGATCACTCTTAATGCAATCTTCCCACCTACCCCGCAGATGCTTGCCAGTCGGCACAGCACTTGTTAACGTTTTAGGATTTCGTTCATTACTAAGCCCAGCAACTTTACAGGCCCATCTTAATCTTCGTGAAGCTATCACTTGAATAATATTAACCGGAAGCATGCTTCTCAATTCCGCATTGTGTAATCTCCTAATTTCTCAAGTTCATACAGAAACACAACTCCACAGCCACTTGACCCACTTCATCAGTTGTAGGTACATGACGAAGGTTACATACATACAAATAAGTAATTAACAAAATAAGACCTAACCTAAATAAATACCTAGGTAATACTAGTACATAAATAGCACTTTTACTTACCGTTATGTTAACCTGATCTGCACTATAAACAGTTTTGAGATGAAAGCGTCGATAATATATTACTCACTATTTGATGAGGTCTTATCTGACCTCTGTGAACTCTATGTGATTATAGTTTCTAAGCATTTCTTGCAAGGTTGATTTCACGTTGAAACAATACCAACTTTGTCAAAATGCCGACCCATGAAACCCTGCACCATAAAGGTGCAATTCGGAGACGAGCGACAACCGAGTCCTGACAAACAATTATGAGTTATGTACGTAACTTTTCCATAGACTGCCCGTGTCGGAATGGTAGCCTTTAAAGCGCGGGATACAAACAAGGCGGTGCCTTCTTTCATATAAGTATATCTTACATAATAATATCGAAGTGAGACGAAGGGATGCCCGCACAGCTCGCGCCCGGGACCAGCCTCTCTTAATTAACGTATCCCGCCCGCGCCTAAGACCGCCTCCTTGGAGGTTTTAGAAATAAACTAGTAGTATTTATAGAAAGGTTTCATAGTTTTATTAAAATATCAAAACGATAGTTTCACTCATGTTCTATCTGTTATTTTATTCATATATTTTATTAAAGTGAAACTTTATTTCTATCGTCCCAATTTTTTCGTTTCTCTATTGCATGTCGCACAGCTGGAGTAGGGGTAAGGCCAGAGCAGCCAAGGCCAATATGGCGGCGCCCAGTCAGCAGACCGTGTTGCATTTCATTTTTCTATTCTCACTTATTCGTGTGTTCCGCGGAATTTGTGTGTTTTGATCTGTGTATTAATGTAAATGTTTTTATTTACTTTATTGTGATGGATAACGAAACAGATAGTAACCGGTCAACGAAGGAAAAACCAAGAATAGTGCGAAAAGATCCGACGATGAATTAATTTTACGCCGTAAAATTAAAACTAACCATTACAAACGACCGTTAAAGGTTAATACGTGAAACTTTATTCTATCGCCCCAAAATGTTTTGTTCATCTATCGCATGTCATTACCTTCTCGCATTACTTATTTCATATGGATACTTGATGAAAGATTTTTATTTTAATCCGGTTCATTCAATATATTTAAATTTATTCAGGCCTTCAGTCATCTTCACAAGCTGAACTACACTCTGAGCCGCCGGAAAAAATTAGCAGAGTGCCGAAAGATGTCATGCCGAGTACTAGTAGGGGTCCAGCGTCGAGTGTTCGATTTAATACGTTAATTGTTCAAAGGTGCGAACCTATATCCGAAAATATTGTTACAGAAAAAATTCTCCATCCAAAGCGACTAAATGCGGAAAGATGCCGCAGGTGTCAGAAATCATATAAGGGATTGTCAGAAATCATCTAAATGATTGTATTAATTATGTATTCCGTACATAAATTGAAATTAAATTTATCAATATTTTGTCTACTATTTATTTCCCATTTTTCCATAATTATGTTAAGATTAAGAACGCAATTTGAATACCCTAAATCGAATAATTTTCCAAAAATGTTTAGTTAAATGCCTACAAACCGAAAAAAAGGTTTCACTTGCATCGTGGTTTCATAAAACCACGCAACTTTTTTTAACAATTATGATCTTGTAATTTGCCTGTATAGTAATGGATTCTCCTCAGTACAAAAAAAAAACCGTCTGGGGGGGCACGTGCCTCCTCGACTTAGTAGAACCTACTAGTACTACCATTATTTTTTGTGTAGGTAATTTACAAGTAAATATTTATACTTTACAATAAACAAGCTGTAAATAAATATCTGACTTTCCCTTTTATTTAAACATTCAAATATAATTTAAATGTATTACTGTGCAGTAAATTTTCTACAATAAAATTAATTGAGTCGAATTATGGCGCCCTAACAACAGTAATCACTCTTTTCACCTGAATCACAGTAGTCACAATCACGCTTTAATTCCGTTCGCCGACGACCCCGTATGCGAAGAACAGTTTAGAACTGTTACTGTAGTCACAATAACAATCACGCTTCAATTCAGTTCGGTTCTATCGCCAATCACTGTGAAGAACAGTTTGAAACTGTTACTGTAGTCACAATAACAATCACACTTCAATTTCGTTCGGTTCTATCGGCAATCACTGTGAAGAACAGTTTGGAACTGTTACTGATGAATTTGTAATTACAGGTAGACCAGTGACTGTATAGTAACAGTTCGTGATTTCTGGCCCATCACTATCCAGCAGAACATGTTCTTGAGTTCTCTGGCGTTAATGAGCGAATTTTTATTTGATAGTTTCCTATTATTTTTATTTCATCGAGCGGGATATATTATTTTGTTATTTATTTTCCTTCACCATTTATTTGTTTATATCGTGTTTTTTCTTAATTTGTTTTGTATTTATAGTGGCAGATGTAAATTATTGTCAGGCTGAGAAGCCTTCCACTTCTGTGAATAAAATACTTCGCAGAACGAAGCGAATTTTGGATCTATGATCGGACATTGAGAGCAGAAAATAAAGAAGCTAGATATCAGGAGACAAGCCCTCAGGAGGATGAGGCTCATTTTTTGGCCCTTGCGTAGGGTCTAAACCTGTGTGGAGGAAACCCCAACAAGGCACAAGGAAGTGGACTAGCAAAGCACGAGATCACTGAAGGCAGGGGTCGGCAACCATTTGCTACAGGAGGGCCACAAATGTTATCAGAGTATCAGTGCGGGCCGCAGGTTTACATGTACGGACATGTAGTTTTAGTATTTGAAATAAAACGCATGTCTACATTTGTAATCATATATATATTCATATAATCATGTCTTTTTAAATTGAATTACTATACTAACATAAAAGTAAGAACTAGTGAGATGTTTGCGGCTGCATTTGACTTGCAAGTTTTTTAACGTCTGCTTTCATTTTAGTCATTGACAAGCGCAGTATCGCGTCTAAATGTTCATCTGTTAACCGCGAACAATTCTTATTTTTGCGGTAGTTGATAATTGAAAAAGTCTGCTCACACAAACACATACTACCAAACATAGCGATTATCTGCTGAGCAAACGTTTTCAATTCTTTGAAGTTTTCAGAACTCAAAACTCCGTAAAACTTTCCTTAAATGCCGTTTTAATTGTGCTATTACTTTGCAAATCTACTATGTTCATTTTCAAATTGCATGGTACATCATTAATATCAATTGCAAAAGGGTTTTGGAAAAGTTCCATGTTAAAGGAGATCTTTTTAAAGTCAGTGAATCGATTTACAAACTCAGTTTGTAGTTGTTTCTCATTGTAATATTTTGCCACTTAAAATTATCTCCGGCTTCTTTCACGGCCTTCTTGCAATTAGGAAAATTGTCAAGCTTTCTTACACCAATATGTTTGATAAACAGTTCCAGTTTCATCTCAAATGACTTTACATCTGAATACATATCGCAAATCAATTTGCATTTTCCCTGCAAGCGATTGTTGCACTGATTCAGTTCTATAGTCAAAAAACCAAGATCGATATTACTCTGCTTCCTAGAAAGCTCTTCGACTGGATTTCCTTTCATCTCCATGAAGTTGCCAATTTCTTTCCTCAAATAAAAAAAAAGTCTCAAAACGGCACCTCACTACACAGTAGTAAATCACGCTGCCATGATTAGCTTCTAGATCTTCCAAAAACTTTTGGAACTGACGGTGCGTGAGACCATTTCTTCTAACAAAATTGACAGTGGATGTTACAGTATCTATTATTTCTTGTGGACCTCAGGGTTGCGGGCCGCCTTTTGCCGACCCCTTACTTAAGGCATAGTGATGATCGAACTTTGGGAGCATAAAATAATGAAGCTAGATATCATCAGGAGAAAAACCCTCATTTTTTGGTCCTTGCTCAGGCCAACTAAACCTGTGTGGAGGGAACCCCGCCAAGGCACAAGGAAGTGGACTAACAAAGCAGGAGATCACTTAAGTCATTGTGATGATCAAACTTTGAGAGCAGAAAATAATGAATCTAGATATCAGGAGACAGGACCTCAGAAGGATGAGTCTCATTTTATTGGCCCTTGCGTAGGGTTTAAACCCCAATGTCCAGAAGATTTAAAGCCAGATATAAATTTATATGATGGAATACTTTAAAAAGAACCATTGTCTAACACCCCATCACAGCAGCAGCCAAACTTTTGTCTAAGTATATATCAGGAGCTACAGTTCTGTCTTCCACATTTATACTACTGGCTCTATATTTACTCAAAAAGCCAACACTAATTTTGAGCTGGAAGACAAATTTATTTGTATTCATATTTTCAAAACTAAGGCATTTTGCTTGTTTAAGCAATATGTTTAATTGTTTTTTATACAAAAATGCCTAATGACAGTTTATTTAAAGACTGTTTTAAGTGTATAAATATTTATTTCCTCAACTTTTATGGTTTACTTCGTTTAATTTTTTCTTGTTTTGGAGTGAATTTAGTTGCCTTTCAAATGAGCATTTGAAGCATAGGCAATGGTGTCTTCTTTGATTTAAATAAAATCTTTTTTCACTCCTATATAACTGAAGATTTTCTCTTGATTATGTACTTTTGGAATTTATACAAATTTTTAACTAATCCCTCCATGCATATTTGTACATAATCTGGCCAACTTGTCAAAGCAGAATGTATATCAGAACATAAACTCTAAAAAATCTCAATGCAGGAGGGGGGAAAAGAAAACTGATATTTTCCTGAAAATTTTACTTTAAGTATTATCTATCTATAAGATGTAGAAATAGGGATAGATATAGGTTGGTAATTTTTTTTTTTTTTTTGAAAAGGGGTAAAAAAAGTGAAAATTTTCTTTTAATAATTATTGTCTAAACTTTTGAAAAAAACAACAAAACAATATACTTAATTAATAGCTCTAAATGATCATAGCAAAAACATTAAAGTTAAAATCAGCATCTTAAATATGAAACATCGCGGAAAAAAGAGAGCATCTTAAAAATTTAATAATACAATTATAAACTATTAGAATTGAAAACAAGATAAGAAGCAGATACAAGGAAAGAAAATTATCACCTAAACTGTTGCCCGATCCAGTTGGCATTTTGAATTAGTTTAAAATCAGTATTTTAAATTACAACAATAATAGGCTAGCTGTTATCTGAGTCTTGAACAGTTAATTAGAGAACTAAGTAATGAGCAAGTTCAAACTATCATCACAAAATTAAATAATTTTAAAACAGCAGGAACGGACAACATTACAAGCAAACTGATTAAAACATGCAGGGAAGCTGGGATTTGGAGGAGTAGGAATGTGTTTTATTGAAACATTCAGCAAATTTAGAATCGGAAAATACTTTTTGGAGAAGTTGGAGGTTTACTCTGGTGTAAAACTAGGTGATTTCTTTCCACATATTCAATTCAATATTATAATTATAGGCTGAAATCTGGGTGATAAAATATATTTACAGATATTTGTGTTAAGTATTGTATTTTTACAGAGGTCAGTGAAAAGAGGTTCGTACACAGCAATTGCTGATACCAGCATAAATCCTTCTGGTTCACTAAGCTTTTTATTATTATTATAATAAAATAATTTTCTTTTCATAAATTAAAAATACATAAAGCACAAATTTTAAACACAGCCAATCTTTTCTTCTAGTGCACCTGTAAGCTCGAGTTCTCTTCTGGCCAGAGTATCCCAAGTGCCTTCTTCTATTGGATACTCATTATTCATTCCTCTATAAAATAAGTTTGACATAAATTAAAAAATAAATATTTTTATTAATTGTTATTTTGATGGTGATTACTTTTAAATATTTTTGTTTTGAAGAGAAAAGATCTGTCCTGGCCGGGATTCGAATTTTATTGGCAAATAATTATTAATATAATATTATTAATTAATAAATAATAATTTAAAAAACGCATTTTATTGGAAAATAATTGGTAAGTGAAAAAAAATGCAAAGGAAAAATAAAGGTGTTTTATAAACCAAAATTTAATATTTCCACCCACTTTTGGAAAATTATTATACAGGAGGCATCACATGGAGCTAAAGCAAAATTTTATTGAAAATGTTGTTTTGTAATTACTCTTTGGTATGCATGCCCTAATGATGTGCAACAGGCATTATCTGCACTATACATAAGAAGGCAGAAAAGAAAGATAGCACCAACTATAGAGGGATCTTGCTCCTCTCTGAGGACCTTCAAACACCGATTAATGGAATTATCATGGAGAGGAGCATGGAGCACCGGAGAGTAACCCACAATTTATTTGTTGATTTCAAAACAGCATTGACAGGACTCAACTCTGCTGTGATTTAGTGGAGCTAAGCATCTCACATAAGCTCATAAGACTAATTAAGATGACCATGCAAACAGTTTGAGGTCAACAGTGGGGTACGGCAAAGGAATGCGCTCGCCTGCAAATTGATCAGCATTGCAGAAGAGTGATGCTGGTATTCAGACCAGCGAAACAATATCCAATCGGCTGACGTTCAGAACTTTAGAGCAGCAAGAGAAGACAGAGCTGACTGACAAAGACTTAAAGAAAGCCCAGTTTCGGTGATGGGACCTTGCCCCACATATAATGATGATGATGACTCTTCGGTATGAGAAATTGGAGATTTGACATAAACGTAATCATCATAAATTAAATAATGGATTAAATTGGTCAGGGGTGCAGTCAGAGATAACACAAAATAAGAAAAACTTATTTTCTATAGACTTTTAATATAAAAATCCTTAATGCTGATATTGCGAAGTGGGTAGGTACAGCATTTATCTAACAAATGGTTATTAATTAACTGAAGATATTTAAGGACATCAAATTGCAGTTTGTGCTTCTTGTTTAAACTGTTAATGTCAATCATAATGAGGAGTACGAATATCATCTGGGGTTCCTCACAATGAGGAACATTTTAGAATAGTCGACTACAGAATTTTTAACTAACATTTTTCTCACAGACTTTCTATTTTTTCGTTAAATGGGTTTAGAGCTGTATTTTAATGAACACTCTGTATAATGCCGTGCATTAGGAGTTATTATTATTATTAATAGCAAATGAGGAAAGTATCGACTACATGAATTTTTTTTTCCAGTATTTCAATTATAATTAGACAACTAGTTCGGTTGTTTCCAATGATATAATCAGTTAAAAAACTATTGATAATACCTAACAAAAAACATCACAAAATATAATTCAATCCACTTTTATATGATACTTTTGCACTCCCTCAGCACCATAATTTTTTTGTCCTACAATTTTTGGAAAATATAAATCAACATATAAGTCTTATAGCAAACAACATAAAAGTTCTGATAATCATTCCAAACTATAAATTAATAATTGAACTCGTTTCGAAGCAATTTAATCATCAAATTTTCAGAAGTAACAACAATTAATGTATTAATGCAAGGTGTAATAATACTCAAATAGGCGTTAATACCTATCATTATTGATAGTTTCAGACTCATTAAGATGATATTCAGAGATGAAAACATCCACCAAGTGGCTGTTCAATGTTGTCACTGCTTGGTCGTATATTTTAGGAACTAGTTTCGGGTCTCCAAATTTTGCTTCAAACTTTATGTACCACAACCAAACATCTAAAAAAATATTTCAATAAATCAGTATCATAAAATTCTACATATAAGGAAAAAAATAACCCATTTATACTAAACCTGAAATTCAAATATAACCAACCTGTGTTTGACTTGCCATATTGATTTATAGCTGTCTGATATACCTTCCTGGCATATTTCACATTAACTTTAGGCTGTGCTTCCTCCAGCTGGTACATAGCTACATGGATGTCAAGTGAAAAAGGAGGGGTTGTAGAAAGGATTGAATATGCTTTCCTTGCAGCCACTAAAACAGATTGTTGTTAAATTAAAAACTTGAAAGAGAAATTATTTAATAACAGGAAACCTAGTTGTGTGACTTATTTAATATGGAAAACAATTAAACTCAAAATTTTAGGCCTATTTTTGTTTTTTCATCTATAATTCATATATCATACATTTTTTTTTTTCATAAGTGTTATAGTAAGAAAAAATAAGGATCAATATATTCTGCTTGAAATGAGTGGTTAAGGGATGGAATAAAAAAATAATAGTTTTGCAGAAAAAAAAACAGACAGAGAGTATGAAACTTAAGAATAAATAGTTTTGATAAAAAATTATACAACAGTTATATAGCATTAAATTCTGTGTCCATTAAATACAACATTTATGTAACGTATGAAATAAATAATACTGATATGCAAAACTTTGTGAATTTTTGGAGTTTACTCCTTAAGAAACGATTTTCATTTTTAGCCCGCAGTATGAAAATTTTAGAGGAGTAAAATCAAGTTTAAATAAAAGTGGCGAGTAACGCTCCCTTCTCGATAAGATTGTATTATTGGGTTTATATAATAGATAGAAGTTAAAAGTTAAATTATGGGACTAATCGGGAAGAGATACGTGTGGTATCTATGGTAACAGCGTATTCTATTGTTTTATTCTCGAAGTGTTGAAATGCGATAATTTTTTATGTAGGAGCCTTTTTAAAGACACCTATCCAAACAAACAGTATTACTACTCTTATTTAGATTCCGCCTTAAGCTGTTGGGGTCCATTCATATCACTTGGATACAACCTCAACAGACGACAGGGCAGCGTTGCTCTGATAAGAGTAGGAAATTGACTAGCTATCTAACAAGGCTGTGCAGTGACTATTTAATTGTGTACAGTGTGTAATGTGTAGTGCTACTAGGACAGGAGATTTGTGTATTAGGAAGTGGACAGGCAGTGATCATGCTGGGCTTAAATACACCTCTACCGGACTCTGAAGATGAGGCCCCCTTCAAAAAGGTAAAGACAGGGCAGAAATTGGTTGTGATTCGGTTATTATTTTGGTACCTTGTAGAAAAGATGTGTATTCTACACCAGGGCGAACTGTCATGCTGTTAGTCATTAGTTTAGGTATGTTTTGGTTAGTACTGATCTGCTTAGATCTCTTTACTTCCATCCTTTTAGTCACTATTTCTCTAATTTTTGTCTATGGAGGTATTTTCTATAAGAAGTTGAAGAGGTATTCCCAAGTTTGATCATCATTGTGATCGGTAATACAATGAGCCTGGCTGTTATACTGTTAGTGAGCCTGGGCTTCCTCATTGCCAACATTCTTTAAAATTGATAATGAAACATTTTTATCTGAAAGGCATTGAAAGCGAATCATTTTGGAAGAAAATGATATATTTTTTTCTTATTTTTTTTAGATGATGAAAAAACGTAAAAGAAGGAGGTCGAGTCAAAAACATGGAGTAGCAATCCGCAAACATATCTGAAATTAAATAGTACTTTTTAACTGATGTCGCTGCTGGACTAATACATCAATTGCCACATATGGAGAGGACACCAATTTCAAGAGGTGTATTGACCAAATTTAAACTTTTGAGATTCATGTTTCACTGTGATTCTCATTACACAATGAACTTAGCACTGTTTAATTTAAAACAATACATTGGAACAGAAGAAGAGAAATGTTAGAGGATAGTAGGGTGTGGACTGGGCTGTACAGAAGGAAACTTCACACTGCGTGAGAGGTAGAGAGGATGGACTTTGATGATGATGACATTGTATAAAGTTTTTTTATATAATGCACTGTTAAAAAATCAAAGGTGAATAAAAACAATAGTTCTTAACTTTTGAGTTTTTTTATCTTCCATTTTTAAGTGAAATAATATTCATTTTAGAACAAGTAAAACAAAGTTCATACTTTGTACATCAGATTAAGACTCGTTTTTTTATTTTTTTGAGGTGTTATTTCATTAAATTCGGCATTGGGGATAGGATAACAATTTGTATGGAGAGCAATTGTATAAGAGTTCAAGGAAACCAATTGTATCTCGTAAAATTATAAGTAAATATACAATATTTTATCTAAGCTTCCATTTATCTTTTTTTTCTGTATGGTGCAAACCAATGAGATGATCATCATAAGTTTATTAATAAACATTCAACAGTAAAAAAAACAAAAACTACTTACTGATTCCTCTATTCTTGGCCAACCATTCTATATATGGACCTTTTAGAACTGCACCAACATTGGCATTTTCAACAGCTTCATTCCACAAATTTTCAGCCTAAGGTAAACATATAGTTAGTGTTTTATCAAAACAAAGATTAATTATAATAGAAAAGTATATATAAATATTTAATTTTTTATCAGTTCTTGTTATGAAGCAAAAGTGAAATCTAACCACTACTGAAGAGTCTTGGATTCAGTACTTAAGGATTTTACTGTTTCCAGAACTGTTTTAAAACGACATCACGGTCAATGTTCAGGTTTTTACCCCAAATGAGGATAACCACTTTATAGAGGCTAGGTGAACCCCAAAAGGATCTACAGATTTTAGAGGGTCATCCCTTGACTAATAACAGTATAAAAAGTAGATATTATATAACAACTTGTAATGTAAAATAGTAAAGCATCCCCTTGCTCTTATGGACTTAGCTAACTCACTCCAAATTAAAAAATATGAAATAAACTAAACTCAACACATAATAAATAAATATAGCAATGGAAGCCAATTCCTATGGAGTCAAGATACAGTAAAAAAATACATGATAATCCTAACCTTGTTCTGCTATCATTTTGTCTACAATCAAAAAATTCTCCCATCTTTGTACTTCTCAAATTGACCCTTTTGCCCTTAAATCTCACGAAATTTCTTAAGGAAAAGAATACAATTTCATAAACTTCATTATAATTCTTTAATACCCTGCATGGCTGTTTGAGGTTATTTTCCTTAAATTTAATATGTATATCCAGTAGGCACAGAGCTCTTGTCAAGGGGAAATCAACTATGTCAGCATATAGCATACGTCATTATTGAAATGGGCAGATATTTCAATAATAATGATTTCTTTTTGACTCTTCATTTCAATATTAAATATAAAAATTGTATCACATTAAAATTAAATTATAATATAAATGATTGGTTCATATCATTTACATTTTAAAAGTTAATAATTGGGATTTGATATAAAATTATTTATGTTTACAATAAATAATGACTTAAAAAGAACTTCTTGAAGTCACAGGAAATATAATTTTATTAATAAACTTATATTTTTTGGTTTACAAATTTATATGTTTTATAGTAATTGTATAAAAGGTGTGAATTATAAATTTATTCTATATTTTTTTATTTATTAAAAATATAACAATTCATTTTTATATTTAATTTAAATGCAAATTATTGCTTATTTGAACAAGAGTATTAAAATTTAGAATTCCAACTTTTATTTTTTGCAAAACAATTACTTACTACTACTGTTAACTATTTTATATATAATAGGTTGGGGAAAAAGAAATACATTATTTTCTCAGTAAGATGGCTGTAGTAATCGATATCTCGTAAAGTATCGATCAAACAATTGCAAGTTTATGCTCGTTGTCAAGGTGACATTTCACACTAAAAAAATTCTTTGTTTGTTCCATTCAGTTGTGAATTACAGAGTGTTAACAATGGAAGTCAACAAAGAGAAAATTCGGTACATTTTACAGTTTTTCTTTGATAAAGGCAAAAATGTAAGCCAGACCAGGCCGCTGAAATTGTGAATGATGTTTATGGTGCTAATACTGTAACAGCTAATTATATGCACTTTTGGTTTTGTCGATTCTGTTCAGTCATTTTTGATGTTAAAGATGCACCTCGCACTGGCAGACCTGTCGTCGAAAATGTCGTTCAAATCACAGAAATAATCGAAGTTGACTGGTATGTTAGTAGTCGTAGCATCACCCAGGAGCTAAAGATCGACCATAAACAGTTTTAAACCATTTGCGCAAAGCTGCATTCAAAAAGAAGCTCCTTGTTTGGGTGCCACACCAATTAACACCAAAAAACATGATGGATCGAATTTCCATCTGCGAAGCCTTGGCCAAAAGGAATGAAATCGACCCATTTCTTAAACGGATGGTGACTGGGGATGAGAAATGGGTCACATATGACAATATTGTGCGAAAACGATTGTGGTCAAAGTGTGGTGAAGCAGTTCAAACGGTGTTCAAACCAGGACTAACGGCCAGGAAGGTTCTACTGGGTATTTGGTAAACACTAAATTCAGGTCTCTACTGTCAACAACTGGACTGTTTGAAGTTAGCGATTGACCAGAAACGGCCAGAATTGGCCAACAGAAAAGTTGTTGTGTTCCATCAGGACAAAGCAAGGCCACACACATCTATAGTGACTCGCCAGATAGTCCGGGAGGTTGGTTGGGAAGTTTTAATGCATCCACCATTTAGTCCGGACCTGGCACCAAGCGATTATCACCTTTTTCTCGCATTGCAAAACTTCCTGAGTGATAAGAAATTGGGATCAAGAGAAGATTGTGTTGGAAATCGATTACTAGAGTTTTTCGCCAATAAGGACCAAGACTTCTACGAGAGAGGCATTGTGAAGCTACCTTTAAAATGGCAACAAATTATACAACAAAACAGACCCATATCGGACAATCCGAAACATCTTAATTAAAATTTTGAATTTCACGCAAAAATAATGGATTTCTTTTAGCCCAAGCTACATAGTACCTATTAACTGTTTTATAAAGTTACTAGGTACTAATAACTGTTATATAAAGTTACTAGGTACTATTAACTGTTTTATAAAGTGAATAATAAATTTAATAAAATGTAATAACAACAAAAAGAAATTAAATGTTAATATAATAAAGTAATGTTTAATTCTGAAGTAACCAATTTAGATGTAAAATTTTCAAGTTGCATAGGTTTTTTTCTCTACATAATGAAAAACATTAAAACTGGATAAAATATTCAGAGGACACATTCCAACTAAGCATTTAACTAATGTATAAAAAGTAAAATCAAATCAGAAGATTAAAGTTCTACTTACAAAGACTAGAAGTTAAGCAATGAGTTGTTTAAGTGTTATAGAGCACCACAAAATTGTAGATAAAAAAAGTATTACTTCATGTATAAATAAATGCCTACAATAATTAACCAAAATAAATGCTTAAGGCAACATGGCATTATAAATAATACTAATGAGAACCACTGGAATAAAATAACGCAATTCAAGGTAAAGAATCTAGTAAAGTGTTTATTCTAAAAGGAGACCTATTATGTATTAATTCGACATCTAACCTTGCTATCGTCAGTGCGCTGGTAATGCTGAAGAACTAATATCCAGAGATTGGCCTTGTCGCAGATATTTGGGTGCGAAATGATCTCATTCAAAACTGCTCTAGCTCCTGCTTCGTCATTCTGGTTAAGGTGATTTTTCAATCTCATTGTCCACATTTTGTTGCTCGAACCGAACTTCTCAGTTCCATATTGCAGGACTTTGCAGGCGTCTACACTATCAACTTTTGTGCACTAAAATGTTAATTAATTATAATATCATTAAAACATAAACTGAACCATACTTTGATTGTGCAATATGTTACTTCAATGATACGCTTTTATAAAAAAAAAAATCTATATTTATAATAGCAATATACAACTGTACTAAATTGCTCTTCATTTTCTGTATTTAAAACTAATTTTAATATAATGAATTACTTTTATTTTTATTTAAATTAAGTACCCTATTGTTGATATAAAATTGTATAACAAATTTAAAAATCAGATATGCTACATAGGATTATAGCGAAAACAACTTGAAATGAGTATTCTTTTAATGAAGGAACATACCCAGAGATAATATTGTTCTTCTGAAAGCATGCTTGCTTTGTGTGCAGCTTCAAATGCATCTTTTAGGCAACTTTTCTTAAAAGTAGGTGAAGTAGAAAGGCCTTCATTTACTTCCAAAACGTAATCCAGATAAAGTGACCACATTTTTTTAGACGTAATGTTCTTTAACCCATTTTTATACATTAAGATGCATTTACTACAACAATTATAATTGATAAAATCCTTATTATGTAGATTTTAAGAATTAAAAAAAAAAATGTATCAATACAACCCATGAAGGGTAATAGGTCCTGTGTACTGATGATGATTCTGTGGAGATTTGAAGTGATTTAATCATTAATTCGTGCATTAAAATGCTATTGATAAGGATTAATAATTGTATTTGTATAATTAATCATTAATTTGATATTGATAATAGATAGCAGTATTGATTCACTTGTGTGCTTTAAAAAATAATTTGGTATTCAAAGTGATATCAAAATTGATTTACAAAGAGAGAGAAATACTTCAAATCAATGAAGGTGTTTATGAAACAAAATCCAAAAAATATATAAAGAATAAAATTCATTAAAGTTTTACAAAAACACTAGACAATAGACTGTGTACGAGTTATAAAATTTGTTTTAATCAACTTTAATTTATAGGTGAGAATTCAATTGAGATAATATTTAACTAAAAGGTCTTATAATTCATACTAATAACAACTTAAAACATCAATAACTAGTTGTTTGTTTATTTAAAGTCACTTCATGCTCCTATGGCTAATCTGACGATGCTACAATGGGAGCTCAAAAATTTTCCCAGGATTTTTAACGATTACCTGACATCATACAGTCTCGGGACACCCCCCCCCCCCCCCACCGTTTAACTTCCCTTCCGAAGGATGGCATAACTAAAAATTTTTTACTCCATTTAAAAAATCCTAGGGCCACCAGCCGGGCTACGAATCCACGATCTTGGGCTTAGTAGTTTGATATGCTAACCACAAGACCACAGGTCGCCCCTCAATAACTTTTTGTTTCCCCTAAAAGATTTTATTTGTGATAGTTCAATGTCTTGTTTAATGAAATGAATGAAAGTACAAGTGATCTAAATATTATTGAACATTGATAATATGTTGAACTATGATAATAATGCTAAAAATGAAAATAAAGTTCATTATCATCTAAATAAATACAAATATAAGGTATAAATAATAATACCGTAAACTAATTAATATTTCAATTAACTTATAATCAGCTTGTGCAACTCATCACATGTTTTGGTTAATAAATAAACTACTTAAAAATGTAGATATGAAAACCAGACTACTTAAAGTAAGTAAATTCATAATTATAAATTATTAAATTTAAATAATTAAAAAAAAGATTGATTTACAAATTCAAAAAAGAACGAAGTTATTCCAAAGGTTTGAATTTACACTTCTATCCCCAGGACTGCCTATTTAATTTTTTTTTCTGTTTTATTTTCGCAAGACTAACAAGAGGCCTCTCACAGGATCATGGTGATTTATCTCTCTCTTTGTTAGTGGCAGTTTGGAGAGAAATAGCGATCATTCCCCTTATCCAAATATATATTCCATAGTACTTATTCAATGTAGAATTTAACATTATAAATATTAAGGGGGGAAAAATCTGATATTCTATCATAATTTTGTTCCAGGGCTGATACTGATGCTGATAGTAAAGAGCTGATGCAGAACATAAGACTATAAAAATATTATACATTAACTGAAGAACTTAAAACAATCATGAATAGTTTCTGCATTGCGTTACTTTTTACTTCCAACCTCCTGGCATAAAATGCCATATAAAAAAGTTTATTAAATTTAATAGTAGTTCATTTATTTAACATTGAAGAGTGTGTATGTACTTATATATATATACCTTATTCTTTCTTCTAATGAGCCATCAAGCTCAAGTTCCCTTCTCGCCAAAACATTCCAAGTGTCTTCTTCAGCAGGGCGCATCAAACTCTTTCCTCCTCTAAAACATAGTTTGACAAATATTGAAAAAAGAATTACAAATAAAATCTATTCTATTTCTATTTTCCCAATATAGGAAAAATGAAAGAGATAACAGTTTCTCTCAGTTCCATTTCTGGCCTAATTACTTCATTTCTGATTCAATCTGTCCTGTACCACTATAACCCCTGAAGGGCCTTGGGTTCAGTACATAGTACACACTGTACTGTTTCATGGACAACAGTTGTGCAGGGAGGTGATTTGTCCTAGATCATGCTCAAATGTCAGATTTTTCTCCCTGTTTAGGGTACCCACTTTATAGAGGCTGGATGGATAAGCCCCAGATCTCAAAGGATCCATCCCTGGCTGTTAACAGATTAAATAAAATCTGCCACAGCTGGATTTAAACCTGGAACATTCGGCACGACAACTCAATGCTGTACCAATGAGCCACTCTGTTCCCTTTCTATCTGCCCTAGTCTTCTTTAAACATCTCCAATAATCCATTTCTACACAACTAATTTTGGAGACAATTTTTGTAGGCATTATCCATACGTCTGCTGCATATGCAAGAATACTTTCAATAACCGAATAGAAGATACCAGAAAATCGTTAACCATTTAAACGTACTTACAACACTCAAGAAATAAGAATAAATTAATCATCATCATCATAATCTTTTTTTTATCCTTGCCTACCGCCTAAGCACTGTGAGGAGATCCTTTTTAGAGCTTGACCCAGTTGCCTCTGTTCTGTACCAGCCAGCACAATCTGTTCTTCCACTCCAATCTATTCCTCTTTTCCTAAAAGCTTCCTTTTGCCCGTCTTCCCACTTCGCTCTTGGTCTTCCTCTCCCTCTCTTGCCCTCTACTCTTGCATTGAATAATGAATAAAATATTTAATCAGAAAACTTTGATGATTTACAAAATCAATTTCAATAAAATTATCAAACAGCCCTTTGAAGGGAGTGTAAAATATATAGTAAAATTTCATAAAAACCACTAATATAACTTATTCAAAAACTACAATACCTGGCATTATTCAATATTCCAGCTGTATCACAATGATAGTCAGAAATGAAGACATGTACTAAATTTCTATTTAGAGTCTTGATAGCTTGGTTGTATACTTTAATCACTTGTTCTGGTTCCCCAAATTTAGCTTCAAACTTCAAATACCAAAACCAAACATCTAAACATTTATTTCTAATGATAAATTTAAGAAACATCAGAAAATAAAATTAAAATTATAGAAAAACTCTGAAACAAACCTGTGTTTGATTTGCCAAATTGATTAACAGCAGTTTCATAAACTTGTCTAGCATGTTTCACACTAACTTTAGGCTGTGCATCCTCTAGCTTGGCCATAGCCTCATGGAGGTCAAGTGACAGGGGTGGTGTCGTGGAAAGGGTTGAATATGCTTTCCTTGCAGCCACTAGAACAAAGAATAATCCTAAAACCTGAAGAAAGATTTTACGGTATTTGTGTATTTGCATGTCTGCAGGGATTGTTATCCGCCATTGTTTATAACCTGAACACTGATAATTGTGATACTGATAACCTGCCTTCTTATTCATAGTAATGGAAATTGAAATATACAAAATGCAATAATAAAATACTAATTCTAGCAACATTCCTATTCTTACATAAATGTTTTCTCTACACTTAAGATGAAAAAATTTCCATTTCTATCCTTGTCAACATCCATTAGATGTTGTCCTTTTTCACATAATTTTGTCTTGGAAATTATTCCGACCTTCTGGAAGTATTTCTCAGCTTCTTCTTTTAAAGATAGCTATTCCCAAAGTGTTATTCTGCTCATTTAATATAGGCAATAACAAAAGGGATATGACAAAAACAGAAAATTAAATTGAATACATATGTGAAACAGACATTAAACAAAATTAACAAGGCAAAAACACTAAACAACAATACAGAAACCAATTTAATAAAGCACACAGAAATTACTCGAATGAGATGAGTGATAAGAAGAGGTTACAATAGATAAGGAGGTAGGTTTTATGCAGACCGGCTAATAAACAAGTACCGATTTTTCTTAATAGACAAACAATAAATAGCCATCATCTGAATGAATGAAGTTTTAGAAGAGTATTTTGTATTTGCAACCTATATAAATTTGAAATTCTCACAGCTTCTTTTCATGTTTAATGAAAATATATCTTCAACCAAGATGAAAGCAAATTTATACTTCAATATGGTTTTGGATATTAGTTCATTGTTTTAAGGTTTAACCCTGGAGTCATCAATGATAAATGTTTCAGATTATTTTATTTTTAATTTTTTCCCCATTTCTTGCATATGAGGTTTCATCATAAACATCAGTGAGGTATTTATTACATATACTACTGATGTCAATAAAACTCTTTTTATGTATATACTAATTGCATAAGGGATTTATTGAATTATGCGAATAATTATTGGGTATTTAATGAAATCAATCAGCGTAAACATTGATGAGACTGGCGGTTTCTAGCTTTCTCTTGATTCTGATAGCAGAGAACTGATCGGCTTTTGAAAACCTAGCGCTTCAATGAGCAGTGCCCAGAGCCCATAGAAATTAATAGTTTCTAATAATAAATTTCTGTCACTTTTATTAAGATGTATCATACAGGCATATATCACGGCAGTAGCAATTTACTGCCCACACAATGCTTCCTTTCTACCGATGCCAAATCTACATGACCAATGGGCGGTTCTTGAACAAGGAGTATTTGCATACAATACATTCAAGGCCTTTTCCCAACAATTTCCACACCTTCGCACTTAAATTATATCATACATCTGGCTGTAGTGTGATAATTTATCCTATATCAATGAAAAAGGCCTTGAGATCTCTACCATCCATGAGAAAAAGAGTTTTTACAGATAAGTGGATCTACACTACCCAAGCCTTTTGGAGGAATCTCTCTCACTCATGGATCTGAGGTACCCCATTCCATTTTTTTCAATTATCCCTCCATGTCAAAAGGCTTCTAGTTCCTAATGTCAACCTTCTTGCCACAGGAGCCCCAAGTTTTTCGCTCATTAAGGTCTACAATTCAATCGGTACTTCGGGTTGCATAGTAAATAGCAGACATTTCAAACTTATTGTAACCAACTACCTTCAATGAGCCTGCAAAATTTAGCACCCAAAATATAAAAACAAAATAAATAGCAAATATTAAAAATATAATAGTGAATAAATAATAATAAAATGTTGACATACATCTAAGGGGTCTTGAGTAGTTCTGTACCATACTCCTTTTATTTTATTATTAGTAAAATCAGTGATGACTTGGAGTATTTGTTTTGTAAAAATAGCAAAAAACATTGTAACAAAGTTTTAAAATTTTTAAGGTTCATTCTTCAATCCTGGAAGACGAGTTATGGTGGCCCTGAGTAAAATTGTAAAAATGGCCCTAATGCCTGTGTACCGTATAGAAGGGCTTATTTTTTGGAAGGTAGATGGAATCTCGAACTACTACTATCTGAAGATGGCTGACTTCTGTGGGGTTGCAGCTTGCTGACCATAAGACTGAGGCGCTCTTGGTCAGTAACAGGAAGCAGATTGAAACTATTACTCTCACGGTGGATAGGCAGGAAATTCATTCCCAGCCATACCTAAAATACCTGGGAGTTCTAATCAATGCACGAAAATTTAGTGAGCTGTATGCTAAAGTTGGATGAAGAGTGAGCAGCAGTCAAAAAATTCGCTGTAGGGGTCCTCAAAAGACTGAGAGAGGAGGAAAGGACAAGGAGAGAGAACCAGTAAAGACTGGTGCCTTCTTGAAGAAGAAGAATCCAGACAAAGAAGCCACAAGTTGGAAGTGGCCATGAGGCAGCATATAGCCATTCCCCTCCACGAAGTAATGCCCAACGACATTCCCGTGGAGTGTGGAAAACAGGTGTAGGGAGGTGGTTTTAGTGGGTAAAAATCCCACACACGGATAGTCATGGGCCTATCCGCATCTTTTGAAGATTTCCACCTGCCCGCGTAATAAAAACACACACACATATATATATATCTACCTCTCCACGTTTTCGGGATATCCATTTTGATATATCGGGTATCAGACGGTGTGTCCATCTTCCAGAAGGTGAGGCATTCCAGGGTCTCTGCCATCTTTCAAGGGTATGACTTCTTTCTTCGTTAGCCAATGTTACCCAGTGCGCATTCGGCACTTCTCGTTTCCTTGGAAAAATCCGACTGCGTTCATCTGCCAAAAGATCTATCGGAGGCATATCTGCTATTATGCACACAGCATCATAGGACACAGTGCGAAAAGCTCGAGCTACACGCAGGGCACTTCTTCGATGCACACTGGCAACCTTACGAGCATCAGACTGCACTTGGAAGGCTTCCGTCCAGATCGGTGCTGCGTACAAAAGTATTGAATTGCCTACATTAGCTAGAAGATTCCTTCGATTTTCCTTTGGTCCACCGATATTCGGCATAATTCTGGCCAATTTGTTAATCACTTGCGCTGCTTTGGTGCTAACTTGGTGCAAGTGTTCATCAAAACAAAGTCTGGCGTCAATCCGAACTCCGAGATATCTAACAGACGGCTTTGATAAAATTTCAAACTCCCCGACGGTCAGACTGATTATCTCCCTCACTTTCCTACTGGTTACTAAAACTGCCTCAGTTTTATGATCAGCAAGCTGGAGGCCTACCCCTGAGAGCCATTCATGAATGGTGAGGACTGCCTTGTTCGTATTGTAAATAATCTCCTCTAACAGTTTCCCTCGAACAATTATTGCCAGATCATCTGCAAACCTAGAATACATATTGGGCGATAAGATGAGGGGTCTTCCGGATGTCCCTTTCCCTTTGGAAGGAGAACCAGTCGTTGCTTCTTCCACTGTGTTGGAAATACGTCTTCACTGAGACAGCAGTTGTACATGTCTAAGAAGAGTTGCGGCCTTGTTCTAATAGCCGTTTTAAAGGCGAGATTTGGGATTTTATGTGGGCCCGGAGCCTTAGAGCTCCCTATTTTTCTGCTTCTTATATCTAATTCGTCCTCTGTGATTTCTGATTCCAGGTCCAGCATAGATATCTTGTCAAAGTGAACTTCCGGGCGCCTTGGAAATAGCACTGCCACTATTTTTTCTAAAAGTTCTGGAGAGCTCGGGGGCGACAGGTTTGAACTTTTCAGTTTTGCCATGACTGTTTTGTAGGGTCTTCCTCACGTGTCTTTGTCTACCTCCTCACACATCTTCCTCCAGCAGTTGCGTTTACTTTCTTTTATTGCCTTAACTAGGTTCCTCTTAGCTTGTTTATGCTCTTGCTTTCGAGCATCGTATAAGCGGCCTCTCGCTCGCTAAGCTAATCTTCTCGTACGAAGACAAGTTCGTCGTAAAACAGCAATCTCCTCGGTCCACCAATACACTGCCATGTGCCGATTTCTCCTAGAAATTCTGGTCATTGATGCATCGCATGCCTCAGTAATAAACTCCATCAGTTGCGTTGCTCTTTCTTCTGCCGTTCCTTGTAACTCGATTCTTTCCTGCATCATGATAACAAAGGAATCTCTGTCGATAGATATATGGTTCCAACCTGCTGCTGGCTGCGTTTTAATCATTTTTCTTGCGCTATTTGGGGTTAAAATAGCCTGATGGTCACTATGAGTATATTGGTCACTGACCAATAATTGTCCCGACAGTAAAGGTTTGCGCTAACAAGAGTCAAATCGATTATTGAGAAATTGCCATTTCTAGAGAATGTTGGAGTAGAGCCGGTGTTAAGGAGAACATCAAGAGCAGCGAAGGTGTCAAGAAGACACTCGCCTCTCCTGTTGGTATATCTGCTACCCCATGTAGTAGCCCATGCGTTGAAATCTCCGGCTATGATAAGAGGATGCCGACGTCGCAGTTCATCCTCAATGGCATCAAGTATAGCCTCAAATTCTTCTAGTGGTGCACTAGGTGATGGGTAGACACTACAGATGTAGATGTTTCTCACCTTGATCCATACAAATCCTTTTCTTCGAATCAGTTGGACTTCCTGTACGAAGTGGTCCTTACTGACCCAAACGGCTGCTCGGCCACTAAGATCCTTTATCTATTGCCCGCAGACGTCTCTCATGCATGCTCGCATAGTACAGCGACGTCAATGTCCTTCTCATTGATAGTTTGCCAGCAGAGGTCCTGGGCAGTTTTGCAGTGGTTAAGGTTTAGCTGTAAAAACCTCATTTCCGTCGCTTAGCAACTGCTTCCACCACGCGCTGGTAGACTGGGCCGCTAAAGCTGTCTGTCAGGTGGCTGCGGTTTCTTTTGTCAGGACATAGAAGGCAGTGGGCTTCAGCAGTACACTCTTTTGCTGGATGAACCTCTTCGCCACATCGAAAACAGAGTTTTGTTTTTTTGGGTCCCTTACCATATTTTGCCAAGTGTCCATAGCTAAAACATCGAAGGCATCTCTGGGGAGATATTTTTTCCCTTACCCGGCTGCTTATCCATCCAACTCGGATACTCCCCTTTTCGATCACTTTTCTTGCTAGTTCCGTTGGCAGCACGACTACCGCTGTTTGTGTGTCACCGTAAGCCTTGCAAAGAGACTTTACAGCGAAAATATCAATATTTTCCGCACCATCAATTTGAGTTCGAAAGGCATTAAGGACTTCTTTAGCCACAGTCAGTTCATCGAGATCCTTCAATTCGAATGCAACAGAGTCTCTCTTGCACTTTACCTCCGCTTTGTCAGCCATTTTCTCTGCTATCGCAGTACGAATTTGCTCCGTCTTTTGTTGAGCTTCCCTATCCAATACCAGGAGACAACCCGTGTTACACTTCCATATTTTTTGGACATTATCACCAATGCTCTGGAGGTCAGGATCGCTTTTTATTGTTTGCAGGATATCTGCGTACGTCAAGCCCTCCTTTGCGGATAATAATGACATAAATTATTATCTCACCTAACTGCTCACAGGGCATGGTTGCTTTAGGGCCTACTTGGCTCGCTTCGGAATAGAAGACCGAAAATCTTGTCCTACTTGTGATTCCGTGGATGAAACAGTGGAACACTCGTTCTTCTGTTGTCCAGGTTTTTCTCGAGAAAAGGAAGAGCTAGACATAAAATTCGGAAAGAAATCATCACCAGAAAATATTGTCACTATAATGATGACTAGGCAGGAGCATTGGAGTGCTGCAGCAGACTATGCAGCGCAAGTCGTAAGAAGGCTCAGAACACAGGAGTGAGAAAGGAGAGGCTAAGCTCTGGCTAATCCCACATAAGTTGTCCAAGGAAGAAATAGGCACATAGCCCTTCTGCCCCCCCCACGAAGTAATACTTGACGGCTGTTCCGTGGGATGGTAAAAGGAGAATTGGGAGGTGGTTTTTTAGTGAGTAGGAATCTCACACTGTTGTGTGACTTTTTTTCTTAAATGATTACACTTTGTCTTATGAAAGATTTTTCCCCTACCCAGAAAAAAAAATATATGTATATATATATATCATATAAACTGCTAACAGTTCACATTGTCTAGATCATTCTAAATCACCTCTTCAGGACGGTTGTTAATATACAGTGAAACCTCTACTTTTAATAATGATATAATAATAATAATAATAATTAAGTACTTTTAATAATGTCGGAAAAAAGACAAAGGAAGAGTTTAGATCTCGCTACTAAGTTTGAAATTGTAGAACGTTTACAAAAAGGTGAAAGTGCTTCAATCTTAGCAAAAATCTATGATATTCCTCGGACGACGGGTACTGATATTTAACATGATGGGGACAAAATAGAAAATTTTGTTGTGGAAATGGAAGTGTGTGATGGAGATGCGACTAAATTGAGGACTATGAAAGTTGCCACAAACAGTAAGTTAGATGCATTGTTTCAGTGGTTTGTTCAGCAACGAAGTCAGGGACTACCACTAACAGGTCCAATAATCAAAGAAAAGGCCCTTCATTTTAATCAAATTTAACACGACGACCCAACATTCAAAGCTACGAGGGGCATCCTACGTTTGTGCACGAGGAAAGAGCTAAACTCCACCTTTAAATTGATATTAATTTCTCTAGAGGGAAAAATGGACATACAATGATTGTGCTTTTAGCCGTTGATGTACATAATTATTATTATTTTTTTTAAATATGTTTACTATATATGTATACCTTAATAGTACGTAAATAACGTATATGTATATATATAGTAACATAAATGTAACTATATATATATAATATGTATCACTCGCATATCCGTCTATTTCCCGAATCCGTCACCATCTTGGTCCCATACCCTGACGGATAATCGAGGTTCTACTGTAATTAACTGAGTGTTCACAGAATTATTTTTTCGAATAGATTATAATTTAAAAAATTACTTACAGATTCCTCTATTCATGGCCAACCATTCAATGTATCTCCCTTTAAGCATTCCACCAACAACGGAGTTGATAACACCTTCATTCCACAAAATTTCAGCCTAAATGAAGGTAAAATTAAGTTTAGTAAAAATGATGATTATTTAATAAGAAAAGGTGTTTATCAAACGATAATTAGTTGCTTGATAAAAAGATTTTTTTTTTTTAAAGGATTTTAAATGGAAAACAATATAAACAGAAAAAAGCTATATTTAGATAATAAATAAAAAAAAGGACTTAATAATAATTTTTTTTTTAAATACTTAAATCTTCACTCTAAAAACTTATGCCTGGCTAACAAACCCTATATACAATTTTAATCTAAAACTATAAAAATAAAATAAATGTGATTGAAGGGTATCTCTGCATAGCTAATGCCCAAGTCACATCATAAAGAAATTTCTATCCACAAAAAAATAAAAGTTGTGTGGTTTTATGAACCCATGATGCAAGTGAAACCTTTTTTCGGTTTGTAGGCATTTAACTAAAAATTATTCGATTTAGGGTATTAAAATTGCGTTCTTAATCTTAACATAATTATGGAAAAATGGGAAATCAATAGTAGACAAAATATTCAATTATAAAATTTAATTTCAATTTGCGTGTTAGATTACGGAATACATAATTAATACAATCATTTAGATGATTTCTGACATTTCCCTTATAAGATTTCTGACATCTGCGACATCTTTCCGCATTTAGTCGCTTTCGATGGAGAATTTTTTCTGTAACAATATTTGACCGTGGCAATTTGAGAGAGTATTTAATTCAGCATTTAATTTTTATTGTCTGACCATCCAAATAAGGCAACAATAATATGAAAATTGTATTATGAAGATGAGTTTTTTTTTGTGTTTTTTTTACAAGTAACTGTACATTCCTAGAATCAAAAAATGTGATGGCATGTCCTCTCAACAGATAGAATGCAAACTAGGTTGTCGAGAAATGCGATAAACAGGCAGCAAGTCAACACATGAGGGTGTTTAAAATTTACTTTAAATAAATAATAGTATAATTAATGAAATTATTTTATTTTATAGCATTAAAAAGAAAATACAGTAAAAACTAATTCTAAAAAATGTTTTTATTTGATGAAAGGTTTTAAGAATTTGTGTTTGCACATACCAAGATCCAATAGTTTTTTTAATTGTAAAGGGTATGGAGTATTATGCATAAAGGAAAGAATAATCACAAAAAATGTATTTTTGGATGAAAAATATGGATGTTTGACTTTTGTCTGAGTGTGTTTTTACCATATGAAGGATGTGTAGTTCCTCGAAAGAAATCACTATAAGCAGTTCACTAATTTTTTCTGATGGAGCAAATCCCCTCTTAAAATCGGAAGATCACATTACTTGAAATCAAGAGTTGTACATTTTCTTATCTGCTTGAAGTAAAACACAGTAATAACCAATTACTGTATTTTAATAAGATTTTTAAAATTTGTAATCTCTTTTGATGTTCACCGTTTTGAAATACCATCACTTGGATTTACTAAACAGTATGAATTGAATTATGAATATATGGCTAAATATTTTCTATAAAATGGCCAAACAATTTCATCTTGACTATAATTAGTTAGAATCTTCATCAGATTAGCAGATGCTAATCTGAAGATTCAATCTTAATTTATTAGAAAACATTTGTTAATATTAAGGTAATTATTTATCATTATTGAGTGACAATGCTTTAGCTTTAAGAGGGTTGGTAGGATGTTTACCACCCTTTTTATAGTATTGATACTCAAAAATTAAAGGAATATTATTGTTGTCTAGTATTAACATTTCCAATGGGCAGATCTGTGAAAAGTTGAAATACAAATTGTTAGAAAATATATTATTACACTATTTCTTGATATCATCATCATGATGGTGGTATAAAATATAAAAAAACTAAGGCAGATAGTACCGTATGAGCTAATTATGTGCTGATAATGTTTTTCAGTATCAGAACCACAAGAGCCTTATGGGAAATTTAAGTAAATTACAATTCAATACAAGTATCCCTTAATAATTTCAAATATCCTCCTAATTTCAAAAAACCCTCTTAATTTCAAACATTGGCTTTTAAGTGATCTGTAAGCCCTCAATTTAAGCCAATTGCAAGTTTATTTTATTTTTGTCATGCATCAATTAAATTTCTAACCTTGGCAGTATCAATGATTTGGTAACACTTGAGGACTAACATCCAGAGGGTGGCCTGGTCCGGGATATTCGGGTTCGAGATGGCCTCTTTAAAAACAGCCATAGCTCCTTCTTCATCAGATTTGCTCAGGTGATAGCGCAGTCTCCATGACCAAAGTTTAGTGCTCGAAACTAACCGCTCAGTTCCCCATTTCAGAATCTTGCACGCATCGACATTTTCAACTTTCTTGATCTAAAAAAAATAAAATATTATAGATCACATGTTATAACATTTAAATTTGAAACTGACACAGCCATGTTCTTTAAATTATTTAGATTCTGTAAATGACATTATTAGCATTATACGAACAGATGCGTTTGATGAAGACGAAGAGACACACACTTTCAGACATATACTATACGACTGTTCGTGTTACGAAAGACAATGAATTAAATTGATAAAAAAAAATAATGCTCAAACGAGGGACATGGCCTGAGAGAGAACACACAATTTTCTCTAAATTCAAAACCGACTTACTAACATTTATAAAAGATATTGACTTCGATCAACTGTGTAACCAAAGAAAGGCAATTGACTAGGCACATAAATTTTCATTTTAAAATTATATTATTAATTGTAACTATTATTGGTGTATAAAATGTTGTTATTTACTACCTTTAAGCTTAATTCTATATTTTTATAAATTAGTTTTTTTAGTAATTGAAATTATTAAAAACAAAAAACCTTGCTGTGATGAGAATATTGATTTTATTTCATATTTTATTTATTCTTATGTTGGTTAAATTTGACTATTATTTTTATTTTTAAGTTATGATTACAAATTTAATCCCAATTTTACTTGAACATATAAATTACTAGCTTTTGCCCACGGCTTTGCTAGCGTAAATTTGGTCTGCCACATAAAGTTTTGTGACAGATAATTTTAAATAAAGAATTTAATTTTTTTAAACTATAAGTTACTCATACATTCAAATTGTCCAAATTCCTTTCTTAGTGCTCATTTAAGCTATACAAAGAACCTATCTGCAATTTCAAGATGCTAAGTTCAGTGGTTTCTGTTGAGCGTTGACCGCTGGGTGTGTTAGTCAATCAGGTTACAGTTTTATAAAAACTTCGTCTGTGTGGTGTGTTGATAAAAAGTAGGCTATGTCCTTCCCCAGGCTTGAGATTATCCATATCAAATTTCATCACAGATGGATCAGGACAGCCATGAAACATACATTAACACTGATTAACAAACGGGACGGACAGAAGTATACTGTTGTTCGTGTCAGTAAAGTATTAGTATGTAATGTTATTGAAAAGGATTACTAAGTATAACGGTTTCCCTTGTCGTATGGCAGCAGTGAGAAGTGAACTATGTTACTTGATTTGTTTTGTTCAGCGAAAATATGTAGATTTTGTGAGCAAGAAACACATGAGCAAGCATACAAACTTTGCTCCCCTTTTTCACCCCCTGAGGGGTAGAATTTTGGAAAATCCTTTCTTAACGGATGCCTACGTCATACAAAGAACACACACTCCAAGTTTCAGGTCTCTACGATCAGCGGTTTAGGTTGTGCATTGATCCGTCAGTCAGTCATTCAGGACAAAGCATCTTATATATATATATATATATATATATATATATATATATATATATATATATATATATATATAGATTATGACCAAATTACACAAAATCAATATAAATTGTAGCCTATCTGTTATTCTGATGTATAACCTATATTACTGTAAAGGTTCATCCAAATCCGTGAATTTCGTGTGCTCATTAAACATTATTTTTTGAGGGAAAAAAACCATCACTCAAAGCAAGGCTAAGCTTGATAATGTTACGGTCCGAGAGAAAGGCCCAGAAGGATTAGGATGGCTGAAGGGATTATGAGATCAGAAAGATCGAGAACCATCTCGATCAGGCGAGACAATTCTTGGAATGTTCTAGGTGTCCCCACCCCGACCAACCTTGCCTATATAAAAGGCCCAGCTGTTACAGTTAGTGGGCAGTCAGTAGTAAGTTGTCGACTTCAGTGACAGTGGCAGTGACTATTTCTTGTTCCCAAACTTGAAGAAATGGCTCGGCGGAAAGAGATTTGACTCCAACGACGAAGTCATCTCACAAACAAATGCATATTTTGATGACCTCGACAAATCATATTTTTCGGAAGGGATAACAAAATTGGAGAAACGTTGGACTAAGTGTATAAAACTCAAAGGAGACTATGTTGAAAAATAAAATAACTTTGCATATAAAAACCTGTCTTTTAAATTTTATTGTGAAATAATAATCATTAAAACCATTTAAAAGAATTACAATTTTTTTAGATCCAAATGGATTCAATACCTCTTTCAAATATAATAGATCAAATGAAGTAAAAGCAAAAAGTAAATGTCAGCATGATTATTCAAAATAAATCTTTAGATACGAGAGACATCCAGAAAGCAAGGTTAAAAAGGCGGTACCGGACATGGGAATTTTAATTTTTTTAGTTGGCATTGTTTGCATGTAGAGAATTACTTAACATTTAAAACTAATCATCAAACACTTCAGTAAGTCAACCAGTCTTTCTTCCTTTTAGTCTACCTACACCAAGTGTGAGATTATCAACTCTCTTGACAATCTTACAGCGAATCCCTAGACTTCTGATTCAAAAAGGCAGTCTCTATAGTGGTGCCTTACCCATTTATTAAAAAAAAAAAAGTTTTAAGTCCAGTTTTTAGAGAGATCATTGCTTTTGGGTTTTATACCTCAAGGAACCACTATCAATGCTTCAGCATTCTGTGAGGCATTGAGAAGGTTAATAAAATAAAATTAAATTAAATTAAAGACAGAGGAAGTAAATGCCTATTTGTGGTGTGCGACTCCGCCATACCACCCAGCTCACTCAGGACCTGGTGTCTCATTTAGAAGGACACTGTGACTAACCCGCACTACTCTCCGGACTCAGCACCTTGCAATCGCTATATTTTCAATAAAGTAAAGGAGTTTTTGGGTGGAAAATGATTTGATAATGACAAGGAGATCCAAGAAGTTGTCGAAAAATGGTTTCAGGAGCCAGATTGGAATATATATATATGACAAGGATATACAAAAACTTTTCTCCAGGCTTCAAAAATGTATTAACCTAGAAAGCAACTATGTAGAGAAATAATGTCATGTTCTTACTCATATCTTTTAAATTTCATTTAAATACATGCATTTTTCTATTTTTAAAATTACTTGTAACCTTACTTTCTGGACACCCTTCTTATACAATCAATGTGTCTATTTGTGATTGTTCCAAATATGTGGTGATAACAGTAATAATAATGAATTAACGAACCCACAGCACATAGTGTTTTTCTGACAACATATTTTCTTTGTACCCAGCTTCAAAAGCTTTCTTTAAACTGTTTTTCTTAAAAATTGGTAAAGTAGTGAGGTCTTCATTTAATTCTAAAATGCAACTGAGATATAATGACCACATTTTTTTAGTTGGAACATTTCTTAACCCATCCTCATAGACAGAAATGCATCTCCTAAAACAATTATGAATAATAAAATATAAATACAGGATATACAATGATATAGCATAAGACAACTAAAATATAATTAAAGGATTTAAAAGTGGTTAACTGTGAAATTCAAGATGTTTTTTATCACTTTAATGCACTAAATTTAAAAAAAATTGGAACTATAAAATGTAATTAAGTATAATCTAAAGATATATATATATATATATATATATATATATATATATATATATATATATATATATATAAATATATCTATTTTAGAGAAATTTACCTCTGACCCCAACTTGTCCCTAACTTGTTACGGGACTTGGAATTCTATGTAGACATGCGCCCTCATCATAAACTATATCATGATCAGTTTATGTGATTTACTGATTCTGGGATAGTATAAACTGGAAAAGTATAGAGGCCTGCTGAAAATGGTGGACTACATCCCTGAGGGTAGAAGATCCTGAGGAAACCCAAGAATGTAGAACCTGGATATAGGTTGGCAGGAAAATGACTGCCACCGCATCTATCTAAGCGAGGAAATGATTAGGACTAACAGGCACCTCTACTGGCTGGCACGTCAGAAGAGGGCAATGGGAAAAATAAAATATGTTCTCTGAAGGTAGAGTGCGATGCAGAAAAGATAGAGAATAGTTCCTCTCCTCAAATACCGAGAGCTTCTCTTCTGCTTCCCCATCATGTCTAGTGTCCTAACCTCATGTCACATCAACTCCCAATCCTTGCCCGCTCACTTTGATGAATTTCATCAATATTTTACCCATAATTTTTTCCACACCATTGGAATCTCAGAAACATGGTTAAAACCCCATATCCCGACCTCCACTGTTTCTTTAACTCACTATTCCTTCCTCCGCCACGTCTGATTTGATCGGACTGGTGGAGGTGTAGGTCTTCATGTCCACAACTCCCTAAAATCACGCATAAAATCCCTCACATAGAATTCCTTTTCGTCGAAATTTCATGCAACTCAAACCCTCTCCTAACGTTGTAGTGTATCGCCCTCCTTTGGTCCCTTTTGATCCTATCTTTGAGTCGGTCCTTTACAACCATGTTCCTCTATACAACCACATCATAATCTCCGGTGACTTTAATACCAATCTCCTGGTGCATTCCAACCTTTTTTACACTCTACACCTCTCCATTGTTCCATTCTCTCCCACCCACCACACTCTCCTATCTGACACCTGGTTAGAATTGTTCATTATTGACTCTTCGCAGAGACTCCTTTCTTCCTCACAATTACCCGCCCCATTGTTGTCCTCTCGTGATTTAATCTAAATTTCATCCAATATCCAAACTCCAGAAATCCTACCGAAAACCATAATTTTTCGCAACCTAGATGGACTCACCCCTGAAAATATATATTTCTTTCCCTTGAAATCCTGAATTAGAACCAAATTTATTCCTGTACCACCATCGATTCAATGGTCGAAATACTCACTGCCAATCTCAAAAGCATCCTGGATACCCATGCCCCACTCAAAACTTTAACCTTCCGTCACCATCCTGCTCCTTGGATGTGTCAAAAAATTAAAGACCTGCAAAGGAAACGCGATGCTCCCTGTAGACGCTTTAGACGCACTATGCTTACTGATGACTACCAAGCGTTCAGGGCTCTTCGCAATTTGACACATTCTACAATCAGACAAGCAAAATCCAAATATTTCCACGAAGTCTTTTCCACTGCTCCCGATACTAAATCTAAATGGCAACTCCTCCGAAAGCTCTCCCTCTACAATCCAACATCCTCCAGAGCCTTTCCTGCTTCTCTCGATGAAATGAACTCGTATTTTTTGTCTGCCTCAATTAACACAACAAAATCATCCTCCTCCGTCTTTTCACTAACGCCATCTTTCAGCCCCGACAATTTTTATTTCTTAGACATTTCACCTACTGACATTATTTCCTCTGTTCTTAAATCCCGCTCCAGTTCTACTGGCTTTGTTGAGATACCCGTCAAACTAAGCCTCATCGATATCCTACCTGTCCTACTTTTTATATATAACTTCCCACTACAAAACGCAGTATTCCCGACTTCTTGCAAAAAAGCCCTAGTCCATCCTATAAATAAACCGTCTACCCCATTATCTCCTAAAGACTACCATCCAATCTCCATACTTCCCAACCTTTCCAAACCTCTCGAAAGAATAGTCCAATCAAATATCAAATTTTCTCGAACAGTCCAAACTCCTTGATCCGCTTCAATCAAGCTTTCATCCTGGTTTTTCCACTCAATCTGCCCTTACCAAAATCACTACTGACATACATAAAGCCATGGACAACAAACAACTAACCTAATCCTATTAGACTTTTCTAAAGCTTTCGATTCCTTGGACCATTCTATCCTTTTTTCAAAACTAAAGTCTGTCCTTTTCCAACAGCTCTATTCTACAGTTCCAATCCTTCCTCTCTACCGGTTTCTATGCCCAACCAACCCCTTTCCTCTTTCCTCACTCTATCCTCAGGTGTGGCACAGGGCTCAAGCATCTCTTCTCTCCTTTTCAACTGTTACATCAATGATCTTCCTAAATCTGTTCCTGCCATCTATATGCTGACGACTTCCAAATCTATTTATCCTTTTCTCCTTCTGAGCTATCATTTGCGTTCACCAGTATTCAGCAAGACCTAGATAGGATCAGTGCCTGGGCAAAGCTGAACAAACTGGAATTGAACCCAATGAAAACCTAGGCCATTGTTCTAGGTTCCAACTCCCTCCTTACAACTATCCCCACCCTCCCAACATTAATCCTAAACGACCACCCCATCAGTTTCAACTCCTCCGTCAAAAACTTAGTTATTACCATTGACCGAAACCTTTCCTGGAAATCCCATGTCACCCAAATATCCCAACGATCAATTAGTTCCCTGAAATTATTTCATCGATCTCGGCATCTCCTTACACAATCTACTCGGAAGCTTCTCGTATCATCCCTTATCTTCCCCCACTTTGACTACTGTAGTGTGGTATACGGGGGCCTTTCGAAAATGCCAAAGGCCCGCTTAAAAAGAATAATGAACTGCGCTTTAAGATTTGTCCTTGGTACTCCGAGGCGATCCCGGGTGTTACATCACTATGATGAGTTAAAGTGGCTCTTCCCTCCCATTCGTGGACAATATTTCCTAAGTGTTTTTCTATACCAATCCATTAACCCGCAACACCCTTCATATATCTATAGTCTCCTCCAATTCTAATCAGGTAGGTCAATCTTCCGCTTGAATAAATTAGTATTGAATACTCGATCTCGTTACCTTTGTGTTTTGTTTATTTTTCCAACAACAAAGAAGATACAGACTTTGTAAATACTTTATCGCATACTATGCCATTCATTTATTTTATTTAGCAATTTCGTTGTTAACTGTTGTATTAATGTTATTTATTAGTATTTTGTTGATATCAATACCTATATTTATTTTTGACAATTAGTTAAAATCCTGTTAAGTTTCATACTTTTTATTTATTTCTATTTTTATTATATTTTGTCACTCTTGATTACTTCATGATTTGTATTATTATGTAGCCTTCTGGCCAGATGAATAATATGTTTATTTCATTTGTTCATTATTGTTATTTTAAAGGGACTTGGTCCCAGAATAAAGTTTTTTTTCTATTCTATATTCATATTTTTATTTTGTACATATTATTTTTATTTTTATATATAATGATATTTGAGTTCCAGACAGTTCTTTAAGTCTCAAAACTTCGCCAAAAGAAATTTACGAAATGACTGGAACTCAAGAATCAGAATATATATTTTCTTAAACAATCAAGATAAGTAGAAACCAATATATTATATATATATATATATATATATATATATATTATTATTTTTTTTTTTTCAAAGTATACACTATTAAGACAAGTATTAAAAAATAATTAAAACTAAAATTATATAATAAAAAAAAAACAATACTCTATTTTGTCTTGTGATTTGCCACTGAGAAGTTCTCTTCTGGCCAGAGTATCCCAAATTACTTCTTCCTTAGGATAATTGCTTTTCAGTCTCCTAAAACATTAATATAACTTTTTTTTAAAATAAGTGACAAAAATAATCAATAAATATAGAACCACTAATTGTTTTATATAAATACAGGTGAAGAAGTGTTTGGGAACAAATATTGAATATGGAAGGATTCAAAGGTAGGAAGTGAAGAAAACTTGACTGAAGTGGTCAGAAGAAAGGAAGAAGCATAGTGAACAAATGAAGAGATACTAGAAGAAAACTAAAGAAAAACGAAAAAGAAATTGAAATTGGCAATGTCCTTAGTGGGCTCATTACAAGAAAAAATATATAAATTTACTTTAAAGAAAAAATTTAAAGATGATGAACCAACATAGCAACCATCTGTGAGGATATGATACTCATTTATTAGGACAGTAATGAGTAAAGTGAGGTCTGTTTGGTTAACATTGAAAAGTAATTTTAGTACATAGCCATGTGACACACATGTTTTAACACATTTGATACCAAAAAATTCATTATTTACACGAGGATCCTGGGGTATCCCTCACATTAAATTTGGATTGACTCTTTTAATACTAAATAAAGTTTTGAATAATAATCTGTAAAAGATCCTGCTCTTTACAATATATTTTTTGAAATGGTAATAGAGTTACAATTAAAAATGATAACCTCTCGTTTCATTTTATAAAATATACATGGCATCAAAAATATATATGGATAGGTTAACTATACTCATATTTGAAACATTTCGACATTATATTCAGGTATAGACTACACGTTAGGTACAGTATTTTGTTTAAGCTCTGTGAAAAGTTTTAGGTTGATGTTAATGATTCAAAGGATAACAAAATGAGCTCCCAAAATAAAACATAGGCACAACTTTAATCTTAATTTTATAGAATATAGATAAAAATTTACCGATCAAACAGAAAATAATCATTCTAAAACTTAATAAATCAATAAACATACTCTATTATCTTATCCTGAAGTGAAGATGTAAAACTGAACTCTTGAGCTATATTAAGTAGTTCCACAAAAAATGAAACATCGCTAATTTTGTTTATAGCAGATGTATAAAAAAAATCTAATAAATTCCTCTCAGTGTCTGGAACTCCTAATGAGTTGTTCTTCCCATTTGTTTCATTCCCTAAAATTACAACAACAATTAGTGATTAAAATGAGTTTTTTGATAATCAAAATAAAAAAATGTATTCATTTAAATAATAATAAAATTTACAAAATAAAAAAAATAAAATAAAAGAACCTCTCTCTTTATCCAATTTCTGGGCATTATATGACAATTCTATTCTAAAGGCTTCCGCAAAGAGTAATTTGGAGTCTTTGTGATTATGAAGACCTTTCAGTATAAACTTACGAGCACGTTCTATAGAATGACATTCATGAAATTCCCAATTGGCAGCCATTTTAAAAAGAACTGGTTTATCACCATGCAATTCTAACATCTGATCTAATAATCGACTGACACAGGTATACAATTTCTAAAACACAAATGCAGTAAAATTAAAATAAGTTTAAGCGGCAACCGAAGGTCATTACTTAAACTATTAAATAGAGTTTCGACAATGATAATTCAAAGTTCAAAAATTTTAAATAAAATATTTAAGAGTTGAAACTTGGCTAGGTTTTGTGAAATGTAAAGAGAGTAGTTCTTGAATCTTTAACGACTTTCTAGTCTGGAACAGGAAGGAATAAGAGGAGGGCTGGAGAGAGGATTCTGGCAGAAAATAATTCCGCTAAACAATGGAAATCCATTAGGCTAGGTCCAAGTGGTAACGAATATTTTCAAAGAATCAGAAGAAGTGAAATTTATTGGTATATATTAAAGTCTTTTAAAAATTTTGTTTGGCTAAAATGTGGAACTTCTAAAAATTATAAAAGGAGGACTTGGTCTCACTTAATTTCTTAACAACAATCCTGGCTGAGGAAAGCCCTATTTAGTATAATTTGAATTTGTTCTTGTCTCCTTAAATGTTTTATATAAGCAACAGATATTGTTGAACTCTTCATGTTTTTCCCGTTCTTCATTCAACAGGATCTTCCACGTCTATGATATTGCAACATTGGTGCATTTGTCCAAAATATGTAGGATATGACTGAGAAGTGATGATTAGTTAAAAATGACAAACTAAGGATGTCCTTATCAACCTTTTTTTTTTGTCATCATGAACAAAAATAAATCAATAAAGAATGTTTTTTCACTATCAATGCCAATTTTCTCGATAATAATCTCTTATTAAGTAAGCATTTATCTCTAATACAAAATGAAAGCTATAGGCAATACATTCGACATAACACCCACCAAAAGTGCATTCAGAGAACAAATGGTCAAGAAACTCTATACTTCTCAATGGACATAGGAGTAAAGGAAGGAGACAACCCGAGTCCTCTATTCTTCATCATTTTCATGGATGAAATAATAAAAATTTGTAAGACAAGAGCATTGATTGGTTATTGGAACACGTGAATAATACTGGCACAAGTAATGGTATATGCTGATGACATAATCTACAAACAACTTCCAACATGCCCTGTTATAGTGGGAAGGAGAGGAAAAGAAAAGCAGAGCAAGGAAAGTGGGAAGCAGAGGAAGGAAAAGAAAGGTCCTACATTGGCAAATCCATCTGACCTTTAGTGATGAATAGCTTAAAATCTTAACTTAATTCTTCAGCTGTGATTTGTAGAAATAAAAAAATACAATGAGAACTACAGTGGAGCGTCAATTATCGGAACATTCAATTTACGGAACTGGTTTTTTTTTTCAAATGTAATTTTTTTTTTATGTGTAAATAATTAATTTGATCAGATCATTCAGTTACTTATTTGCATTGTTAAAATTATTGTTATTTTAAATAAAATTTGACATGAAATAAAATGATTTTTTTCATGATTTTATTTTAATAAGAGGGCTCTAATAATTTCTCGGAAACTGCAAAAAAAATTAACTTAGACTTGAATATTTAATTATTTACTTAGAACTGTATGCCTAATTAAGTAATTTCATTTCTTTCTCTGAATCCCTTCCTATTCATTTGGTTGGTAATAGGTTGCTCATCTTCAGTTTTAAATCATTCTTTGTCAGGTGTACATCGCATTTGTGATCACTTTTTGTTTTAAAATAGCAGCATGTCAACAAAAAGAAAACAAGTGGTTCTTTCATTAGAAGGCAAATTGGAAATAATTACGCGGCTAAAAAAAGGTGAATCAGGTCAGACATTAGCTACAAAGTTCGGTGTTGGTAAATCAACCATAACAGGAATAAAAAAAATCTGATTCAATTACCAGGTACGGAAATAATCTTTACAGTGAGGCGGGCAGTTCCAGTCATAATACTTTGAAAAAAGCGAAAAGTGATTGTTGGAAGATGCTGTTTACATTTGGTTTTTGCAACAATGGTCTTCTGGTCAGCCCATATCAGGGCCCTGAAACATGAAGCTTGGAGGTGACCCAACATTTTTTCCAAGTTCTGGTTGGGTGAAAAATTTTAAATTACGACATGGGATTCGGGAAATTGAAATTCACGGTGAAAAATTAAGTGCCGACGCTCCAGCAGCAGTTTCTTTTTCCAAGAATTGTTTATAAAAAAATTAAAAAATCACCCATGTTTATCTATGTATATGCATATATTTATTTTTTAGTGAATTTCGATTATCCGAATCACCCCTGACATTAGTTCAGAAAAATGACGCTCCACTGTATTCCATAAGATGGTAAAAGCCAATAACATACTATTCCATCTGCAACCTGATTGTGGGAAAGAGAGGGGTCGGGATAGATGTCAAACTCCCTATTTTCAAGGCTCTATATTTATAGAGGCATTTGCCTGTTTTAATATATGGAGCAGAGAGTTATGTCTGCCCACACAAGAAATGGAGACGATCTGCAGTAAAGATAAGACACCTGCACAGAGTGGGCTCTAAAACATGTTGAGAATCAGGAAAGAAGCCATAAGGGAAGTAATGAATACTCCATCAATGAGGAATACCCACGAAAAGAGACAGTTGCAATGGTTTGAAAATTTATGCAAGATGAGCCATGATTGAGACGCATAAAAAATTATTGGGGCAAGATCAGTAGGTACTAAACCTAGAGTGAACTTTTTCATTATACCAATAAAACAAATGTATTGAATTTATATTTCACAAACATCATTCATATTTATTGCAGAAATTTGGCTGTACTATATTACTGTACTAAATTTTAGAACAAGTTGATAATAGAAGTAAAAAATTAAAAAGTGCACATATTTTTAAAGATTAAAAGATTAAACTACTCATTAAAAAATAGATCTATAAAAAAAAATAGTACAAAGCGGTATATACATAAAAGAACAAAACATTTATTAATGTAGGATACCAATTTCTTTTATTTTATTGTTATTGTTTATATATATGCATGTAAGTTATTAAGAATGTATAGTTACAATTTTTGTTTATTTTATTATTATTAATTTTTTTTTCTCTGTTGAAAGTTTTTTTAATATTTTTTTTCTTTCATGGTATATCATGATTCTGTACAGATACATTTAAATTTGTCCAATGGTAATTATTTTTAGTTCGAGACTGGTCTATTAGGTACAGCATATAATTTTTATTAATTTTAGCAAATTATATAAGAAATAAATATATATATTTTTTTAAATTTAATTTATTGATATTTACAACTATAATATGATTATAACTAGTAAATCTGCTGATATGTACATTATGACATAAAAAACACATGTGGAGTAACTACCCATCGGCAGCACTCCAAAGAGAAATAAATATAAAAAAAAAAAAAGATCAGGAACAATATTACCAACCATTTGTTTACAAAACTTCACAAATGACAACCATATCTTGCAATCACTTGGAAATCTCCGTAAAGCAAAATAATACAATTTGTTGATGCGATTTGCCATAATATACTCCAAATTAGTAGTCTTTTGTTGTAATCCTTTTTCCTACCGATAGACAACATACATTTAATACAGTTAAGAAAATGATAAGTATAATACGACAATAATAAATCTATAAGAATGATTGTACTTTGGCTTTTATCTTGACTTTCATTAATAGTTCTATTTCAAACGAGATGTATCTTATTATATCTTCTTTTGACTTCGAAATTTTCTGAAGTTTATATTCATACAACTTTCTCTTTATTAATACATCTCTGAAATTAAATATCATATTTGTATTAGAACATAAAAATAAGAAATGGAATAAGAAATAAGAAATGTAAATACTTCATAATTTAAGTTATCATAGGAAGTGAAAATAAAACTATGTAGTCATAATATTGAATAAAATTATTGTTATTATTCGTTTATAGTTTTTGTTACATGGTTTATGATTCTATAATTTTATATGCTCAACATCAATGAATTCTTAAGTTATATCTTAGGAATACATTGATTTGTAATTATAATAAACAAAATTAAGAAAAATTCTTAACCAAAATGAAAAAAAAATGATTTGTTTTTATAAAAAAATTTATAACTTACAAAAATATAAAATTTAGATTATTTTTAATGTTTTAATTCGTTTGTAAATATATTAATAATATTATTTTGTATTAATATAGAATTTCTTATCAAACATTTAGGATTTTTATGGGATATATAATGTTTACATAACTGTAAATATATAATAAATTCAATTGTATTTTAATGAACAACTCTAATTGTACCATAAAGATAATTAAATTGCATATAACTTATCAATGTTATAGGCATGCTCATAATGTAAATAAATGGTAGTTTATAATAGGAACAACGAGGAAGCTAACACAAGTATCTGGCTGTCATCTACACTGTATGAACTCGGTATTCCAATAACTCAGCAAGTGAGTATACGAGGAAGAACCTAAAATCAATGACCGACTAGACTGTGGTCAAGGGCCTCACTGTCGCTCTGCTATCTCAAACATTATTCCTCGAGAATTTTTCTTCAGGAGTATTAGGTTTATACAGAAGTTTTATTTTCCAAGAATCAAATACCTTCTCAACATTCATTTTATTTTTAACATGGTAAGATGGAGAGCTGATTCATCATCTGACAATTTAGTAACTGACCTGCAAGGAAGTAAGCCAAGTCTTTCCCCAACGATCTAACTTGCTTCACTCACCTTTTATCCCCACCGTGACTGAGTTTGCTCTCAATGTAATAATATTGGAGTTGATAGCTGTTTATTGTTTGACCCGGCTACTCTTGTACTTGTTATTGTGTTTTAGACATAGTGTTCTTTAGAATCTAATTCCAATGAAAGTGTGGTGGGGAAACCTCCCTACCCCTCACCACACCTCCATAGCCCTATCTCGATTCAGCCGCAGGTTGTTTACTAAATTATAAGATTATAGTAACATATTCATATATTTATTATCAGATAATGGTAGTGAAGTTCAGCTCTACCAGCATACTGGATTTGGCAAACTCATTTACAAGAGTTTTTCTGTGGCAATATTAAACAAAATCGTTAAAAAACTTTTATCATATCATTACAAAACAAACCAAACACTTCATCTAAGTAATGATAGCCAGACCACTTTTAACTAAAGTTCATTATTTTAGAGTACTTTAAAACTAAGTGAAAGAGTTGATTGTATTAGGTGAGGAATTATCACTTGTTTTATTTTCTGCTACAAAACATTGAGGTCATTTGTGATACATTTATTTAGAAGATAGTATAAAACCGTTTACCATTACCACAGAGTTTCGCTTAAAATATAACATAATCATAAATTTTTATGCCGGCTTTATAGAAAAATAAGTACCTTATTTCACTTTCAGTAAATAATCCCGATTTGGCAACCATATCCATTTCAGGCATCATATCTTCAAAATTGAAATCTACTTGCTCAGTCATGGTTGAAATATTAATGAAAGGTAAAACTAACAATTTTATACAAAATTCAATTAAACAAAGTTGTTTTAAACATGACAACTTCGGGTAGCATAAAATTCAAAACTAATTCCAAAGAGACTCTATTAAATCTCCCCACAATTCACGAACGAACGTCCATTATCCAGTCCTTAGATAAAAATATTATGGAAGTCAAATTATTTGGTTGTCCGGAAAATAATTTTATGATTTCTTTAAAACACCTCTCTAAACAGTAAACCGTTAATGTCTGTTGGACTTTTGATTTGCATAAATGTAAACACTTCTTAATCATCTTTCAATCATCAAAATGTTTGTTTACCTCTGTAACATTTGCTACTTGGAAATAATTCAGTATTTACTAAGATGTCAAAGCGTGGTTTTTGTATAATTTTGTTTTTGTAAAATGCGGCCGGATCGGAGCTAAAACAGCCATAAATATCAACGAAGTCTGGGGAGAAGACAGTATAAGTGAGTGCATTGTTCAAGTGTGGTTCCAGAGATTTCGAGAGGGAGACTAGAGCCTATCTCCGCCTGCTAGCTCCGAGAGGTAATTGCCGGTCCCATGTCCGGAAAAATAAGGAGGATTCTTCTTGCAACCTGAGGGTACTTATGCACTGTCTCAGGAAGTAGCCTGGTCCAGAACACCAGGAAGAGTAAAAAAGGGAAAAGTGTGTGTCTGTATATCCTTCAAGGGGCAGTTGGATATCAGGCTTGAGTGTATGGGCCGATAACCCACACACTGAAGAACAAAAATAAAAAGCTAACAAATGAGAAACACCGGGCAGACTTTAGGGAATGGGACCTGGAGAAGAAAACGGTATTTCAGATTAGGAACCTGGAATGTCAGAGGACTGAGTGCTAAAGAGTACGAGTTGATATCGGAGATGAATAAAGCGAAAATCAATTTACTTGGTGTTACCTACGCCTCTTCTCTAGGACTTCGTGGACACCTAAAAAGGGATGTGTGAAGACATGGTATCGTCGAGGTCACTTAGGGAAACTGGGTTAAGAAATAAATCCAAAACATCAATTTATCAAAAATATAACGCTATTATATTGAATCAAAATAATATACAATTTCACTTAACATTATATAATGATAATAAGAATAGTCCTAAAGTCGTTAAAAAAAAAAAATTACAACTACAAAATATTCACCATCAATAATCATTATCCCATTACCACTAATAAAGATAATAATTTTAATATAAAACATGATCCATGATCCATAACAATAATCATATAGGGTCCTAATAACAATTACCATTTAAAGCAAGTTCCATCCTTTCTAACCATAATTCTATATGCACTAATAATAATTACAACTTAAATAAAAGATTCCCATCTGTTTTGTGGCCGAAAGGCGACGAACGACAAAGAAAACATTTAACTGGCTCTATCAACAACTGAGCTACCATTTGGCTTCACCCCAAATCTAGTCTGACTACAGTATAACAGAAAGTTCCTACCTTCCGAATCCATCTAGCTTCTTGCTCAGGTCCCGATACTTCTCACTGATACCAGTCTTCAACTCTGACTTTTGAGGGAAAACGGTCGGGAATTTCAAGGCTTATTCGAGGTAGCGTAAACATGATCCCTGGATCGGAGAGGTGCTGCCACGGGTGGGCAAAATTAGCAACAACATTCTTGAATTAAATCTAACTTTATTAAATCTTCGATTAAGGTCGGCTAGAAGTGACAAAAGCCCTGAGTCATATCCGGCCTCCTTTCTCGAATTGTGCCTACGAATGGTTTGCTCAGCGCATCCTGTATACCGATGGAAACATTCTAACAATTATAAATATTTAACATACCTAACTTAATTTTACTCAGTCCGTCACAGTTGGGATCTCTTAAACCAGGAAGCGAGGGAGAAACTGTTGTAGTGACTACATTCATCTCTACTATGGGGTAGGAGAGAGGGAGCCGCAGCTGAAGTCGGCTACCTCTTTGCAATGCAACACTTACTGAAAGCTGGAGATTTGTGAACCGCAGGATAATGACCATAAACCTTAAGGAAGGTACGAAGCTTTGGACAAATATTATTGCCTACGGACCGAATTATTCTGCATTAGCGAAAGGTACAGAAACCTTCTTTGACCAACTCCAAAAAGAAACCAAGCAGAACCAATTATTGTGGGATACTTGAACGGAAGAGTAGGAAAAGAGAGGGAAAGCTGGGTAAAAGTCCTTGGAATCCACGTAGAAGTAAACTTAAACGATAATGGTGAAAGGATTCTGAGTCTGTGCACCGCGAATAACATGGTTATTGGTAAAACTATGCTCCCACACCGAGATACTCATAAATATACGAGAGAAGAAGTATTAAATTTAACACTATAGTATATCATTATAAAGATGATCCACGCACAAAAACATTTTGAATCTTGTTCATAAATTTAATCAGATTCAAGTTCCACAGAAAGGTCTATCCCCTTCTTACGCAGACAGACTCGACAGATTCCGTGCACATTTTTACAACACATTGCACATTTCAGTTCTTTAAACTAGACAAACTCTTTCTAAAAATATGGCCTTTTCGATACACTCTCTCCTAACCGAAACACCTAAACTGTTAAAATTAGTGGGTTTGGTACAGGGAAAACTCATATAATATACAAATCTCATGGAACACACAATTCTATATTTTTTTATTAACACAGAAGACCACAAGTTCCTATTTTTATCATCATATGAATATATAATTCTTTCGAGGCCAGTGCCATTACAATATGCACTGCCTGTGTATAATTATTATTATATTCTGACACCCCCCTCAATTTCAAGTCCCTTCAATACAAAAGATAAATAATAAAAATGAACTACACTTGAAATTGCAAACAAAAAAAAAATAAAAAAAATTGAACAGAATAAAATTACAATAAACCATAAAAGAAATTGAACTTTTCACTAAATATATAGTCATCATGATTTTAAATTAAGTTCATCACAAAATTTTTTAAACTTGATTTTTCCCAATGGCTTGGTGAGGATATCAGCAATATTATCTTCAGTTGCAACGTATTTTGGAGTAATTATCTTGTTCTTAATGAGATCCCGGTTATAATGGACCTTGATATCGATGTGCTTGCAGCGCTTTGTATTTTCATGATTTTCAATCATTGATAGGGCACTTTTATTGTCCATGAAAAGACTAGCATTAGATGAGGAGCCATTAAATTCAGTAGCCAGGGACTCAATATACACGAGCTCAGTGGCAGCCATGGATGCAGCGTAGTATTCGGCGTCAGCAGTGGAGAGAGCTACAGTTGGTTGCTTCTTTGATCCCCATGAAACCAAGTTTCCGCCAAAGAAAACCGCCATACCGCTGACACTCTTACGGTCATTCTTATCGGCTGCCCAGTCAGCATCTGTAAATGCATTAAGACAGAGGTTATCTGGAGTAGTAAAAGTTAGGCTCAATTCTGCAGTTCCTTTTAAATATTTCAATATCCGCTTTGCAGCCTGCCAAGTACTTTGCGTTGGCTTATCTAAATATCTGCCCAGGTAAGCAGTTGAAAAACTAATGTCCGGTCTTGATATCACCGATAGATATGTTAAACATCCAATTAATTCTCTATATGGTACATTATTTATAATCGGTTCAGCTATGACCACATTAATGTTAGCTTCCATTGGAGTTGCTGCTATTTTGCAATCATCCATATTAAATTTTTTGAGAATTTTTTTTAATAAACAGTTTTTGACTGAGCTTAATTATATTAGCAGTTCTTTCAACTTCAGTCCCTAAGAAATGATTTAGGTCTCCTAAATTCTTGATATTGAATTCAATTTCCATTTTAGTAATTATATTTTCAACTACATTATCATTTCCCATAACAAGAAGGTCATCCACCCATACCAGAATATAGATATCTTTCCAATATATAAACAAGCATCATTGCCAGATCTTTGTAATCCATTTTTTACACAAAAGTTATGAAAACATTCGTTCCATACCTTGGGAGCTTCCCGATATAGAGCACGATTTAATTTAAGAACTTTCCCATGAACTTCAGGTACACCTTCCGGAAAATTAATGTATATACTATGATCTAGTTTGCCATTTAAAAAGGCTGATGGCACATCAAGTTGCGTTATTTTAAAATTTTTTGTCAATGCATGATTTAAAAACATTCTAATAGTGGGTACTTTGGCTACGGGAGAATAATAATTTGTTATGCTTTGTTCCTGAAAACCTTTTGCTACTAAACGTGCCTTCTTGGTACCATCATCTTTGGTTTTAAATACCCACTTAGTATATACGGCATTACATCCTTTTGGCAGGTGTGAAATCTGCCATGTACCAAATTTAGTAAGAGCTTGGAGCTCATTATCTATGGCTTCTTGCCAACCTGGAGCAATAGCTTCCTGGAAATTTACAGGGTCTTTACTATCTGAGTATGCCAGTACAATATGCACTGCCTGTGTATAATTATTATTATATTCTGACATAAACATTCGGGATTGGAGGTTCGGGTAAATAATGATATCACGGGCTTGGGTGTTGGTGATAATCCGTCGACGAAAGTCTCTAAGATGGGTATCGGTTACGAGCTTTCGAATTTGCTTAGCCTATTGATTTTTTACTAAACGAAGTATTTCTTCTGTTTATGAGTTATAGTTGTGTGCATAACGTGATGCCAACGCTGTCGACCTCTTTGGATACTAAAGGTTCAAATGTAAAAAGGTTTTATTTAATGTTTACATGTTTTCTGCTGCATGTCTGAATTAGAAGATGAATCTTCTTGTTCCTTACCGGAGGTACTATTTTCAATACTTATACTCTCTACTGCTAATTATTTAATTACCATCTTAAATGTTGGATTGTTAAATAATGTCATGTTTCTTGTGGTTATTTTATTTTTTTTAGGATGATGGAGTCCAATCAGAGAATCCTACTTCATTCTTTCATGTTCAACCTCCTTCTCTCAGCCAGGGGTATGAAATTTGTAAGTTGAATAAACTGTTATCTAGTTTTAGTTTTATTAATACTTAATGTTGTAATACAAAAATTATCAACATTGTTTCTGAACTGAATAACGAAGCATAATGTTTTGGAAAGACTTCTTGATGAAAAGTGTTCTAAAAGATTTCCTGATAATATATATACAACTGACGGAAAGTTTAAAAAAAAAAAAATGGAAATCAGGTGTAGGTATGATTCAATTGTTAATTTCTTATGGTTTACGGTTTGTAGTTACTTATTTTTATATCATAAATCATTTTTATAATTACTTACTTAATTTGTTTTAGGTGGATCTCCATATGACAGTTCTGAAATAACAAAGAAAATAAAATCAACAAAATTTCGTTTAAGAGAATATGAAAATTGGTTAGGATTTAAAAAGCCACTTGGTAATTATTTTTGAATTTATGTAGCATTGAACTAATATAAAAATTAACTATTTTTTAAATGGCTGTTATTTAAAATAGACGAGAGGCGTCTTCGTCAGGCTGTTTCAATGAATGATACTGCTTCAGTAATTCATCTTCTGTGTAAAGGAGTTTCTGCTAATTGTTGTGATGATCTTCGTAGATCTCCATTACACTTAGCTTCTTGTAAAGGCTATACACGAATAGTAAGGTAGTATGCTTTGTAAATTTACATGTTTTATTATTATTATTAATTTTTAAACAATTTATGTTTAATTTTAAAATTAATAGTAACTGTTTTTTTGTCATTGAGTCTGTAATGTGAACATTTATTCTAAAATTATTTAGGCTTGAATTTTATTGATTTTCTAGAATATTCGCTTTAATCTGACATTTAAATTGGAGATGGTATATGTTATTTGATTTTCATTATGCTAACGCTCCTCAAAGTTAAATTGGATCTCATAGAAAAGTATTGATATGTTTTAAAGATAATTATAGAAGCCCTTGACCATCTATGAGTTATGATATGGTAATGTGTTATAAGCACACTAGATTTTTAAGCTGTGGAAATACACAAAATATGCCGCATAATTATAAATAGAGGAGTATGTATTTAACCCAAACAAATCTATAAATGAACAAAAGTATAGCTTAAATGGTTGATTAAATATTATTTCCAATTTTGTATGAAATCAAATAAAAAAATATGAAAATAATCTAAAGACAATACATATTACTTACAAAAATTGTAAAATAAACTTACAATTCAATCATTATTTATTTAGAAATTGTACTTAAAGTTACAAAATAAATATGTAATGATTCTATTTAAAAATGATGTCTGATTAATTATATTTTAAAAAAATTGATAATTAAAACAAATAATAAATGAGAAACAGTAAGTGGTTGCTAGCTAGGATGAATTTAAAGCCCATTGCAACAAAAATAAAAGGTTTCTAAGTTATTTACAAAAAGATAGGTTTTAAAAAACAAAAAAAAAAATATGAATTCAATTTGCAACTAACGAGATAGGTTTTTAAATCAATTTAACTTAAAATTAGTTTCATTTAAAAATCTCATGAACAATTTGGAATGTTACTGTGTGGCAGGTAGAACCACTAAAGAATCCTAATCTTGTTTGAAGGTGTCATTATGCACAAGGTATCTTTCTTTTAAAAATAATACTATTATTTTTATTTTTATTTTTGGTAAATTACAAACCCTCAAAAGCTTGAGCTGTAGGTTATGGATCTTAAGCTGTACAAACCCTTGAGCTGTAGGTTTCGGATCTTAATAATAAAAGGACTTGTCATAGGAAGTATGACAATTAGAAGGCACAAATATTATGGCATGTTTGGTGCGATTGAGGTGAGGAGCTGGTATATCTTGTTTTTTCCCTATTATCCTTTATCCCTTCCTAGGTAACTTTATATGTAATTTTAATTATTATTGACATATTTTTGATCACTGTATTATGCCCTTATTGCTGTTTTAACTTTATTAGCTATTATTTAATGCTAAATATAAATTTAACCTGAACTATTATAACTTTTTTCATTCGAACGTAGTGTATAGCCTACAACTGAAGAAATTCAGTTATTCAACACTTTTATGTTTGTAAGAGTATTTGGCATATTGTGGTTGAAGAAGTAATTATTAGACTTAAAAAAGTTTTAGATCATATACACTTTCATAGCGAGTTATTTATTAATTTTTTATTTATATTTTTTAAAGGATTTTATTAGATCATGGAGCTGATCCCAATGCACGTGATTCTATTGGAAATACTCCCCTTCATTTGGCAGCATGCACGAACCATATTGATATCATCATGTTACTTTTACAAGCAGGTTTATTTTTATTTATAATTTATTTTTTGTCGTTTTCTTCTGTTTAATGCACACCTGTTTAGATTTCATTTAGTGTTATGCTCTCTATTGAAGTTTAGTTTGAGGCATTATTTCTCCTGTTAATATTATTTTTGTTTTTCTGAGATTTACCTTTAAAAAATTGTTTTGTCCAATCAAGGCATCAGATTCTAAATTAAAAGCTAGACAAAGTAGTAGATAGTTAAGATTAATTTTTAAGGTTAATTGTTAATAAATCATGATTTTGACTCAGAAAATTTTTAAAACAGAGTAATATAAGGCAAGTAAGGCAAACTAAACAAAGTCGAGAAACAAGGACGGCGAACTGTAGTTCTGGGCATTTATGAACTTTTACTATCATGATCTGTTTTATTTCAGTATATTAATTTTGAAGTTTTTTTTGTGTGTTTTGTACTTTGGCTGGATTGTTAATTAGAAAATGAAGAAAATTTGAACATATTATTTGTTTTATGGTTGTTTTAAAACGTTATTTATATTTTATATGACCTATAACCCTTATAGGTTCTAAGTCACCTCTCATGTTACAACAGTTTTTTCTCGCTGTGATTGTGGATAAAATTTTTTATAATACTAATAAATTATCGCATATTTACCAAAGCCAGGCAGTAAGAATGATAAAAATCTACTGAGGTTCACGTATATAAACCTAGAGAAGTTATGTAAAAGTATATGTATATATATATATAAACCTAGTCACTTATAAAAACCTAGTGTTAGTTTAGAGTTAAAATGAAGTATAAATATGAAAGTTATATGTTAGTGAATGAAGGTATATGTTATATAAGAATGAAGGTATATGTTAGTGGGTGTGTGTGTGCATTGGTGAGTACATCTGTGTGTGCATCTGTTGATGTGTGTTTTTTTGATATCATTTTGTCAACTAATATTAACTGTTTTAAATAATTTAAAAATTAGTAACATTGTACATCAGAAAAAACTCTGCTTTGAGATTTTTTAAAATTAAAGATCACATTAGGTTGAAATACCAATTACTGATATACTTTGGAGATCAAATGTTCATGAATCTAGACAAAAGTATTTTTTTTTAATATCAAATTTTTCATTTATGTCAAGGAAAAAAATATTGAGCAGTGGTATAGAGATTGTGTATAACCTGTCCAAATATTATCTTAAAATGTCTTCTAGGTTATTATAAGTTACGATTATTTAAAAATTATTAATAACATATCATCATTTAGGTGGTAAATCTGATTAATTTCATGTTTTTGTTTTCCCCTATGTATGAACCAAAGTTACAATTTATTATCAATAACATAGTGAAATTATCAATAATTATTTATCAATTATTGAGAGTATACTCAATGCTGAAGCGTAAATGGAGTTCAGATTAAGATAAATAGCAATGAACCTTCTTCATATAACAACTGTTATCGATGACATATCTTCTTCATGATTATATAATATTAATAAGTTTTAATTAACTTCAATTTCAATGTTTTAAAAATGTTTACAATTTCCTGTTGTCATCTATTTTATGATTGTTATGATAATATAACATGACTGATTTGGGAGTTATGTTAAAAAGTAATTTTCTATTGTATCAAATATTTCATTTATATACTTTATTGTGTTTTTCAGGTTCTGACGGGCTTAGCGTAGACAAGCTTGGAAGGAGTCCACTTCAGTTGGCCCAGTCTAAATTAAAGATTCTTCAGAAATCAAATGTCACCGATGATGAGGTCAAACAGCAAGTTTCTCAGGTTTGAAGATAAAAAATCATTATAATTAATTTTGAATCTTTACCATTACTATAGTTAATATATATACTTAATTAATGTATTATTTTAATTGTTAAAGAAACAGCTAACTTTTACTAATTTGGTTATTTAGTACAGATTTTTAAAAATAAAAATACAGTTTAGCTGCTCTATGAAATAGCATAGTTTTTGCAATAAAATCATTAATGACTTCTAAAACCCACCATACCTCACGTCAGTGTTTGTGAAATAATAAGTATTCCAATGTATAACCTTTGACTCTCTTAAGGAGCTTTATACAGGCTTAAGAATCATTATAAATGAACTTATGTTTTATAATCTTTTAAATAGCTACGGCCAATATTTTTAATCCATTCCTCCGTATTTCTTCTAATTTCGACCGTGTCGTCTAATTCTTTGCCAACATTTTGCTGCTATACCGCTATCTTCCTCAGGGCTTAATCTGAGACTGAAAATGTTTTTCTATGCTTCAGCATTTACAGCTTTCCATATCCGTGGGAGGAGCCTATTCTTCCAGTAATCGATTGTCTGGGTTCCTACTGGGTGGTTTCTGATTGGGTGGGCCTCAACTGGCAGACTTCTGATTGGTTTGTCTTTCCTTTCAAGTGTTTCGGATTCATCTTGGCCACTGGTATGTTTGGGAGCCATAATTGGCTTAATCTATATCCATCTCAGTTGAAAATTTTAGGGTGCTTAACTATTTCGATTCCTTCTAATATCTTTCTTTTTTCTGTTGTGTTATTACAATTTTTAACTACTCTAATTTTGTCAAATTCAATAGCATGATTTGTGTTTACAAAACTTTCTGCCAATGCTGATGACTTGCTATCCATCTTCATTACCCTTCTAATATTTTTTGCGTCTTTTACATATCAGTCTTCCTGTATGTCCAATGGACTCCTTCCCACAGGAACGTGGAATGCTTTAGATTTCTGGCATCTTGAGACCTAGGTTATCTTTTGCGTCAAGCTATCAACCGAAGTGAGCTTATGTGAACTTTAAATGAGTTGTTAGCTTTACGAGACACTGCAGATAAAGCACCCACTATTTGGTTGCCCTGAAGATGGCCTACATTGTATTTCTATTCTTTTTTGTTTTCTTTGACAATTGATGAAATAAAAAACTTGTATAATTTTATTGTCAGCCTATCTAATGTTTGTTATTTTTTAAAGTTAACACTGTTAATAATTACTAATAAATTAATGTGTAATAAATAATGTTAAATACTTTTCAAGGTTATCGAGCTACTTCTGATGTTTGCTCATGATGGGGCTGACACGGAAAAACTAAGTGAAGCTAGAGATAGAGTTAAGGTGGCTGGATCACGTGAGCAAGTCGACATGGAGCTTCGCAGCCTTCTTGATAATCTTGAATCATTGAGTATATCAAAGCCGCCCAACGCATGAATTGGCTCATTTATTTTAAGTTTAAAGTTTATTGACTCAGTTCTTTTAATACTTTTTCAAATGGTATTATTATATTTTCCTACCATCTGGATATATTTTTATAATTTGTTTTATCTATAGATCGGATTATGACAGTGTTTTATTATTCTTATTTATACTTTTTTTAAGTACGTATAAGTCATGAGGATTATTAGCAACTCAAAAGTTAACATGTAAGTTACAAATATCATGTAAGCTTGGTAAAAGTTAAGGTACGAACCAGATTATATGTAACATTTATGTTGGTTTATATCTATACATACACATACACATATATTTATAAATTGGGGATACCTTTTCACTTTAGTGCACCTGCTTCTTTATTTGCTTGCGTTAATCGTGACGTTTTAACTTTTTAATGCTCAACTTTAAAAATGATTTTGACTTTTTAAACTCTAATTAATTTTTTATTCGAAAAAATTATATCAGGGTATGATTGATGTTTCTTTCCTTTTGTTTTTTAAAAAAAGACTTATTAGCTTAAACATTTTGGGAGGTTACATGGGAATGACTGACTTTAGGCTTCCTAATACAAAAGATAATTGGTTTGTAATATTTTGTATATAAGTATTTATTAGAAACATTCCATTTTTGTCGTATAGATGTTTTTAAAAATATTTGTTAGTGGAACAATTTTTTATATTTGTTTTCTGATCATAATTTTTCTGGTTGAACATAGAATAAGTTTTAATTTCTATTCCAGTTCTTTTAAATTAAAATAAATGTAATATCATTTTAAGCTACAATATAAATTAAACTATTATTTGATAATTGTCTTTTAGTGTTTTTATCAATGTTATTTGGAGTAAACATTTAATAGAAAAATACACTGAATGGAAAGGAAAAATATATTTATTTTGGATTACATTTTTTAATTGTTTCCATACCTGGTGATTTATAAATGGTCTTTCTATACAATTGCTGTGATCCATATGAAAACACGCGTGTGACAGATGTGGTCCTCCGCTATTCCTGGATCTTACTGGACATAAGAATTTTCATTACTTAAATACAGGTAAAAATAGAAAAAGTTCTCTAAAGAAAATATTAGTGAAATATTTGAATAGAAATTTTTTTAAATTAAAATGAAAAATTAAAAAAAGCAAATGTTATCTGTTTCTAAAATTTGCAAGTAGTACCACATTTTTGCATCCAAAATAAGTTTTGACTTATATAGTCAAGCTAATAGAAAGATTTAATGAATATTAAATTTTAGATGAATATTGTAGGATGGAAATAGTTGGGGGTGCAGTCAAAATAAACACCAAATAAGTGAGTACTTATTGTGCCGACGTTTCAACCTACTTTGTAGGTCATCTTCAGGGTGATCACTGTTCAGTTACACGGTTCACCTAGCCGCACCTCATTCTATTTGCCCTGAAGATGACCTACAAAGTAGGCCGAAACGTCGGCACAATTAATAAATAGGTACTCACTTATTTGGCGTTTATTTTGACTGCACCCCCCAACTATTTCCATCCTACATTCGGTCTTCCAGTCAACTATTTTCCTCTCTAACATGAATTAGATGAATATTGTTTAAAACTTTCCATACTTTGAAACATAAATGTTAAAAGATTGAATAACTAAATATTTGATAAATGTTTAAAATTAAAATTTTCAATTATAGTAAATTTAAAATACAATAACTAATAAGATATTAATTTTTTTTTAATACCTCAAACATAAAAGTCATCACTTCATCCTTGACATATTTTTCTGTTTGAAAGGAAGGCATGTTATCATTCTTCATTATTAGTAGAAATTCTAAGAAAGACGCTTTCTTCTTCATTCTTAACAAGGTAAATTATTGTCCTCCTGCATTAAAAAAATCTTTAATGGAGAAAATTTATATTTTCAACAGAACTGGTGCATCTTCGGTTTCTAAAGAATTTAGAACATAATTTTTTTCACTTTCCTTCTTCCTAATCACCTATAAAAATTGTTTATTGATTACACTTTGCAAAAAATAAATAAAATATACAATTGCTTAAAATTAGCTCTGGTTAAACTTAAACATTTTGATTTTGGCTTTTGGTGATGTCTAGTTGAAACAGTTTTGGTTTTGTACAACAATTGTATATACAAATACATATTTTAAAACTTAATTAAACTTTCAATTTCTTGATTTTTTTGTTAACAATGAATACGCTTCTGTATACTTTCTTCTTTATTATGATCTAAAGATGTTATGTAAAAAAGAAAATTTTAAAACAAATTTAAGTTCAAGTACTTCAAACATCAATAAATAATCAGTCAATGTTTCAATTATGTCCAGATCTTCAATGATTAATATTATTTATTTTCGTCAATATTACAGCAAAAACTCACAATTGTACTATAAATTATAATCACGATTTATTGCTTTAAATAAACTGGAAACCGGTACATAAAAATTTTTTTTTTTTTAAAATGATAGACACTATGATTACATAAAAGGGTTTTCATATATAAAAACCCTTTGTAAATATCAAGTCTTGAAGTTGAACATTTATTAAAACATTATTTAATGCAGTTAGAGAAGGTTTTATAATTGTTCATTGCAATCTTAGTTAAGAGGGATGAATTATAAAAGTCCATTAATGTAAATGTAAAAGAGAGAATAATTACAAAAATATGAATGTGCACAAATAAACCTAAGAAAATACAAAAAAAAAAATGTATTTAAAAACTAAATACAAATTATGAAAAAGAGAATGCAATAAGCACGTGCAATTAATTATTTTTACAAAAAAAAACTTGAAATTAACTATTTAATATAAAAAAAGAGTCTTAAAACAAAAAATATTAATAGTCCGTGAATCAATAAAAATAACTGAGTTCCTGAAAAGTGTGAGGTGAGTTCTTGAAATAACTAAATGTCTCTTACCGTTAAGTCTAAAATTAGATGAAAATAGCGAGAAGTTTTACTGACAAAATTCAAGATGAAGAAGATGGAGAGAGTGGCGACAAAATCAAAGTGTAGAGTAGCAAGCAACCTTCTCACCTGAGAACTGTCTTGAGACTGATGTTTTGTTTTTTCAAACATCACAATTAATATTAAAACATATGTTTTGAAAATTACTCTCCGAATTCTTTTTTTCTTTTAATAAATTGTACTATTGTAAGAATTATATAAAACAAAAAAAATATATCTGGTTTTTAATGAAATAAAATATTCATTTGGAAGTAAGAAAAAAAAAATAGCTATTGATACCCGACAAGGTTGCTTCATTTGAAACTAGGGGGTTTGAGTGGAAATGAAGTTTGTCATGAAAAGATTGATATCGGATTCGGGCCAAATCAGCAACAAATGGGACATTAATGTCATTATGGATTACTTTGTTCATAACAAAGTAAGGAGCATTGAGGATTTTAGATTGTAAGGATTGAATACGAGATGAATTTGATGGCCCCACAGCTCTACACTTAAGTCCAGATGGGTCTAATGATTGTCATGTTAAGAGTCTTTTTTAATTAATTGGGAGCTTAAAGCATTTGTCTAGTAAATATTAAAGTAGCCTGAAACGGCGAGCTGTTTCATACTGTTTCAGTTTTGTATGAGGATTCCAAGTTAAGCGTTTGACTAGGTGTAGTCCTAAGTACTGAACCTATTCTATAGGAACCAGTGGGATGTTATTAAACGATAGAGACGGACAGGAAGTCGTTGGTTTATGATGGAGGCTAAAGATGACGATGAGATTTGTGGGAATTTATTTTAACCCTCCAATTTTGACACCACTTTTAATGGGATGCTACAAATGGATCAGTGTTGACTGATAATAGACATGTGTCATCCGCAATGTGGTAAGGATTGTATTAGGATGACTTGGGATGTCAGCTGTATAAACTGTAGATATTTGGGTCGAGGATAAAGTATTGAGGAAAGAGGGATGAGTAGACATTATTATGATTTACTGTGAATGACTTGTTGGAGAGATAGGATTGGATAAAGAGAAAGTATGTAGGAGGTAGGAATTTACGGAGTTTGTAAAGCAACACAAGCTGTCAGACTCCGGCAAAAGCCTGTTCAACGTCAAGGAAGACCGCTGGACAATACAATCCACGTTCCGAAGCCGAGGAAACAACATCCACCACAGGATCATATTGCTGGATAGTGGAGTGGGATGTTCTGAACCCAAGCTGGTGATCTGGGATTATGTGGTTTGTTTCCAGGATGGGGTACAATCGTTTTAGGATGAGCTTTTCCAGGATTTTACCCATACATGGTAAAAGTAAAATAGGATGGTAAGAGGAAGGTTAAATATATTATTTAAGTTTTAATAACATTTATAAATAAATAAAAAGGCTTAGCAAACCCTAAGGCTCGATACCGATACTACAGATCTCTGCTTACCAACCTCTGTCCATTGACCGCTACCCAAACCCAAATCCGCCAGATCACCCTTAACGCAATCTTCCCACCTGCATCTCGGTTTAACTCTCAGACGCTTCCCAGTCCGCACAGCGCTTATTAACTTTTTAGGAATTCTTTCGTTACTCGGCCCAACTTAATCTTCGCGACGCTATCACATCATGGAATAATATTAACTAGGTGGATGCTTCGCAATTCCGCGTTGTGTAATCTCCTAAATTCTCCAGTGGTCTCATCCTTCTTTGGACAGAATATTCTGCGCAATATTTTATTTTCGAATACCTTAAGACATTTTTCATCCCTCAGGGTTATCGGCCTCGTTTCACACCCGTAAAGAAGAGTTGGAAGGTCGATGGTTTTATAAATTCTAATTTTTAGATTTCGGAACAAAGGACGCTAGCTTATTAATTTTGAGATCGAATAATAACATTTAAATTTAAATATTATTAATAAATTTTATATATTTAGATGACAATCTATGGCTATAATATCTGTTATGTTCTTAAATAGGTCATTTTCTTGGTTATTTTCTCGAAACATTCGGCTATTTTCCATCTTCGTTTTGCTTCAATCCAATAGCGCACAACAAGGTTACAAGATTGTTATATCCCCCCCTTTATCGGTGATGGCGCCCGTTTAAGAGGAAAGTACCAATAATACAAATCCATCTCAGATAAAAATGAAACTGATAAATGCCATGTGAAAAATACGTGCTAGACTTGTCCACAAGTTTTCCCCATAACGCCTTGAATTAAAATATTGTTCTATGTAGTTTCAGAGACTTGTACTCTAGGGAACTCGGTGATATTGTATTTTATTTCCTATCTTTTCCTGCCTGTAAGAGAATATGGCTATTTACAGCTGGGTCATGTTATTCATTACAACGCAATAACTCAATGCTGCAAATATCAGGTTACAATTGCATCAGTAGCTGTGTATACAGAGTCAGTTCTTCGTTACTCAGTTTGGCCTCCATCTCCATCTTCGCTTACTACGTCTGTTATACGATGGCTACACTGTATCTTATCAATAACTAGCGAAGTTGTTTTATTATATATTGGTTATCTCATTATAAAATTTTTCATATTTCCAAGAAAAAGTTCGTTGGGCCCAAGGAGATTAATATTTAGATGTTTTAGATATTGAAAATGGCATGATTTCTTAATAAAGCCTGTTATTCAAAACTGATAGAAAGAAATTTAGCTATTTCTGATTACTTACTTTTCAACAGATATTGGGTGTTCTCTTACTGGGTTTGTTTGGGCATTTATCTCGGCTCCCATGGTAGTTTCTAGAAAAACAAAACAATTTTTTATATCGCTTTAAAGTTAGAGCTATTCCTCTTATACTTTTCTCATTATCATTGACGTTGATTTAGTTGAATCTGAAAATTTAGAAGACAATGTTCTAATTTAAAATTTTACAACAATCAATACCTTAAGTAGTAATTTATTTTATATTTTTAATTTCAGTTCATTTATTTATTGGACTGTATCAGCTTTTACTGATCCATTTTTATTCTACCGACTTCTTTTTTTGAAAATATTTCTATATCATTTTGAACTATCTAGTTTTTATTTACGACCCGAATTAATTGATGTCTTTAAACCAATATGGGATTTACCAGACATAGCATTGATAGCGCAGGGAGATATGACACCCTTCAATAGGAAGTAGCCATCGACTTTTCCTTTCAGCATCCTCACGGGGATCTTGGCATATTTGTTGAATACAGGAACGAATTCGACTAGGGTTTTAAAATGAGTTGTTGGCGTAAAAGCGTTCCTCCTTATTTGCCACAGTTCGCCTTAACATTAATTATCAGATTAATTTATTTAAAATATAAATATACACAATTTTTTAATCTCTCAGGATGTGTAACGAGTATTCTTTTGTTTGCTAAATTCGTCCGTCAGGTGTCTCTATCTATCTGACCTCACTTAACTGAGGACCGTCATTCCATACGGATGTGTATAAGTGGGTTATATGGCCAAGTAATTGCCAAATTTAATTGTTTTTACCTTATCGTATCTTTGCGGCTCAGCGGTAAGCATCCTATTAATATTTGTAAATAAAAGTGTATATAATCTTTGTTTTTATTAATTATTTATCTATGATTTTTAGTTGGTGGTGTTACGTTGATGTTACAATATATATTATGGTTATGTTTTTGGAGTTGGCATTATGTTACCGTTGATGTATAATATAAGAATACAACATTTTTTTTTTGGACAATAGTTTATTTAAATCAATTTGGACCTTGGACCGAAAACCCCGCAACTTGGTCAAAAATATTATGGCGCTCGAATACAGGGACTACAAAAGAAAAATCTACAGATAAGTTATTAGTTGAAGATTTAATTATTATACTAACATTTTTTTGAAATAGTGAAGTTAACTGTTAATAGTTTATGATAATAGTAACAGAATAATTTTTCCAAAACAATACTTTAATATTTTTTTTCTAATGTTTAAATATAATTATCGTATTAATTGAAGGTACTAAATTTCTGTTGATTGAAGCTAAATGTTTGTCTTAGACGCAATTTTGGAAATGTAAAGATAATTATTTTTAATTTATAATTTTGTATCAACAACAAAAATCAGGAATTTTTACTTAAGGTCGTAGAACGACTTAGTTTTGTTTAACACATGTTTTGAAAATTAAAATCTACTAATATATGATTTTATTTTGTATTTTTACCGTAAGTTTAAATAGTTGAATTGAACACATGATAGATTAGCAAGTAAGCACTTAGAGACAACAGCTGTTGTTTGTTTCTATTTAGCATTATCTTGTGTTTCCTTTTAAAAGGAAAATATTTGTTTATCTATGGCTGACATATGAAAAAAATTATATATTAAGTTTGTAAAGGACGCTTACCGATTTAATTTAATTTGTTAGTTTTAATAAAATTTATTAATTTAATTTTCAGTATTTTACGACTTTTAAAGGTTCTGTTGGTATTTTTTTTTAACATTTTAGTTCTTTGGCATTTTTTTTTTGTAACTTTGGGTAACGTCTTGATTTATTGTCACGTTGGGTGATCCCTTCGTTCTAGTGTCAGAGAGGGAGGATATTTTTACCGCAGTTCAATCCATTTTCACAAAATCTAAATCTTTGAGTACCGATTCAGCATCCGCTTTTAAACCCGCTTATGACCGCTTACTCAAAAATGAAATCCGATTTGAAGAAATTCAATCAAAAATTCGGATATTTAATGCAAGTATAAAGAACAAAAGTGAAAAACTCGAGACAACAGAAGTACAAAATTCATTTAACGATTTAGTTGATATTACTAAAGCGAATTATAACAAAGTGGTGCAATCTACCTGCCCTCCTGAGAATAAACCTGTGGTTGTCCATTCTCATTCTATTCCTCAGGAGCTACCGAAAATTGACTTACCGATATTCACAGGGAAATTAGAGGACTGGAATGGATTCTATTCCCTATTTGATTCTATGGTTCATAGGGATGAATCTCTACCGACCATTAGGAAATTTTACTATCTACGAAGTAGCTTACGCGATGAAGCTCTGTCGCTTATCTCGGGCTTCGCATTAGACGAAGCTAATTATTCGCTCGCTTACGACGCATTGGTCTCTCGCTATCAAAATAAAAGGCGACTAGCCAGATTTTATATCAAGAAGGTGGTGGATTTTACACCTTTAAACAATTCTTCAGCGTCTAATTTGCAGAGATTTTTATCTGAGCATGAAAATAATTTTTCTGCGTTATCGGCTTTAGGCATTGAAGACATGGGGGATTTCATTAAACTTCATTTAGCTCTTAATAATTTAGACCCAGGGACTAGAAAAGCATTCGAAGAACGAATAAAATCAGCAGATATTCCCTCTTATAAGGATTTGATTAATTTTGTCACCGAACGAACTAGAGTATATGAGATGATGGCTCAAGAAGGCCGATCAGAAAAGCCTATTATAGAAAAATCCCGCTCTTCGAATTCCACTGGACGATATAACAAATCCAATTCCGGAAAAGAACAAATATCTCCGGGAATTTTTACTGTTTCGCCATTGGAAAAACAAACCGATTTTGCTGCTAACACAACGAATCACGATCCTCAATTCGACCAGTTCGAAATTTAGGCAGTTGGCTCTAAGAAACTGGTATTCTCTCCGACTGATGTACAATCAAGAAATAGTACCGAACCGATTCTCTACGAGAAAACGTGTCTAAAAGGCTCAAAACCGGCTCTACCAGCTAAGAAATTAATTTGCTGGAATTGTGGTGGACCGCATGTTTATTCCAGGTGTCCGCTACCACGAAAGCTGTTTTGCTACCGTTGTGGTAACCGAGGAGTTTCCATTCACGCATGTCCTAAGTGTACTACGGGAAATGTGCAAGGGAATCGGAAGTAAGGGTCATTCCTATTCCCATGGTTTCAGCTGACCCACCAAGTACCGATTTACCTATTACCGTGCCTTATCGTTTACCTTTTTGTACCGCTAAATCTGATATCGTTTCTCCTTGTGTCGTATCGAATTCTCCCGAAAGTTCTACCATATCTTGTTCTCGTTTACCGTTTCCTAAACAGCACTATATTGATTTCCGAATAGGGAAACCTGACAAAGGAGGCCTGTCCTACTTGGCCCTGTTTGACCCTGGATCCACTACCTCATTTGTTGGACCAGAAGGGGTTGAAATTCTCCTTAAATTGGGATATGAAGTTGGGAAAATTCCCGAATTTAATATTTGTGTCGCTAATGGAAGCTCTGGTATTGTTGATGAAAGATTCTCCATTTCAATTACCGTTGGGTACCGGTCATATGACACGAAGCTTTACGTTTTAACCAAGCTTCCGTTTATGTTTCTTTTAGGGTTAGATTTTATCGTTAACACAAATATGAGTACTAATCATCGTGAAGCGATATGGTGGTTTCAAGATGACCCCGACCATAAGTTCTCGTTTCGTCAAGATGTTCAATTAGTAGAAGAGGAAACATCAAAAATATGCGGCATTAGTTCACTTGATCCCTCAGAAAGGGTGGATCTGGATAGAATAGTCAGTGAAGGTTTGCGAATTCTCCAAGATTCTCCAGGATTAACGACGCGCATTAGCCATAAGGTAGATGTTCAGGATGCCCAACCTATCAAGCAGCGCTCCTACCATTACTCACCCAAAGTACTTGAGGCAATGCACCAGGAGTTAGATCGAATGTTGGATGAAGACTTAGTGGAACCTTGCCAATCTCCATGGTCTTCCCCGGTAGTAATGGTTCGTAAGGGATCAGGTTATCGTTTTTGTATAGACTTTCGTAAGGTTAATGAAGTCACTTGTAAAGATTGCTATCCTATGCCTAATATGACATCTCTCTTAGACGGACTTCGACAGGCTAGATATCTCTCCAAGTTTGACCTCAAGCAAGCATTTTTGCAAGTGCCCCTCGCCGACGAAACTAGTAAAGACATTACTGCGTTTACAGTTCCTGGCAGAGGACTATTCAGGTTTAAAGTTATGCCCTTTGGGCTGACGAATTCACCTGCTACCTTTCAGAGGTTAGCCGATGCAATATTTGGACCCGAACTTTACCCTTACGTGGTAGTTTTTCTTGATGATATTTTGGTTTGCACACCAACTTTCAAACTGCATTTGGATATGCTAATGGAAGTGTTCAGTCGACTTAAAGCCTCAGGTCTGCGTATCAACCCGGAAAAATGTGAATTTGGTTGTAATGAAGTTAGGTACTTGGGCTATCTGGTTAATAGTGATGGCTTGAGTGTAGATCCAGATAAGGTTGGTTCCGTTACTTCGATTCCTCCTCCCACCAACGCTGGGCAGCTCAGAAGATTCCTTGGAATGGCAGGATGGTATCGCCGTTTTATTAAAGACTTCTCCACAGTTGTCTCTCCGCATACAGCTTTGCTTAAGCGTAACGCTAAATGGATCTGGTCAGAAGAGCAGGACGCCTCTTTCAATGCTCTCAAGTCAGCACTGACTGAAGCACCAATATTAGCTAGGCCAGACTTTAAACAGCCTTTTCAATTACAGACTGACGCCAGTGATACAGGTCTTGGAGCGGTCTTGACTCAAATACAAGACGGCGAAGAAAGAGTCATCGCTTTTTGTTCTCGTACCTTAAGTTCAGCTGAAAGGAATTATACCGTAACCGAAAAGGAATGCCTCGCAGTTCTGTTTGGTATCGAGAAGAATAGGCATTACTTGGAAGGTTATCCATTCACTGTAATAACTGACCACGCCAGTCTGAAGTGGTTACTGAACTTGAAAAACCCTTCAGGTCGTTTGGCTAGATGGGCTCTTCGCTTGCAGCCTTACAACTACAAGGTGGAATATCGAAAGGGGAAACTCAACACAGTGGCCGATGCCCTATCACGAATTGCTGCAATCACAGTATTGTCTACCAGTTCCGATCCTAATTCTACTACCGATTCAGTTTCGACTTCAGGAACTTTCATAGCGACCGACGAATGGTATAATCAAAAATTTTATCGAGTCCAGAAGTCCCCAGAACTCCACCCTGGATGGTCGATAAAAGATGGACAGCTATTATACCATCGAAAGAATCCTTTGAAGGGAGAGCTAGAAGACCCCAGTGAGGAATGGAAAGTTGTCGTTCCTAGACATTTAAGGGGAGCAGTAATATATGAAAATCATGATCTACCGCAGTCAGGCCACCTGGGGATAGATAAAACTGTTTCTAGGGTTAGTAGACTATATTATTGGCCTGGATTATACCGAGATATAAGCCAGTATGTGAGGCAGTGTGAGTTATGCCAGAAGGTCAAACCCAATAACACGCCACCTCGTGGGTTAATGTTCCCTCGCTATAACAAGCAGCCGTGGGAAATGGTGTCAGTTGACATTATGGGTCCTTATCCTAGGAGTTCTAGAGGCGATGTATATCTACTAGTGTTTGTAGATTTATTTAGTAGATGGGTGGAATTATGTCCCATCAGAAAAGCTACCTCTTCGGTTATTGTAAATAAACTGAAATCCCGCATAATATACAGATATGGCGCACCGCATAAAATAATTTCCGACAATGCGAAGAACTTCGTTAGTAATCTTGTAACTGAAGTGGCTAAGGAGTTTGGAATCAAGAGAGAAACTACTCCTCTTTACCATTCACAGGCAAATCCGACAGAACGAGCGAATCGGAATATCAAGCAACTTATCGTAGCGTACCTAGGGAAGAAACACCAACGCTGGGACGAAAAACTAGGAGAGATCCAGTTTGCCTTAAATTCCGCCGTTCAAGATTCGACCAAGTTCAGTCCTGCCTTCTTAAATTTTGGTAGAGAACTGAGGCCTCTACATCAAGCTAACGACGATGATATCCTAGTGGCTGGCACAGACGAACATGCTGCTTGGGCCGCTAAAGTGGGCAGACTGCCTGAAGTTCATCATATAGCCGAGGAAAACTCTCTGAAGGCAAGTCTAAATCAGAGTAGTCGTTATAACTTGAGACGCCGGAAAGATCGTTTCCAACCAGGGGACCAAGTCTTAAAGATGAGGTTTCAGCTATCTTCGGCAGCTGATAAACTCGCTGCTAAACTGAACCCCAAATATGAAGGCCCTTTTACGGTTGTTTCCGTTACGGGTGGTGGATCCTGTAAACTGAGAGATACTGATGGAAAGATAATAGGCTTATGGCATCCCTCAAAACTTAAATTATTTTATCCAACCCGACGGACTTAATCGCTGGAGGGGAGTGTGTAACGAGTATTCTTTTGTTTGCTAAATTCGTCCGTCAGGTGTCTCTATCTATCTGACCTCACTTAACTGAGGACCGTCATTCCATACGGATGTGTATAAGTGGGTTATATGGCCAAGTAATTGCCAAATTTAATTGTTTTTACCTTATCGTATCTTTGCGGCTCAGCGGTAAGCATCCTATTAATATTTGTAAATAAAAGTGTATATAATCTTTGTTTTTATTAATTATGTATCTATGATTTTTAGTTGGTGGTGTTACGTTGATGTTACAATATATATTATGGTTATGTTTTTGGAGTTGGCATTATGTTACCGTTGATGTATAATATAAGAATACAACATTTTTTTTTTGGACAATAGTTTATTTAAATCAATTTGGACCTTGGACCGAAAACCCCGCAACTTGGTCACAGATGGATTGGAAAGTAAGGTTAGAAACTAGTGAGAATGGAGCTTACAGTGAAAGGGCTAGTTAGTGAAAATAATTAAGAAGGTTTTTGTTATACAATGATCAATAAGGCTTTGCATTGGAGGGGGGATTGAGGCATTGTGGGAACCAGTCGAGTTCCGAGTGTACCCAGGGCAGTCTTAATTGTGTATACCAAAATGAGCCAATATAGTCAATCAACCATAATGTCTTATTTATTTCGTATCCACAACAGTTTTCAAGTATAGATAAAGAAATAGTATTTTTGTCAATAAATAAAAGTATGGATATTTCTGCCTTATATCGATAGTTTTTAATATTAGGCTACTTGTCTGTTTAGGCGGCTCCACTAGCAAGCTGGCTGAACCTTATTGAAAAAAACATTCCGGCACAAGCCGTCGTTTTGACGTAACGAAAGATATCACAGACGTATAGCATCTTTTTATTAATATAAAATTTAATATTACGTTTTATCCACCTTAACTATCATATTTTTTCTTCCTATTTTGACATCTCCGCTTTGTTTCAAACCTATTGCACATAACTCCCTCAAACACATTTTTCTATGTATGTACGTTGCTCTGGACATTTTTAGTTTTTGTGAGCAAAATTTAACTGACGTCCTTTCTTTACACCAGTTATAAATAAATCCCATGTCATTAAGAAATGAAAGTTTTGTAGAATCTGACCAGGTTTCAGTTCTTAAACCGCACTTAGTTCTGTAACTTCTTAACTGACACCTCCAAATCATTAGATTTTTACATAATTTCATGTTGTGACCCTGATGACAACACTTCTTTGTCACTTTTTCTTGAAAAATGTAACTGCTTCAGTCTCTGTTTAAGGAAGATCCAACATTTGCATCATATTTTATAAATTAAAAACAAACAACGCAGCAAAGGAGGTATTCATAAATACTCATACACAAACGTCAAAATATTGCGTCAAAGATTCAAATATTGCTATACCTGTAATATTATCAGTAGTGGGGCCGCCCTAACAGACAAGTACCAATTTCTCAATAGAAAACAGTTTATTATCGAAGAAAATTAGTAAAAAAAATAATCTTTACATTAGATGTTTTTAAATGAATCAGTAATAAAGATAGCAAGGCAGAAATATTTATTTTGGAGGCACATGGATTCACCTAATGAACAATGATTTATCGAAACTATATACATACATCTCATTTATTTGGATATTAGAAAAATATCGATATATTTCAGCTTTAAAATAAAAGGTATATATCAACCATATATCATCTATACTTCGAAATGTTGAAACTTTTATTTCTTGATCTAATGATTACCGAAATCTATCCATTACCCATAATTACATTCTCTTTTCCATACTGAAGCTCAAGATAACTTGTATTTTTGAAAAATATTAAAAATGAAAAGAATAAACAGTTAACACAACTCCAAGCGACTACCTGCGGAACAGATACCTATTAATTTCTTAACTTAACTAAAGGATTTACAACCTGTACCGAGGAGAAGTCCTGTTCCAAACCATAATAACAATGTAGTATAAGATTCTGATTTAGTGATTAATGTTTTACTGGATAACAGCATCTGAAAATTAATAATTATATATGTTCTTTGATCATTCCAAACAATAATTTTGCAAGATGTGTATTTACTGTTTATAATGGCGAAATAAATTATTGATTGTAGATGTCGAGTGGAAAATGATTTAAAATAATTCTAGCTTGATTGTTTCCCATTCTTTGCAGAAAGTTTAAGATCTCCATTAATATGACTACATTTTTTTGGGTTGTTCTGTCAGAAAGAATATGGCTTTGTTTGGTTATGTCGGACGAGGAAAAATCCGAGATCTTTACCGACCATCTTTCTTCCGTATTTACCCCACATACTGACTTCATAAACACAGAACACGAAATCTTTGTAAATAACACACTTGACATTCCATTACAACTAACATTGGCACCGCCTTCATTCACTCACACAGAAGTAGCAGAAATAATTAGACACATACCAAAAAGAAAAGCCCTATGACTTAATAAATGCTGAGGTGCTCCAGTAAATGCCAAGGAAAGCTCTAGCGCTTCTTACGACAATCTACAACTCAATACTTAGAACTATAAAATTCCCTATACAGTGGAAATACTCTTTTGTAACCATAATTAAAAAACAAGATAGAGATCTATAGAGAGCAACCCTTCCTCGTACAGACGTATTAGTTTACTGTCTATTTGTTCTAAATTTTTTGAAAAATTACATTATCCCCGATTATTAAACTTACTGACAGACAAAAATATAATCCCTCACCATCAATTCGGTTTTCGAAAATCACATTCGACAACTGAACAATTACACAGAGTAACTCACTACATATCGACAGCTCCAGAGTAGAAGTTATATGCAACTGGAGTGTTTCTGGATGTCGCCCAAGCGTTCGACAAGGTCTGGCACCACATAGGGCTTATCTTTAAGCTTAAGGTGTACTACCACACACTTATTATCTAATTCTTCACTCATTCCTTGCAGACAGATTTTTCTCAGTCCGACAGGGCTCAGAGCTATCTTCAATATGACCGATCTTAGCCGGCATGCCTCAGGGATCAATACTAGCACCGCTATTGCAGATAACATGTACACACGATATTCCACAAAGTCCTGACATACTGACAGCAACCTACGCTGACGACACTGCCATAATCACTAAACATCAAGACGCGACGCATGCCTCACTAAACTTACAATAACTTACAAACGCTAAATGAGTGGTGCCAACTAAGACTTATCACCAATGCATCATGGTACGTCAATAACAAAACTCTGCATATGGACTTAAAAATACCAACGGTTGACGAACATACTACAAACGCTTTCAAGAAAAACATCACGGAGATCCAAACCCGGTAATAGAACGAATCGCCTCTACTCTTATGCCAGAGAACACTAGGAGGAGATTAAAAAGAACGTGGATAAGGGATTTGTTATCATAGGAAATTGAATCAAGCCAAGGGAGAGGTACCGCTGAGTACTGTTCTTCTTCATGCCTTTCATGTCATTGTATCATGTTTTTAGTGTCACTCAATCTGCTGATTGTCATTGTTTTGTATTTGACAGGTGTAGATGTAAATGTAAAGAGAACATTTTTTTTTTTAATTTACAGCTGGATTGATCATATTCAACACATGATCCTACAGACTTCGATTGTTTGAAATTTAATGGTTATTTTCTTCAAATGTTCATTCATTTGGGTTCGATATAAAAAATGCCAATTCTCCTTGATTGAGACCGTTTTATGAACCATCCTATCAATAAAAATGAGGATTTAATTACGAAAATTGTAAAGTTATTAAGTTATACTTGAATAATTACCATTTCTTGAATAATTGTATCCGTAATAGCACCCGGATTACCAGGAAACAAAGTTCGGATTCGGTATTAGTTCCGCAAGTTGTCGCTTCGAGCCAAGTCATGACTATTTTTGACTTTTCATTCGTTTCCTTTTTAATATTCCCGTAAATAGAAATAATCGTGAGTATTAGTGTGAAAAAAAAATTTACTTATGGGAAATGTGTATATTTCTTTAATTATTTCACTGAGCAATGAAGGGTGCAACTAACATTTCAAACGAATGAAAAGTTAAAAATTATTATTACTTAAATCGAAGCGACAACCTTCGGAAATGATACCTTGAATAATATACATGTGCAGCATTTTAACTAGTAAAAAATATTTAAAAAAATTAAAACTTGAAAGAACTCGTTCGTCACTATCTGGATCTTCAGATGATGAGTATAAGCTACAAATCCATCAATCTGACAGATTTTTTTTTGTGAATTTAGTATTTCGGAAAAATAATTTGCACCGATAGTTCAAAGCGGGTTTTTAAAGTAACACTTCCGTAATGTTTAAACAATATTTAATTTCAAGTAAATATTGCGTCAGCCTCCCGCTGGTCAGCCCTGAAGATGGCCCACAAAGTGGGTCGAAACGTCGGCACGTAATTAAAATAAGTAACCACTTATTTAGTGTCTTATTTGACTGCACCCCCAACTATTTTCTTCCTTACATCTATCATCCAGTTAACCATCCCTCGCTTCTCATGAATATTTAATTTCAATGATTGTGGGGTGGGTTTATGCTTTGAGGAGAGGTTTAAAGGTCTATGTTTGCATATTGCTACTATTACACTATTGATCATATCATATCCATTGGACAGAGGAAAAGCTATAAATTAATTTGTGAATTAGAAAAGCAAAAAGGAGGTCAAAGCAGCATCCTTTGCGTAGTGAGAAATTCAGTTTTTGTGGTTTTTATTGTAGTACTGAGTTCCTGACGCAGGGATACACCGTACCTCCCCGAGATAGGCACTAGTTTGGGTTGTTTATATACATCTAATTACTTTCTATTCTTTATACCGGGGTGTCTAAAATAAATATGGTAATAACATTTGTTAGAAATATTTTTTATAGAATACTTTGAGAAAATAACACTCATAAAATGGCATTAAACTCGAAGACGTGGGTTACAACAAAGGAAACGAAGCTCTTGGCTTGTTATTCTTGAGTTTTGTAACTTTCTTAACGTGTCGAAGCCTGAAAGCGGAGACAGTGGCGGTACCTAGGAGTCATACCTGCAACTACAACGTCAATCTTCAACCTGGCCATGGCAAACCTTTTCTAAATGTAATCCTACATTTATTTTATTGTATTTATCTTCTGAATACATACTCACTTTTAAGTTTTTAATATTTATTTAAATAAAATGTATCTAAATGATTTCCCCAAAATTCATATTTTTTATTATAAAATATATTTACGGTAGTTTCATCTGCTTATTTTTTCTTATTATATATATATATATATATATATATATATATATATATATATATATATTATAAATTCTACTTGTAAAATTTGGCTTTTTTAAAGAGAAAAATTAATTATTATTGGAACAATTTTTTGTACCAGGATTTGTATTATATTCGTTTGCTTTAAAGCCACGTCAATGTTTTTAAAATTTTATTAAAGTTTCTTTAATAACTTTCCCAGTGATATGGGCTCATCTATTATTTAGTTTAGAAATATCTGTTATTATTTCAGCCGTTGATAGAAAAAGTGTTTTAAATCAATAAATCTCATTTTAAAGAAACATGTGGCTATGCAAGAATTGTGATAAATTCTCAAGTCCTTTGTACAGGTAATCAATTTAAATACTTAAAAACATCAAATTACCATTTTAATTGATAATTTATTTCAATTCAAATCTATTTAATAAATACAAATAAAATGCATGTACTTTTCTACTATTTTCGTTTTGAATGGAAATTACTAATATGGTACGATGTTATTTTATATATATAAAAGGATTGATACATTTAGTTTGAATTTGAATGAATTTAGTTTAAATAAAGATATTTAAATACAAATTAAAAGTATTTTTGGCATAACGTATAATAAAAATAAAAATCAAATATTATAATAAATATATCCTTTCTCAATTGAACACATAACAATGGACTAAATTTAATCTCTATATATTGTTTAAAATTATATTAAGACAAAATTTTAAAAGATGATTCCAATTTTTTTAGAAATTTCCAAGATATCAGGTTTTTATAGTTTCTTGGGTTTACATTTTTACTCCCCAATTGCACCAAGACAAAATTGAATTGCCTGAATGGAATAAATTTATTATAATTATTTCAGATATTAAATTTATAGTTTATTTTTTAATATACTTTATAATTTCTTATAATGATTATATGTGATAAATTTATTATAGTTTATTCCAGAATGGAATAATGTTTCGTTTCAACATTAACTTATTTGAGGGGGGAAAACAAAACTACTGCAGATGTTATAATTGTTGTCCAAGAAATTGTCTTGGGAATTGCATATGTATTTGAAAGAGTAGCAGGATGGTCAGGAACTTATAGATAGTTGGCAACTATAGATCTCAGTACTTTCTTTCGTGTCATAATGTTTCTAAAGTAATATGTCGTTCTACTCCAATTTTATTCAAATTCCGAACATATCCATCTCATTATCCAGTACATTACCTTGTTTTTTAAAGAAAATTGAGGTTTGGATTACCATCAGCAATGAAAATGAACGATGTAATTATAAAATTAATTGAGATTTTTAATTAATTCTTACTTGCATCTGCAAATTAATAAATGATCCAGTGGAGATAAGAAAAAAATCTCTTAAATAAGGAGAACTAATTATTATTTTTTACAAAAACCCCACAAGAATGTTCCCGTCATTGAACACCCATCTGACCTATTAAATCTGTATTCATAACTTCACTAAAACAACAATACGTAGTTCACATTTGGTTTTACTTTTTGATTTGTTATGTTTAATTAATTTATTACTTTTAAATTAACTCTGCTGTTTTTCGTAAGAATAAGTTTTTCTTTTTCTTAAGAATTGAGATGAATAAAAGTGTAATTGTTATTCACTAGAGTCATAAAAATAGTAAATAAAAGCATCTAATTTATATGTAAAATATTTAACTTTTGAAAAATAAAAGTTAAACTATAATTTAAAAGAAATATTTTTTTCACGTAATGTTTGTTATTCATTCTGATTTCCTTTGCAGATATATCAACTTACTTATAATTGATTGCATGTCATTATGCACATACATTTCTGTAATTTAATGCAACCTCATTCAAATGCATGGATTAGTTCATTTATCATATCATGACATTAATGCAATATGCGTTAATAATATAAACTAAAATGCTAATATTGTAATTACAGACGTAATTCTTCCAAGGTTAATCGATTCAAGGATGTTTATATATTATTTATCTTTCGTCCCAATGTATGTGTGAATAATTTATTTTTATTTATTGTTCTATTGATGGTGATTATTTTTAGATATTTTTTATTTTGAAGAGAACAGGTTTGTCCTGGCCGGGATTCGAACCCGCGTCGTCTGCATCTCTAGTGCAGTGCTCTAAGCCACTGAGCTACCAGAGGTCTTATCCAAGCCAATAGTGTTCAATGAACATTCTTCCCTGTGTATACATCGATTAGAATCGTTTTGACAATGGCACCTTTCAACTCTATGACACAATTTTTATAAAAAACGATACCAAATTCGACCATTTGGCATTTTTTTTTCTCATTTTTTTATTAATGCTATAATTCATAGTCTGTGATTGTTTTGGGATCATTTAAGATGATTACTCAAATTATTATTTCTCTGAACGTCCTAACTTTAATCTGAATTGGATTCTTTTCCAGAGGTTGATTGTGTGTTTACCAATTTACTAATTAAACCATCAATATATTATTTACAAATATATAGTGCATATGGGTTAAGTAAGCACCAAAAGAATTATAATGAATATATTTTATTTATACAATTTGAAATACGATTAATGATTTATTATATACATTGAGAAGTACACTTAATGTGATTGCAACTTGCCCTTGTAATACGAGGGTAGATTACGTCTATAGGTAGGTTTTCGGCCTGGCCGCCTATGGATCTCCTGCGCCAGCATCGTTCCCCGGCCCCCTTCTTCCATATCCTCGCTCCTCTTCACAAAGCTGGATTCTTGGACCCCCCTCTTTGGTATCTCTTGACCCCCCTTGACCATGGGGTCTAACCATCCTACCTGAATGACCTATTTCTTACAAACGGCCATTTGCGATACATAGCAGTATCTTTTTTTTAATTTTTAAATACTCAACCACGATACATGTACATATATATATATATATATATATATATATATATATATATATATATATATATATATATATATATATCGGTTTCTACTTATCTCGACTGTTATGGAAGTATTATGTTTTGGTTCTTGAGTTTCAGTCAGTTATTTCAACTTCTTAAGGCGACGTTTCGAGACTAGGTTAGTCTCATATTCATCCCCTGACAGTGGAAAATTTTTTTCACTGTCAGGGCATGAATATAATACTAACCTAGTCTCGAAACGTCGCCTTAAGAAGTTGAAATAACTGACTGAAACTCAAGAACCAAAGCATAATATATATATATATATATATCATTTATTAATTTTTTTTTTTGTTATTGGTTTTCGATTTTCAAATTTTAATATCGATGTTTTCAACATCTCTGCAGTTCAATGCAAGTTTGGGCTGTTCATACCCGATGTCTTTTGATTTGAATAAGGTAAATAACTAGGTTTTTTAAAACAATAATTATTATTAGTACATAACCTTAGCATTACGAATTAAAAAAATAAAGTAAAACAAAACATTAAACAATTAATCTCGTGGTGTCAAGCGGATGTTCGGTCCTTTCTTAGTACGAAGGATCATTTGTGGACTCAAAATTATGTCTGCATCGGATTCTATTTTGTAATTTAGAACCAAGTTAGATACAATGACTTTTAAATCCAGCATGGCGAACTTCTGACCTGAAAAGAAAAAAATTATTTTTAATTATAAATGTTACTATGTAATGTTATGTCGTAATCTTATTAATACGTATGATTTTTTGTATTATTAAAATATAAATGTGATTTCAAATAACGAAATATTTTTTTTTTGACATAGATACATTACCTGTGCCTCGTATATATTATTATTATTTTATAGGTTCCATGGACCTTCGACTCCTCGATAATTGTCCTGGACTCTGACCGATTTTCTGCTGCTCATCTCCATGTTCTCGCCCCAAGAAGCCGAAAGCTATGTCCACACTATCTGGTCTCGCGAGACGGTTGCGGAGCCGCTGCTGAGATTAATCCCCCTTGCCAAGTTCGTTGCTGAGACCAAAATCGCTGGTCTAAATTTATTTCCACACTATGAGACATTTGCTAGGCAATAGACGAGACAAACCTTAGTCAACTGTCTCAGCAAGGGCCTAGGAGCAGCGGGATTAGTCTCGTCTAGCGTCCACACTACTATTTCAGTTTCTGGACCAATCTTAGTCAATAGACCATGGAGAGCATTGCTTTGTGCGGAATGAGTTCTTGCATGCCTATGTTAAAGTACTGACATAGTTTTCCTTAGGCTACACCTACATTGGATCCGGTGTGATACGATGAGACGTCGCTAGCAAACCAAATGACTGAAATATATCGAGAGTTATAACATTTTGTTCTTTAAATTTATAAAATTAAGATTATTTTTAATACATTTACATTTTACTATAATGTATAGTAAAATATGTATAATGTATACACCCCAGCATCGTCTGTGATAGAATCACGTCGCACCGAATCGGATCCAATGTAGGTGTAGCCTTACGCTGGTACTGACACCTGGTCACACGGTCCAGCTGATTTAAAAAATAATTAATAAATACAAAATAAAATATTTAAGCATTTTATTGCCTGTTATTACTTATATTAACCTTATTGCATTTTCCACAATCTACGATTATATGATATATTTTCAAATTTCAGTAAAAAAACAAAACAAATGCGATCAATGAAGAAAATTGTGAAAATCAAAAACTAACTATTTTAGAACTTTTGTATTTTTGAAGAATTTACAATTTAATAATAATTATTGTAATTATAGATCATAACTATCATGTGTATACTTAAGATTAAAATAATAATTCAATTATGTTAATTATAATATAACTAAAATGACCGGTCTTAATTTATTTAACATTACGATAGGCGCGCTTATCTGTCAGATATGCAGTGGAAATGTTCATTAAACTTTCTTTGATCCTTGTCGGTTTTAATATTTCCCTCTTCTCACGACTCCACCCTACCACAGTCTTGGCCAAAAATTCTTACAATAAATAGTTAGGTTAAACTGTTGAGTACCTGAGGAATACGTAAATTCAAGTAGTTTTTTAAATCTTATTTTTAATTATTCAATGTAAAATTTGTAATTCATTGGTAATTTAAACAAGCTAATAAATAGAATTTTCACCTGATCCAAAATATTACAGACCATTATTACAGATTACAAAATATTACAGACTATTACTATTAGCTTTTATTATTTGTCAGATAACCGCGACCTTTAATCATTGGATCAGTATTTTAATTTTGTATTTCTTGCAAATTGTATTATATGTCAGTGTGCTATCTTATTTCCTATCATTATAGTCGACAAAAATATTTTAAATTTGAATAAACTGAACCCTGTCGAACAGATTCGTTACCTAGGACTCCATCTGGACAAACGTCTCACTTGGAATCCTCATACAAGACTGAAAAGACAAGAAACTGCTCGACGTTTTCACCTACTTCAACACTTACTGGACAAACGCTCTAAGCTCCCAATTAATTACAAAAGACTCATTTATATGACAGTTATCAGACCTATTTGGACATACGGAGTTGACCTTTGGGGCTCTACTAAACCATCCAATTCATCTCGCATCCAATCATTGGAATCCAAAATCCTTCGTAAAATCCTCAATGCTCCTTATTTTGTCACAAACAAACTCATCCATCATGATCTTAAAATTCCATATGTTACTGATTTGGCCCAAACTAGATACCTATCCTTCCATGACAAGCTCCATACACACTTGAATCCGCTAGTCTCTCAACTTGCTTCCCATACTATTCCTGATAACCCTCCGAGGCGTCTGAAAAGAAGATGGCCTCGAGACCATCTACTATAGAACTTTATTGGAGTGCTACCGATGGGTAGTTTCTCCACAAGTGTTTTTCATGTCATATTGTACATATCAGCAGATTTACTTGTTATAATAATATTATAGTTGTAAATATCAATAAATGAAATAAAAAAATTGAATAATGCTTTGGACGTGAAAGCTATCTTATTTCCTATCATTACAGTCGACAAAAATATTTTTAATTTGAATAATGCTTTGGACGTGAAAGCTGTGTTAAATGCAATTATACGGATTATGAGATTGTTCAAAATAAAGCGACATTTCTAGAAATAATTTTTAAGTATGATTTTATAATTCTGGTCATTTTTAAAATGTAATTTTGTTTTCTTTCTGATTTCCTGAGAAGCTGTATAAAACAACAAAACAAAATGAAAAAATTGTTGTATATAACGTGTTTATTTTTAAATAAACTTTTATTGTAATTTTTTTAATTTATATTTTTTGAGAAACGCAAGTAAACTGAAATTATAAATTCTTTAAAAATACAAAAGTTCTAAAATAGTTAGTTTTTGATTTTCACTATTTTCTTCATTGATCGCATTTGTCTCTCGGCGGAGCCTGGCCGATGGTCTAAATAAATTGAATAAAGACTCGTGGACCAACAAGTACCAGTAAGTGCTGGGGGTTTAGCCCGGCCAACCTTACTCCTGAGGGAATATAAATATTCAGGAGGCAAGTTGTCCCGAGGATACGGGGCCTCACCTACTAGGCCAATCACCCGTAAGAGAGAATCATCGATTCAGAGATAATTAGCTACACGCCTCGGAATTGGACAGTCTAAGAGGAAACGACACGGCACGGACAAGGACATATGTATGGGGATATCTCACATGGAATGTGAGATCACTGGCCGGCAAGGAGTTGGAGATCATTGAGGAAATGACGTCGTACAGGATAGATATCATGGGATTAAGTGAAGTAAAAAGGAAATTAGTAGGAGAAATTAAAATGAACAAGGACCACAGCCTGATATACTCTGGAGTCCCACCAGGAAACCGAGCTGTAGAAGGAGTAGGCATTATACTGAAAGATGAATTATACAGGAAAGTTGTAGAATGGGAAGCAGTAAGTCCACGCATAATCGCAGCTCATATAAATCTGAGGATTGGGAACTGGGCTTTAATACAAGTTTATGCCCCGACAAACGATACTAACATCCTGGATAAAGAGCTATTTTATAATGACCTTGAACGAGTCACTACCAAAGCTAGGAACAGCAATAGAAGCACAGTGATCATTGGAGACCTCAATGTTGAACAGGCAAGGATCACTTAAAAGCACATGGAGTGATGTGACCGCACGGTGGAGAATACATGAAATGAAAGTGGGCAGCGACTTATAGATTTTTGTATTGAAAATGGTTTGCTGCTGGGGAACTCATTCTTTCCCACATAAGCTGGTCTATAAATTTACCTTTTTTGCCGCTGAAAAAAATGTCAACAGTATCATAGACTATTTCATCTATATATATTCATCACAGCCGAGACATTAGAAGGTACTTTACAGACGTAAAAATAATCAGAGGTGCGGAAAAAAATTAAAGCTTTTAGAGGACGAAAATGCAAACCAGCGAGAAACGTAAAGAGTGAAGAAGGAAGAGTGGTTACGGAAGACAAAGCTATATTGGAGGTCTGGAGACAGTTTGGTAATGATGATCGCCGGTCAACAAACCGAAATGAAAACTGGAATGAGAAGAGTACGACGAGGTGATTGAGGAAGATGAAGTAGAGAGAGCCATACTCAAAATGAAAAGAGGAAAAGCGCCAGGACGGGATGGTATTGTTGCTGAATTAATAAAGAAGGCGGCCCTGAGCTAATGCGGGTATTACAAGTACTTTTCCAGAAAGCCTGGGACGAAAAAAGGATTCCAACGGATTGGGAATATAATATTATAATACCAATTTACAAGAAAGGATGTCAGGCAGAATGCTCTAACTACCGACCCATATGCCCCTCATCTGTTGTATACAAACTATACACATCCATCTTGGAGGGTCGCTTAAGGCCACTAGTTGAAGACCTAATAGGAGAAAAGCAAGCCGGTTTTCGACCCGGGCGCCAAAACCATGACCACATTTTTTCAAGAAGAAATACATTACAGAAATGCTGGGATCTCGATACGAACATGTATTTGGCTTTCCTTGACCTCAAATCCGCCTTTGATTCGGTTCCACGAGATGAACTATGGGAAGCTCTTAGAGCGAAGAATATTCCGAGAAACCTGACAGAAGCGATTAAATCTATTTACCAAGAGCCCAAAGGAATAGTCAGGCTGAACGGGCTAGAATCGAAGTGATTCAATATTGCAAAGGGCGTCAAACAAGGATACAGCCTAAGCCCTTTGTTATTCTTGCTGTTCATGGATGAAGTGGCATCCATTTGTAAGAGGAGAACGGACAGAACATTCCTGGGACGTAGGAATCTTAATCTAGTAGTGATACAGCTTCTCCTCTATGCCGACGACGAGGTATTGATTACGGACTCTGTGGAAAAGTTGCAGCTGGCAGTTGTAGAATGGTATGAAGAGCTTTACCGAAATGGGGTACTTATAAAGACCATGGAATATGTCCCAGATGGCAGAAGACCTAGGGACCGGCATTGGATGTCCTATCTCGACTACATTGATCGACTCTGTAGGACGAGGGTGTCCTGTCCTCCGACAGGCCAGGAACCTAGTTAGAAATAGGGAAGAATGGAATTCCTAGCTGGATGCTCCTCTGCGCTGAAAGGCACTAAAGAGGGAAGCAAAAGAAGAAGAAGATGATCGCAGTTGGTTTTTTTTAACTTAAATTTGAAAATATATCATATATTCGTAGATTGTGGGAAATGCAATAAAGTTAATATCCATAAAGTTAATAGCCATCACATTCTAGGCCTGCCTCTTCCTCTTTCTCTTGTCCCTCCAAGATCTACTTTAAATGAGAAACGTGAGCCAATAATGATACAATTCTTTCCTTATGTTTCTATTTTCTTTCTTCTGTTTTCTTCGTTACTCTATCCTCAATACCTCTAAATGCTTGAACTTTTTTACTGAGAAATTTTCTATTTTGTATTTCATTATCATTTATACCAATTTTCCTAATGTCTGCTTTGACTTATTTGTCCAATCAGAGAGTTTTGCAATACTTGTAAAAATGATTGAAAATCTTTTTTATTATTACAATTAAATATTTATTATAAAGTTCCAAGAAAAAAATAACTCACCTATACAGTTTCTGGGCCCAGCAGAGAATGGTATGTATGCGTATGGATGTTTCTGGGGTTCTAAAAACCTATCAGGATTGAACTTGTCTGGGTCTGTGAAATAATCCTTCCTCCTTTGTACAGAATAGATGAAAACATTCATTTGGGCTCCTTTTGGTACTGTATACCCACCTTTAAAAAAAGGATTTATAAAGATTAATAAATCTATGGACAAACATTTATAAAGGATAGTAGAGTCAACTGTAATCCTTGTCTCTACATTCCTCTACTCTGATGATGATCTAAAATCTAGACCGAAATGTCGGCCCCCAAAAAATAATAAGTTGTACTTTTTAATTTATTAAATTTAATAAATCATACACCTGACCAATGTCTACACACTTAGAAAGCTAAATCGTTTGTATCAGGCCGTTTTAACATGAAATTTTTGTTTTTATTATTTCTAAATTTCAAAGTGGATTAATTGGACTTCTGTAGTTTAATATGTTTATATTTAGCGATTGCAATGAGCTGTTATTAATCCAACCATCACATCCACATCTTATTGCACGGATAATGACACAATGCTACAAAAACTTATCAGAAAACAACTTGCATTGGTTAATCGGAAGGAACCAGTACTCTTACGGGCTAGACCTCTCGTTTCGTATTTCGTGACATAAAGTAAATAAATTAAACAAGCTTAGTAACTTAGTTAAGTCCATTCAAACCCACAAATTTACCAGACTTATCTCCAACAGATTTTCATCTGTTCTTAAATTCAAACTTCATTAAGGGTAAAATTTTTGAAAATGATTCTCAAGTCAAAAACGTATTTTCAGACTTTATTTCATCACAAAATCATGGATTTTTCAGTTCTAGGGTCGAAATTTTGTAAACAGGCTACGAAAAAATGTATAGAAAATAAGTTTAAATAAATTTCATCATTGGTAATCATTTAATCACTAAAAATGAACGTTTCAACTAACATTATCGTCCATAATTTATTTATATTAATTATTATTTTGATGGTGATTATTTTTGTTTTGAAGAGAAAAGATTTGTCCTGGATTCGAACCCGGGTCGTCTGCGTCTCCGGTACAGTGCTCTAAACCACTGAGCTACCAGGCATCATATCCACGTCGGACAACCCGTTCTATTCACCGATCCTATATCCTCGTGTTGTCGCAATTATAGTTATGTATCAAAACAAAAATATTTAAAAATTATCGATTGGAAAATCTTAAAAAGAAGCAAATAAACAGTTAAGCTAGTTATAACTCAACTCGAAGCGACATCCTACGGAACAGATACAGGGATATTACGGATCATAAGTTGGAGGATTGTTCGCTGATATACATATAAGTTGGATAATAACTGATTTTATTAATCTGAAAAGATTACATATGAACGTTTTAAAAGATATACAAGGCATATTAATACACTATTTACATAACACAACTAAACAATACAAACCTGAAAAGATGAATTAAATTACAGGTTGTAATCCAACTAATAACGTTACACAGATTCTCATCTATTACTACCAGGTGATCTAATATAAATATGAACGTTCCATAACCTCAATCAAGGCTAATTAAATATCCAGTACTTGGATTTTACATACATAATACATAAAATATAGAACATAGAAGCGTATTGAGATTAGGGGAAAAAACATATCTCGAATGCTGAGAAAACATTGCGTCTTTACCGAAGACATCCGTGGTTCGATATCAAAAGAAATATTTATAAATATAGACGACTTTTGAGTTATTCTAAAGCGACCTACTGGCAGGAAGAACGATGTCTTGCGTGGCCAACCTCGCCACGATCGGAACAGACGGGTAAAGCCTCAATGATTCTTTAAGAACTCGCTCCAAATAATTCATTTTCTGATAGTCTTCTTTTGTAGGTTCTTGGCTTACTAAAATTCCAGACACTTCACGATATAATTCTTCCTGTAAAACAAAAAAATATAAATAATTACCACTCATATTATTAAAATACAGTTCTACATTTTTAGGAACAATGTAATATGTACAAATGCGTCGATAATGTCTATTAATATCGATATGAAAATTATAGTAATTATTTATTTAGAAATTAAGAAGTTATGACGAATTAGTATTATCCTGTTTTTTGTTTGGGTCCTCAATCGTCAGAATAGTGTAAAGTTATTCAATTTGATCAGAAACTACTGCACGGTGTATAATTTGTAAAAAGCGGTTTGGTCCGTCGTTAAGTGAACATGAAGTACGCCGCTAGTATAAAAAAATGTCTTAATGCGCCATAATTTTGAGTTTTTACTAGATTACTCTTATTATTACTTGTATTCAAATTGACATAAAATTGTATTATATAACTTTACATACAGGGTGACCTGAAATTAGTGTCGGAGCCGTTAAGGGGTGATAGTATGGGGAAATTCCAACCGTTATTACTATGAGACCTACTGTCCTAAAGTTAACCCTTTCCAAGATATTTCTACTTAAAGAATTTTACAAAAAAATTCTATTTAAAATCTTAAAATAGACATAAATCCTAAAAATTGGTCTTTCTGGCCCATTTTTATTTTGTTTTCCAACAATGATATTCTAGATAAGGAATATTAATAATCAAATATTCGTAATTGTCGGTATCTTATGGGAAAATCGTTAAACAAAAACATAAAATGAAAAAAAAATACGGTGACTGCCTCTAAAACTTCGATTTACTCAAAAAGTTCCTAAATTATTACGTATATGATAATTAAAAACGTCTACGTTTCATTACCTTTCACGTAAGGTATTAAAATCAAAAATCGGTTAAGAAACCACGAAGATATGATCAATGGAAAAACAACCCGGGTAGTAGAGCCCGAGAACAAAGGACTCCCGAGAACAAAGGGCTCCGACGCAGGAGTTTGTTTGCTTTGCCCCACTTTGCTTTGGCCCTCCCTGCCTCTGTCCGCTCTTACGGGTTTACTGTGTTCGGATGTCTTAGCTTACTTGCTCTCAGATTGGATTGTTCTAACGACTTGGCTTTTTCCTGGCCTTTATAATTGATTCTTTTCCGACGACCCAGGACTGTGCCCTGTTTTCTGTGATTCCTTACGATTTGGCTGCTGTGTGCCTGATTTTCAGGTTAATCTGACTAACAATGGCTGATAGAGAAAGAATTCCGTTTAGTAGTGAAGAATACAAAGATATTAAAAATACGCTCCTGAGGTTCAATTAAAATTTCAAAAGTTCAAAAAACAATTAAAATCGTAGAATGCTGAAAAAAAAATGTATTGAAAAAAATATCTAGTTTTACAGTTCATTTTCAAATGCCCATCCCTATTTCTAATGCAAGCTCGTGCCTTTTTTATCACGCCAGTTTTCACAACCCTCGAATCTCTGAGCTCCCTTTGCATTTTCTGCGTTGGGTTTATAATTCTATTGCGCAGGTCTTCAATATTAGGTACAGGAACCTCAGCAGCGTATTATTAATATCTACGTATTCTTCGATACTGGCAATTACGGAGATTTGACTATTAATATTCTTTATTTAGAATATCTTTGTTCCAAAAAAAATAAAAAAATAATAAAGGCCAGAAAGACCAATTTTTAGGATTTATAGCCATTTTAAGATATAAAATAGGATTTTTTTGTAAAATCTTTAAGTAGGAATATCTTGGAAAGGGTTAAATTTAGGACGGTAGGTCTCATAGTAATATCGACTGGAATTGCCCCATACCTTCACCCCTTAACGGCTTCGCCACTAATTTCGGACCACCTTTTATATAAAAGTGATATAAAGTTATGTTTTGTGCAAAATACTTGTTAACTTAATAATTTTGACATTCATGCCTTGACTATTCCATATTTATACAATAATTGGTAACAGGACATCATAAGGAATTCTGATATAATATTATCTTTGGGTTGAAATGATTGGATGGATAATTATAGCTAATTATAACTAATCTGAAGTAATTATTCATTATAATTAATTATAAATATACCTGAACATCCTGATGTACCCCAAGGAGCCAGACAGCAAAAGTCAAAGCCATCGTTGTCGTGTCGTGTCCCTAATTAAGAAAATTAAATATGTATTAAAACTATCTGTAGAAATCAAGGGTTTACAAAATCGAAATTATAAACAGAAAATTAACTATGTAAGTAAGAAAAGGTTTGTTGGTGAAGAAAGAAACGTGGCTTTTGAGAAATTGATTGAAGACCTTGGAGAAGTTCTGAATGCAATGAAGCCACTTCGTATAGCGATCTTGTCAGGAATATAATGGATCCAGGTGGTGATGACGTTAAGACTAAAGTAAGAGCTGTTTTCAAAAGATCAACAAGATTCCTTATAATAAATAAGGAAGAAGGAGATCGAAGAAATACCAAAGTTGTGGTTATAAAAACAGGATATTTTATTTTTTGTCAGGAAGGAGAAGAATTAATGACATCGTCATAATAATTCCTCAGAAAATCAGGAAAGACTAAAAGTAATTAAGGGACAAGGTGTGGTAGCGGTATAATTTGGGGTAAAATAAGGTATAGTTACAAGGGAAGAAAAATCGAAAATTATCGAGGTTAGTTGTATGTCAACATTTTAGAGAATGTGAGGCACCTGGAAGAACTAAGGGAGTATAGAGGCAAAACCTGGACGACCAAGACATAGAGCTCTGGATGTTTCCTCCTTGGGAGCATTTGGAAGGAATCTGAATTGAAGGACATACATTACGAATACTAGAGGCGAAGGATCAGACCCGCCAAGGTTAGAGAACTGAGTAGCGGAAATGGAACGAGATTTAAGTAAGACACTGAAAAGTCAAAGAGGTACAACAAGAAAAATCACATGAAAGATACAATTTACAGTAAGTTGTTTATTTATTAGGGAAAAAAATAGATAAAAATCATACCTCAAACATAAACGTCATGACTTCGTCCTTGATATCATTCTCTGTTTGAAAAGCAGGTGCGTTATCATGCTTCATTTTAAGTAGATATTCCAAGAAGGCAGTTTTTTTCTTCACTCCTAAGAAAAAAATAAACAAACCATATATATTTTTTTTTAGGTTATATTAAATTATTGACAGGGATAAAGATTTTCAACTAACCGAATGATTCTTCTTTTGTTGAATCCGTAGAAAATTTTTGTTCACTTTCTTTCCTCCTTATCACCTGTAAAAGTATTAAATAATAAATATTATTGAGTATGTATTAAAAAGACCTGTTGCTCCATTAGGCATGCCTAAAATAGGCCTTGGGTTTAATTGTTCAATTTTATTACATCGGGATACTATTCCGGTAAACGTGCTTTTAAAAAAATTTAGAATAAAAAAAAAAGGAAGAATACTTATTTTAAAACGATTATTCAATATAGCTAACTCTCTGGTACTAATCAATAGGATATTTGTTTATCTTTTTACCCGTGAACATATCTACTTCTTAAAAAAAAAAAATTGTATCTGTTGATATAAAATAAACTGCTGGTTTGTAGTAAATAAACTAACGAACTATAAATATGACAAATAGAAATTCATTTTATTTAAATTTTTGTATACATACGAAGAGAAACAAAAATATAAAAAAAACCGCCCAAAGGAGAAACATATTTTAAAAAACAGTCAAATTTGGTTCTGAGGGAAAAAATTGTTTTTTTTTGTAGAAAGGTTTTATAGCTTTGGTATTGAAAGAATAAAAAATGCATAATAGTAAACAATTATATTTAATATTAGTTTAAACTTTAATTATATTTTGAAGTACAGCATATAGAACTCTAATAAGGTTTAAGCTTGATTATGGTTGCATTGCTTACTCATCAGCTTGCATTAGCCTGTTAAAAAAGCCCCATTCGAAACAGAATACCGCTTTAGGAATTGCGATTGGAGCATTCAGAACAAGCCCAGCGTCTTCGTTACTTAGTGAAGCTCGAGAACTGCCCTTAAAGCACAGAAGAAGAAGAAGAAGAAACTCCTGGCACTTCGGTACGCAGCCAAAATTTTACAAATGCCAGCCCACTTTTACAACGGTACTCTGCGTAAGTGTATCTGTGTAGCACCAAACCGTGATAACCCAAATAATAGAAATAGTATTCCAAATAGAGAAGAACTTTGTCACCGTGTCGCAGCTTATCTCTTTCACTTTAAAATTTCCGTACAAGCGGACATTGAACCCCTGACAATTCCACCAATTAGCAATTGCAAAAAACTACTACCAATTTCGAAGAACACTACACCAGGAATCATAAAAAATAGGTACGGTGAAATCATATTCAACCAATTCCCTAATCATGAAATAATTTTCACAGACGGATCTAAATATGAGAACAGTGCAAGGTGTTGTATAGTGACGGAAGCAAGCACAAGGCAGTGGCTAATGAACGAGCTAAACTTTTTTTTTTTTAAATCTTTTCGTGTGAGCAAAGGCGATATTAAAAGCATACAAATATATAACAAATTATGGCATTGAGAAATCTGTCATAGTAACGGACTTATTATCAGTGATAAATGCATTAGAACAGCTTTGGACAAGAAAAACAGTTTTACAGAAAATTCAGAGCATGAATATGGCCCTAAGGGAAAACAATAAAACAGTTTCACTTTTATGGGTCCCTTCACATGTAGGCATAAGCGGCAACGAACGAGCTGACACGGGGGCTAAAGCAGCTGCAAAAACTGATGCTCCCCTGTTAAGATCCACCTTTTTGTCAGAATGGAAGAAAAATGAAAGAAAAAACACTGCTTGGATCCCTCCCAACGGCCTAACGCCAAAAGATTGTAATGTAATAAGCAGGTTAAGAATTGGTCAAACTAAGCTGACACATGTCCACCTACTTTTAGGGCAGTACCAACCAACCTGCCAAAGCTGCAATAATGTACAAATTACCGTAAAGCACCTATTCGAATGCAAGAAGCATCAAATTGTAAGAACAAATTTGGACATTGAAATGTGCCATCTTTTCAAAAATGGTATTGAACTACGGAGGACTCTGATGTACCTGAAACTCACAAAGTTAATCCAAGAAATATAACCAAGCAGTCGTCGCTAATGGCCCTAGCGTATATTCGTATATAAAGAAATATTTGGTTTTGTTGTAAAATATAGACATATGCTTTGTCTTGAATGACTGAGGGACCAACGCACAGCCTAAACTGCTGATCGTAGAGACTTGAAACTTTGAGAGTGTGTTCTTTGTGTGACGTAGTCATCCGATAAGAAAGGATTTTCCGAAATTCTACCCCTAAAGGGGTGAAAAAGGGGGGCAAAGTTTGTATGCTTGCTCACGTATTTCTTACTTGCAAAATCTACATATTTCCGCTGAAAAACAAATTAAGTAACATAGTTAACTTCTCGCTGCTGCCGTACGAAAAGTGAAACCGTTATAATAAGAAATCCTTTTCAATAAATTCAAAGCATTACATACTAATCCTTTTTATGAATTAAAAAAAAAGAAAAACTAATCCTTTACTGACACGAACAACAGTAAACTTCTGCCTGTCCGTTTGTTAATCAGTGTCAATGTATGTTTCACGGCTGTGCTGATCCGTTTGTGATGAAGTTTGATATGGATAATCTCAAGTCTGGGGAAGGACATAGGCTACTTTTTATCAACACCACGCAGGCGAAGTTTATATAAAACTGTAACCTGATTGACTAACACATTATTATTAACACATTATTTAGAATGATCTGTCACGAAACTTTATGTGGGAGACCAAATACCACGCGAGCAAAGCCGTGGGCAAAAGCTAGTGTATTATATATTTGATATATTTGTGCTCAACGGTTTGGTTTTCTATTCAGGCTTTATTGAGCATAAAGGAGAGAAACCTCTATGCACACGCTTTGTGTAAACTCGAATCTAAGTTAAATGTAATTAGGAAAGCAAAAAGTAAGTACCAATATTTATGAATAAATTTTATATTATATGCATATTGTCTATGCATATTTGTATGTCTATATATATTTTGGTTGTCCAATTACGATGCCTGAACTAGGAAATCGTTCTTTTATTTTAAAGTCACAAATTCCAACTAAAACCTCTGTAATGTTAATTAATAGGCCCTTTCTACAGAATGTTGTTATTATTATTCCTATTATTATGTTGCTATTATGAATTAATTACCTCAATCGGCAATGAGAAGAGAATTTTCAGAAGATGATCTTCCTTCCTTCTGCGCCCTGACAGCGTGTATAACGGTTCCATCCCAAGCAGAGGATTGCCTATTCTCTCCATCAATGTCGTAGTCATTCTGGTAAGAATAAGACAATATTATAATTGATTATTGTTAACCAAAATATGGATATTATATCCAATTCTTAATTTTAGTATAAGGGTAGCTGGGTAGAGTACGCTATGCCGAAGGTTCCGGGTTCAAATCCGGCTGTGGGAAGTAATTTACTCAACCTGTTGTTAAGCCCTGGTTGAACACTTCTACAGGCCCTGCAGGGTGAATCCACCGCTGTTAACAGAATAAATAAATTATTAGCAACAGCCTGATTTGAACCCGGAACCTCAGCGCTCTATGCACATAATTATCCCAAAGGTAATTGTTTTTTATTTAAAAAAAATATATTTCACATCGTTAGTGATAACGAAAGGATAACTTCTTGAACTTTCTTAACTAAGTAATGAGGGCTGAACCAAAAAATAAAATGAATAATTCCGTTTTAATTCATTATTATTTTTTCGATCACTGTTTAAAAAAAAACTTTTTGAAGTGTGCGATTATTCATATTTCATGCACAAATATCTGAACATAGTCCAAAGCTATTAATTTGTACTTATACCATTTCTTTTTTTAATATATTTAAATTATTTTTTACTTATTTATGATTTCTTACTTGACAACAGAGCTTGGGTAATCTCCTATTGGGTTGGTTTGAGCCTTAATCTCAGTTCCCATGGCAGTTTCTGTGAAATGAACAACAAAATAAGTGAACTAATGATAAAAGAGCTTTGTGAATAATGTAATTTTTAACTATGCCTTTGTGAATAATGTAATTTATCTATGTCCTTCATCACAGTTCAAAATTCTATTGGTGAAAAAAATAATTAATTATTTTCTCAAATAGATAAAAATTATAAACTTACCGGCCACAGTGTCGAGAGCACAGTGAGACATGAAGTCTGTGAGGTTGAAGTAACCTCCACCGAGCTTGCCTTTGAAGATGTTTACAAGAGTATCGGCACATTTGTTGAATGTTGGCACGAATTCGCCGAGAATTTTAAAATGAAATGTCGGAGTAATGGCTTTCCTTCTCCTCTGCCACAAGTCGCCTGAACGAAAATAACAGATATAATTATTTATATAGTAATTACAATTTTAACTTTATTTGTTTAATAACATCCCAGTGATCCCAGTAGAACAGGTCTGCTACTTAGGACAACACCTTGAAAAACGTTTAACTTGGAATCCTTATCATAATCATTTTTTCACCGGTGATGCAATGTGGGATCACAATTTGTAGTCTGGACCAGATGTCTCGTTCCTGGGCCAATTCTCTTATCTTACTCCAGTCCATATCCCGCCTCTTTAACTCTCTCCTCCCAAGAAATCCGCGTTCTTCCTCTTGGACTTCCCTCGTCTTCCTGGTCCATCCTAAGTTGTTGTATTGGAGGTCTTGGTAGTTGGAAGCCAGGAAGACCAGGTCATCCGCAAAAGGTAACACAGAAAATCTTATGGGTTGTAAGTTTCTGTGTCCTAACTGAAACTGTCTCATTCTTAGTTTAGCTTTCTTTATCGCTTTATCCAGGACTACTATGAAGAGCAGCGAGCTCAAGCTACCTTGACGAATACCTGATTTTGTCTCGAATTCCTGTGATATGTGGTTCCTTGTTCTAACAACATTCCTGGTTTAATTATAAAGACTCAACACTGCCGAGGTCGTCCCTCGATCGATGCCTCGATCTGACAGTGCCTGCTCTATGCCTTCCTTTCTTATTTAGTCGAAAGCCTTTTGGAGGTCCGCAAAGCAAACAGAAAGTTCTTTGTCCTTTTCGACAGTCTTCTCCGTTATTTGCCACATTGTGAAATGAGATCTTGCGTGCTTCGCTCTGCTCTGACGTATTGTTCTTCTCCGAGCTATCTATCGACCACTGTTCTTATTCTTGTCTCCAGTATTCTAGAGTACACTTTGCTGGGTATACTGAGAAGTGATATTTCACGGTGGTTGCCACACTCTCGATTCTCCTCTTTCTTATAAATAGGAACGATCACTGCAACTTCCCAGTCCTTAGGAATTCTCTTTTCTTTCCAAATGAGATTCAGAAGATGGAGGGACATCTCTTGGCCTTTACTACCCATGTACATAATCATTTCGGGAGTAATTTCGTCAAGACCTGCTGCTTTGCCTGGTTTGGCTTTGTTGATGGCTTCTTGCAGTTCTTCTTCACTGATGTAGTCGTCTTCGACCCAAACCTCCTCTGCATCCCTCTGGGTCTCACCAAGCTCTACATCTTTTTCCTCTAATAGATCTTTTAAGTACTCTCTCCATCTTTCCATGATGAGTTCATTACCCCAGATAATATCTCCATTTCTAGCCTCAATTCCCTTCAGAGAAGTCGGTCGTTCCCTTCTCATTCCTTTGAGAACTTTATAGAAAACATTCTGGTTTTCTTTAGAGTCTTCCTCGAGCTACCGGTCAAAATCTTCCTACGATACGCTTCCGGTTATCATATAGCAGTTAACTGTATCTGGACAAAATCCGACTTAACCACTTATTCATCGGGGCTGTAGATTTATTTCAAAATGTTAAATGGAGTTCCACTCCTTGAAAAAAAGAAGCTAGTAACGACAACATTTAATACTGATTGAATTTAGTTTGTATTACATTAAATTACACAGCATTGTAATATTTAAAATAAAAAAGTGAAAAAAATAAATAAAAACTTATATTATTTTATTATGATATTCAAACCTGTACTGACGAGAAGTCCTGTTCCCAGCCATAATTTTAGTGGAGAGTAAGATTCTGATTTAGTGATCAGAGTTTGACTGCTTAACAACACCTGACAATAAAACATAAAAAATACTATTAAAAAATTAAAAATTTTAATACACCACGACAGGCAAGAAATATTTGTTAAGGTGTTTTATGAATTTTGAAAACCTAAATCTAATGTTTGTAATATTGTTTTAATCACGTACGCTTCCACGGCCATTGATATTCTTCTTCCGGGATGGACCGTGTCATGTCGGTGGTGTTAACCAAGCATCGTGGTGTGAGCTTGGTTAACACCACCGACATGAGACGGTCCATCCCGGAAGAAGAATATAAGAAGAATAATATTGTTTTGTTGAAACCAAATTCTTTATATTGTTTCGTCCTGAAGTAATTGAAGGCTTATAGCTGTACAAAAAAAAATTGTTATTTTAAACAATGACCAATTAATTGAAATATATACAACTCTTGAATAAATATTAAATATCTCCAGTCTTTATGTACAAAACGAGCAAATCATTGAAGAATCAAACCTGATTTTTGTAGATTAATCAAATATTGGGGAAGAGAGTTGAAAAAGTGATATAGAAGAAGTTACTGATGTACTTTGTAAGGGAATTTAAAAATATTAAGTGGTACATTTCACTTTATCTATAGAACTATCGTATATATTGAACTGTCGTTAGTTCGTAACAGAACTATAGTCATAGTTCAGTTGACAAGTCACCACACCCACTATTTGCTCTACACCGTAGGCCGAAACGTAGGCACGATTAAAAAATAAGTTCTGCCTATTTTTGTGTTATCATTGACTGCACCCCCTGACCAATTCAATCCATCATTAGAATTATCCAGTCAACTATTTTCCACTCAAATAATCTTCTTATATAATTTGAATAACAAGGATAAGAATATTAAAAAAAAAAAAAAAACTACTAACAAACAAATTACAAGGGATTTTCATAAATAAACAGAATACATAAATAAATTCCGTAATAACTATGGACATATCTCTTTGTAAACAGTAAACATCTTTTAAAAGCAATACGATAATTTGTTTATTTTTGACAAGGAACACAACAATATTTTCTTAGTACCAGAAAGAAAACCAAGATACAAAGAAACCTTTTGAAGAGGTATGTGCAGAATCGTGACTAATGCATTGAATAATAATTCTGGATTAGCACCCATAGAAAACTGGTTGTCATCTTTGAACAACTATATCTCACTAAAGTATACAACAAAAATTAAATGTTATTTAAATTTGACATAGAGATTCCATTTTATACTAACTGAACACATGAGCTGAATGAAGAAAACACAAAATTATCTATTCTATTGTATACATTATAATGTACATTTACATAATTGTTTTACATTGGGTTCACTGCCCAAGCTATGATCTCAGGGAATATACTTAAATACTAAAATGGGATGCCACCCTGAGATCGTTATATCTTCTCCAGAGGTTATCGTGGTTGACTGACCAGTAGTTGTTTATTAAATAAGAATAATTATTTAATATCATAACATATTTTTATCATTATATTTATTGGTGCTGATCATGGTTACAAAGATTTAAGAAAACTTATAAACTACTTCCAGAGAACGGGGGACGCTATATGTGACTTGCTGATTCTCGACCATCGCTCCATCCAGTTCTTACGTCTTGAGTTGACTCCTGCTTCCCGACAACTGACCTTATCTGGAGACTTAAGGTAATAAACCCTAAGGGACACTCAAGTCCCCTTACCCTACTTGTCTAGGTACTCCATATGGTCTACTTTGAGTCACATATAGCAATATATCTACGTTAATTAAAATTTCTATTTCATTCACGGCACGCAACTTTACAAAGAAGCTTCTCTATATCAGTAATATTATACCAATAATCACAACAATGAAATAAATAACTGATAAATAAGTTTTCTTTGAAAATAGCCGGAAATAGAAAATAAATAATAATACATTTTTTTAAAATGATTTATTGAAATAAGATAAAGGCACGTATAGAAGTAGTGGTACTCAACAAATTCAACTGAAAAGGTCACGAGGCCATCTTATTTTTCAGATGCCTCTGTGGATTATATGGAATTGATGAATTAGGTAGGCTTAAAACTGGTGGGTTATAGCGGGAATAAAGTAAATAATAATATTAATGAATAAAATAAACATAAACATCCAATGCTTACTTGAATATCTTCCGGTTCTGTAATGAATATGTGTAGCTGTGGCCCGAGCCAAAATCGAAAAGTATTTCCATATTTGTTCATACAGTTCTTCCAATCCTCTGGAGCTTCTGAAAGTAATAAAAAAACACTTGAATTAAAATTCTGGAAGTCCTTTTCTTTGCTGTAATCTTCGAACTAAATTGGGTTTTTTCAACTTATACGTTTTCTAGATAAATAATGTTTTTACTCCACTAAATTACATTACTTTAACTGACTTGTGCCAAAGATGTTAAAGTTGAAGATGTTGCCAAATAAAGGATAAGGTTGCGGACCCGGGATCTTGTTGCCCATCTCCTTCAGCCTCTTGTCCGGAGCAAGCAGCCACCAGACCAAGAAGGCACCCAATGCCACCGTTATCAGAATTATCACCATTATTTCTGCAAAAATAATAATATTAAGTCAACCATTTAGTAAACTCAATGTTTATACTCATTTTTATGTTACTGCATGTATACATATATTTTATGTCACTTTATTTTATATTAATATAATTTAATAGTGTTACAGTTACCTAATTCCGAAGCATTGCTTCACCTTATAATCGATAACTAACATCATATATTATTATAATACATCGTAATTGCACCCTCCATTATCTTTAATAGCGATTACGTCGGATGGTATTTTTTCTAAGATTATTATGCATTTTTTAAAATACTTTTATTAGAATAGTAGTTATTAATGTAATTATAAGATTTTACCACGACTCTCTACAGATCAATCGTTTTTGTTCCGCTCAGGAGAATTCGGTTTGCTTAATGCAAAGATCACCGAGAATATAGGAGCTACCAAAATGAAGTTAGAGGTAGAAACCTGCCCAAAATAGGATGAAAACTATTCTTCTTTGGTCACTTATGACGTCACAACTTGTGAGCGAATGGATTTTTTCAAATGCAGACTTCTATCTAAACCTTTCCGGAGCAGCATTCAGTTTAATGGAATCTGAAATTCCATAGTTGAATGAGTTTTCCAATTGATGCCGACAGAGTCAGAGAGATATTAACGATTATATTGTTATTTATTGAGATTTAAAAATTTCGATAATCGATTTCAAAACGAGCTGATTTACAGTCAATTTCTCAACTAATTAATGTATAATTTATCTCAGTATTTCAGAAGTTGCTATAGTGTATTTACTTTTAGAATATTTCAAATTGGTCAAACCGTAATAACTTGTAGCTATTTTTCCATGAATGGAGTAGATAAAATTGACGAATTGAACTTAATTTATCGAAAAGTCAACTTCTATTTAGCAAATTCGTTCTAGCCCCTTTTCCAAAATGGTTTTGGTAGATGCTATAATACGCCACACAACCCTCGTTCATTATAGAGGTAAAAATTATTAATTAATACCTAAAACTGCTTACTTACATAAAACAATTGTACAAATACGACCGATAAATAAGGAAAAAACAATAAGTTATAAAATTACAGGCAAGATTTTTTTATCGTTTCAAATGATTAATCGATGTTCAATGAGTTTACGGACTAAATAAAATAAAGTCCTTAAACATAAAAATTACCACCGTTCGTTCAGAATTTACCATAATAACAACATTTAAGAGTCAGCTGACAGGACTTACAGCTTACTTATTGCAATTTCTAGTTGAAACTTATTTTCGGCCAAGAGGTAGAAAGCATGCTTCCTTCTCTACTCTCACCTCTGAATTGCAAATGAATCATGCCTTGCTAAATGGGGTTTTACAACTCTTGGCTAAAATGTTTTTTTTTTTTATTCCTTACTTTCAAAGTGAAAGGTATGTACATCATTTCAACGCGAGTAACAAAATAAAACTTCAGTAAACAACGTTTTCTTTGGTTATATATTGTAAAAAAAAATGGAAGGAATCAAATCTATTGTCTTTTAACTTGAATTTCGATTCCTCCAATTTTATTCCCGCGGGTCAAATTGCATAACCTTTGTCACATACATGGTTTTTCTACTTTTTAAAATTATCTACTAATCGATAACGAATGTACTTATGAACGTGAAAATTGTATAAATAAATACTTTTTAAAGGAAAAACTATTAATAGTTTATATAATATTATATTTAGGGCCACTTGAGGTGAACGTTCTACTAAAATATATTATCTATACTCCGAAATTTTAGTTGAAACTTTAATTTTTTGATGAAATGATTCCCGAAATCTACTCATTACCCATAATTACATTCTCTTTTCAATACTAAACCTCCCGATAATTTGTATTTTGAAAAATATAAAAAAATAAACGAATAAGCAGTTAAAACTTGTTGTAACTCAACTCGAAGTGACAACCTGTGGAACAGTTACCAAAGATTTATGTGAAAGCACATAAATATATTTTATTAATTTAAGCATACGTGTTTTTATTTAGAATATTAACATGTATTTTTAGTATAAATAGCAAATGTTTAATTGTTAATTACCTACTACTATAAGTACGATAAGCTTAAATCAACAATTTTATCTTGCTAGCCTATAATATTGTTACGGGCTACTGGGTGTAAAATGGACTAAACTATTACTTAATTCAAGAATCTAATATTTATTAACAAATTAACAAGAATACAATGAGGTTATTTAAAACAGTTAAATTATTAAACTAATATCAATATACAATAATAATATTCTACTAAATGTTATCTAATTTCTAAGATAATATACAAATAATATAAGATATTGTTTATACTAAGTAACTAAACTATTTATATAAATTTGTACAAATACAATAATATTACACTATAGTTTACAATTACAAATTAACACTTACAGTTCGCTAACTAAAGTCCACCGACCGTAAGACTCTTCAAATATGACAAACTGCCACACAGTTTATTACACTTATTACACGGTCACTAATTGTCACTGTTGCTCACTAAGCACTTATTACAGACTGATACTAATACTAACTAACTCACACACACTACCACTAGTTAACGACTGCTACTCACTGGCTTATTACAGACTCGTCTTATTACTACTGCCGCGGCCGAAAACGCTGTCCTTTTTATATAGGCAAGGTAGGTCGTGGTGGGGCATTACTCGGAACACGGACGAGGACCACCTAGACCGATCTAGAAGGTTCCACGCCATTCTATAATCCCTTCCGCTTAATCCCATTGTTTGCCTAATCCGCTCTAGGCAGATCAGAAGCCGGTCCTACTTCCCCGCTCTGACCGTAACACTGCCCCCTCCTTAAAAGTGCTCTGCCCCAGAGCATAGTCCGGAGAAATCGGGCGGTCATGAGCTTCCCTCGATGGAGACGCATTTCCTTTCCAGGGGTTGAACGTGCACACCAATATGGCAACTCCAGAGTTGGCGAATATCTGTTCAAGCATATTCCTGACAACCTTCCACTCCAGGCCGTCATATCCACAGCCCAACTTAGGGATCGCGAGCTTGGTGACACGCAGTCTCAGAAGCTTACTCCGCAGGTCGTCGAGGCTTCGCCGCAGTGCGTCTGTGGGCTTCTGATCAGTAGCACACTTGGTGACTAAGTAGAACAGGTGTCGTCCTTCGTGCGTATGGTGGAGTGCTTTCCCGACGCTTGGTCCTTGGCGTTCCAGTTCCTCAGTTCCAGCAAACTTCTTCCTGAAGACCGTTGCAATGCCTCGGGAAGTCCTCAGATCTTCGGCGACACAATGGGCCAGAGAATAGTCCGCGGGTAACGAGAAGATATCTCTGTATACTGTCTGAGTTATTCCACGGGAACCTTGTACCTTAGGTTGTGCAACTGATACCTTACTGGTCTCCACGTTGTTGAGATACCTGACTTGCTGGTCTTTTGTCGGGCCATGGTCTCCTTTGTATGGGGCCAGTCTATTAAAATGGACTACCCTGGGTTTTCCTTTTGGCTGCTTCCTGATCCTATAGATGACGTCGTTTATCCTATTGATGATCTCAAACGGGCCATCCCAGGAGTTCTGAAGTTTAGGTGAGTAGCCTCGCCTTCTTCGAGGATCATGTAGCCAGACCAAATCTCCAGGTTGGAATCCACCTTTCTCTGCCCTGATGTCGTAACGCTCCTTCATTCTGTCACAGGCTCCCTGGATGTTTGCACGAACCTTCTCGTGGATATTATCCATCCGCTTCCGTAGATTCGTGACGTATTCCTCTCCGTTAACTTCCTCGTCTGGCTTGAACCCGAATTTCAGATCACAAGGCAAACGAAGTTCTCGGCCGAAGACCACATTTGCGGGGGTCTGCCCCGTTGCTTCATGGACTGAACTCCGGTAGGCTAACAAGAACAAGTGAAGATACTGGTCCCAGTCTCGCTGATGCTCGGAGACCATTTTAGACAAATATCGACCCATTGTCCTGTTCATGCGCTCCACCATGCCATCCGATTGAGGGTGAAGAGGCGTCGTCCTGGTTTTCCGTATTCCCAGTGCTTCGCACATCCCGGAGAAGACTGCAGACTCAAAGTTTCTTCCCTGGTCAGCGTGAAGTTCCATGGGTACTCCAAACCGGCTGACGAGCTGCTTCACAAGTATGTCTGCAACGGTGACTGCCTCTTGATTCGGAAGGGCATAAGCTTCCACCCACTTAGAAAAATAGTCCATGGCCACGAGAATATATCGGTTTCCTTCGTCTGTCACAGGGAAAGGGCCAGCGATGTCAATCGCTATCCTCTCGAACGGTGCTCCCACGTTGTACTTCTTCATAGGGGCCTTCTTTCTTCTTGTTGGTCCGTTAGAAGCCGCACAAGTCGCACAACGCCTGCACCAGTCCAACACATCGTCCTTAAGGTTTGCCCAGTAAAAGCGTTCACGAACTTTTTCCAATGTACGGTGAACTCCAAGATGGCCGCCAGTTACACCGTCATGTAGTTCCCTAAGCACTTCGGGCACTTTATTCCTTGGAACGATGAGCTGTAGCCTGCGCTGATCTCCTTCCGCGTTCTCCAATGCCCGTTTCAGCAGCCCGTTGTCCACTAAAATGGAGTTCCATTGGGCCCAGTACGTTTTTACATTCTTCGACATTGGAGCAACATCCTGCCAGGCCGGTCTTCCTCGCCCCGATATTTTCCATTCCTTTATTTGTTTCAAGTCTGGGTCCTCGTCTTGCGCCTTTGACACCTCTGCGTCCTGCCAACTGTCAACAACAACCGTTGTCCTCAATACTGTTGCCTGCTTCTCTTCTTGTCGGGAACAATGTCTGCATTCTTCATCTTCACATGGTCTTCTTGACAGCGCATCCGCATTCCTGTGGCTCGTTCCAGAACGATGAGCAGATTCAAAATCGTACTCTTGAAGGCGCTCGATCCACCTCGCCACTTGTCCCTCCGGTGACTTGAATCGCAGCAGCCACATTAGAGCCGCGTGGTCCGTTCTCAGCAGGAACCTTCTTCCGTACAGATATTTATGGAAGTGCTCTATGGATTTTACTACTGCCAGAAGCTCTTTCCTTGTGACACAGTAGTTGCGCTCCGGAGCTGAGAGTGCCTTGCTGAAATATCCAATCACCCTTTCTTCTCCGTCTTGGAGCTGAGAGAGGACACTTCCAATGGCGATGTTGCTGGCATCTGTGTCGAGTATGAACTTGCCCTCGGGACGTGGATAGCACAGAATAGGAGCACTACTCAATTTTCTCTTCAGCTCCTCGAAGGATGCCTGGCACTCGTGGTCCCAATGGAAAGTCCTTTTCTCCTCGGTAAGCCTGGTAAGAGGTTTTGCGATGTCAGCAAATCCTTTCACGTACCTCCGGTAATAGGTGCAGAGCCCGAGAAAACTTCTCACCTGGTGCTTATCTCGAGGTACTGGCCAGTTGGTGATCGCTGCTATCTTCTCTGGGTCAACAGCAACTCCATTGTCTGACACAATATGCCCCAGGTAGTTGACTTGCCTTCGGAAGAGATTACACTTCTTTGGGTTCAACTTTAGGTTCGCTGCACGCAGTCGTTCGAAGACCTTCTCCAGATTCTTCAGATGGTGAGCGAAGGACTTTCCCAGCACAATGATGTCGTCTAGGTACACCAGGCATACTTCCCAAGAGAGACCTCTTAACACGTTTTCCATCAGCCTCTCGAATGTGGCAGGAGCATTGCAAAGCCCGAACGGCATTACTGTAAACTGCCAGAGCCCAGTGCCAATTGAAAACGCCGTCTTCTCTTTATCCTCAGGTGCCAATCCAACCTGCCAATATCCACTGCGGAGATCCAAAGTAGAGAAGAGTTTACACCCCTCTAGGGTGTCCAGCGTATCGTCAATCCTGGGAAGCGGATAACTGTCCTTCTTGGTGACGTTGTTTAGAAGACGGTAGTCTACGCAGAACCTTGTCGTTCCGTCTTTCTTCTTTACCAACACGACAGGAGACATCCAGGGGCTACTCGAAGGCTCAATGACACCATCAGCTGCCATCTCCTTAATAATCTCCTCGGCGTCCTCCCGTTTAGCTAACGGCAGCCTCCGCGGGACCTGTCGGATAGGCTTCGCATCCCCAGTGTTAATCCTGTGCTGGACGATATCCGTTCTGCCCCGTGGTCCTGGTCCGATCTCGAAGACGTCATGCCATCGGATAATCATGTTCTTCACTTCCTCGCTCTGTTCAGGTGAAAGGTCGCGGCATGACTCGTTAACAAATCCTTTTAGTTCTTCTGGCAGTCCTCGGAGCTCGGTGGGACGACGTTGCAGCTGACGAACCACTGAGGTAGCGGTTGTACACTCCCCGACCGGTGTTCCTTTCTTCAGCGTTACCGGGAAGCTGTTCAGGTTCATTAGCCGAATTGGAGTGGTGCGTCCTACCTTGGTGAGAGACCTAGCGACCAGTACGCCGCGTCCGATCTCTTGTTCTTGGTGCCTTCCGGGTTCAACTAGTACACATTGACCCTCCGGTAGATGTCCTTCGACCGTCCCATGTGTCACGATTTGGCTCTGTGCAGGTAAAGTGGTGTCTTCTGGTAGCAGAACTCGTGCGCTGAAGTCCTTCTCCTGCCGAAGTATGACTTCCTCGTCTCCCAGCGTCATCACACCTCTCGACATATCCAGTTTGATCCCGTATGTGATCATGAAGTCCATGCCCAATATGACATCTTCATCGATCTCTGCCACGAGAGCGCGGTGCTTCAGATGTTGACCCCCGATGATGAAGGTGGCAACTGTCTCCCCGTAGACCTTGGCTGGCTGTCCCGTGGCAGTCCGTAAAGCCCAAGTTGTTGGTAAGATCTTCTCAGCTGGAAGTGCTTTCGAGTTCAAGATAGTCATGGTTGCGCCGGTATCTATTAGCAGACTTCGCAGCTGCCCGTTCACCATCCCATCAACGTAGAAACTGTTCGTTCTGCTTCCTATTGACGCAACTCTGATGGTCTTCCTGGGGCCTTTGACGTTACGGGTTGACAGTTGCCCCTTCCCATCAACCCTACTTAGTTTTCCTGTGGCTTTTCTTGCTTCTTCGATGGACACTTGCTTCTAGGGTGTCCAAGTTGGCCGCAGCTCCAACAGCGTATCTCCTTCTTACGGGTCCTGAGAGCCTCCAAAACTTTAGTTACTATGTCTTCGATGCTAGGGACCACATTAGGCTCCGCCTCTGCTGCTCTAACTCGCGCATGGCCCCGTACGGACTGTCTAACAGCCTCGAACTCCATGGCCTGGGATAATGCGTCTCCCAAAGTTTTCGGGCGGGCGAGCTTCACTGCTTGCTGTGTCTCTGGGTCCCGAAGTCCATCCAGGAATTTGTCGACGGCCAAGCTTTCGTAGACATCGTCAGTGACCGATGGGTAGGCGTTCCTCACCAGCCGGGCAATATCCGCTTCAAATTCCTGCAAAGTCTCGTTGGTATTCTGGACCCTGCTTCTCAGCTGTGAGCGATACAGCTGGTCCATGTGGCGGTGGCCGAAACGCATCTCCAGTCTTCTCATCAGCTCCCCGTAGTTGGACCGCTCCGACAGGGGCATCCCCTGCAGCACTCCCAAAGCTTCTCCACGCAAGGCCAGGCACAATGCTGAAGCTTGGGTCTCCTGCGACCACCCGTGGATCGAAGCCGCTGTCTCGAAGAGAGTCATGTAGTCTTCCCACGGCGTCTTCCCGTCGAATACTGGAATGGTGTTGTGAGTTGGTGGCGCCCCAGCATAGGCGGGTAGAATGCTATTACGATGGCTGCCCTCGGACGAACGGTCGGTGTCGTTCGTCGGTGGGTTGCTCTTACGTCCCTCGAGAGTTTCCATTCTTAGCCTAATTTCGTTCACTTTTTCTCCTAGCCTAGATTCTATATCAGCTACTTTATTATTTACATCGGCTAACTTATTATCTACACTAGCTAACTTATTATCTACATTTTCCATTAACTTAGTCTCTAATGTGCCTAACTTAGACTCTAATGTATCCATTAAATCGTTTTTTACAGTACCTAGCTCATTTTTAACATTGCTTAATTCATTACCTAGCTTATTTTCTACATTGCCTAGTTCATTTTTAACACTGCTTAACTCATTACCTAGTTCATTTTTAACACTGCTTAATTCATTACCTAGTTCATTTTTAACAGTGCTTAATTCATTTTTAAAAGTTGCAGACAACTTGCTTAAATCAGTTTCAAACAGAACGTCATCTGGATTTTCCCCCAACTCTACAAAAAATTGACGCAAGCGATGTTGCAGCACACTTTTATTTCCGGAAGAATCCAGATCACGTTCTTCTAATTCCCGTTTTAAATCTGCAACTTTTAAATCCATTAATTTAAGACTTTGAGAAGCCATTTTTCATACAGTAGCCCAATAATTACAAAATAATAACAATTACACAAAATATCCCACTTCTGACACCAATTTGTTACGGGCTACTGGGTGTAAAATGGACTAAACTATTACTTAATTCAAGAATCTAATATTTATTAACAAATTAACAAGAATACAATGAGGTTATTTAAAACAGTTAAATTATTAAACTAATATCAATATACAATAATAATATTCTACTAAATGTTATCTAATTTCTAAGATAATATACAAATAATATAAGATATTGTTTATACTAAGTAACTAAACTATTTATATAAATTTGTACAAATACAATAATATTACACTATAGTTTACAATTACAAATTAACACTTACAGTTCGCTAACTAAAGTCCACCGACCGTAAGACTCTTCAAATATGACAAACTGCCACACAGTTTATTACACTTATTACACGGTCACTAATTGTCACTGTTGCTCACTAAGCACTTATTACAGACTGATACTAATACTAACTAACTCACACACACTACCACTAGTTAACGACTGCTACTCACTGGCTTATTACAGACTCGTCTTATTACTACTGCCGCGGCCGAAAACGCTGTCCTTTTTATATAGGCAAGGTAGGTCGTGGTGGGGCATTACTCGGAACACGGACGAGGACCACCTAGACCGATCTAGAAGGTTCCACGCCATTCTATAATCCCTTCCGCTTAATCCCATTGTTTGCCTAATCCGCTCTAGGCAGATCAGAAGCCGGTCCTACTTCCCCGCTCTGACCGTAACAATATCGACAATAATCTTGCTAGCCTATTTGCATAGCTCTTAAATTACGTATGATATTATTCCTTCAATCCCATCATAAATGTGCAATAGAATCAATAACAATGGTACAATACGTATTCAGCTACTGTAATAATAAACTCTAACCATATTCATATTGCATTTTTTGGCGTACCGACACTTCTTGAATAAAGATAAGCTGATAAGGAACGAACAATAACAAAGAAGAGAATACAGCGGATTTAGCTATAGAAGGCGTCATTTAAGGATTGAGGACGATCTCAAGGAATCCTGACCTGAATTCTTCATATCCTAAACCAAGGCCGCTTCTGTCCAGTGATAATAATAGGACAAGGAAAAGGTTCACACTATTCACCATCTGTAAATTTTCCGTCATAAATCCTTGCTTAATTGTAATGTCGAAAAGATTGTTAAATCATTGCACCTTAAACACCGGCGTTAGAAATACGAATAGATGAGTGATTCTTAGCTACTAAGAATTAAAATAGATTTATTCAAGAAATAAAATACTTAAACTTATTACAATACTTTATTCTATCTAGAATTGAAATTTTTCCAAACTAAAAAGAACCCTGATCATTCGAGTTGAAAGAAGACATCCCGATTTTTTTCAATACCACGTTTTTTCTTTTGTTTCAGTCTTTTTGAGGTTATATTTTAAATTTACGAATATTACGGCGCCTTATTATTTAGATACATTTATCACTGTTTGGACTTTACTGCTCAATATATTATCATAAAGATATGCAGAATAAAACTGTAAATAGTTTTTTCATTCCTCATAAAATATGATCTAGTATAGAATAATGAATAATAATAATTTAACAATTTAGTTATGCCTGTAAAATAGAATATTAAAGCAATTTTATTCTGGGACTAAGTTCCTTAAGAATAACAAACATGAACAGGAAAAGAAATATGCCCTATATACAAAAGTTAATCTGATTTAGAATCACATTTGAGTCACTGGTTCAACAGATGTTTAAAGGGCTTTTGTCAAGTCATTTAGAAGTGACACACACACACACACATAATTTATCTGTGTAAATAAATGTTTAGATTAAGTAAAAATTAGTGAATAGGTTAAGATAGTTTTATTATCTAAAATCTTAGTTGTTCCCTAAATGTGTCATTAATAACAGCTGTTTTTGAATCATTAAATTATATCAATAAACGATAAGCGGTAGACTGATAAGAGAGAACCATGACCCGACCAAAATAACCTAAAAATGCTGGCGCAGGACAGGACTCATGGCCAACTGTTCTGGTGCGCTGGCTGGCCGGCCTAGGCTTTGGTAACGCAACATCAAGTCCATTTAATTTATCACGCGTGTATTTGCATTCGAAATAAAGTATTCTAAAACTTTTCCCTTAGAGACTTATTTACGGTAGCTCTTCCACAAGATATAAATTTCTTTCCGTTTCAATGATTAGTTATCGTATTCTCATATAGTCTGAGGCCTTTTATCATCTATCAACCCAAAAGACCCTTGCAATAGTTGACCAAAGTTAAACTTCGTGTGGTTAGCACTTGGAAGGGTGACCGCTCGCTGGGGAAAACCGCAAACCACGACAGGTATGCCTTCTTATGGCTCGTCAGTCTTGAGGAGGCAACTCAGAAAAACGAGACTTAGAAGTGGTGGCCATTCGTCGGGTACTACTATTGGCGATCATGTCGTGATTTTCCATAATGTCAACAGTCGTCTGGAGGTCGGTCCAGGAACGGTCTGCAACGGGGTCTTCGTGTGCCTGCTGGTCCATGGATATAGACCGATTTGTCATTGTCCAGGAACACGATCATTCGTCGGCTGGAAGGAAACTGGCAAATCAGCCCCAAAAGGGTCTGGTTATGGAGCTGTGGGCAGCCTGCCGCTCGCGGTACGTGAGGTAGGGCGAGGTCTGGACCCTTTCTGTGCTAATGCAAATAATATATGTGTGTGTAAGAAGACTATATCAAGCGAACGAAGGTCTCCGTGGTCCATTGCATTCTTCTAAACATTCATAATGAATATCCATAGTACGATTTCAATCATTTTAGTTATACAACATATTTCAACCGAAGGCTAAACAGAGCAAAAGGCAAATGCCAATTTCATATTAATGTTTTTTACAATGTTGTTTGACTACAATAAAACAATTAATATACATAAAGGGAAATTACTTCAATAGATTGTCAATAGTGGATTTAGAATTTGTAGGACCCTGTGCAACACGATACTGTTAGAGCGGAGAGCTGCCAGTGGTATCGGGAGTTAAGTATTATGCTCCAAGATGAAGAACATATTATATTAATTTCTGTGCGAGCTATCACCTGAATTTACCACTGTACATAAATTCCTAAGTTTCGAGGTTCTACTTTTTAAAATACATTTGCGTATTCAGGAGAGAAAGTAGCTGAAGGAATTTGACAAAATTGATACCGTACCTCTAAATCACAAATCCCAATTTCTTATCCAGCTTTAGGCCAAATCAGCAAAAATATTTTAGAAAAATATGTGTTAAGGAAAAACATTAAGCCTAAGGCCCCGTAGTGTCTTATACCAAGTACTAAGGCATAGATGGCTTAATCTTTGAGACACGCATATCACTACCGGCATGATCAACTGTATATAATATATAATATAGGATACTCATATATACATAAATATAGGATACTTCAGGATTCAATATATCCTTAAAGGATATATTGGAGAGTGTTTGATGGAATGCCGGAGCAGCGAGCTAAAAGGTATTTATCAGCTCCAGGCCTTCTAGCTAATGCAACGATTGATTCTGGATCCTTATTAGGATCATTGCTTTTAAGCAAGCCGGCTCTGCTAACTGGATATCTCCTCGGCCGCCATTAAGCTGAAGGGACTTTTTTCGTCTCCTTGGTGGCAGTTAATTATAACCTACTTTAGGTTACAGGTTAATTTATGATTACAAACAGTTAAGGTGAATAATTAATGCAAGTGCATTTTCGGTTATCATCTAGTGAATTTTTTAAAAACTTTATTAATTGATCAATGACTCCGTCTCCTCCCGTATCGTTATATAATAACCTATTGATTCCTGTCGAAAAGATCCGATACTTAAGACTTCTTGACAAACTTTCAACTTGGAATCCTCATACTAGACTGAAACGACAAGAAACTGCTCGCCGTTTCAGGCTACTTCAACTCGACATACGCTCTAAGTTCCCAATTAATTACCAAAGACTTATGTACATGACCATTATAAGAAGCATTTGGACTTACGGAGTACAACTTTGGGACTATCAAGCCATCGAATTTCTCTCGTATCCAATTCTTAGAACCCAAAATCCTTCATAAAATCCTCAACGCTCCTAACTTTGTTACGAATAAAGTCATCCATAATAGCTTGAATGCCTTATTTGTTGATTATTTTGATGGAACCCGATATCAATCCTTTCACGGCAAACTTTATTTCCATTCAAACCTACTGGTTTCAAATTCATCAATAATCCTCTGAGGTGCCTGAAAATAAGATGGTCTCGTGACCTTGAAGTCGAATTTGTTTTTTCAGTACTACCAGTGGCTAGTTTCTCTACTTAGCTTTATCTCATAACATTTTAATAATGCAGTTGTAAATTTTGATAAATATACTTTTTTAAATTATTAATTGAAATTAACTGCATTATTATAATACAAAAGCAAACGTTATGAATGAAGTAATGTAATGACAAAAAGGGAAGTAGAGAAACTAATATTTACTGTAGTTCCGATAACAGCCTTGAGGTAGAAGGTACAAGGCCATCATCTTTTCAGAACCTGCATGAAGAAAAATTTTAATTGTAAAACAAAAATGGAAGAGATAAATTTCTTTCCAAGAGAAATTGGGAATTGAGGAGGAAGTTAGATTTGTGGGTTTGAATTGGAACAAATTCTGTCATGAACGGATTGATATGGGGTTATTTTAAACGATTCTTAAGTTGTTCTAAACTTATTGAAAATTATTTTATACTTTTTAGTTTTACTTCCAAATTAAGTGGTGTTTTTTGGTTAGTTAGTAGGTCCCAAGACCATCTTCTTTTCCGGCGTCCGAACGAGGTAAAACTTTAATTGTAAAAAAAAAAGTAGAAAAGATAAATTTATTTCCATTGGAACAGGAAAATTGATGAAAAATCTTGGTTTGAAATTAATGGATTCGTATGGAAACAAAATCGGTCATGAAAAAGTTGATACCGGGTTCGGGTTAAATCCGCAACAAATAGCACATTAAGGTCATTATGGATTTAATTTAGTCATTCAGCATTGATAATTTTACGAAGGATTTTGGATTGTAAAAAGAATGAATACGAGAGGAATTCAATGGCTTAGTAGACCTCAAAGCTCTACTCCGTAAGTTCAAATAGTCAAGAATATGAGTTTTTGTAATTTTTGGAAGTTTAAAGCGTTGGTTTAGTAAATGCAGAAATAGCGCTAAATAAATAGTTACAATGGTTTCGAATTCCAACCAATAGATTTTATTGGATCTTTTCGTATTTTCTGTTAAGATATGTCGTCGATATACATTTTATCTTTCGTAAAATGGAACCTTCAGAAACCGTACTTCGTGATTTACAATTCTTCTTTTCAGATTTCTATTTCAGCTAGTCCATATTGCAACAGTAAAATGTGGTAGGGTTAAGAGGGCATCTCTATTGTAGAACAGTGTTTGTTTTGTAAAATTGACTCCGTCATGCTTGATGAGAAAACGTAATGAACTAGAAGGATAACTTTTTTTTTGTGTAGGTTTAAAAAAAGGCTCTTAAAATTGGGCAAATGTCAAAAAGGGCCAAGATTAAAATATATAAAACCATTGTCAGGTCAATAGCGACATATGGTAGTGAAAGTTGTGAATAAAGCAGACAAAATGGTGAATACCCGGAAGAGAATAATACTGCGCCGGATTTATAGACCAATTTATGAACAGGGAGCATGTAATAACGCAGAATTCCGGCAACTATATGGAGAGCTAGACTTAGTGCCTCTCATAAAAAGAGCTCCATTGAGATGGTTAGGCCATGTGGTGAGGATGCCGGAAACAAGAATGCCCAGAGGAAGCTTGCCAGTTTGGGAAGCTCGGTGGTAGAAGACTCAAAGGAAGGCCCCGTACTAGATGGCCTAGGTCTTCCCCAGGTTGGAATCAGACATTGGAGAAGACTTGGTATGGAGCGGAGTGATTGACAGGCAGTGGTGGATGAGGCCCAGGTCCTTGTAGGACCGTAGTGCCAAGGAGTACGTAAGTAGGTTTAAAATATGAATCTCAGTCAAGGTTATTTAAAGAAAAAATAACTACATCAGTATAATCCTCCGGAAACAAACTATTATATATTTGCGTGATTATAAAAAAGGTACTGATTAATATTTAAACAAAAACGCCTAAGGAACGTTTAAAAAAAAACACATAGAAAATTCTAGCTTCAACAATAACAATTTTACAATCTTACACAATTACAATACAAACGTATCACCTTGATATGTTAATAATGCAAAATAATCAAATAATACAAATGCCTGATTACTATAAAATTGAATGTTTAAATAGAGTAAATCTAATTTGAACAGTTGAAAATCAAAGAATAAGGATAATAAATGGCTTAGTGAATCTAATTTTTTAATAATGATAACCACCTTAAAAAAAAAAAAATAACATTTTAACGTTCATTCCAAGCAAATAGCATGTATTTTTGAAATTTTGTCGAAAAATTCAAAAAATGGGATTACTTTAATCTGAAAGTGACAGTTTTCTTTTTTATACCTGGTGATGCAGTGTTTTTAATACTAATTTAAAAAAGTATATTGCAGATTATAAAAAAATAGTATTTTTGAGCGAGGAAGATAAGTAGAACACCGAGTTGCTGTGCTGAAGATCCCTGGTTCAAATCCAGCTGTAGCAGATTGTTTATATAATTTGTTAACAGCCATGGAAGGATTCTGTTGAACCTGCAGATCCTCGGAAAAAAACGAAAACTACCTCGGAAAAAAACCTCCCGACACAACCGTTGGCTCAGAAATAATATAGTCTCAACCATATAATAAACCTGTAATCCATCATAGGTTGTAGTGGTGCAGGCTTATATACATAAAAATCTGTAGAATACTATATCTTACTCAATCCCCCATTAATTACAAAAGTAAATATTATTGTAAAATGTATTTTTGGACAAATACCTCTATGACGATCAGAAAAGTCTTCCATACCTTATTGTCAAGTAAGTTTGTTTTGGACGCGAACCATTCTTGGCAATATAGAAATATAAATAGAAAACAAACTTTATTCTGGGACCAAGTCCCTTTAGATTAACAATAATGAACAAATAAATTAAACATAATATTCATCTGGCCAGAAGGCTACATAATAATACAAATCATGACGTAATGGCGTAAAGAGTGACAAAGCATAAAAAAATAGAAATAGAAAAAAAAGTACGAAAGTTGATCGGATTTTAACTAATTGTCAAAAATAAATATAGGTAGGTAGGTATTGATATTAACAAAATAATAAATAATAACATTAATACAACAGTTAACAACGAAATTGCTAAATAAAATAAGTGAATGGCATAACACGCGATAAAGTATTTACAAAGTATGTATGCATCTTCTTTGTTGCTGAAAAAATAAAGAAAACACGTAGGTAACGAGATCGAGTATTCAATACTAATTTATTCAAGCGGAATAATGCCCTGCCTGGAGAGCGTCTTTTTGGGATGCCAAGAGATAATGGAAAATCAGGGATTTAAATGAAGCCAGTGAAGAAGAATGGCGGATGAAAGGAGGGATTGAGTTCCATACAGTGGTGGAGCGGGCGAGGAAGGAACGCTCGAATGCCTTTGATCTGTGAGAAGGAAGGTAGAGATCGGAAAGCTGGGATCTTGTTTTGTGGTGCTGGACAGAGGATTTGAATAGGAGGGGACTATAGATATATGAAGGGTGTTGCGAGTTAATGGATTGGTATAGAAAACCACTAAGGAAATATTGTCTACGAATTGGAGGGAAGAGCCACTTCAACTCATCATAGTGATGTGACACCCGGGATCGCCTCGGAGTACCAAGGACAAATCTTTAAACGAAGTTCATTATTCTATTAAAGCGGGCCTCCAGCATTTTCGAAAGGCCCCCGTATACCACAATACAGTAGTCAAAGTGGGGAAGATGAGGGATGATATGAGAAGCTTTCGGGTAGATTGTGTAGGGAGATGCCGAGATCGATGAAATAATTTCAGGGAACTAATTGATCGTCGGGATATTTGGGTGACATGGGGTTTCCAGGAAAGGTTTTGCTCAATGGTAATGCTCAATGATTAATGTTGGGAGGGTTGGGATACTTGTAATGAGGGAGTTGGAACCTAGAACAATGGCCTGGGTTTTCATTGCGTTCAATTCCAGTTTTTTCAGCTTTGCCCAGGCACTGATCCTATCTAGGTCTTGCTGAATACTGGCGAACGCAAATGATAGCTCAGAAGGAGGAAAGGATAAATAGATTTGGAAGTCGTCAGCATATAGATGGTAGGAACAGTGGTGAACAGATTTAGAAAGATCATTATAGTAGCAGTTGAAAAGGAGAGGAGAGATGCTTGAGCCCTGTGCCACACCTGAGGACAGAGTGAGGTAAGAGGAAAGGGGTTGGTTGGACATAGAAATATATGTTCAGATATCAACAGAATTATCCAAAAAACATGTTTTTAATTTTGTTTGCTCTTCAATATTTACCTCAAGGAAAGATAAGTTTAGCCGCTAAAAAAGATATTTCCGAAGTTTTAATTTATTTATTTAACTTAATTATAAAACATAAAAATTATAAAATATAAACATATATATGTACTATTAACTCTTAATGAACGATGATTTTTTCTCAAATGAAAATCCTTGTTCCTTCCATTCAGGAAAACTAAATAACACGCTATCCACCAGAGAGCTATGATTATGGTAGTTAAGAGCCATTATCGAAATTATTACTTATAACAAAGCAATAAGACTAGTTTTCATTGCAAGCGGAAAAAACACGCTTGTGTTCAATTTCAGTTTTCGAACAAAGAGTTAAATAAAACGTCCAATACAACTTCAACCTATTTCAATTCTGAGGAGGAGAATTGCCTTCCCAACTTACCAAAAATTTTTATTGGACTTATCAGCCTTATTTAATATTTTAATTTTTCCATTTCCTTTAAATTTGTTTTTTTCACTGATCTTTTGCGAATATTTATATTTAAAATGTACAATATTTTTTGTTTATTATTTTTAACAGACATTACCTACGCCTGTAAGTATGTATGTAAGGAATCTTTAAACTGGATTTTTGGCCACTTTAAAATATCCGATTACATTAAAGCTTTGCCGGTGATAATACAATAAATTAACAAGTTTGTCTTATTATCCTGACCAAGATCTTCACAATTCCCGGGTTTTCTTATCAGAAGACACGGCAACGTCTTATGGAAAGTACTGAGGGAATAGATAGGTTAATCTTTGAGGTAGGAAAACTAAAAAGTAGAAAATGTAAAAAAAAAAAATAAAGATCACTCGTTCATAACTAGCCGATCTAAAAAGGAGATACCAAATAACAGTTTAAAAAACACGATCGCCTAGGAAACAAAACCAAAAGGTAGAAAATAATATTCAATAATATTCTTACCAATATCAGCCAATAAAATGTATACAATTAACATCAAGCACCCCACGCTTTTTGCAATACAATTATTTTTTTGTTCATTGCTCTATTCTCATTTTGAACTTATTTGAAAATTATTTTCTACTTTATAATTTTGTTTTTTATTAAAGCGTGTTTGTATAATATCATTTATTATTATCATGTTCATAATTAGTTCCACTGGATTAATTTTACATTTTACGGGGAATTTTTCGTGTTACAAAATATTATAAGCTGGTATGGAAATGTCAGTTAATGTTTATTGATAGGTCAGTATGGACAGTCTAAAATACTTAGACGTTGAATACAGCCCAAGTATTAAGTTAACATGTTTCATTAAAAAAAAAAAAAAATACATAGTTTATCAAATCATTAGTGCTTGTCCTGATTTTTCAACGACGATGCCCTCGTTTAGTTCTATTTTAATTATAAATATATTTAATTGGAGTATCTGCAGAAATCTAACTTAATTTACGTGGAGGCCTTCGTGAAGTTTATGACACGCCTTGAATTTCATTTACGCTTTTCTATATATATTCTTTCCAAAGTTCGATAATATAAAATAATAAACTAGCATTTTTAGATGAGCTTGTTTGAGTTATGTTTGATGATTACACTGACTTAGCTACTTATTCACTACGAAAATAACACGATTGCTCTTCTATAAGTACAAGAAACCCATTTTGGAGAAAATTCAACTTAACCACTTATTCACGAGGGCTTAAACCCCTTATTTAAGTATGAAACTATAAAACTTATAATATAAAACCTGGGAAAGAAGCTTTAGTCTCTAACCGACCCCTGCTTAATAGGAAGCTAGGTAAAATATTTAACAGTTTTGTAGTTTGAAATTTGGTAAATTTAAGTTGTAGGTTTTCAAATGTTCGTTTTGTTTTTTTAAATTATTAGAGGGGAGGCAGAATCCTTACTTTAAAAAGACAATATTTGGCCTCGAAATCTAAATATATCCAAACCGAAAATCAATAGGATAAATTGATGCTGACTAAGCCCTCAGCCTCTTATACGAATCTAATGATAACTCTTTGAAAGGAAACACATGTGCTGACGAATTGCTGAGGGTGACCTTGACATTCGTCGTTATATGGCTGTTGTTTGTTCATATAACGACACTTAATGCTGCTGTGGCTAATCGGACGATGCTAAAGTGGGAGCTCTAAACTTTGCCTATCCAGATATAAATAGGATAAGGATTTTTAACGAGTAACTAACATCTTACAGACTCGAGACACTCGTTTAACGTCCCTTCCGAAAGACGGCATAACCAAGGATTTTTTACTCCCTCTAAAAAATCCTAGGGCCACCTGCCGGGCTACGAACCCGTGATCTTGGGCTTAGTAGTTTGTTATGCTAACCACTAGACCACATGTCGCCTCTATTCGTTTGATTATAAATATCACCTGTTTAATCAGTGTTGGAACATGTCGATATAATAATATTTAATGAAAATAAATCGATTTATCGCATGAAATATGATACCAAAAATATCGCTATATAGATATTGAAATTCGTGTATAGATAAACATACTTTGTTTTTGTTTTTTATAAACAGAAGAAATGCTCAAATAAGACAGAAGGTTATAAAAAAAAAAAACTTACGGCGTATGTTATTATTATCATTTATACAAGCTCTGTTCAAGACATCAAAAGGGTTTTAGGTATTGGTAGAAGTCGGCGGCTTGTGCTACATAGTCAAACTTTCTCTTTTTTTTATTCGTTTGAAAAATTTTGTTATTCTAGAAACCTAGTTTAAGTTCAAAGTCTGATATCGAATATTATGTAATCAATTCAATATTTATCTTTGATAGTCAAAAACATGACAAGACACATTTCTTCCCATGAGAATCAACCGTCTAAAGATTTAAAATATTAAATTAACGTTACTAAAATACAAACTAATAAATCAAGAAATAGTGGTTATTGACTAAATCTTCAACCGAATGTAAATAGATTTCAAAAATAAAATAATATATATATATATATATTTAAATATAGTTTTTAGAAAGAGGGTACTCTTAGCTACACTGAATACCAAACGCAAGCTGATGTTAAATTATTCCATTTGATTGTTTTTCGAACTAAAAATAAAAACTGTTAGATTTAAGTTATTATAATAATTTTGTATATATATAATGATTACCTATTTTATTTTTATACAACTTTTATATTCAAATAACTTGAACTTTGTAAAACTGAATTGTTTCTCGTCAAGGAAAATGTAAAAAGAGGATAGATAAATCTGTTAGAATAGCTAATTAGCCGAATATTGGTAAGACGTGAGAAGAGACCTCGTTACTTGAAAGCACATATATATACATATTTTAAATTTACCGATAAATCTTTTTTGCAAAACATCCTTGCGTTACAAGAGATAATCATGCAGTAGATAATAAACTTAAATCCTTTTTCGTTTTTGACTTGTAAAATCATCTGTTATCGGGAAAAAAATTATCTTGTGTGCCCATTCAGCTCTCAATATCATCGTTTTGTTTTACTTCCAATGAAACCATTAAAATATTCATTCTGTTCATAGCTGTACCATATGATAAATAAAAATAACACTAAATAACGTTTGATAAAAAAACAAAACAACTGTAACACTACAATCAGTGGAGGCTCTTGGGTTTGGTCTTGGTAAAGATCCTGTTTCTTGGACAACGGTGGTTCAAGGAGGTGCTTTGTCCTAGGTCACGCTCAACCACCCGACATTTCTCCCTTATTTTGAATGTCCACTCTATAGGAGCTGAGTAAGCCGCAAGAGCGTCCTAGATCTCATAGGATTCTTCTCCAGCCGTTCACAGATAAAATAAAAGTCTGAAAGATTTGAACACAGAACCTTCGGCACTCAGCTCAGCGCATTCATAATAATATCAGTAAATAAATAACATAAAGTTGAATGAATATTTTCTAAACTGCAAATAATAATTGGGCAAACAAAATACAATAAATTAACAAAATACACAAGGTTAATGCTTCAGGCATAGATTAGATTATTGTAAAGCTTGCTAATCAGTGACAGTTAAACTTTATATACATATAAATAATTCGACCAGAAAGTGGGTCGAAACGTCGGCACATAATTAAATAAGTAACCACTTATTTAGTGTTTTTATTTGACTGCACCCCCAACTATTTTCTTCCTTACATATAAATAATAGTTTAAAAAACTAAAAAACATGCTTTAACCGGAAACAAAACTAAAAAGTAGAAAATGATTTTAATATTCCCGGATATTTTTCATAATGACTCTACTTTTGCCAATTAAGTCAATAAAATATGTACAACAATCATCATCAAGCACCACACATTTTTTGAGATAATGATTTTTTTTGTTCATCACTCTATTCTTATTTTAAACTTGGTGAAAATTATTTTAAACTCCGTGTTTTTAAGGCGATATTTCTCCCTAGCCTGATGCATGGAAGTGAGAGTTGGGTTGCTGGTGATGAGAACATCAGCAGAATCACTGCGGTAGAAATGAAATACCTACGCAGAGTAGCAGGTAAAACTAGAAGAGACTGTATAAGGAATAAAAGAATTAGAGAAGAACTAGAGATCCCTGCATTAATGGATACTTTGCACAAGCGACAACTGAGATCGTTCGGACACTTACGCAGGATGAGTCAGGATCGAGACCCACGGAAGATAATGGAGGGCAGACCTACTGGCTGAAGACCTCGAGGAAGTTGGGAGAATAGAAGGGAAAAATCTTGTTCAAATGAGACAACTCACACAAGATAGAGAGGAATGGATGAGATGGGTTGAGGCTCCTCCACACTGAAAGGTACAAGGAGGATGGAAAAGAAAAGAAGAAAATTATTTTCTACTCGTTAGTTAATTATTATCTACATCACTGATTTTTGGAATGTCATTAATAAATAAGTTAAATAATATAGGGCTGAGACAGGAACCTTGTGGTAGACCCGCATTTGTGTATCTATTTGTTGAGTGGCTATTGTTTGATGAAATAAAGAATGTTCTGTTAGTTAAGAATGAGTTTTATAGTTAGAATTAAATATATTGGGATATTGTATTGTATTAATTTGTGGATGAGGAACTGAGGGGAAATACTGTCGAATGCTTTTTCTATGTCAATGAGGATCATGCCTGTATGCTTTCTTAGGTTGAATTTTTTAGTGATTATGTCAACCACTCTCGCCAATTGAGCGGTTATATATATCCCTTAGTGCACACCTTAATTGTTGTACTTGTACAAGACACTTGGGTATACTTGGCACAAGACACTAATGTGTCTTAGGATATGAAACATCGCTAATCCTGAAGTTCCTGATCAGGATGAAGAGATAAACTTATTAAACCCCATTGTATTATAGTCGGTCCTTGAGAAGTGTGCAAAAGTTCAATTTTATTCGATGTTTTGAAGTATCCAAAAATAGAGTTCAATGTTCCGTTAAATTCATAAGTGGGTACATGCAAAGCTAATAAAAGGAAGTTAATTATTCGATATTATGCAATTATTAAAATATACATCATATTTTAATAAAAGAGGAATTATTGCATGGCAGTACGATTTTTTTTAAATATTTTTAAGAAATGGTAATAAAAAACATTTTATTATTTTAATGGCTTTTGTGGTTTGCTTTTTACGAAGTGAATAATTCTTTTTTAAATTTGGGATTGTATTGTATGTATTTCTTTCAATTAAACCATGTTTGTGAGGCTATTGTTGTCACAATACATTTCTCACGTTTGAAAGAAGCGGAATAAATCTAATCATAATTGTATGTCATTCAAATTAATATCGATAAATTTTTTTTTGTATAAGGCGAAATAGATTTCTAATTCCAAAGAGATAATAATGAAATATAACTCACCTATACCAAAGACGTAAAGAATGCGTACCTCCTATCGTGGCTGCTGAGCGCCAACTGCCTCATTCCACTCTTCCCTTCCCCTATTAATATCAGCACAAGAGTAAACAAACAGCATTCTCCCTTCTTTTTTTCTCTTTTTTTTCTATTATTGTATATTGTATAACTTAGTTTATTGTGTGAACTGTGTGAACTATTCAGTGAAGTGAACTATGTTACTTGATTTGTTTTGTTCAGCGAAAATATGTAAATTTTCCGAGTAAAAAGATGTGAGCAGCATACAAACTTTGCTCCCCTTTTTCACCTCCTTAGGGGTAGAATTTCGGAAAAACCTTTCTTATCGGATGCCTACGCCATACAAAGAACACGCCCTCCAAGTTTCAGGTTTCTACGATCAGCGGTTTAAGTTGTGCGTTGATCCCTCAGACATTCAGGACAAAGCATTTTATATGTATAGATATTTTTCAAAACTGTAAGAATAAATATACATACCCACAGTGTCTATAATTGATTATTTAAAAATTATTTTTAAATTTTGGTTTGATCTGAGTACTTAGTTTCTTATTTTAAAGAATCCACATTAATTCAATTTCGTATGATGTTTGTTGTTTTTGGAAAATTAAAAAAAAAGAAGAAAAAAAAGGGAAGAATACTGTTTGTTTACTCTTGTGCTGAAATTACTTCCATTGCTGAAATTTAATCCATAACAATAGAATGACGTACAACGTTCATAATAAAAAATAACTGCAGCCGCCTGCTGCCTCGTGCGCGCACTTCTCGCTCTTTGTCGGCGCCTGGCAAGGTCTTAGGCTCATTATTTTCACCTGTCATTACACAGTATCCTTAGTGTTAAATGTAACGAAAAAATGTAGTCCCAGCCATCTATAAATGAGACGACTTCGGCACCTTTAACGTCACGTGGCACTACTTTCCCCCCTGGCAATATTATTTTCGAATTTTGAACATAATTAGCTACAATGACACCAAAAACCAGCGCTCTATAAATTGAACACCTTCAATTGATTTTTCAACCCCTTTACGGCCGTACCACGCCCACCCCTACCAAAGAAAGGCTGCCAGGCGCCCGAATCAATTAATAATGGTGTTAAGGCAGACTGATTACGTGGTTTTAATCGTTCTATAAATTGCTGCCCTATTTCTGTGGCTAGCTAGCTCTCCGTCTATACGCACAAGTAGCTGCTAGGTGCTCCGAACTACCCAGGAGCACCCAACAGCTAATTGTGCGTTAGTTTATTGTATTTTGAGAAGTGAACTATGTTGTAATTGTAATTTCATAAAATAAAGGAGGTCCAGAAAAAAAAATAATAATAAGTTCACTTCTCGCTGCTGCCGTACGACAAGTGAAACCGCTATATTAAATAATCCTTTTCAATATGTTCAATAACATTACATACTAATCCTTTACTGACACGAACAACAGTAAACTTCTGTCCGTCCCGTCTGTTAATCAGCGTCAATGTATGTTTCACGGGTGTTCTGATCCGTCTGTCATGAAATTTGATATGGATAATCTCAAGCTTGGGGAAGGACATAGGCTACTTTTTATCAACACACCTCACAGGCGAAGTTTATATAAAACTGTAACCTGATTGACCAACAAACCCAGCGGTCAACGCACAGCAGACACCACTGAACTTAGCATCTTGCAATTCGCAGATAGGTTCTTTGTATAGCTTAAATGAGCATTAAGAAAGGAATTTGGACAATTCCACCCCCAAGGGTTTCCCCCTTAATATAATAGGGGTTCAAAGATTGTACGGAATCCGTCAGTTTTGAAGTTAGACATCTGAAATTTCGGATGTACGAGTAACTTATAGTTTAAAAAAATTAAATCATTTATTTAAAATGAGCTGTCACCAAACATTAGGTGACATACCAAATTCCACGCGAGCGAAGCCGTGGGCAAAAGCTACTGTTTAATAATTTAAATAACGCGAGTTAACAAATTATTGCAATAACAAATTATATAATAAGTAATTTTCTGTTGATTTTTACAAATAAATGAATACCCAGTATCCCAATTAATCATACAATTTGAAAATTTCTCAAGCAAATAAATAAGTAAAGTAATAGTGGCAGTTACAAAGAGATAACACTCGTTAGATTTATCTCTTTGTTATTAGGAATGGGCTAGCTCGGTCTATAATGGCACTATCTGCGAACCAAAAGGCCCCGGGTTCGAGACCGATTGTGACAGATAAGTTATTTATTCCGTTATCAGTCATGGATCGAGTCAATGGGATCGGAAGACTTTCCTAGGCCTTCAACTAGCGGTTGGGCCTGACCTCGGAGAAATCAATACAATTGGTCTTTCCTGAACAACCTCAAAATCGATGCAATCCCAACCATATACTGAAATTAAGATCTTTGTTAATTGTAGAAGTACACATTTTTTTGACTAATTATGGATTCTTTTTTTTAACCAGGCCTTAGTTTTCATATATTATATAAATTATATAATTCAACCTGTATATAAATTATTCAATAAAACCTGTATCACTACAACTCCTGAAGGGTCTGGGATTCATTACATGGTAGAAACTGTACTGTTTCTAGTCTTGCCAGCAGCGGGATTTGAACCTTGGACCTTCGGCGCTCTACCACTGATCCACTCCGCTACCTCATATATTGTATACTCAAATAAAACACTACAAATGAACCAAACGTTCTGAAAAGAATGATAATATTACACAAATGAATTCTAAATCTAAAGCTTTTTTAGCTATCATCTGATGTTATGTATTGTTGTTGTTTGTTCATTTAGCGCCACTTTATGCCGATATGGCTGCTAATCGAACGATGCTACATTTGGAGCTCTAAATTTTGTCTATCCAGGTTTAATTAGAATAGGGATTTTTATGTACAGGCTCGGGAAGCCCGTTTAACGTCCTATCTGAAGGACGGAACTACCAAGGTTTTTTCCCTCCCTTTAAACAATTCTAGGGCCGCCTTCAGCGCTACAACCCCGCGACATTGGGCTTAGTAGTTTGTTAAGCTAACCACTAGGCCACAGATCGCTCTTTTTCTTTTATGCATTATTGGTATCCTCTGATTTTCTTATTTCCGTCACTGAGTTGATTGTCTGTTTGTTTAACCTGTTTTCATTTATTCTTTTCATTTTCACTTCCTTATTGCTTTTTCCAATTCCTCACCTCCCTTGCACAGGTCTATGTTGAAAAGGGTTGGAATAACAATCGATTGAGTGTATATATATCCTCTTCATCCATACAGTTCTATGTTTTTTAGGCAAGGATTCTTCTTCTGTTCTTGGACCGCGGTTATGTCTTAGGATATTTCTTTCCATTTTTAGCAATTTCTGAAACCTAATAAACCTTATTGTTTCCAACCCGTTTATTGACACCGGTCTTAGTTCTGTTTGATAGTGTCTCATCTTGGACCTTTTCGAAAGATTTTTCTTTTTATTGTCCTTTGTAAAATATCCCAATTTCTATAATTCCATTTCCATACTTTTGGTTGGTCCCTTGAGTGTCCCTCTATTAAAATCTAGGACTTCCCCTATTGCTCCTGGGCCGTTTTGACTGTCCTATGTTTTGTCTTAATCTCCCTCTTGTTTCTCAATTAGTGGTCTATTCAGTTTCTATTTTTACAACCTTAATATACTCGTAGTTCCAGTCCTGCTTTTTCTTCTATTTCCTTCAAGTTTTCAAGTTAGTCTGTTGCTTCTCGTTTGCTTTCAGACTATAGGTCTAAGTCATCCGCGAATACTAAACATTTTACTTCAACTTAGTCCTTCCACCTACCTAACTTTATCCCGAATTGGTTGTTTTCCCAGAAAGTCTTCACAATTTTATCCAACACTGTGATGAATAATATTGGCGAGAGCCCGTCTCCTTGTCTTAATACTGTTTGAATTTCAAATGGTTTACTAATTTCCCCTCTAAATACCCAGAAAAGTATCAGTCTAATAATTTTTTTTTTATCTACGACGTTTTCTGGAAGTATCCTATACAGTATAGATAATCTATTTGTTGGTTTTTCATGTAAAGACTTCACATTTTCTATGGATGTATTATGTAATGTTTCTTAAGAATGAAGAAGTTGGACTATTTTACTGGTTCGACTCTGGGTCATTGTTGCATCATCTCCTGAATCTGGTTTGTCATCATAACAAATAAAGGTGATTACTTTATGTTTTCTCTGCAATAGAGTCAGGATCCGAATTTGCATATAGTACAGGTCCCTTAATATGATCATGATGCAGTGTTAGCCAATTTATATTAATGATAACTCCGTCCTTTTCGAATTATTTGCATTCTGGTTTGATTTTTCTATGATGTATATTTCACTTCGAATATTTTTATGAATTTCCTGATTATATGCAGTATGTTAATGTATTATAAGTTGATTAAAGAAAACAATCTTCAATATAATTCAACGTAGGAAAACAGCTAACTCTTCGTTGCGTGGAGTAAAGAAAGACCTCACGTAACTTGAACTTAAATAAATGGATGGAAACAAGTAAGCAATAATTGGATTGGAGATTTTCAAGAACAGATCAACATCTGGCAAAATGGTAGCAGATAGTGGAAGGAACATCCTTAGAGAAGAGATAGAAAAACACAATTTTACCAAGTGGTTTATCGTTGTAATCGAAGTACGGCTATTTGTAATTTTTTTAGCAGTGTGGCCGTTATTTCGAAGTTTTAATTTGTTTTCATATTAAATTATAATTACTTCTTCTTCTTCTTGCATGGGTCTATAGCCCATCAATGAGCCTTGGCTTGCTCGCCACTCACCCGCCAGTCCTCCCTGTCCAGTGCAGCGGCCTTCCAGGTCCGGAAATTTAACAGACAAAATTATTAAAATTGTTTCAAACATTCGAGGCCAGTAATACTTTTTATTAAAAGTTTGTAAGGTATTTTTTATTTTTTACAATGATTAATTTTTTCAACGTGTTTGCCTGAAATAATGTAGTCCTCAGATCGTCTTTTGGAATAATATATAATATATAATATCTTTATATTTGGGTGATTTGTCTTTCCACATCTTTCATCAAGGTATAACGATATATCAATTAAATAGTTTTATATTACTTTATAATTTCACTGTTATCTCCTACGAATTATTTTTTGAACTTTTTTTTAGTTACAATAAAATAATCATGAGTTACAATGAAATAACCGTGGGTTGCAATTAAAATAACCATTACTTTCAATGACTGACCAAAGGTTACATGCTTCTTTGTTTCTGTATGGAGCAGAGGCGTGGACATTGACGGAAACACTAATGAAAAGGCTGGAGGCAATATACCGGCGCATTCTTAAATTATCGTTTACTAAACATACCAGGAAATTTATCGTGGATAGGGAAGGAGAAGGATATAGCATTAATAATTATTAAGAGGAAGATTGAATATCTTGGCGATCTAATAAGACATGGCAGACACCGACTACTACAGCTAACAGTCCAGGGAAGATACGAGTAGAGAGCAAACGCGGATCAGGATGAAGACATTCCTGGCTCCACAACTTACACCAATGACGTGGACTTGTCATAATTAATATCGCTGTGATGATTGCCAAACTTCAGTATGAAGCAGATTAGATTTAGTAATTAAATATCCATGAGTTACAAAATAACCGTTACTTTTAATAAAATTACCACGAGTTTAAATTAAAAAAAACTACGAGTTCCAATATAATAACGTGTTATTGTCTCAACTGTAAGTTTGTTATATTTTCCTAAATCAACAGCAATATTGTTGGTTTTTATAATCGTTAGATTTCATATTAGTTAAATTTAATAAACTATATTGTAAGTATTTTTTTCTTCAAAAAACTATAATTTTTATTATATAATTAGTTTACTTAAATTACAGCTACATTCAGAAAGAAATTATGACATTGAAGCATGACCTTGCTGAGTTATTATCAGCAGAAGGCTGCCGCGTAAAATAATTACGGGTGAATAAAAAAAGTCTTTTCAATTCAACAGAGATATTTCAATCTATAAATATAAAAATCTCATGTCACAATGTTTGTTTGGTCTAATCTCCGAAACTACTGGACCGATTTTAATGAAATTTCGCACAGATATGTAACATTGTCCAACCTAAAATATAGGCTATATTTTATTTTTATTAATGACCGCGATATTTTTATTGCAAAATTATATTTTTTTCTTACCTGCTATATTTTTGAAATGTTGTAAGGGCATGTCTGAGTAGTGTAAATCCAAATTTGCATTAAAAAAACGGATGGGAAAACTTTTGGTGGCGAAAAACCTGGAAGTTTTCGGAGTTATTTCAGTTTTGGGGCTGGATCTCCTAATCGGCGGGTTTTTGGAAAAAAACATAAGCAACCATTTTTAAAGTAGATTAACTTTGCTACAATTTGAGCCCTACCGCAGCTCTAGTAGATTCTGAGATCAGTCCCTATATGATAAATAACTTAAATCTTCTCTTGATAACGGTGAAATAGAACTGCATCCAAATACACAATCCACCAGATTACCATAAAATATCTCCACTGTTGTCCAGACAAAAAATGAATTAATTAGGAGTATCTTTCCGGATATTCTACATAATTACTTGGACCATAATTGGCTAAGTATGCATGCTATTTTGGCAGCGAAAAATGCTGATATTGACGAAATTAACTTTCAGAAACAACAGTTGTTACCAGGTTATATAATTTCTTTTAAATCTATTGATACTATTGTTGATGAAAACCAAGCTGTAATTTATCCAACTGAATTTTTAAATTCTCTCGATACACCAGGAATGCCACCATACAATCTTCGGCTGAAGACCGGTTCACTGATAATTTGAATTCACCTAAATTATGCAATGGTACACGTTTGGTCATCATCGAAAAGATCATCAGAAATATTATTGAAGCAGCCATTTAGACTGTAAAGTTTAAATGAGAAATCGTCCTGTCACCACGTATTCCAATGATACCGTCAGAATCCATAATACCCATCAGAAGACTTTAATTTCCTAAAGGCTTGGCTTTCGCTCTGACCATCAATAAGTCTCAAGGTCAGACAATGTTCATTTGCGGCTCGGACTTAATAAATACATGTTTTTCCCATGGGTTGCATGCTCACAAGTTGGTTAACTAACTAATCGATTTGTATTAGCAAAGGACAGATTAACAAAAAATATTGTGCATTGATTAGCGCTCAATTGAATTGAAATAAATAGTTATAATTTAAAATAATATTATTAGCCATAATTAAAAATCAACCATTATATACCTCAATCATTAAACTAATTTTACTATACTTAGAATTAAGATGAATAAAACATAAAATCAAAAATTTATTTAACTCATTTTTTTCATTCATTCATTGTTACTTTAAAATTCAAATTTTAATGTAATATTTTTTAAAATTATTATAACAGCCACAGCAATGTGTGGCCCAGTCAGCTAGTAAATAATATAGATAATAATCCAATTCTAAGAGGATCTTTAACGCTTAATAAACTTTAATAGAGTTAATTATTGTTATTATTTAAATAATTATCACCATTATTAATTTACTAAGTGCAGGTTCCAGAGATTATGTTAATGAATAAACCCTATAAAAACTACAATATTTTTCTATATGAATGTCCATTTTTAGATTTTCATTTATTTTCTCCTCTTGACTGGCTGTGATTTCGATAACTATTAAATTGTTTTTGGTATTGGTGCTTGGAAGTTATTAGGCATATAGATACTAGGTACATATTAAGTACAGAGATCCCTTGAACTCCTTCATCAATTTGAAGGCATATACATCATATAATGCTCAGTATGCTCATATAATGCATAATCATATACATCAGTAATGCTGTAGTAGATCCAGATCACACTGAGGCCTAATTTTCCAAAGACACAAGGAAAAAGCCAAGATTCAGTTGAGGAAAACTTACATCAAACAATTTTTTTTACAAGTAATAATCTTTTTAAGTGGCCACAGAATATTGAAAAGATTGATGTGTTTCAATAGTCACATTCTGTTATTCTCGTAAGATCAATTAGGTAAAATATTAATTACCCAATGATTACATCTTTACATCAAATTAATAAACCAGGTTTCATATAATATAGAAATTTTAGGCAACATTTTGGACTTGAGTAGTTTTTAACTTTTTTACAAAAAAAAAACCTGGCACAACAACAAAGGAGTTTGTTGCTGTGGGGCTAAAAATAGTTAATAATTAATGCTGTGACTTTTTGTTTTGTATTTATTTCACAAAAATTCATTTTGAAATGGTCTATCTGAATCACGAAAGGAAAGGAAAAAATGTTGTACAGTAAGAAGCTTTCTTCCTGGTAAAATGTAAAATCAAGAGTTCTATTATACTAATAGAGAGTACTATTTACTATATTATACTAATACCCTCACTCAATTTTCATTAGGGAGAGAATTTTAGTGATCTCCTAAAACTCTGCAATTCCATTTGTGCAATAAATTTGTGTTTGATTTGATTGTTATCAAGCACACAGTGTATGTATTGTGCGTAGATATAAATGCATTTAATGTGATTCATTAATATGTATTATTTGATTTAATCACTTTCAACACATGCACCTTTTATATAAAGGGTTCACATTGCATTTGAATGTGATGATAAAAAAAGATTCCTCATATTAATGAGTTAAACCTTTAATGTTATTAAAACGTAGAATATTATTTGTTTTGAAATGTTTTTTTTTTAATCAATAATACACCATTGACACTTTTTTTAATTTGAGTTCACAATGTATATCGTATGTACAATGTAGAGCAAATAGGTTTATCCATCTAAACTGGGGCTTGGTATCACAGTCTCTATGGTGATTGAAAAATGTAGGAATTAGCGATAAAAAAAAAAAATCAGAAAAAGTCAAATAAGTTGAATTTTTTGGACATGAACATGTTCTAGATTTATTTTTATTATTTATTATGTATTCCATACACAATAAAAAAAGGTTATGAATAGATGGTCAAAGGAGTCATAGAAGTTTGAAATTGATATAAATCTGATGAGTTATACTAATGTATTCTAATTTCCTATCTAGTATTTATTACAATGGAAATATTTTTAAAATAAATTTTTATGGTGAGAGTACTAGAATATGGTGAGAGTTTGAAGAGTACTACAAGAAAGGGAAATGCATTATGATAAATCCAATACTTCTAGCATATTTATATTTAAACAGCCAACAAAAATAAAAACAAAATGTCAATTAAGTTTGTTTTATTTTAAAAATAATTAACCTTTCTCCATCTTATTTACAAATCCAGAAGTCAATTCATGATTGATAGACGATTTACGTGCTCAATAATAATGCTACGCCCGCTAAGGTCCATTTGGCCGGTTTGGCCTTAGTTTTCAGATTGAAGGTCCAAACGAATGTTGGCCCTCTCTGCCTTGTCTTGTATACTGGACATTCGTAAATGTTCTTTGTATCCTGTTTATCCTGAGTAACTGCTTTGACATGGATCACTGGCATTGATGGAAATAAATCCTTAATGATGGCATCAGTCAGTACACCTGCGGTAATATCCCAGCGAGCTCCCTCACAGTACAGATTACTGATGTAAGCTCCTTCCCGTGGCGCTGCACTAAAATCAGTAATTTTATATAATTTATTGGAAAACTTTTAAAACTATTTTTCAAGCATATTACAATTAAAACCTCCAAACGTCAAAAATCATTATTCTATAATATTTATTATTCTATTTAAATTGTCCATTTAAAAAAAAAAAACCTTATGTCTGAGATACAAAACATTTTCACTAAGATTTAGTAGTGAAAATAATAGACTAATAACAAATAACAATTTAATTTTTAAAATTCAACAATAAATTAAGAGAAAAATATCAAAAATTTCAGAAATCTCAGATTTCTAAAAAAAATTCTGAAAATATCAAGGAAACTTAATCAAACATATATAAAAAGAATTCAATTTCAAAACCAATTATGGTGTAATTAAAATCATTACACCTCCACTATAAATAAGATTAATAAATATGTTAAAAATTCAAGTTTCTATTAAATTAGTAAGACAAATTAAAAAAAAAGGAACCATGAGAAAAGCACAAATAAAATACATTATAAATTACATGAAGATGATAAAGACATTAATAATATGGTAATTTTAAAGCATAATCAGTAAAGATAACAAAGAACAACCGATATTAATATGAAAAATCTATTTACAGAAAGTATGATCATTTTTATAGAAATGACAAAAGAAGACTTGACAAATCTTTGATGCGCAGTCATTGGGGCTTAAGTCAAAATTTTGAATTTTTCAGGAGAGCAACAGCAAAGTTCAAAACATGTAAAACCTAATTATTGATATTATTTTTAATTTTATTTTTATAAAACAATATAGTAGTAATTTACAAACAATATAGTAGTAATTCTATTTGAAGGATACATTTATTTCTTGTCTGATCATTCCTGATTCTGTATTATGGGCTTATTTTGACTTAAGCACTCATGACCTAAATAAGAAAGAAATAAACTTTGATGGCTTTAAGATAAACAAAAAAAAAAAATTAAAACATTAATGCAGAAGTCTAGCCAAATTATAATAAAATTTGGAAACCTGTAGAATTGGAAAGTCCTCCTAAAGCTCATGTAGCCTCAACAAAGAAGGTATTCTTAATGAGGCGGGGAACCTATTGGTTGAGCATGATCTTTGCTAAATCACCTCCCTGGACAATAGTTAGTCTAGAAACAGTGCAGTCCTGACCAAATACTGAACCCAAGATGATGACTCCCCAAAGACCTTCACAGGTTGTAGTCAATATATAATAAATGATAAAAGCAAGCTGTATTTTTTAAACTGTTGTTGTTGTACCCCTGCTGTTGTACTGCGCTAGAGATTACTTCATGCAAATAATAATGGTTAAATAACACTGATATACAGTGATAATCATAGGTAAAGAAAAATATTTAATTTAATAAACTGGAGGTGTAATGAGATGTTATTTGATATTTTTTAGATTAGATTTTATGAAAATGAACAATATACTATGAAACATCAAATAAAATAATAAAATAAAGATTTAAAAACATCAAAGCTTTTGACTGTTAATACACTTTCAGAATTGTATAATACATATCATTTAACATTTATTCATTTGATAATCATTTTTAATACATTTTGTATAGATATTTTGCTTAGATTTTTTTAAATACTTGAAATTTATACAAAAAGTTTTTACTAACGTCATTTCTTCTTTGATTTTTCTAGTGACGTCACATTGCAAACACATTTTGTCTAAAGGCCATTCATTTTTCCTCGCAGTACTCTGCATGATTGCAGTCAAAAATGACTGTGGGTTAAAGAACCCTCCAAGCCAAACAGTTGTAGGAAGCTATAACAGAATGTTTTATATATATCTAGTCTTAATTACTATACTACATTATATCTGATAAATCTTTGATTGTGTAATGTTTGTACTCGAGTTACTTTTAATTCAGCAGTTATAAATTGCAAACCTGAAAATCTCCAACCCAGATTTCAAGATCCTTGAGACGATTTGTTAAATCAGAGAACCAACCACTGAGGCCAAGTAGTGAAGGGTAAGCTTTATTAGCCCACGGAGTCGGCACTTTATCCATAAACAAGTTAAACTCTAATGTTTCCATCTCGCTACTGAATGTCAATTCTCCCTGTACAGAAAAAAATTTCAGTGAGTACTACAACAATTTCAGCCTATGAAGTATAACAACTAAATTTATACAATGATGTGCATGGTCAAATTAATATATTCTTCACATGTTGAAGTTTCAATAGATTAGATTTAATTTTAATAGCTTTAATTTTAATGAAATTTTAATAGTCGGACTATGACAGGAAATATAAATTATGATAAAAGTAGAAACACTAAAAAAAAATAAATGTATATATATATATATATATATATATATATATATATATATATATATATATATATATATATATATATATATAAGATTGTTACAATCAAGGTTATTTGGCTGTAATTTTTTTTTTTTTAGTTTTAATTAAAATATCAAATATATCCCAAAGATAGCCTCAATTCAACTTATTTATTTTCATTAACAGCTTTAGTAGAATTTTTTTTTACAAGAATAGATAAGAATAAAAAAGTTCCCCTTATAATAATAAGCATGTGGAAAAAACAAACATAATATAAATCAGGTCAAAAGGATACTTAATAAAAATCAGAAGGTATTTATATAACATCAAAAAAATATAAATTAAAACCAAAAATAAGTTCTTATATTAAACACTTAGAAACTAAAGAGAAAAAAAATAACAGCAAATACAATTAAAAAAGTTTCAAGAAAAGAGATTAAGAAGTTTTTTTTTTAAATTTTTTTAGAGAGAAACACACATTTTATTGAAATATTACAATCTGCCACTTGTGGGCAATAAGTAATAGTGGAGTTTGGTTCTAGCATTCGTAGAGTGAACATCGTGTCTTGCAAAAGTTTATTAAAAAGTGGATAAAAGTGAGTGTATGGTGAAAAAAATTGCAACAGTAATAAAATACAGTACCTGTGTTAATTCTACGTAATGGACGAGAATTTACACCGAGTGGATTAGCGGGAAAAAAATAAGGAGAAAAATTTAAACTGGAGCAACTGGCCACGAGCGGGAACCTGCAGGTAAACTACGTAGGCTAGTGAGTCATAATCCCACAGAGTATACAAACAATATCTTAATTCCTGAAAGATAGAATATAAATGTCTAGCCATAACAAACCCTAACCAAAACAATTACAACGAAATAAAAATAACAAACATTCAATAAACCAAGACAAAATAAGGTTTTCTCTTAACAGAATAAAATAAATGCCAAAATCAATTAAAAATTATACAGTGGAAGGGAAAGAATTGTCAACGCCAATACAAAAAAAAGAAAGGGTCAAGAGAAGTCGATCGTCGCCGGAAGTTTTAGTGAGTACTAAAATAAGTCGGACAGAAGATACAGTGTCATCAGAAATGGGAGAAGAAATTAATAGAATGGATTATGGAGAAATGATGAAACAATTTTCAGCGATGATAGACTCAAAGGGACTGGCGACAAAAAAAGATATATCAGAGCTCTTCACAGAAATTAAAAAACTAAAAGACGAAAATTTAATTTTGAAGAACGAACTGGAGAAAATGAAGACCAAAAATCAAGAAAATGATAAGAGGCTAGAAGCAATAGAAAACCAGTTGAGAAGAAACAATTTAATATTTAAAGGATTTGACGGAAAAGAAAATGTTGAAGAAATAACAACCTTTTGTAAAGAAGTGCTGAATGTTGAAGTGGAAGGGAAGATAGAGGACACCTTTACAGTAGGAAAGGAAGACAAAGGACGTACGGCTAAGAAGGTAATGTTTACCACCAGTAGAGTAGTTACAGACATACTAAGGAATACGAGGAAACTAAAGGGGACTGGCTTTTACATAGATAGGGATTACACCTGGAAAGTAAGAAATAGAAGAAACAGGATGTTCTGGATCAAAAAAGAAATTATGAGAAAGGGTGGACATTTAAAATGCCTGGTCAGAAAGGACACTCTGATTCTGAATGGGAAGGAATATCAGTGGGATGATGAAAGTGGTGTTTCGGGAGGAGAAGAAGACATTAACTACTTGAGGGGTCTACTGGGAGAAGAACTGTGGTCGCGCTGCTGTACGCCAGGGGTCCAGGCCAATCAACCAGCGAAGAACGAAGAGGTGAAGATACCACTTAGTAAATAGGAATATTCCGTCTGCCGGGTAAACTCTAATTTGGCTACAAGACTGTATGAATCTAATAAAACGATTAAATTATTAGGGTACAATATAGCAGGGATAAAAAATAAGATAGATAATGTTGCTTTTTTCAATTTTGTATGTAAGTATGACATATTTTGCCTGTTTGAAACCCATTTAGAAATTGATAATTGTAACGTGCACATTGAGAATTATTTTGTTGATTACTGTCTGTACTGCGAGCCAGCCAGCAGAACTAGTAAGTATGGTAGAGCTAGCGGTGGTAAAATATTCGGATATAAAAAATGGTTAAAGGAGGAAAAATTATGTAAATATGTAACGGTAGAAAATCAGACTCTAATACAGTTAGAAACGGGAAAGGAATCAGTACACATTGTTCCACTATATATTAATGCTAGGTATTGGGTAGAAGAATTTGAAAGGCTACAAAATTTAATTTTTAGTAAGGATAAACTACAATACCTGTTGGTAGGGGATGTAAATGCGAGGATAGGAGAAAGGCAGACTACATATTGGGAAGATAATAACCGAGAAGGAGAATTGGTAAAGAATAGGAAATCAAAAGACAAGAAAGTAAGTAAGCAAGGAAGAAAACTCTTGGAACTGTGCGATGATAATGGGCTAATTATACTTAATGGTAGATCAGAGGGGGACAGAGAGGGAGAATTTACATACATCAGTAATGCCGGTTGTTCCACAATAGATTTAGGTATAATTTCAATAGGGGTTAAAGAAATAGTAAAGGGTTTTGAAGTAGAAAAACAAATATTTTCGGACCACATGCCTCTAGTCATAAGCATTGGAATAAAAATGGCGATAAAGGATGAACAATGCTGTCAGCTAATCCCGAAAATGATTTGGCATAAAGAGAGGTCAGCGGAGTATAGGGAAAAGATAGAAAAAGAAACAGATGCATTTTTGAAAGAAAGAAAGCTAATAGGGCTGGCAGACTTTGAGAAGATGAAGGAGCTAATTAAAAAATGCTATGTAATAAGAAGTAGGGGTGACTTTAAGATTAATAAAAAACAACCTTGGTATGACTATGAGTGTCATAATAAGAGGAAAAGAATATTTAAACTATTGAACTTGTACAGAAATACAAACTCCCACTTGATCAGAAAGGCATATTTAAATAATGTAAAAAATTATAAGGAACTCTGTAAAGGGAAAAAAGAAAACTACTTCAGGGAGATAGGTGACAAGTTCGAGAGGGCGAGGGATTCCAAGGATTTCTGGGACTTGACTAACAAATTTAAGCAAAAAAACTACTTCCGTATTGGAAATATTCAACCACTAAAATGGAAAGAGCATTTTAAAAAACAGTATAACCTTCATCTTTGTACTGAACTTTTCTCATATGCGGCTCCTTGGGTAAAGGATGGGTATTTAGATAATCATTTCAGTTATGATGAAGTGGTCGCAGCCATAAATAAGTTAAAAGACAATAAAGCACCTGGGCTTGACCGAATACCAAGTGAATTTTATAAAAATTCTCCTGAATGCTTTACGAAAGCTCTACTGCAGCTGTTCAATTTCTGTTTTGATGAAGGTAAAGTTCCAGAGAGTTTCGGAAAATCAATCATCTTCCCTCTCCATAAAAAAGGTGAGCTTGGCGAAGTGACAAATTACAGGGGTATTTCTTTTTTAGATTCCATTTCGAAGATATATTCTGGGATGCTAGCAGTAAGACTTACAAACTGGTTGGAAGAAAGCAATGTATTGATAGAAGGCCAAGCAGGTTTCAGAAAGGGCCGCTCAGTTGTTGACAATTTGTTTATTTTAAGCAATTTAATAGAGTACATGTGGCATTTAGGGAAAAATAAAATCTATTGTTTTTTTGTCGACTTCAAGGCAGCGTTTGACTCTGTGGACAGGAATGCGTTAATTTACAAAATGTACGAAATGGGTTTGTCAACTAAGTTCACTAACGCTATAAAAAGTCTTTACGAAAACACGGAGGCAGTGGTCTGGACAAAAGATGGAGTTACGGAGTCATTCAAGACGGGGATGGGGGTCAAGCAGGGATGTGTACTGAGTCCATACCTGTTTACTCTTTTCATAAATGATTTAGCGGAGAATCTCGGGGGAGGAGTCATAGTGGGGCATAAGAAAGTGAATATGTTGGCTTATGCTGACGATATTGTCCTAATATCAGATAATCCGGTTGGTTTGCAGTACATGATAGGCAATTTAGAAATCTATTGTAAAAGATGGAATTTGTTTGTAAATCTGGACAAATCAAAAATTATAGTATTTAAGAAGAATAATAGAGGCAAAATGTGTACAAAAAAAGAGAAATGGTTCCTAAATAATGAGCAAATTGAATGTGTGAAATCATACAAATATCTAGGGGTGGTGATGTGCAATAACTTAAAAATGAAATATGACATTAAAGAAAAAGTAAGTAAGGCAAAAGTTGGGATTAATATGATGTGGAGAGAACTGTTCAAAAATCCAGAAGTGCCATTAGAGTCAAAATTTAAAGTATTTGAGTCAACAATTAAAAATGTCATAACCTATGGATGTCAAGTTTGGGGCCACAAATATTTTGAGGAAATAGAAAAAGTTGAAAGGTATTTCATTAAAAAAATTTTTAAATTACCGGTTAATACCCCAAATTACTTTGTGTACTTAGAAATGAATAGAAAATTAATACACATGTACACGCTAAAAATGCAATCCAATTATATTTTAAAAATACTAGATTATAAAGAAAATAGGCTATGTACAGTTATAGCAAGAGAAATAATAAAACAAAACATATCATGGTTTAAAGAGTGGGGGGAAATTGCAAAAAAAATAAATTATAGACTGGATTTAACTTTAAACTCCGTGGATACTTGGGAGGGAGAAATGTTCAAAATGTTGGAGCTGTACAAAGATTATTTTATCCAAGTTTGCCATGCAAAAGCAGCAGAGGGCACACACCACGGCCTCTATAGCTCATTAAATAAAACAATAGATTACCATAGACATTTTAAAGCAACAAAAAAAATGAGCGTAGTTATGAAGTGTAGAGGGGAACTTCTGAATCTAAATTACAAACCATTTGAAATTGATTCGCAAAATATACAGCTATGCTCACTGTGTAATCTGAAAGAAATTGAAAACAGTTTTCACTTCCTGGCAGTGTGTCCCGTCTTAAAATTGTATAGAAAAAAATTCTTAAAATATGAGCTGATATCAAAACAAAAATTAATAGATATTCTGAATGGAGAGAATTTTATAGGTTTATATAATTTTGTAAGTAATGCAGGTCGTTATAGACATTTTTTAATTTCAGAATTTAATTATTAATGTCAAAAAGAAATTTGATTTATTTTTTGGTTTTCTTGTTGTTTAGTAGTTTAATCAAACTCCCGGCAGACGGTATAAGTACCATGCTGAGGTTGCTAATGTGAAAAATAAAATTAAAAAAGAACAGTTGTAAATAATTTAATAAAGAGCATTTTATATCTATATCTATCTATCTATCTATCTAATAGTGCTAAACAGCTTACAATCATTTCATAAAACAAATAAAAAATGAAATAAAATAAAATAAATAAATGAATGTAATAAAAATATATACATGCGGTTAAAAATAATGCAAAAAAGATAATAAAAATAAAATCTAATTACACTATTTACAATTTGCCTGGGGTTCCCCAACTAAGCTTCTTCCGCAGAAATGAGGGTAAAGCAAGAGTCCGGAAGGCCTCTGCCCCCTTTCCCAGCTGCATCACTGGCATTAAACGCCAATGGAAGCTGGTCAAGGGCGCATGACACACACACAGGTCATGAGAGGAGAATCTGGCTAGTGCCAGTACTCCAAATAACAATATTACAACAGGTCTCGGGGCCATTGATGGTTTAGTCGGCGGGGTGGGTTATATGGATTTGTGGAACTGGATAGTGACTGAGCCAGGGGATTGGGATAACAGGCAAGGTTTTCGTGAAAGTTTGAAAATTCAGTTGGGATGAGGTCAAGGACGAAAGGAATGTTGAGATCATTATGGAGGGTTTTGTAGGAGACATAGTAAGGTGCATGGACTATAGTTCTCAGGACTTTGGATTGAAAGGATTGAATGCGCCTGATATTTGATTTTTTTGCGGTCCCCCACAGTTCCAGTCCATAGGTCCAAATAGGTTTGATAATCGTCTTGTATATTAAAAGTTTATTGTCTATTGAAAGATGGGCCTACATAGTAATCTGTATAGATGGCGGAATCGTTTGTTAAGTTCTTGTCTTTTGATTCTGGTATGAGGGTACTTGGAAGAAGCGATCAGAAAGGTAGGATCGAAGGACTAGGAATAAGGATTGAGGTAACTGGGTTTTGAGCTTGAACAGCAAGCCGACATGCCATACCCGGTCGAAAGCTTGCGCTATGTCCAGAAATGCGCCTGTGCAGCAGAGGATATGTAATCTAAAACTCGGAGACCCTGCTGGACCAATGGTCCGACAGATCAACGGTGTCGGATACAAGCTGGTGAAATAGGTGCCAGTCAACTGGTCCCCTAATAAATGACGGCGGAGGAAGTTTGGATATTGGGGCTATAGAAAGGGTAAGGATCAAAGGACTGTGATCTGGGGAGAGTTCATCAAAGCGCTCTATAGAGTAGTTTAGGGGAACTAAGCCAGCATGAATGAAAAAGTCGAGGAGATCAGGATTTCTGTTTGGATCAGTGGGCCAATATGTAGGGGAGCTGGGAGAAATAAAACTGGCATTGTGGGAATTAAGGGCACACAAAAGCATGCGGCCTCGGGAATTAGTAGTTCTTAAGCCCCATTGTTGATGTTTTTCATTAAAGTCTGCACCTAAAAGGAAATGGATCCCTAAGGAGTTCAGGAGAGAGCTGATTTGGGAATTGGAGATGGATTTATTAGATGGGCAGTACACCGATGCTAATGTGATGGGAAAGGAAAAGGTTTTGATTGTAACAGCTGTAGCCTGAACGAGATCGTTTGAAGGTAGGGGAAATGAGTGTTGGGAGAGGGATTGATGGACTAGGACAGCAGTACCATTGTGAGATTTTCCATCAGGATGGTCAGTCGGGTAGGTTTGGTACTGTGTTATGTTGAGCTGCCGTTAACTGGTCAGTCTAGTTTCTGTAATTATGGGTACATTAATTTTTTTATCATATAACAATGTTGTTAGTTCATCAGTGTGGTTTCGAATACCGTTCGCATTCCAAAGGAGAATAGATAAGGTGGGTGTCATTTAAGGATGTTGTTAGACAAGATTTGTTAGAAGTGATATTAGTGGTGTGACCATGGATTTGAACTCAGAGAGGAATGATGTGAGAAGTGTCATGAGATCAGTAGCATTTGAAGGAGGGGGGATCTGAGGGATTTGATCCGGGGTGTTTGGATTTTGATTCATGGAATATTGTGGTTGTTGGGTCTGGTTTTGTTGTAGTAAAGGGTTGATTTGTGGTTATGGGAGATGTTTTGGGGGTTCGGGCTGCAGCGTGGCCCCGAGACTACTTGTTTGTTGACCACCTGACATTTCGCCATAGGATACAGTTCCATCTACAATTTTAGAAGGCTGTCTTCTTGACGTTCTCGCTTCGTCGCTGGGCCGACGTGCTGTCAGAACGCGTGATTTTATATTTTGTAGGTTTGACAACCTTTGTAATTTGCTGGGTGTCCTTGAAGACGTAAAGCGCAGACAGCAGGTGTTTCTCGTGGCTCTTCATTTTATGCGGCTTTCCAAATTTGACGCACCTTGGAGTATGGTGGCAGTAGTGCCTAGCGTGACTGTATGCTTGATAGTTATGACATTGCACTATGTCTTCCTTTGAGTAAAGTTTTTCGATCTGAACCTGGGTATAATATAGTTTGTTAACCTCATAGATTTTTTCGACTCCGGGTGTTGGTTCCAAGTCTATGAAAAAAAGAGGCAGTGGAATTTTGTTGCCTGGGTCAGGGTGCCCAGTATTTTTCTTGTAGACATTTGTTATTTACCTTGAATCCCATGGCGGTGAGCTCTTCTTCTATGACGTCAGCAGGGGTGGTGGGATGCAATTTCCTCACTAACACTCTGATGGATCTTTCCTCCTTTAATTGGTAGGTGTGGTAATCTGCTTTGGTCTCCGTTAAATATTTCACTACTTGCCAGTATTTCTCGGGCGTGTCTGGTTGGATCTTTGTGTCACTTGTCTTACTAATGCAATAGTAATTACCACAGCCTACTGCCTTGTTCAATTGGGTGCATAGAACTTTGAAGTTTTTTATAATTCGTACAAATATTGGTGGTGGTCTATGTACTTTAGGGACCGATGAGGACTCTATTGCTTCACTAGGGAGATTTGTCAGGGGCTGAAAGCTGTTGGGTGAATAGAACGGTGAGTCTTCAACCAACTCAGTAGATGACTATGACTGAGTATTTTGATTTAATGGTCCTGCCTTAGGTTCTATATTTTCATTGGGAGTCGTAGGAGTTGTATCAGCTTTTCGCTTTCTATTAGGTTTAGGTTTAGTGGGGTTATTTCTAGAGGTTGATTCAAATGATTGGCTTCTTTTGGCTTTTCCTTTTTTATCGGCTCTACAAGACAAAACTTGGTGGTGGAAATTCATATTTGTTATATTATATTAACAGGAGCTTAGCTGAGGGTGGGGTGGACCTACTGCAACTTACACACGAGATAACGAACTCCTGCCTCATGAAATCACTTAGTTTTCATATTACTAAAGTCAAGTTATAAGTCAGAAATTCACATTTCACTTTAAGACACATTTCATATTAATAAGTAAATGCCATTATTTACTTATGATTGACTTTAGTGAATAATAGAATCGAGCGGAAAAATATTTTAATACTTAGAGATAAATGATCAGTGTAAACATCTCATGTTAATTTACATAAATAGGAACAAGGTTTCAATGTACATGATGCAACTTAAAAACCGACATGTTTAAATAATAATTCATGGCTCTTATGACATTTTCATACAATCCAGTAAATATCAGAATTGGATCCAAACCCAATTTTGCTTATGCAGAAAGTATCCATTCATAAAATATGAATATATATTAGAATAGAAAAGTAAATTTATCCTGAGACTAAGTCCCTTTAATAAGGTGATTGAAAAACTACTTAATGGGTTTAACCATGAATACAACACCAAGTTGGCATTAATCTAGCATTATATTATTGTCAAAATTACCTTAAGCCCAAGGCGCAATTCGTCCAAAGATCTTTTTATTTCTCTCATAAGGATATTCATTCGCTCGCACTCTTGGAAAGCTACAATGGTGTACGGACTCCGATCTTCAACTCTAGCCATCATATCTGCAATATTGAAAGGTTCTGGCACCCTATCGAGTATGTCGGACAACAGCAAACCAACCTAGTAGTAATTTCAAAAAGTATAATATTCCATTAAAAAATCTACGGCATTAACAAAATATTATTCCTTTTTGATACCTTTTCCTCACGGGTCTGTCCTCCAGATGCAGCAGCCCCCGATTCCCTCGGCTGCAATTCTAGAATCATTTGGAACAAGTTTTCAGACTGCGTTGTCAGGAAACCTATTTCAGCGTTCGGATGAAGACCGTACAGTACAGGGCTTTCTTGAGGTAGCATCGCGTCAATGTACATGTGATATCCTGGATAGTCTGAGTTAGGAGGTGCTGGGAACTGTGGTGCGTAATATAGCTCTGCCTCTACCTAATGGGATAATTAGAAATCAGGTAGTGTAAAATAATAGTCCAGGATCCATGGTCCATTTTTGCACTTGATTAGTATCAAGCTAAATCTTCGTGAATAGCTTTGTTTCAATAAGACGCCCAACAATTTCCTGTGCGAAAATTCTTGATTGTGGTAGCTAACAGAGGTACCAAGGATAAAATATGTCAATTTGATGATTCTCAAAAATTTATCACTAACTGGGTATTTTTTTGTTAAATCTCAAGATAATTATCTAAATTATTTGCAAAAATATTTGTCCTACAAAATGTATGGTTTGATCAAAGAGTCCCCTCCTTCCAACGTGTATCAATAAGGAGGTCATAAAAACTGATTACTAACCAGCTGTTTATTTTTTACTTCTTCTTTTTTGACTTTGTTATCGATACATATTGGAAGGAGGGGACTCTTTGATCAAACCATACATTTTGTAGGACAAATATTTTTTCAAATAATTTAGATAATTATCTTGAGATTTAACAACAAAAAAAACAGTTAGTAATAAATTTTTGAGAATCATCAAACATCATTTTTTATCCATGGTACCTCTCTGTTAGCTACCACAATCGAGAATTTTCGCACAGGAAATTGTTGGGCGTCTTATCGAAACAAAGCTATTCACGAAGATTCAGCTTGATACTAATCAAGTGCAAAAATGGACCATGGATCCTGGACTATAATATAGAAATAGGAATTTTGTTTCATTAAAAAATAAATAAGTATGAGAGATGAAAATTTCATAAAGTTATTTCAAAAATAGATTATGTAAGGCAATTAATGATATATATGACCAGGGTGTAAACAATTGGAAGTATACATGAGTGTTATAATTTCTGTTTGTGTGTACACGTGCTTATATGTGTTTATGTTTAAATGAATATAAATACCAAGGGTGAAGTATAAAAGATTGGCTTCTTTCATTTCTCTACCAAATGGTATTTGAAATTTTGGCACCAATTGTAATATGGTTCTCGTTCTCTTCCTATCCATCATATAAAAATTTAGTAATATAAACCCTAATTGGATTGATAATAATCTAATTTAAAACAATCAATCAATGGATTACAGTTACAAAGAATCAATCATTTTTTGCCAGCCACTCCATTAGCATTTACTAATGGGAAATTCCTTTTACATTAGTATTGTAGCATTGATATTTTTTATCTAATAAAAATCTTCCTTCACTATTATCCTGAAATCTTCATAATATTATCTTCCTGCATAATATTTATCTGATACAATTATTTTATGATGCTCTCTGAATAATCGGAGTAAATCCCACCAAAGTTATATACGAGTTCATGTGGTAACTATAAAAGAAGCTACAGAAAAGAACTTAGAAAGGTGCAAGTGTAACAATCTAATGTGCTTCTTCCTGAAAAAGATGATTGACAAACCTACCAGGTCTGGGCACATATATTCCTCGAGATAAGTTCTACATAGCCTCCGATCCCAATCGTCTGTGATATGGCCGCCATACATGATTTCCCCAAACAGATACCTCAAATCTTCCCAAGGTATCTTAGCATTGTTTTCAAGGTAATTATATAAAACTTGAACACTGATTGTCAGGTCACCTACAGATGGCGTATTCATCAGAACCATATAAATCAAGAAAAATTACCGTCAAATATTAATATAAAACTATGGAAGTTATTAAATATAATATTTACTATGTTACCGCAATATATTTTTTTACTTATGAAATTTGTGTAAATGAACTTTTATTGAAAACATTAATAGGAATAAAAAAGGAAGGGTAATAATGAAACACTATTATTTTTCAATTGTTTATATTATTTAGATTAAGAAGAATGAAAAGAAATTTTCATCCTTATTTTGAACTTACTAGCATATTTATACTTGTCATGATGACGCACAATTAAGAAGAATGAGAAAGTTCAAGATTTATCTGAGAAGCATCATTAATCAGCTTCTTAAGAAGGACAATCAAACTCCGTGCAAAGAATATACATTAATCACCAGCAAGGTATTAATAGCATAATAAGGCTACATATTACTTAATGAATAATTCATGAGTAGCGAGGGGATGGTTGACTGGAAGATAGACGTAAGGAAGAAAATAGTTGGGGGTGCAGTCAAATAAAAAGACTAAATAAGTGGTTACTTATTTAATTACGTGTAATTATTTAGTCTTTTTATTTGACTGCACCCCCAACTATTTTCTTCCTTAATGAATAATTGTTTAGTTTCAAACAAAAGCACCGGTTTTGAAAGTATACTTTAAAAAATCTTCTCTGTGATTTATGTTAATTTTGAAGGAGAAGTAATACAACAAAAACCGTATAAAAACAAACAGATAACTCACCGACATTAAACGGATAAGACCTATTCCAGCCTTGGGGACCAAACTTTCTCCTCTCGGCAACAACAGCATGGAAATAGCAAAGTGAGAAAAGAATTGCCTTGAATTCAGCCTCTTTAGAACACATCTCCAATGTTGCCTGGTTAAAATTATCCAACGCTTTGTGTAAATTTGCCATCATACCAGTTGGAGGTTCATTGGTAATTTTGATAGAAGACTCAAGGACACCCTAAAATAAATAAATACATAAAAGCTTTCATACAGCTTTCAGTGTCACAGAAAATAATTTCTTAAATATATTTCATAGATGATCTTTGGGTCAGTGAGATACTTAAAAATCACAAATATGATAAATAATACTGTTGCTTTTTTTACAATTTGTCTTCTACGTTTAATCCAAAGTATCACACTATTCATTATCAAGTTAATATTCAGTGTAAAAAAAAATATATTAGGCTTTTCTATAAAAATATATTAGGTGTTTCACCTGTGGTATGCGGTGGAGCGAGGGATCAGGAGCTGGCTCACTGCTAAGAAATAGCTTGAAGTTTTTGTGTGGATTGATCTGAGCGGCCTCCATCTTCTTGTCAAGGGTTGGCAACCATCTCGTAACCAAATGGATATTCTAACAATTACAAAAAATTAAACCTCAAAATAGTTGCATTAAGTATAAAGGGTATTTATTTAACATCACTTTATGCTGCTATGGCCTGTTGGGCATTGGTACAGTGGGAGTCATAAATTACACCAATCCAGGTTTAATTAGGATATGGATCTTTAATGAGTTCCTGACACCGTACAAGCTCGGGACCCCCTAATATATGTCCTTTCTGAAGGACAGCATAATAATAATAATAGGCTTCATTTTTTCCCCCCTCTTTCTTCTATGTACATTTACAAAATAATAAGTTCCAAACTACAAATACTAGTACAGAATACTGGAACAAATTGGGAGAGGCTTATGCCCAAAGAAGGTCCTTTTTTTCTTTTCATTAAAGTACAGCATAACCAAGGATTTTTCGCTGCGAACCCTCAATCTTGGGCATAAAAGGTAGTAGTTATGCTAACCATAACACCACAGAGATACCTTGAGTATTAAGGGCAAACTTCATTAAAGACAAAATGAGATAATGTGGGATATTCATTTACATTCTGGAATTATTCACTTATCCAGTGATGATTCAATTACACAAATGAACAACTTATTAAATTAAAATTAACTACTTATTCACCACGATCCAATTATATAAATGTTTTTGTAGACATAAACAAACTTAATTGGAATAACATTATAACATTATTATAAATTTTTTGGGATTACAAGTAAAATACACTAAAAAAAAAAAGTAAAAAAAAATTATTTTGAAAAAACGTTGATGAAAATGCTAGATAAATTAGTGTGAGAATATCATTTTATTACAAAAAACCGGTAAACGAAGAAATAAAGTTAAATTAAAAATGTTAATAATGCGGACAATTTTGAATTTTACCAAGATAAAAGTTCTCACACTTCCTGTAAGGATGTAAGATGTTTAAGAGCTATTAAAAAGAATACATTATCTGATCATATATTGATTGGCTCAACAGCACCAGGCTGAGATGAATAAGGGAAACGATTATATCTAAGAAAAGCTTTTATACAAAAATATTATTATAGAGTTATAACCCTATCTGTTACCTGAAGAATGACCCAATGACCATATTTAGAGCCCATCTCCATAGCATTTTCAGCAACCGACTCTTGGCCTTGTCCTAGTGATACATTATGGAAATTTCTCCTGTCTGTAGTGAATCCCAAACGTTTGCCGACTCTTTCAACATCCTATTTTAAAAATATAAAAAGCTATATTTTAACCTTTTATAATAATAAGATATTTGGTAAAATTACAGAAAATTAAGAGATTTCTTAAATCATAGATTTAAACATAAAATCGAATATTTTTTAAAATTCTATTACTAGAATATTTTTATAGTAAATAATAGAAGTGATGTACCTGTTGATATACATGAATTGATTTACTCTTTATACCTTTAAAGCATATTTCAGAAGAAGACAATTAAAGAGTACCTTAAATGACTTAAAAATAATATTAAAGTTTATTACATCACAGGTTTATATAAATGAAAAAAAAAACCCTGTACCACTACAACCCGTGAAAGGTCTTGTACATGGAAGAGACTGTACTGTTTCTTGGACAATGTCTGTGCAGGGAGTTGATTTGTCCTAGGTCATGCTCAACTGCCAGATTTTTCCCCTAATTTTGGGTACCCATTTTATAGAGGCTGGGTGAGCCCCAGATCCCCATGGGATCCATCTCTAACTGCCAACAGATTAAATAAAAGTCTTGCTAGTGAGCAGAATTTGAATGCAGGACCTTTGGATTGGCAACTCAATGCTCTACCACTGAGCCACTCCGCTCCCCAGGTTTATATATAAATTGTCTTAATTTTCTTAACTAGTAATTAAAACAATGTTAGTAAGAAAAAGTGACAGGAAAACTATTCCTGAATGAAAGATTATTGAAAGGCTTCAGGTATTTGGTATGACTTCAACTGTCAAGGTAACTCCTGTAGCGAAACTGGGCTTGATAGCTGCTAGTAATTAGCGACTACTACCAGGTTGACTGCAACAGTTAGACAACTAACATACCTTATGTGCTAGTCAATCTAACCTAATGTTTTATTAGCTTGAACATTATTAAATTGTTTGTATGCAATATTTTGATATTTAATTCATAGGAGAGAAATAAATACTAAAGAATCACTTTTTTTGGCCTTTTTTATAGTTTCTAGATTTTTTCACTTTTTAAAATACAATTAAGAAATCAGGTGTTCTTTGAATATTGTAGTGATACCAGAACTTTACGGTTCTGTTTTCTTTATATTTCAACCAGAAATTTGTTCAATCTAGAGCTGGAATAAATTTATGGCTCAAAATTCATTTTTAATTTCCGAAAAAACTAGAGATGTCCTTTCAAATATCAAATAAAGACAGACACATATTACTTACTACAATGGGATTTAAGATTTTTCATATTTGCAGCTACATTATTTAGAGCATAATTGTCTATGTATTTTCATATTTTTTTTTTCAATTTAGTTTTAATTCTTAGAAATGCACCATTTATTTCATATTTTGTTCCTCTCAACCTTTTATACTCTACTTATTCTCCTGACTGAACAATTTAGGTTCATGTTCACTTTGCATAGTGCACATCTATGCTTAACAGTCTGTTTATTTTTATTCTTACCTACATTTTGGAAGATAAAAACATCTGTAAAGTTAATATTATTGGTCGCATAACGAGGAGGTATAAGTATTTTATAACCCTGTTTTTATTCAATCTAACTTTTCCAAGTTGTAGTCTCCTTAGATTCACAATATCAAATCAATTCATTCAGTAAAGCAAGAGAACTTGCTTACAAGAATTTACAATAATTACCACAAGTAATAACTTTTAAAACTAAGAGAAAACAAATCACTTTGGTTTCAACATAAACCGAATTCAAAATCCTCAGAATCAAATTCAGATTTCATGACTTTATTTAATAAATGTGAAATTTGAATTATCATTTAAATAATCAATTTAATAGATTTAGTTTTAAAACTTAAAATTGTATTATTAAAAGATTTAAAATTTTAAATAATTCTCACTCTGGTAGGATCAACACCAGGAGATAATATGAAGAAACAAGGCATGGTTGGAGTCATTTCCTCAAATGATTTTTCAAACTCAACTGTCCTCGCATGCGTAAACTTAGGACCTAACACTTCCTCAATGAAACACCTAATGAAATAAATATCATATTTATTTATTATTCACTAAAAGGTTTTAAACTATTACAAAATATTAATTGTTTAAACATTTTATATAATTTAAATACATACTTTTTAAAAATCTTTCTTATCTAAAAAAAAAATGATGAAAAATAAGAAAATATATATCCTGCATCTCTTTAAAAACCATGATTCAGAAGTAAAAACATTATGGTTTTACAGTAAAAAGTAAAGCAATCTATGAGCACATATAAGCGTTTGTTGAAAGTCACAAACAAAGATTATGGAAGCATATATGCATTTTTCAATTTTTTCTTACCTTTTAGGTAATAATTACATGAAATAAAAAATGTGATTATTTTTTGTGAGACAGATATACGTATAATTTTGGCTATGCCATTAAAGAAATATAGAGCATGAAACATTCATGTTTATAGGAAAGAATTAAAACTAAGTCAAAATATTTAACGATTCAAATTAGCTAAAATATCCTGATATTTTTTATAAATTTTATGGTAGATATTATTGATACAATTGGCGTAGGGAGTTGGCGGCCCCATCACCCAGCCATCTGACTGCAAGTAGCCACTGGCCCTCCTGGTTGGGGGAAAAGTAAGGTCAACCTTTCTTCAGAGGGGAGATAAATATTCAGGAAACCAGATGTCCGGAGGATACGGGTCCTCCATCGCTGGACTAATAACCCACATGGTAGAAAATCTATTGAAAGTAAACTAAATAGCCTCCAGGCTCCTCAACGCAAGAAATGGCATAAGAGGAAGTAAAAGAAACACAATCATTATTGATCGAGAAACACAAAGATTATTGATACTGTTACGGTCAGAGAGGGAAGAAGGACCGGCTGGGAGGATAAGACAAACAATGGGATTAAGCGGAAGGGATTATAGAATGGCGTAGATCCTTCTGGGTCGGTCTAGGTGGTCCTTGTCCTTCCGAGAATTGTCCCACCCCGACCTACCTTGCCTATATAAAAAGGCGAGCTGTTCGGCCGGCCCGGAGTCAGTAATAAGCCCAGTCAGTAATAAGACCAGTGAGTAATAAGCCAGTAGTAATAAGCAGTCGTTAACTAGTGGCAGTGTGTGTGAGTTAGTTAGTATTAATATCAGTCTGTAATAAGTGCTTAGTGAGCAACAGTGACAATTAGTGGCCGTGTAATAAGTGTAATAAACTGTGTGGCAGTTTGTCATATTTGGAGAGTCTTACGGTCGGTGGACTTTAGTTAGCGAACTGTAAGTGTTAATTTGTAATTGTAAACTATAGTGTAATATTATTGTATTTGTACAAATTTATATAAATAGTTTAGTTACTTAGTATAAACAATATCTTATATTATTTGTATATTATCTTAGAAATTAGATAACATTTAGTAGAATATTATTATTGTAAATTGATATTAGTTTAATAATTTAACTGTTTTAAATAATCTCATTGTATTCTTTCTAATTTGTTAATAAATATTAGATTCATGAATTAAGTAATAGTTTAGTCCATTTTACACCTAGTAGCCCGTAACAATACATTGTTTGTAATCACCCAAGACCCTAAATGGCTGCGAATGCACTCCGTTTTTTTTTTTACTATTTTTATTTTGTAAAAATTTAAGCTTTAATTAGCTATTTACTCTGATTGCGGCTTGAAAACAACATTCTGTTATTGTAATATCTGGCACAAAAGAAATATTATGGTAATTTATATGTTGTGCTTGGAACATTTACTGAAGCAATATAGCTGGCACTAGTGAACAGTTTTCAATCCACAGCAATGGTAAGCGCTAAGAGCTCTCAGTCTCTCATGACCACATTGGACGACTTCGGACTGTAAGGGTTAAACTGAGAATTCTGGAATATGGAAAGGATATCAAAACATGTTATGACATTATGTAAAATTTGAGTCATAATTGTCTTTATTTCACTTTGTTTCAAAACATTGTGTGTATTTTTACATCTCTGACCTAGAGCCTACTTTTTAATTTATCAAAAAAAAAAAATCACATTATAATAATTCTGCAGCCCATCAGTTAATAGGGAATAGTTAGTACGAACTAGCCTAGGCAGGTCTACAGGTCTACAGTTGACCGACACTAATAGAAAAAAAGAAATACATCATAGCATACCTGGTTGCATAGGTCATTCGGTCCGGTCGCAGTGATCTCATTATACATAAGCGCTGAAATACAGTTTTGTTTTTCCAATCTTGAGGCAATTTATCCCTTTCAGGATTTTCACCTTCAACAAACTTTTGCCACCTCTTTTTTGCTGAGTCTATATCCCTATCGAGGTTCCTGCACATTAAGCAATATTAGAATAATATAATAAATTAATAACTAAACAAAATAAACCATATGTTTAATTGTATTCAAGAAACGACTTTGTTTTGACAAAAATTAGATACAGAATAACTTCTTTATCAGGCACTTACTCAAACACTTCCATTTTACTAAGCGCTAGTATTCCTCCCCATAGCACATCAGTGAGGAAGTCTACCGGAGATTTTTCATTAGGGATGTAAGGGAATCTGAGCAGAAAATCTAGTTCTTCTCTTGTAATTTCCTTCGACCTGAGCATCACCTGTTGATTAATGTAATAAAGATCAGAAAAACGGAGTTGTTTTTATTATAGCTAGACATAACTCATTAAGAAATAACGTTAAGCTGATAATGGTTAGATTAAGACATAAATAGTGATATTTTCAAGTATTAATAATAAGACTCATGATTATTAAATAATCTTATTCATGACTATTGAACGATAATAACTAAATTCAATGAATTACAGATGAAAATGAAATAAAAAGAATACTTGTATTGTTAACTGAGCCATGAAAGTTAATTTATCACACTCGAATAGTCCTCTCGACGTGTACATGAATGTCGAAAATGAAATGCTGTCAATTAAGTTTTCAACTCGAGCTTGAATGACTGTTGATGGCTCTGATTGCTTTATTGCTCTATTGAAAACAATACTGAATGCCTGAAACAGAAGTTACAAACAATATTCAATCATTAAGCTGATTAAAGGAGTTAATAATATTTAATATTTACAAAATAAATTGTAGAGAAACAATTTTTTTTCAAAGAGTAGATGAAAAACCTAATTTAAAGTATGCAGTTGATAAAGTTCAAATTCTATACTTAAATGATGGAAAATTTAGTGCTCTCAAACACTGTAATAATGCAGCGCATCATTTAATTTACATCAGGTCTGTGTTATGATAAGGTTCAACTGAGGGTTTGCTTAGAAAATCTGATTGAAATAAATAGAACTGACTGTTTCTTCCCTCAATTATTACATTTATGGATGAAGATTAGATATTAAGCCAAGGTGGAACGATATAAAAATTATATAAACATATTTATAGATCTACATGGCAATATATAGGATATAAATAACAAGACTATTTATTACCTTTAACGAGAACTGGTACAATGGATTTATTTTATTAAGGTCATTCATAATGAAGTATATTATAGACGCACGGGTAGCAACAGGTCGGTAAATTTCTCTAGCATTATCAATATTCTTTGAAGTAATCTTTGCTTCTTCAACTTTTTCTTGAATTTCTTCCGCAGTTTTCTTTGTAGATTCCAAATTAAGTACAAGTGCCCTATCTTCCAAAATATCAGGGCCAGCGGATGACAACCGTTGCAAAAGATCATCTTCTAGCTGCTTTAGTGTTATCTTGAACATATTTTGCTGCATTGTCAGTTCACTCTGAAAAAAAGATTGAATTAAAAAAAATCAGATGAATCAGAAATGATTTGACAAATCGTTTCTTTAATCAGATAATGTATGTTTAAGGAATCAGAATAAATAATAATAATAAAAGTTATTGTTCAATTATAAACTGATAATGAAGTAGGAGAAAGTTGGCAATATTTTTGTTTGTTTTTTCATTCAAACTATTTTTATTTTATTTTTTATTTTTTTATCGGCTCAAAAGACACCTGAAGCTACCCTTGGCCCTCTCAACTGCCTTCTCCCACTCATTTCGGTGAGCAGCATGTCCGCTGGAGACTCCAATCATCCTCAAGTCCTCAGCCACTGCGTCCTTCCATCTTCCTTTCGGTCTTCCACGAAGCCTGGGTCCATCCGGGGTTCCATAATATAATTTCTTTGCTGCTCTCCCATTATCCATTCTGACAAAGTGTCCAATCCATTTGAAGCGCTGAATTCGCACGAAATGGGAAAGTCATAGATCTCTTTGTTCTTTCTTAAACGGTATATACCATTTTCTCTAACAGGCCCCATGATGCGCCTCAACACTTTCCTTTCAGCCAGGATCTTTCGTAGGGTCCAGGTTGCACAGAGCTAGGTCAGTACAGGTCGGATGATTGCTTTATAGAGCTTCATTTTGGTACCCCAACTTAGTAGTTTACTACAGAGTGCTTTTTTAGCCCCCATTATGCAATTTTGAATTTCTTCTTCTTTGTCTACCCGATTATATACTATGGAGCCGAGATATTTAAAACTAGAAACACATTGGAATGTATACTGTCCCACAACATATTGCTTCGGCAGGTTTAAAGGCGTTTTCTTCCTAAGCACCATAAGATTCGTTTTATCCTCATTTATGGATAGCCTCATTCTTCCAGCTTCCCTTTGCAATCTTTCACAGGCCTTCTTGATCGCTTTGAGGGACAGTCCAATCAGTGCCACATCATCTCCATAACCAAGCACTTGGGTTGTCTTAGTGAAAATTGTGCCTGACTGATTAAGCTTGGCTCTGTTCACCATCGCTTGGAGGGTAATATTAAATAGAAGAGGGGAAAGGGGGTCACCCTGTCTAACTCCTGACTTCACTGTAAAAGGTTGGCCCAGCTTCCCATTTATTTTCACTCGACTTATGCTCCCTCTCAGAGTACAAGCTGTAAGTCGGATTAGTTTCGGTGGGATTCCCATCTCTTCCATTGCCAGGAACAGTTCTTTTCTGATAATGGAATCATAAGCTGCTTTAAAATCGATAAAGAGAATCCATAATATCTTGTTAAATTCCTTTGTTTTTCCATTATTTTCTTTAAGCTGAATATCTGGTCAATAATTGAACTGTTCTTTCTGAAACGCCCCTGATAATCGCCCAACCGAGGTTCCACAACTTCCACAATTCGGTTGTATAAGATAGCAGAGAATATCTTACAAGATATTCATTCAAACTATAGTTGAATGAAAAAAAACATAAAATGATATCCGTTAGTGCCGTAGGTTTCTAAATATTATATCAATGAGATTACGCTATCATTTTTTTTTTAGGCTTTTAAAAAAAAGCTAAGTTATAAGATTTCAAAGTAAAAAAGTTAAGATGTCCAACCAACACCCACACCGAGCACAGTTTGGAAAAGCTCTTAAAAACGACTGAATAACAATTTGAAACAAGAATTTTTGGTTATACAAGACATACATAACTAAAATAAAATCAAAAATAAACATTTTTCTTTTAATGCTTAAGAAAGGCCATTTCTTCTTCTTCTTCTTTTTATTATACAATGTTTTAACAAAAAAGAATAAAAGAAAATGGGGGAAAAAGAGGATAACAAAATAGTAAGAGAAAATATTTAATATTAAAGTATCATTAAAATACTTAAAACAGAATCAATGATTTTAAAATTAAAAAAAAAAGTATCTTGAAATATTCAAAAACCTTTTGGGATTCTAAATCTGGCCTCTCAGCATTTACAACTTCAGCTAACAGCTGATCTTCTAAACCATCCTGTGTTACAGTAAAGTTGATAAGAGTTGTCTGAGCCTGGATCTCTGGGCGATAGTGAGGGTTAGCAAGTTTCGTATGCAGCAGTAAACGGAAAGATGGATGAAAGTCGATTTCTCTATCACCTATCTTCACAACTCTAGTGAAAAAACAAAATTGAGTTTAAAACTTAAAAAAAAAGAAAAATAATATATTATTTAGAGAGTCTCAAAGCAATTGGTCTGTATATAAAAAAAATGTGACTGTTTTTCAATGAAAAATTAAAAACATATTTGTATGTAAAAACAGGGTATTTAAATGTAGTGTGTACAAAAAAATCTACATTTTTGAAGGAATTAAAATTGAAAAACATATTTTTTAATATAATACAAAGTTGATTTTAAAAATGTAGTCCACTGTGATCCCTTATTGTCAACCAGTGCTATTCAATACCATTTTGTTAAATATCCAAGGGACATCTATCGAAAAAAAATAATAACCCAATTTTAATTTGAGCAGAATTATTAATTTTTGTCTCCTGAAAAAATGGCGAGGGAACGAAATGAGAGATAATTTAATGCAACAATCCTTGTTCAGTATGGTGGGTGTTTCAGAACAGTTACTTGGAACACTGTGATGTTTAACCAAAGCTGTGTTAAATTCAAATGTTTTTCAACTGATTAGAGTAAAATTTAGAGTTCACAGATCATCTTTCAGAACCTTATGAAACTCTGTCAATTGTAGGACTGAGATTTTATCTCCTTCAACTGTTGAATTTTTCAAACCAATGCTGCGCTTATCGATGATATAAAAATACCTTAATCTTTAGTTAGAGTAGTTTCACCTCTTACTTTGCCAGGATTTTTTTTTTTTTATTATACTATAAATATTTTGTAAGAAGCCATCATTATTCTTGTTGAAGTAAGTCTATGACTTACTTCATAAGTCTTTATTACATGGATCAAATGTTTAAAACTATTAATTACATTCCTTGATAAAACAATAATTTTATTTATACACCCAATTGTGCACCAAAGTTGTTTAGTTTTTAAATATTAATCAAATACTTACCTGCCCTTTCTGATGAGCGCTCTCCCAAGAAGGTTATCAAGAACTGGGTCAATGTTTTCTGAAATGTATTCTATTAACAAAGTGGCGCCTTCCCAGACTGCCTTCTCGACTTTATCCAGGTACCTGTCCTGTCCAAGCCTGATCACTCTCAACGCGTCCTTGTATCTTGTCTTGATCCACTTTATTCCTTGCAACTTTAAATTAAATCATTTCAAATATCAGAATAATATTGTTTCTAAATCTACATTTTAAATCAAATCAACTAAATTGTTCCAAGTTTTTTTGTTTTTTTTCTGTAAACAAAGAGTGAACTGAATTGGATAAAGAACTCCACAAAAATGTATGTTCAGTAAAATCATAACATGCAACTAGGAAAAGCACAGAAAGGAGTCTGTAAAAATTGTTATGGGGAATAGAGAAGTAATGATCTTCAGTTACCTTTGAAAATTCTGGACATCACTCGGAAAATATGCTTAGCAACTTATTTTAGCATATTTTACAAGGTCTTTAATAATATGATAGGGAAACGAAAAGTGAGAAGAAAAGTAAAGCTATACAATGAGAATAAAATGATTGTTAATAGAAACTGTATACCAAAATTGTTAATGTGCATAGCAGTGAACTAAGAATAGTAAGGGATGATGATTAGAATCAACAATCAAATTGAACCACAAAGATGAGGTAAATAGTTTTAAAATTAGATTTAACGTACGAGTTTATTACATTGCATATACCCACAAGAAATCGTTTGTTTTAATTCAGCTTTTTAAATTTTTTTTTATCAAAGATCAGGAATGAACAACTAAGTCAAAAATATGTATATTTATCATTTGAGTGGTTTTATAATTAATTTGATTTAAAAGAATAAATTAGGCTTATCGTGTTTAGGGGGGAAAAAAATGTTTGTATCGATTAATTCAAAACAGATTTCTCTAAATAACTACCATTTTTGTAAATAGTTTCCAACCATACTTACTTACATATATTAATGCACTTATTACCATGATAACCTGAAGTGTACAATTTATTTAGTAGGAAAGAAATTCGTTGACTGGTAGATATTATAATAGGATGTAATTAGTTGGGGGTGCAGTCAAGAAAACACAGCAAAATAAGTGAAACTTATTGTATTTTATATGTGCCGACGTTTCGACCTACTGTGTAGGTCATCTTCAGGGCTATGAGAAAACAGACAAAAACAGAATAGACTGTAAAAGTACATAAGATAGAGATACAGAAAACATAACAAAATGTAGAGATATAGAAAAATTGAGCGAAAAAAAGTGAAGGATATATAATGAAAGGATATATGAATAAAGATGATTACATAGTAGATGTATAGAAAGGTGATAATGCAAAACAAAATACAAAGAGAGAAATGAAGTTAAACAGAAAAAATAAAATGAAAAAGATATAAAAATAATGAGTATGGAAAACTTAGTATAATAAAGATAGAATTGTATTGCAGAGAAAAAAAAATAGTATGAAAATAGACTCCTGGGGAGTACCATAAGTGAAATATAAATATAAATATAAATTTAAAATATAAGTATCAGATGTTATATAAAGGTATACAATAGGAATGATGTTATATTATATAAATTAAGATGTAAGTATAAAAGAAACTATAGATGAGAGATATAAGATATCAGTAGTGAATGGAGATATGTTATAAAAAATAATGATGTTCTATGAACATGAACTCTTTGATTAAAACTATGATGGATGCTAAAGTGATGATAAGAGAAATAGGTGTGAAGGAAGGAGATGGAGAAAGATGAAGAGAAGATATAAATAATATGAAACTGTACGAACCCAATAGGAGTGGCTGCTCGGTGCAGAAGGTAACTGACAAGAAAAATACGTTATAACGATGGAAGCGCTGTCAGCGATCTCTGACGGTCAAAGTGGTAACGAAAAATAAAAAAATAAAAGCGTAGGGAAAGGGCAATATAGGTGAATATGGGGACGCGTAAATCATGTGAAAAATAAATAAAAAAATAAATTAAAGTAATGAAAAAGGGGGCAGCAAAGAAACGGAAAAGAACGGTAGACAACTTGTGAGCGTTGTATAACGGGAATGGGATCTTTGACACAGGTATAAATTTTGGAAAGTGTCGAAACGTCGGCACATATAAAATACAATAAGTTTCACTTATTTTGCTGTGTTTTCTTGACTGCACCCCCAACTAACTACATCCTATTATTAATTTATTTAGTACATGAACAGATACCATACCTGGGGGTCAATCATGAGAGGCCACCTTTCCGAATTAATGAGGATTGTCGCATTTTCGGCAGACATCCGATCATTAGGTAGTCCTTGATTATTCCATTCTGCTACTTGTGCATCGTCAGTCAGCAAAGCCATTGGATCCAAGTCTTTCGTCATAGGTATTGGAGGCTAGAGTAAATATTAAATTAAAATTTATTCAAAAGAGATCTGATACATAGTTGTAAAATAATCTCTTAAATCTTAAAAAAACATTAACATGTTTTCATAAAATATAACATTTTGGCTTTTTGATGTTTTAAAAATAATATCAGCAAAATTCCATTTATAGGTAATACTACTAGTTTATAATCATAATGGCCACATCATTTACTACTGTCCAAAATAATATTCCATGCTCTATGAATTAAAGTATTTGTCATAATCCATCCTCTCTACCGCTCATGCAGTGTGAGCTTATGGATTAAAGTAACTTAACATAATGTGTATTTATAAGTTGAAGAATAATTTAATATTTATAAGATAACGAAGAGTAATCTAGTGGTTGAGCGTGATCTAGGGCAAATCACCTCTCTGGTCAACAGTTGTCCTAGAAACAGTACAGTATCTACTACATAATGAGAACAAGACCCTTCATGGGTTGTAGTGGTACATTTATTTTTTTAAATAAGTTAATGTAACAATTTACAGATATTTTAGACATTATTGGCTACAATTTCTGCAAAAAATTGACTTACATTATATTTCGGCAACTGTGGGATCCAATAAGTATGAACCATTTCCTCTCTGTAAGAACGAGTAAAGCTTCCAACATAAGATATAAAAGCTGTCACAAGAATAATGTCTCCAGGAAGGGTACCCAGCTGAACTTTAAGGCTGAAATGATATTTTTTTTTCATTTATAAACAGTTAGAATTAATTATATTTTTCATTCGATATGATTTTAATTATAGATTTTAAACCATAATTGATTGATATATTTAAAAATATATTACAAAGGATAAGGGTTAAGATAGAATACTTGGAAACAGATTGTCGCCATCTAGTGTTTTCAGAAGCCAATCCATTCACTAGCCTGTTGGCTAAATCGATACCTTCGGCAGTTTTCTGCACTTCCAATTCACACTTCCTCTTTTCACTCATGGCAGTATTATACTTTTTCATCAGTTTGGCGAATTGCTCTTCAAGCATCTAAGAACAAAATATGGACTTTCATAAAATGATCAAATAAAGTATATCAAAGTTAACACTTTGTAAAAAACACTGCTTCTTATTAAACAATGGAATATCATTTCCAAATTGTTGTGTATCTTTCTTTATTTTATTTTTTTTAATTGGCCTATCCAAAACTCCAATTGGATAGACCTGAACTCTTCTTTAGGGCTAATAATTAAGTTTTACCTATTAAAATATTAACACAAAACCAAAGATATGTTTTTTTTTTTAATGAAACAAAATAGTTATGAATTATAATTCGAAAAAATAAAACAAATAAGTTATGATGTACTTCAGCTAAAAGAGCAACTTACTGCTATCCTTTCTTTAACTGCTTGCAACCTCTGACGAGCACTTGCAAGCTCGGCATTAGCAGCAGCAAGAGCCTTCCTTTTTGGCAATACGACACACCACACAGCATGGAACTTCATTATGTTTATTACCCATGAGCAAAGCCCTATAAAATTTAACTGTAATTAAATAGTTAATTAAGCCATAATATATTCTATAGAGTCAATTTGATCCAATGGAAACTTCCTTTTTACAGACAGATTAATTTTACCCTCCTCCATGCTGTAGGTGATAAGAATCAATCATCACTCAGAACAACTGTATTGATCAAATATTTAGGTCCAATGTTGAATAGTGAAGTCAGAGAATATAATTTATATGTATTATTTAAATATATATATTATAGTTTTTTTACCACAAGCGCAAAATACGAAAAGGATAAAGTTGTATTTGGAAAATTATACAGATACTCAATGACCCAACAAGATATATAATTTAGGCACTTTTTTACTTTGACAACAGACAACAGCCACTGGTCCAACGAAACGATCCCACATTTGTCCAAGAACATGTTACAATTATTATTTTGAAAAAATTCATGATAAGTTAAACCAAGGAAAAATCAGTTCAGAAATAAAGAAAAATTACTGTAGATATATCTTTTTATTTTTACTAGCTTGTTTTTATTTTGTTGTAATAAATAGTTTTGTTTAGAGTAAAACTTCCTATTTATCTTAATCTTAATTCAATCAGCCTATCATATTTGAAAAATTCCTTCAAAGTGTCGACCCCACACAACTATTTAAATAACATTTATAATTTGACCAGTTAAATCATTAATTGAAAAGTGTAATGTTTTTAAGTAAAAAATTAAAATTATTTGAACTATGATTTCACAAATTTTAAATTTAATTCAATAATTAGATTTAAATATGTTTCTAAAATTTCAGGACTGATTTCATTTTTATGTTTTTTTTATGCATAAATACAAATTTTACTATTATATTAGGGTGAACAAAAAATAATTACTCTAAGATGTCACCAGGTAATTTTAAGAATATAATCTAACATGTATCAAAGTAAATTAGTTTAAGTGCAGTGTTTACAATTTCTAAAATTTAACCACATTGTTTTATCTTTCTAAAGCTTCTTAAAGACCTTGTTTAATTGAAGGATTTATATTTCTCATATTGAAAATTTCGATCCTTTAAATTTTGATATTGTTTTTCTACTATAACAACTACATTATAACTACCATAAATGGTTTCTCCACCATTCATAACATAATTATTTACTCTTAACTTAACAATTAAAAAAAAAAAAACCAACTCTGAAGCTTATTTTTTAACATGGTCTAAAAAAAAGAGAGAAAAGTTACAAAATTTTACAAATGCAGCAATCTATCATTATAACAGTTAACAGAAAAATGTTTTGCAGGCAACTTGTCATTCTAAAATAATCAAAATCTCATTAAATTATCACAAAGCATTTAAAGTTTTACTACTTCAAACGATGAGAACTGATTTTAAAATAATAACTTAAAAATTAACATTATTTATTAAATAAAATTACCAGCAGCAGCACTAGACTTAGTGATTACATTTTCTGGAGTGAATTGAGGGTCATTAATGTAAGGCTGGATAGCCTTCACTATTTCTGCGTGGATATTTTCCTTGTTGTAGTTTATCAAAGTGTTAAGGAAAGAATCTGCCGAACCCATTATAGCCTAAAATTAAATTTACTGATAGAAAAACAAATGTATACACGTCAATTTAACAATATAGAGTTGGTTAGGTAGTGTAACAAAATTCAATGAAAATTATAACCTTTGCGGCCTTCCAACTTCTGTCCTTGGGAATTTTTCCTTTTTTTGCCAGAAGTACCATGACAGCCGAAGCAACTGTTGCTACTGCTTCAGGAGGAGTACCGAAAGATTTCATTTCTGTCAGATTTGTCTAAAAGAAAATTAAAAGTACATATTAATTTTGAAGCTTCATTTAATTTTATTATTTAATTCTGAATGCTCCATCTTTTCAGAGTAGAACCCTTGGGTCAAACATTATTTAAATAAATTTGTTATGATTTGAGGATAAAGCAAATTTTCTGTGATTGAAAAAGATTTTTGAGAAATGTTCTCTTCAACATGAAAAGAAAGGAACTGAGGCAAAATTCGATCTCCATCTGCATCATCTTTTCAATTCACAGATTCATCTCATCAAAAAAAAATAAACATTACTGTTAATAAAACTACTTTACTGTTTCCATCTGGTACAGTACTCATAACTTATAATGAAACCATCTCAGAAATTTAATGATTCCATCTTCGGAAATCAAAATGTTGAAATATAAAAAAGATTATGGACAAAATTCAATCAGATTTTTATATCCAGGAAATCTGGATTTCCATATTTTTATCAGGAATAGAAGTTCCAATGACTGTATCTGGGACTGAGGAAAAACCACCTCATAATCAGTAAACTGTTATAAATGGAATTGCTATAAAAATGTATCACTGTATAGTTATTATCCTAGCGTGCATAGGAAGAGACGAGAAGAAGGTATTTTTATCAGAGTACCCTGGGAAGAATAAATAAGTCAAAATATATAAGTAAACAACGGATAATGTTGGATAAACTTCTTACACAACGGTTACTTACAAACGGCCATTCTTGTTCTCACATTACACACACAACTGCCACCATAATTAAGACAGGTGACTTACTTGATATATATAAATAAATAAATACAATATTTAATTAATGCGTAATTACATCAATACTCCCTCTTAATTGCGCATTAGATACAGACAAGATTTAATCTTTTACAAAAGTCATTAAACTTAGTTGCGGGTAAAGACTTAGTCATAATGTCCCCTAGTTGTTCAGAGGATTCAATATAATTGATTTTAATTGTACCATTAGCTACCAAATCTTTCACAAAATAGTATTTTATATAAAAATGTTTTGACCTTTTGGTTTCCATTGTCCCTGAAATTTTAATTGCACCTTGATTATCCTCATAAATTTGTATTACATCATCAAAATTAAAATTTTCACATAATATTTTCTTTAAAAATAGTGTTTCTTTGATACACTCAGCCAAAGCATAATATTCTGCCTCGCAAGTACTAACAGCTACAATTGATTGCTTTTTCGATCCCCACGAGACAACATTGTTATTTAATTTAATGACAAATCCTGATATACTTTTTCGGTCATTGATGTCGAATGCATAATCAGCATCGACAAATGCATGTATATTAATTGAGTTACAACCTGAATTTTTAAAACTCAAACTAAACTTTGCTGTACATATTAGATACTTAATGACATTTTTGAGATGTTTCCAATGGGTATTTGTGTAACAATTCTGAAAGCGTCCAAAATATGAAATTGAATAACACAAATCAGGGCGAGATCCTATCATAAGGTACATTAAACTACCCAATAATTCTTTGTATGGAACATTAGGACAGTCATTAACTGGTCCTTTTTCAAGATTCAATTTAGGTTCAATAGGTACCTTTCTACCCTTAGCATTTGTCATGTTAAATTTATTAATGATTCTTTTAATTAAACCTTCTTGATTAATAATAATATTACCTTGATCATCTTTTACAATGTGTAAACCCAGAAATTGAAATGAATTATTATTACCTAAATCCTTACATTCTAAATTAGACATAAACAAATTCTTTACAAAATCCAAATCAAATTTGGAACTGGCTACAATCAGGAAATCATCTACCCAGATAAGTACATAAACATTATTATCATTAAAATAAAGACATGGATCTACTTTAGATCTATTAAAACCAAATTTTATAAAAATTTCATTTAAGTGGTCGTTCCAAGCCTTAGGGCTTTGTTTCAAACCATACAATGCTTTCCTTAATCTAAGCACTTTTCCACTGACACTTTTATAGCCTTCCGGTGGCTTAATAAAAACAGGCTCTTTTAGATAGCACTTAAGGAACGCACTTCTCACATCGAGTTGGTCGATAATCATATTTTTCTCTGCTACAGCAGCTAGGAGCACCCGAAGGGTTGTGAAGCGGGCAACTGGAGCATAGAGGTCATCGGGCTGATTGTCGGTTTGTTGATACCCTCGCGCCACAAGCCTGGCCTTCTTCTTCATATCGTCTTCTGAAGACTTCATAGTGAAAATCCATTTGCAGTCAATTATCGTCTTGTCAGGTGGTGTGTCAACTTCTTCCCATGTTTCATTAGCTTCAAGTGAATCTAATTCATCGTTGATGGCTTCACGCCAACCGGGATCACTAATTGCTTCAGAATAAGTTTTAGGGACGTCACAATCATAATGAGCAGACAAAGCTAGCTCATCAAAAGCAAATGTTACAAAATCATCGAGACATTTTGGTTTAACTCTGGTTCTTTTAGGCTTTGATTTTTCTTCTTCAATATCGGGGAAACCGTGAAAGTCACTTTCCTGATCAGAATTATCCAGGATTTCAATATTTTCTCTAACGTCATTAACCGGGGAATGTCTCTGTTCAGGAGATATTATTGTATGTCGTGGTTCTTCATGATTGGAGATTTCAATTTTCTCGTCAAATACAACATTTCTTCCAAATTCGATCTTCCTAGTATTGGGGTTCCAAAGGCGATACCCATTATCACAATATCCCACCATATATAACCTTTTAGATCGATCACTTAATTTCCCATGTCTATCTTCTTTGTGAATCAACGAATAGGCAGGGCAACCAAAAACTTTAATTTTATTTAAATTGGGCTTGTAACCCCTTTAGGCAAAACGGAAGACTCTAGTCTATTTTTGATATAAGTCGCAGTTGCTAAAGCTTCGCCCCACATATCCTTATCTAATTTGCTGTCCAATAGCAAGCACCTAGCCTTCTCCAGTAGGGTTCGGTTCATTCGTTCTGCTTTACCGTTTTGAGACGGATTCCTGGGCATCGAGTAACTAATAGTAATTCCTTTAGACTGGCAGAACTCAATAAATTTACCAGCAAAATATTCTCCACCTCTGTCACATCTTTTGTGCATTTACAAGCGATTTCATGCCGCGCTTCTCGTACGTTTTCTCGAGAGCTTCCATAATCAGTTTAGCTGTTTTCTTGTCCTTTTTCGTAGGCAGAATGTTGTCGGCAAGTCCTTGAACTATGATATTCCGAGCCTTAACATCATCTACGTTGAAAGCCTTGAGCTCGGCTGGCGTTGTTGGAGGTTCCTGTGAGAGTACGTCAAGTACTCCATTCTGCTCCAAAAGTAACTTTATTCGGAAATTCCAATTGGTGAAATTTATTCCATCGAACGGTTTAATACCGTAGACAACGTTTCCAAAACTTGTAGTTGCCATAATTAACAAAATTTCACTCAATGACAACACGCGGTCTCACTTCAAAATACCGAAATCCGATTTTACTATCAAAATCCCAAGCAAATAACTCAAAATAGGTATTGGGCCCATAACCTTTTATCAGAGTACCCTGGGAAGAATAAATAAGTCAAAATATATAAGTAAACAACGGATTATATTGGATAAACTTCTTACACAACGGTTACTTACAAACGGCCATTCTTGTTCTCACATTACACTCACAACTGCCACCATAATTAAGACAGGTGACTTACTTGATATATATAAATAAATAAATACAATATTTAATTAATGTGTAATTACATCAATAGGTATGTAAGCATTTAGAAAATACAACAAAAATAACTTTCTTCTTCTTCTTCCCCCGATGAGGCCAGTTGAGGACCACGTACCAATTTCAATTCTTCCCACTTGGCTGTTTACTCTTCCTTCCATTTCAATATTCCTTCATCCTTTCACTAGGGTGCTTCTTTCTGTCTTCAGACCATCTCACCCCAGGTCTCCTCACTCTTCCTTGGAATCCTTCCATACCCAAGATCTTCTTTATAAAAATCTTTCTGCCCATAGTGTCGTCCTCCCCTATATTGTTTCTTTCCAAATCCTTCTATACCTCTTGACTCCAGCTAATTTTTGACATTTTCTCCCAAAGGTACTTGAATATCCTTTTTGTTAATCTCGAATCATCCAAAAAAAAATATTATTCACAGATTACTATCTCTCAAAGCCCCTTTCTCTTAAAAACCACCTCATCACAATCTCCCTAGAAAAGTTATTCTCATTTCTCCTACATATATCCTACATATTTACTCCGCGCTACATATTTTCCCAACCTCGAAATTATCCATCATTAAGGTTTATGTAAAAATGATACATAAACCTAAAAAAAATATGCATTATTTTCATCTTACTGTCCTAACATTTACCATGTTTCGGTAAAATCCTAGAAAACATGGAAACCACATTATACCAGATCACCAGTTTGGATTCCCAACCTCCTAATCCACTATTCAGCAATGTCATCGTGTGGTGGACGTAGTATCCTCTGCTTTGGAGCGTGGCTTATATTGTTCGCCGGGATTCCTTGATGTTCAACAGGGTTTTGATCGAGTCTTGCTTTACAAATTCCGTAGATTCCTTCCCCCAACCCCCACATGCTTTCTCATTATCCAGTAAGAACTAACAGGTCATTCGAGGTAAACCATAATAATGTCTCAGAGGAAAATAGTTGATTGGAAGATCTAATGTAGGATGGAAATAGTTGGGGGGGTGCAGTCAAAATAAAAACATTAGTGAGGACTCATTTATCGATTGTGACAACGCTCACACGTTGTCTACCGTATCCCCTGCTCCACTCCCAATTGCAACTCTTCCTACATCGGCGAAACTAAAAACTTCCTAAAAGATCGTATTACCCAACACAAATACACCATTTCCTCTTGTAACCCTTCTAAGCTCTCTGAATATGCCCTATCTTTAAACCACATTTTCGACTTCGAAAATAGGCCTTCCCTAGCTTCTGTTCCCAACTATGATAAACGTATCCTCTTTGAAACCATTCACATCAATTTAGATTCCTCCACTATCAATCTCGAGACTGAATCTCATCACCTATCCTCAACCTACTCCCAAATTTTTAATTTACTAAAAGTAAGTTGAACAATTATAAAGTTAGAGTTGAAAGTCATTATTTACTTCATTAAATATTCCTCTGTAGGAAGTTAACAATGAAGAAATCAATAAACTTACCTTGTTAAGAGTATTCAGAGCTTCTTTAGCAGCAGCCAGTGCTGGCTCTGCTTTGGCCAAGTCTTCTTCGCAAACCTTTTGTTTTATTGTTACGTCCTCTTCAATTATACGAACCCGTCTGGCTTCCTCAGTAGCTAAAATAGGTTAAAAGTAAATATCGATAATGAATGAGAATTACTGATACGTAATTTAAAAAGTATAAAATAATATATAATATAAAAAACTTCAGTTGTTTCTTCTGGGTTAGACCGTGTAGGTGAATTTTCTCCCAACGTTTCGCCAGACATGCTGCTGACTTCCTCAAGGCTTAATTGAGACTGAAGATGTCCAGTTAACCCGCGGCCTTATATAGTAGCCACTCGGGTCCACTCGTGATTCATCGGTTCCTTCCGTTAGTCGATCGGGTTTTTTCGGGTCCGGGGTCGGAGTCTGTTTTTCCATGCCTGTGATTGGCTGGTTTCTGATTGCTTGGGCTCTGATAGGCTGGAGTTCGGCTTGATTGTCGCTGCTAGGTTAATTTGTTGTTCTTGTTGATTCTTCTGTTCTATGTTGGGGAGCCATAGTTTACTTAATTTGTACCCGTCCTCCCTGTTGAAGTTTTCCGGGTGTTTAACTATTTCTATGGCTTCCAGTATCTTCCTTTCTGTGGCCTTGCTACATTTCTTAACTACTCTGATTTTATCGAATTCTATGGCGTGGTTAGTAGAAGTGAAATGTTCTGCTAAAGCCGATGTTTTGCTATCCATTTTCTTCACACTTTTAATGTGTTCTGTCAGCCTTGTGGATATCAGCCTTCCCGTTTGTCCAATGTATTCCTTACCACAGGAGCATGGAATGCTGTATATCCCCGGTGTCCGGAGTCCTAAGTTGTCTTTTGGATTCGGCAAAACCTGACCTATCTTCCTGTCTGTGGTGTATATCGTTCCTATATTAAACTTCTTCAGTACTTTAGCTATTTTCTCTGTTGTGCCTTTTACATATGGGATCGCTGCTCTCTTAATTTCTTCTCTTCTTTTTTCTGTTGTGTGTGGGCCTGCCTTTTGGGCTTTCTTGAATTCTCTGTTTATTATTTCTTCTTGATAGCCATTTTTCATGAGAGCTTTCTTTAAATGTCTTTGCTCTTTCTTCAATCACACCGGCTCTGAAATCCTAGTGTTTAAAGAAAGAGCAAAGACATTTAAAGAAAGCTCTCATGAAAAATGGCTATCAAGAAGAAATAATAAACAGAGAATTCAAGAAAGCCCAAAAGGCAGGCCCACACACAACAGAAAAAAGAAGAGAAGAAATTAAGAGAGCAGCGATCCCATATGTAAAAGGCACAACAGAGAAAATAGCTAAAGTACTGAAGAAGTTTAATATAGGAACGATATACACCACAGACAGGAAGATAGGTCAGGTTTTGCCGAATCCAAAAGACAACTTAGGACTTCGGACACCGGGGATATACAGCATTCCATGCTCCTGTGGTAAGGAATACATTGGACAAACGGGAAGGCTGATATCCACAAGGCTGACAGAACACATTAAAAGTGTGAAGAAAATGGATAGCAAAACATCGGCTTTAGCAGAACATTTCACTACTACTAACCACGCCATAGAATTCGATAAAATCAGAGTAGTTAAGAAATGTAGCAAGGCCACAGAAAGGAAGATACTGGAAGCCATAGAAATAGTTAAACACCCGGAAAACTTCAACAGGGAGGACGGGTACAAATTAAGTAAACTATGGCTCCCCAACATAGAACAGAAGAATCAACAAGAACAACAAATTAATCTAGCAGCGACAATCAAGCCGAACTCCAGCCTATCAGAGCCCAAGCAATCAGAAACCAGCCAATCACAGGCATGGAAAAACAGACTCCGACCCCAGACCCGAAAAAACCCGATCGACTAACGGAAGGAACCGATGAATCACGAGTGGACCCGAGTGGCTACTATATAAGGCCGCGGGTTAACTGGACATCTTCAGTCTCAATTAAGCCTTGAGGAAGTCAGCAGCATGTCTGGCGAAACGTTGGGAGAAAATTCACCTACACGGTCTAAACCAGAAGAAACAACTGAAGTTTTTTGTATAAATAGTGGCCGTGGAAACTTGAAAGAGTATTTAATATATAATATATTACACATTATAAATTTGTATACATTAGTTTTTTATAGGTTTATTTTTCACAGGAGTCTTTATTATTTCTTACGTTTTTTATGTATATATCCATATAAAACGTAAGAAAATTAATTTAGAGAGAAAAACAGTACTGTCTAAGAAAATACTTCAATTCGAGTAACATACAAATAGTACATAAGTAAGGTATCAAATATAATAATTTTTAAAAAAATTATATATATAAATAATTAGATAAAGATGAATATTTGCATTTGGACAAATTGGAAATTGTAATAAGTTAAGTGATATATAAAAGGTTATAATGTAACTTGTAAATATTATTTTGTACCATTATAAATTAATAAGTAATAGATATGAATATAATTTAAACATTCTTTTGAGCATCACATTTGATATATCATTGTTAAACTGTGTTAATAAGTAAAAGTCAAAAGTGCAAAAGATCGATTGAAAGATCGACGAAATACGGAAAAGAAGGGATGAAAAAGTGGTAGGGAGCAAGAAGGGAGAAAGCGGGTCTTATGAAGCTGGGGGTTGAAGAGGTTGAATGCAAGGGAGAAGTGAAAGTGAAGAAAGGGGAACAAAGAACAAGCCTACCTGGAGAACAAAAGAAGAAAGACATTTGTTGACCTATACCTCAAAGTGACATAGGTACTGTAATTTTTATATGTTCTCAAGTGATGTGCTAAAAAGTGCGAATTATGATATTTAAGAGATATAACTTAAGATTTTAAAGTAGTTTATGTCAATTGAGTGGGTAAAACCCGGGTTATGTAATTTTTATAGAAATGCAAATATTCGTCGATTCTAATATCATTTGTTTTGTCATATTAATTTTTATTATATAAAATATTATTAAACTTACCATTTATTTATTTACTAATAAATAATTGAAGTAGAGCATTTTAGAGTAAGGTTTTTCATCACAAATAATAATTTATAGTCATGAACCAGAAGGAAACCTAACAAATGATGTAACTGAGGGATTGGGGTCTGACTGAGGGAAAAAGAGAGTCTTACATCCAAGAAACTGATAAAACATTGTAAGAAAATAGAGGGTTACATTTTGGAATGGAGCATAAAATCCTTGGTTACAATATTCTATGATTTAATAATAAAATGAAAAGTCTCAATATGGGATCTGCTCATAAGTTGTTAATATAAATGAGAAAGAAAAGTAAGGAATTTTAAAAATATAAGAAAGGATTTATGATAAACAGGAGATATAGCACAAAGTTAGACTTCAGTTCTCCTCTAAAGAATCACTAACATTAAAGCAACTCTGGAGGCCATGCCGAAGGCATAAATCAAGATAAGACAAGAGGCAAGACAGATGAATGTAAAACAATTTGGTTAAGGTTGAAGAGCTAAAGTCTAAATACAATAGACAATGCAATTAATTATCTATAATTATATTATATTCATGCAAGAAATACGGTTATTCTTTTAGGAGCACACGAAGAAAAAAACAACTACAAATACAGACTTACCAATCGCTTGTTCTTTCTGAACTTTCTCTTTTTCCACAGCAACTTCTTCAATCAAGAGAGTAGCTGCAGCATTTTTCTGCTGCACAACCTTATCCTGAACTGCTAGCTGTTTCTTCAGTACTGCTACCTACATTTTAAAGAAAATACTAATATAATGTAAAAATAAAAATCTCTGCAATAGAAAGTAACGATTAATAAAAGGCTGTTGTTCTATGGACTCATCTTCAGAATGTCCGATGATCACCTGACAAAGAAAATATGTTATTTTATAAAACCTAATATCGATCAGTGAAAAGTTACAACGGATTTAAGTTGGGAGAAGAACTCAAAAGGATAAGGAGACCTCTGCCGGAGGAAGGGAAGAAGTCAATGAGTGAAGGGCTCAAGATATACCTGCAGGACATCAAAGCTGGTAGAGGAACAAGATCCAGAAACAGGAAATGATATCAATTGTTAATTCATAACCCTTAGGGGCTTAATACAAATGGAAAAAAAAAATTAATATATTTAATAGGATTAATTTAGCATTATTTAAGATTTTATAAATGTTTACACTATTTAATGGAATTACATTCTTACCTGTTCAGAACAGCTGACTAATTTCTGCAAACCATTCTGAAGCCTGCCAATTTTGTCGTTAACTTCTTTGTTCTTCCCAGTGAGAAGCTTTGAATAGAGGTTGATCAACTCGAGGAAGGATTTAGGGGTCGTATAATTATATCGTCGTTCATTGAGCAGATATTGTTGTGACATATCGTTGACGATTGTGTGCATGAATGCCATCAAGTGTGACAACGGTTTAACAAGCTTTTTCTGAAACGTTCAGATTAATATTCATTATCCTTTAAAATATTAGATAAATAAATAAATTGCATTGTCATTCAACCATATTGTAAGCATATTCAAGTGTATGTGTATGTGCAAGCGTAGTACTAATACCACATATTATATCCTAAGGATTTTTTTTTGGTTGGACATCGATTAGCAACGTGACCATGTGTTGATATATTGTGCCTGCACCCCATCGGATCCAATTGTTTTACAAACTTAACTTGGCTAATCCAACAAAAATTTGAGTATGTTTGCTGGATTGATTAATTCACACTGCCTGGGGTTAGTAACACTATTCAGTCCAAATGTTGTAAACTGAGATCAGCAAACCTATCACATAGGCAGATGACATGATAGGGTGTTTCGTCTGCTGCATGACAGAACCGGCATTCAGGGACATCCACTAGTCCCAGCCTAAACATGTGGGCATTGAGTATAAGTACCCCTAATTGCCGCTATGATTGTTTTTAATGATTCCCTCTCCAGATCCAGAAGAGATTTACATATCTTCTCACTGAAGCTGTCCAGGAATAACTTGGAGTGATTTAGTTTCTTATGATTACACCAGAGCTGGTTAGTTTTCTTGAGGTAGATATCCCTTATTCTGCGTTTGGCATAGCTGAGACTAACACCACATACTGGTTCAGTAGTACATGGGATGTTGGCCGATCCTAGCCTGGCTAGTCTGTTAGCTTCTTCATTGCCAGGGATGCCTGAGTGTCCAGGTACCCACTCAACACTGACCCTGTTATCCACAGCCAGTTTGTTTAGGGCTGCATAGCAATCCCAGACACACTGTGAGTTTGTCCAGTACCCGCTTAATGCTCCTATTACAGCTTGACTGTCAGTGAAGAATGTGATTCTTCTACGTGATAGTTGCTCCTCCAGCAGCGTCCAAGCACAGTAGCTTATGGAAAGTACCTCCTGCTTAGGGAGATCAAGGTATCTTCTCTAGGTCTTTGTCTTTCCTCCAGAACCCCACACCAGGACCAGTTGCAGGGCCTGTGACATTTTGAAGTGTCAATGTTGACCTTATAGTTAATTGACATTGAGTCATTAAATGAGTAATATCCCAAGGATACTACCAGACTTTAAATATTTAATCTAATTGTTAAAAAGGAGGTTCTTCGTTAAAGAGCCTAATGTTGAATCAGGCATATTTCTGTTACGTCACCTGATAAATGTTCCTATTAAATGTTGGAAAATGTAATTACCTTGTAAATTACATTATGGTCACAAATTATTTTAATCTCATAATTAGTTAAAATTATATATTTTTTAATCTTTATTTCTCTAATGGTATAATATTTATAGCTCAAATACTCATAAAATAGCTCAAAAGAGACATAAAATACTTGTTTAGACATTATTGGAAACATTCCTATCAAGAAGCCTTAAGCCTATAAACTAAAAACAGGGAACAAAAATATCTGTCAATTTTTCACCCATTTAGGCATCTTCAGGACAGAAAGAGAATAATGGCATTGGGAAAAAATGAATAACCTAGTGTTAAGACCAGATGATGTAGTAACCTTACTTATAACACATTACTTGTTTTTATCATAAAAATTAAATCATTTTTTTTTTTGTAAAAGAAAGTACATTTTCTTTTTATTTATTTTTACCTCTTTGTAAATATAATGTAAGTGTTTAATTTGATAATTGTATAATAATTTAATTATTATAATTAAAGATAATTATTCATTTGTTCAGCGATAAGTCTAATATTTGTCATAAGTTTGAAAACACATGTTATAAAAGTGAAGAAAGAAAAACAAAAGGGGAGTCGATCGGCTTTTGTTTGCTACGGCTATATCAAGCTAGACAGTATTGAAACGAGCCTCTTGAGGTGCATATCGCAAAGCTGCATTTTGGGCTTGAAGAGGTAGTAAATTGCTACCCACCTGCAGGTGTAATTATCTTAAATGACGTCATCAATTCGACCAATTCAAATTGATCCAGTCTATCATCTCAACTTCTGACATCTCAGCATCCTGGCTTAGGCTACACCTACATTGGATCCGATTCGGTGCGACGTGATTCTATCACATACGAATCTGGGGTGTATACATTATACATATTTTACTATACATTATAGTAAAATATAAATGTATTATAAATAATCTTAATTTTATAAATTTAAAGAACCAAATGTAATAACTCTCGATATATTTCAGTCATTTGGTTTGCTAGCGACGTCTCATCGTATCACACCGGATCCAATGTAGGTGTAGCCTTACACTGCCAAGAATCTACTATCTTCTAGAATCTACTTTAATAGACAGATAAGAGTTAAAAAAAATATTATTTCAACTAGAAAACCAGATAAACATTTATTATTTTTGTAATCGATTTTATTTGAACATTTTATTTATTTGTAATTAAATAGGGTTAAATTTATTGTCATAAGATCATCTTTTTGTTATTAGTTAGTTGTAATTTTACAATTTAGTCTAAGTAACTTCATTTGTTAAAATTTGTAAAATTGTTCATTTTAATTCAACCAATTGTTTTTTCCTATTATCAAAAGTATTAGTTATTTAATTTATAAATGTAAATAATGTTATTAGTTTAATAAAAGGTTACATTCAAATGACATGTGATCTGGTATTATTGAATCAGAAATTTTTTTTTTCCTTATCCATTTCAGAGCTCTCGTCGAAAGGTCCTACTATTTCGTGGGAGCTTAAACACCTAGCAAAAAGCAAAAAGAGACTTATCAGAGGGAACATCCAACCACCTTCAAGGCTACCAATCACTTTTTCCTTTGCTATTACTCTTTTTCTGTCCTGATGATGCATGAATGGGTGAAATATTGGCAGGCATTTTTGTTTCTTCTTTTTAGATTAGAGACTTAAGGCTTCTTGGTTGGAATTTTTGCACTAATGCCATACCAAGTATAATAGTTATACATTTGTATTACTACTTTTATTTTTAAATCTGCCTTCGATGCGAGAAGATATTTCTTCTTTTTTTACCATTTTGTTAATAATCAAATTCCTTAATAGTTTAAATTTTTATTACAACTAAATATGAAGGGTAGTTAATAATTTTAAGTAAATTTAGATTTAAAAAGTAAATTTAATTAAAGGTAATTTAGAAAAAAACAATTTGAAAATTTAGCTTTTTAGTCCTTTCAGACTTTTTTTGATGAGGCAAATCTTAGTTTATATAAAAATTAAATAATTTATTTTTTATTTATTATTATTTTGAAGGTGATTATTTTTAAATATTTCTATTTTGAAGAGAAAAGATTTGTCCTGGCCGGGATTCGAACCTGGGTCTTCCCCATCTCTAGCCCGGTGCTCTAACCATCTGAGCTACCATGCTCGTAACCAGGCCAGACAAATCCATCCTCTTCACCGATCCTATATCCCCGTGTTCTCACAATTTTTGCGATGTATACACGGAGAAGAATGTTCATTGAACATTACTTTAATCATTGAATTGAAGACCCTGGTACAAATCCCGGCAAGGACAAATCTTTTCTTTTCAAAATAAAAATGTTTAATTTTATATTAATGCAAAAAGTTTGAGACCAAATCTGTTAAGAGCGTTTTTGAGAGAAAAAAAATATTGTAAACTATTGAGATGAAGTTGTATTTGTGCTATTTCCATTTTCTCTTACTATACATTTCATTTATAAATAAATGAAAGTAAATATTATACAAATATGTCTATCAATGAAGTTTCCTAAAAAAGATTTAGCACTCCATTAAAGTTTATATAATCAAAGTATTTAAAATTTGCATCATTACTTACTGATAAAACTTCCACCTCGGCTAAGAAGCGAGAAGAAACACTTTCAAGCGCCTCTTTTGGCCACTCCATAAACCAATCGATTGTAGTACAATTGACTAAAGCTGGAAACTTTCTTGCTCTCACTCTCAGTGTTGAACCAACTGGGGAGAAACATAGAATTACTTTTAAATTTCTCCTTACTCTGTCTATAAAAAATTTCCAGCAATTTTCCCTGGTGTCAACCAAACCAGCTCCTTTTGTCTGGAAAAAAAAAAGTCGTAATCAACATTATTATAACCGTAATTGGTGCAGAAACTCACTTAATAAGTGAGTTTGAATCTAAATAACATGAGGGATTAAAGGGTTGTTTTATATTTTAAGAGCACTTAATACAAATTGTATTCTTATATATTCTATTTTTAAAATAAATTTGTTTAATATAAATCATTATGTGATCTGTATGTATATATAACTTATGAATCAATAATACCTCAGGTGTTATGGCTTGAATGATGTTTTCAATTTCATCATCGGCAAACAATTCAGGTATTTCACCAGAAGCTAACATGTCATTAATTTGTACTAAAAATCGTTCTTCGGCTACTTGGCTGTCAGTCATTAAAAACATAATGCCCATATTTTTTAATCCAGCTTTTAAATATAATCCAGCTATATCACCCTACAAAATTAAGTTAATTATTACAACAAATTTCTCGTAAAGAAACCGGTGCAGTGTAGTAAGTAATGTATACTATAAATTAGATGGAAGAGGATGCATAATTAAAAGTATTCATAAATATTGAAAAATTGATAATTTTTATTTATAAAAGATTAATATAAATGTATCATTTTAAATTAAACAGCTTTGGTGCCTCAGCATAAATTATATCCATAGCCGTGAAAATATTAAGCAATTCAGTCATATCCTTGATAGATTTCTGTAATTTTTTTCAAATTGTGTCTTATTTTTCATTGAAGCACAATTGACTTACTACCTGATTAAAAACAAAGGTACTGTTTGTTTTCAATTCCGGATCTTTAATAGAACAGGTACACTAATTACTTTTCAGTAATGAGAGTGATCATTAGTTACTATCAATATTAGTTTCAGCGATCAAAGTTTTATAAATAAATATAAATTAAGTTTATAACAAGATGTGGTGGAATTTAGACCTTAAGTATTGATTATTTTAAATGTTTCTTATTTTATATTTTTTTCAATTAAATAATTGTTTCGATACAAAGCAATATCACTGTGATTGGTGAAAAGTGCTCTCTGAAATTTGCTATTCTCTGAAAGATCCACAATTTCATAAAGGTCTTGATCCTTAATAGCTTTTGGTAAGTAGAACTATGGTAGAGTGCTGAGTTGCTATGCTAAAGGTTCAAGGTTCAAATCTAGCTGTAGTAGATGGATTATTTGATCTGTTAACAGACCGACCCTGTGGGATCAACAGACCAAACAGCCTCTCATAAGTGAATACCCTAAATTGGGGGAAAAACGTGGTGGTTGAGTGAGATCTCGGACAAATCACCTCTTTACATAACCGTTCTCCTAGAGAGATTATAGTCTCTATCATGTGCTGAACCCAAAACCCTACAAGGGTTGTCGTGGTATGTTTTTTTAATGAGAGCTGGAGCAATTGGTAATAGGTAGTTACCAAGAACCAAATTAACACTTAAAGGATGGTGTTGGACACCTATAGAAGTTGGCCTACAACCTTGGTTTCCATTCTTAAAAACAATGCCATTATTGATTTATTCAAAAAGCTAGCCCGTCTATGTTCCTGTTTCAAAGACACTAATGGATCTAACTCCATAATAGATGATTGCTTCAGACAAAGCACTCTAAATTAAATTAAATATTATTAAATGAATACAGGACTAAAACCTGACATAAAAAAAAAATAAATGAAAGCCTTTTGCCAAAGTATAAAATTTTCTTTTTTAAAACAACAGGATTAAAAAAAATTAAACTTATAAAATCACCTTCAAATCCGCAATTGCATAGCCTTTCTTCAATTGTACCTGGAATGCTTCAAGACTGGATATAAAAGCTGATAACCTTGACAAAGACTGTTTTCCACTGCCTCCGATTCCCACAAGTAATGCATTACCTCTTGGCATTTCCATGACACGATTAATTCTACCAACATAAATTTTATATATTTCGAACAATAATTATAACAATAATAACATTTATATACTAGTGCTAATGCATAATGATGACAAAATATATAAATTTAGGAAGAAATCCTAATAAATAAAGGAGGGTAGCCCATCAAAATAATAATAATTATTATTTTTACTAATGATATTAAAAAATGTTCCATTCACCTGCAAACGTGAGCCATAGCATCTTCAAACAAAACCAAATTCATATTAGCCACCAATTCATTATACTGACCCATAGCATCGACCAATATCTTGTTAAGTTTTGGCCACGAAGCCATCTGCAAGTATTTGGGATCACCGAGGCCGTCAACAAAGTGAGTAAATATCAGAGGTTCTACTGTATATTCGTGTTCTGCAATATCCTAAATTACATACAAAAGGCTAAATAATTAAATAATAATGAAAATTTCTTAAAACATAATTTATAGAAAAGTAATGTTACAGCATGCAATTCTCTGAACAGATAAAATTCCATAGAACTACCAAGAACCACACAATTTAAATTAAATGGATATTAAAACTTACTTTTATTAAAAGTTAATCAAAGTGTATTTTTAATTTACTTAGATTCAATAAAATGTAACTTTAAATATATCATATAGAATTATCACTTATAGTAATCAATTTTCACAAAAGGTGCCATCAAGATACAAATTTCTGGTATAAATATTTAAATATGATATTGAGGACAGTTTTTTGCCACAAGTGCTTCATTTTTATTTTTGTTATCTTTAGTTTTAGCCCATAATGTAACAAAATGGACTCATCTGTGAAAGAAAACTCCTCCAAAGAATCTTCGGTGGAGTTTATCTAGATGGCAACTGGCGAAGGGGAACAAACAATGAAGTCTAGTAAATGTACAATGAAGCAGATGCTGTTTACTCCTTAAAGATTAGAAGAATGTGCGGGACTGGTCATGTCACCTCTCTACTGCATGAGAAGAAGGGAAGATAATTTATGAAAATTATCAGGATTGGTACAAGATATGCTTTATGGTTTGAATAATGATCTCCCATTCAGAAATCAGTTATAATAATAAAACCAACAGTACTGATTACACAGAATTAAATGCTACATTGCTATATATCAGTAAATTGTAATCATATGACACACATCTGATAACTCAATAATTATTTCAAGATGTTTGCTATCAATATACTTTTAGATATAAAAAAAAAAATGCAAAAAGAAAACTTCAATTCATGCATTGCCAAGAATCAATATAAATCCCTTACCTCAGAATCATAATTGTTATCCTGAATGAGTGATATAAAACAACAAATACATCAATAAAAAAAGTAGACATGGTTAATAATTAACAGATAAATAGATATGTAAGCTTCGTAACAGTATACAAATTTATTTAAAAAAAAAAATGAATTCATAGATGGCGACAAGATTGTGCAAATAATTCAAAAATTGAGTAATGTTCATAATATTTGAAGCATTTTAGCTAGATATCAGTTTGAAAAATGATTTTAAACATCCTTCAAGAAAACTCATGTGTAAAAGAAAGAGGGATTTATGATTTATAGAAATGAAGTCAGCATCCATGAACATACATCAAAAGAAGAAAATAAAACATGGTACATCCATGTTATTATGACGCTGTTTTCCAAACTAGCAATGAAATCTTTATGTTTATTATCTTAAGGTAAGTCAATAATAATAATTTATTCATGTAGGATGGAAATAGTTGGGGATGGAGTCAAAAATTACACAACAAATAAGTGGAAACCTATGGTATTTTATGTGCGTCGACGTTTCGACCTACTGTATAGGTCATCTTCAGGGCCAATAGGAGTGGCTACTCGGTGCAGAAGGTAACTGGCCAAATTTAAGATGACCTACACAGTAGGTCGAAACGTTGACGCACATAAAATACAATAGGTTTCCACTTATTTGTTGTGTAATTTTTGACTGCACCCCCAACTATTTCCATCCTACATTAGTACCTACCAGTCAATGAATTTCTTTCCTACATGAATAATTTATTCAGTTCTACCATCTTTAATAATTTATAAAAATAAAAAAAAATTAATAATTTACATCTCCCAAACCTTAAACTTGATAATTCTTAATATGTATATATTATTAGATAAGACAAAATACTAAACTAAGTTGTAAAATCACTCGAAACACAGTTTACTTTCATTTATATTAAAATATTACGTTCAATATCAGAAAGATTTTAAACTCTTCAAATCCCTTCTCAGAATTTTCAGAGAGAACTACTTGATGGAATAAGAGATATACGAAATGCAATCGAAACCATTACTGCACGATTTTAAATTTGATCTATTTGAAATATGACTTATTGAATCCATATTATTTTCAAAATAAAGTTTTACTTGATATATTTTACTAGCTATTATTGTTTGGTGAAAGGGTTTGTGTTTTTTAACAATAACTAAGTTCTCCAATATTTTATTTTTGATCAGATACAACACAATCTTTACATATATAATTCCATAATTTTTTTTTCTTAAAGAAATAATGGTGTATTTTATTATAAGTTGAAGAACTAGCTTATAACATACTTGAACATTCTTTCTAACTATCTCCATCAACACTTTGGAAAATGTATCTTGATCATTGTGATCAATCAATTTATCATGGTAAACTCTCAATGTCTCATGCATCCAAAGTCTCACAAAAGCTCCAGGGCTGTGTATACACTCTGCATTAGTCAAGATGACAGACTGTAAATTTCATAACACACAATGCAATTATTTTTTAATTATTCATTCATAAAATATATTATAGTGTTTTATAAGAAAAGCCCCTTATTACCTGGAATACGTTACTCAGATCTCTTAAATTGAAGATGTAATGGAATTTTATAGCCGTTGGAAGGAATGTTGTAGCGATCTTCGCATGAAGCAGTAGAGCGAGCTTCACTATCATATCCACCGTTTTGAGGACTGTGATTGAAAACTTGTTCAATGAACTTCCTATATGCTGATTTAATATTGATGTATATATATGAGTTAAGGCTGCTTCTTCAGGAAAACTAAATGACAAAGATAAATTTATTATACGAGATTAGTAATAAATTTATAAATATATATCTCTTTATTATATAAAAAAAAAGTTTCCGACGCCTTTATACTGTTAATACTTTTAAAGGAGTCCCAAGTAATGGTTATTTGTGAACATCGTGTCATTAAATTCATTTTCACAAAGCTAAATATAAATTCTTTAACAACATTTTAAAGAAGGCTGGTATGAAAATCATAAAGCTTGATTGGTCATAATTTGACACAATAGTAAATTCGATTGGTCTTACAACAAACTAATTTCACAAGTACTTATTTGAACAATAGAAACACAGGTAAAACTATTCATACAATTAGGTAATTAAATTTGTCAATGTTGATAAAGGACTTCCGAATCAAATAGCTGTCCCTTTAAATTTTAAATAATACTTTTTACTTATCCCACCAAGTATGGTCATAATGGTTGGTTTGGACAATTATTTAGAAAAAAAATAATTTTTTTATCAACTACTTATGTTTAATTTATTCAACATAATAATAATTACAGTTACTAATTTTCTTATTAGGTTTTAGATCTTTTGTTTCATACCACATTTATAGTTTAGTTTTTTTATACAATGTTTTTATTGCAGGAAGCTGTTCATATTACTTAAGTTATTTATGAGTAATATTCTTCCAGTGAAATTTTAAATAACAAGCTAGTATTACTTAATTCTTTTTATTTGTTATTAGCCTTATTAAGAAAAAATAAACCTATATTAAATACAATGCAACATGATTGTTGCTTCATTTTACTTACGTAAACTCCCAAGGAGTCTATTATCATACATTTTATATTTTATCTGTATTCGACTATCTTTTCCATAATTTTACATCTCACCTCTGATGTTTATACTTTTTCTTTTTATAAACTTTCTGTTTACTCCCTTCTTTTACCTTTGTAAATTTTTACATCACCACCTTTCAGTACATTTTCTCTGTAATATCTTTATTCATATATTTCCCTCACTTTTTTGTTCTATATTTCTATTACTCTACCTATATATTTTTTATATTATCATATATTTGGTACTGCAATGTTTTTTTATAGTTTTGTTGTTTTTCTTTCTTAGCCCTGAAGATGACCCACAAAGTGGGTCGAAACGTCGGCACATAATAAATAAGTACCCACTTATTTAGAGTTTTATTTGACTGCACCCCCAACTATTTCCTACCTTACTCAGATCTTCCAGTCAACCATCTCCTCGCTTCCCATATATTAAATACAAATATAATTTTTTGATTATCTCGATTTTATATTTTACTTTCCAAAGTTTTGAGTAGGGAAATTTTCTAATCTTTTGGTGAAAACTATAACAACTCAAGGAACACATTTAAAAAATTTTGAGTACATTAACATAATTCTTTTAAAGCTGAGTGTCTTTGAAATTTATAAGTAACAAAAGGGTCCTGCTGTTAGCCCTCAAGTAATAAAACTAAGTATATTTCCAAACTTGAATTGGCTCAAACTTTAACTCTAAAGGAGTCATTTTTTAAGTCATCATTGTCTAGTTTAACACCTTCACGTCGGGGCCGATTTTCATGTTTTTTGCTGTGAGGAGGTTGAATTCATGCCGCGCTTCATCTGGCGACACGCGATTGTTGCATGCTTGCTGAACATTGTTCAGACCTGTTTCATATGCGTTGTATGTTTGCTCAGTATTACAGTGAGTGCTTATTTTGCAAGTTGTGTAACTCGTTTTTTCATCTTGACGGCAGATTTCTGCCTGTAAGTATAGCTAGTTACTGTGGAGCGTCGATTATCCGAACATTCAATTAAAGGAACTGTTTTTTTTCAAATGTAATTTTAATTAATTTGATCCGATCATCCAGTTACTTATTTGTATTGTTAAAATTATTTTTATTTTAATAAATTTTATTAAATATAATTTGATGAAAAATAAAATGATTTTTTCCATGAACGTCAGTAAAGGCGGCCCTAATCATTTCTCGGAAATTGCTAAAAAATGAACTTAAGACTACAATACATATTTGTTAACTAAATAAACCTAATTAGGTAAGTTCATTTGTTTCTCTGAATCCCTTCCTATGCATTTTGTTGCTATTTATTTTTTAGTGAATTTAGATTATCCAAATTTTTGATTATCCGAACCACCCCTGTGACCACCCCTTGATTATCTGACGTTCCACTGTGCTTTCTAGTTAAAAAGGTGGTAAGCACGTTTTTTTAATGTTTGCCCTTATAAATAATAGATAACATGGATATGGAAATAAGTGATTCTTTTGATGAATCTATAAATAGAAGCAGGACAAAGACATCAAGATTACGGACACTTTCTTCCTATTCAGACGAGGATTGTGTTAATGTAAACAGTGAAGTCAAAGAATGTTCCACGGAGGAAGAAGATTTGGTGTCTAAATCAGAGAAGGAGGATCACGATGAAAAATGGAAGGAAGTAAGAGAAAGAACTTCAGTAATAAATGAGTATTCGGAAGAAGAGGAATTTTTATTTGAAAACACTGACTGTAATGGCCCTTTTGCTTTTTACAAACTATTCTTCACGGATCACATACTACAAAACATAGTGAAAGAAACAAATAAATATGCTACACAATGCATAAATAATTCTTCATCTAGCAGTAGAATGCACCAACAGGCCTGGCAGTCTGTTACAAGAGATGAAGTGAATACTTATATTGGAATATTGCTTATTATGGGTGTAGTCCAACTACCAGAAATTAGATTATATTGGTGTAACAATGACATGTATTCGGACGCACAAATAAAAAGTGCAATTAAACATGACCGTTTTTTATCCATTCTTAAGTTTTTATATTTTTCGGACAATACCACAGCCAGAACTGAAGATCGGTTGAACAAAATTCGAAACATTGTTGAAGCAATTGTGGATACTTTTAAAAGTCCAATCAAACCTGGAAAAAATCATTCTCATCTCACATCAATGAGATTACTAAATGGCTTATTATTTGAAGGCCGAATAATATTAATTGATAGTTATTAAAATGAACAAAAAATTTCTAACACTGCAGGCAAAACAAAAACAAAACCCTGGTGGAATTATCAGTTTTGAAAATCGTAGCGTTGTACAATTTCTGAAATGGACTGACAAAAGACCAGTTTACATGTCAACTACCTCAAAGAATCACTGGTGTAAATTTGTGCAAGGAACAAATGGCAAAGTAAAGCCCGATGCTGTATTTGATTATAATATTGCAAAAAAAGGTGTTAATTTATCAGATCAACTATCGGGGTATTACAGTTGTTTACGAAAAGCCATTAAATGGTACCGAAAAGTAATTATACAATTAATATGCGGAACTCCCTCGTGAATGCCTGGTATATTCATAAAAGATGGGGCACTAAAAATATGAATATGTTACAATTTAGGGAAGTAATTATTGATCACCATTTGGGCAATGAAGAAATATACCGTCACATATACATGCTCTTCAATCATATGAGGGGTCTGCAAGAGAGTCTCGCAAATGATGCAATGAATGCTACAAAAATTTGTCCAAGAAAAAGGGCAGAGATTATGCCACTAACAAAACTACAACAGTTAAGACGTATCGTGGGCATTGCAAGGGCCAGCCAGCACTTTGCTTGAAATGTTTCAACAAACTACACAAAAAACAATAAATAATGAAGTTATAAATAAAATATTGAATTTTTATGTTAATTTGTTCGAATTTTAGTTATATTATATTATTATGTTTATTTTATTGAACAAAAGTTATGTTTATAATACATTATTAATTATAATTGTTATTAAAGATAAATGTTTTTAATTAATATACATTTAATTTTCAGCTATTATTTCTTTGATTTTTTAAAGTTCGATGCCGCAATTTTCAACTCGGGGCCACCTTATGTGCAAAGAAAAACCGCGTCAATGGTTGGTCTCAAAGAAATTATTTGTGACGCCGCAGTTTCTCGAACTTTCTTACTTAACTAAAAATATAATCCTACAATATTTGGTACGCACTGCCCGATGAGACAGTCTAGTGTGGGCCACCCGTGGTACACGCCGGCATGAACATGTTAAAAAAATTATAAGTAATTCATTTAATGAGAACAATAAAATAATTTATACCTAAGTGCAAATGTCATAAAGTGCCTTTGGAGTCGATTGTTTATTGTAAAGCTGCCTGCTGTTGGGTTCATACAGCCCATAAACATCACATTATGAATATCTTTCAGTGTAAGCTTCTGCCTGTCATACCAATGATGATAATCCATATACTGACGGATCAGGGTATGCGGCTGGACAGTTCCATAAAGATCAACCTAGGGGTTATAAATAAAGAAGATATAATAAAGCAAGTCACACAGTCATTTTCATACAATGTATTCAGCTCAAACATGTTATAAGAATTATTTTTTGTTTTTACTAAACAAAAATATATAATACATAATATGATATTTGTAAGCAAGATTACTGAATACAGCTTTCGGTGTGATATTTTTTTAATTTATTGGAATGCCGATGCAATTTTGTACATTCCGAACAAAACCAAATTGACAGACGAATGAAATAATTTAATGTATGGTATACACCGAAGACTGTTCCTTAGATTATGGAGACATCAAAAACCTACAATGGCATATGAAATGAATGATGTCTTCCAGACATCATTGTAAGTCAAGGGGTTCAACATTAACTGTCCATTACTGGAGGTATGTTTTAAACACACCTCCATCATTTTCATTTCATTAATGATCAACAACATACCCATTGTAACAAAAAAAAAAAACCTTTACCACTACAACCTGTGAATGGGTCTGGGGTTCAGTACATGGTAGAGACTGTACTATTTCATGGACAGAGTAGGGAGGTAATTTGTCCTAGATCACACTCAACCACCAGACTTTTCCCCCTTATTTTGGGTATCCACTTTATAGGGGCTGGGTGAGACCCAGGAGAGTCCTGGATCCCATCTCTGGCTGCAAACAGATTAAATAAAAGCCTTGCCATTAACGGGATTTGAACCAAGATTTTCAGCATGACAACACAGTGCTCTACCACTGAGCCACTCCACTCCCTAAATATTATTATTGTAACAAAAGTATTCTTAAATTAATTGGTTTTGATAAGACATACCTCTGGCATATTAAAATCATCAATAAAATATATCATTGTTTTGTTTCCCTGTGGTCCATAATTCCTGCCAGCTTTCTTTTCTAATGGCTTTTCTAAAATTTTCTGCAATATTTCTGAAAAAAATATATTAGTTATACAATTATAAAATTTTAAAAGATTGGAAGTTTTATAGTAGAGTATAAAATAATTTAACATATTCATTTTTAGAAGTTTTTCCTCCTCACAACTGAAACGAAACAGAATTTTTTAATTAATAAGCTACCTACTAAGTATTAATAACAAATTTATCAGTACAAAAACCGTAGTCAATTATAAAAACATTAGGAAAAAAGGTTAAAAAACTTCTTATTAATTTAATAAATAAATTAAAACTCACCAGATGTTGTATAGAAGTTAAAAGGAATATTTGTGATAGCGTAATCTTCTGTTAAAGAATTTAATTTCTCATAAATGACTACAGATTTCCCAGCTCCTGCTGGTGCAATCAACATTATAGCTTTCCTTTTGTCAATAAGAAGATCCAAGAAATAACGGATTCGAGTGGTTTCAGAGGTATCGACCAGAGTGGACTACAATAAATAGTTTAAAATAAATACTTTCAATTTAAAAAAAAATTAATCCTGTAACCAAAATTGTAGCTAAAACTTAATAGTCCATTAAACAGAAACAAGTCTATAGTTATAGTTTTGGATTTATGAAAAATAAAAGTAGAAGAGATGTTTATGTTGTTGTTTCATTTATTCAAAAATTAGTAATATTTCATTTAAACATGACAAGTTTTTTTTTAGCACATATGAAATTTGGTACATGTTACGTAAATCCTCTACAACAGCTAAGCCTATTTTAGTTTAATTAAGTGCAATATTTTTTTTATGGTCTTGACTAGTTTCAACGTTGATGAAAACATAAATCTCAAAGCCTTACATCAGATAAAGAATTCATGTAATCTTATGCTAGATTAAGGTATATTTTAAATATTGGTGTACAGGTACAGTACAGCATATGTATCTGTACAGTAGAGGACCACTGTTGTATCATAGCATACACTGTGTGCTGGCTTTTGTGGAAAACAGCTTTTAAACTGACCAAAGCAATATTTAATTTATAATAAAAATGTCTACTGGAGTTTAAGTATCTCAGAGAGTGGATCAGCTATAACACCCTCGAGAAAAAAAGCAATGGAATACAGATGTATGTAATCCTTATATGATGTATATATATATATATATCAGGTATAAGGAAATTTTCAGACCTTAAATCCTCTAATGACAAACTAGTGTTCACACACAAAATGAGTCCCTTTACAAAGCAACTGAAAAAATCACCGACACAATGAGGAAAAGCGTATTTTATACGGACATATCCTAAGAATGAATGCAAGTAAGTACACTTATAAAAAGAATAATTCCATTCCTTAGAAATAAAAATACTAAACCAAACTGGTTTAGGAGAACAGAGAAGAACATGAGAGAGAGAACTCGGAGTTACAGAGGATATGCTAAGTGATGGAACTGCCAAGAGCATAACCCAAGACAAGAGGAGGTTTGAGTGAGAACAAAGCGATAAAAATCTCTGATTAGGAAAAGAGTAGGAGATCATAGAGGATGATAAGGTACTGGGCTGAGAGAAAGTCGAGGAACAAGCACTAATAAGTGATCCGGAATACCCCAACGCTAGATGAAACTAAACAAATGTCTATTACTAGCCCATTATATATTATTTCATCATATTATATTCCATTCCTCTGTTACAGTTAAGAGGTATTAACAAACTAAACAATATAATATTATAATCATAAATAGGTTCAATGACTTACTTGAAGAGGTACGTCATAATCTAATTCAAACTTATGAACAAGATCTGACCATGGTCGGAATTTTTTGGTTTCCTGATCTACAAAATAACTAAAAACTTGAGCTGTTCCTTTATAAACATCCGGAGGAAATTTAATCGTTTTGAACTCATTAATCCACCATTTAGTAAATTCATTTCTCCAATCAAGTAACTATAAAGAAAATAGAGAAATTGGATAGTAAGTAGATAAAGGAGTTGCTTAGACATTAAATAGGATTACAAAACATTTACTTGATCCTGGAACATGGCTGAACCAAATGCCCATACAGTAGCGAACACAAAGTATGTTTCATACCTGAAACATTTCAGACAAGTAAAATACAAATGTATGCCACACAAAATTAATTTCATAATGGATTCACTTTTCTAAACCCCTTTTTAAACCAGATTTCCGAAATTTGATAACAAATACCCAATTAATTCATAAATATACTTCAGATATTTTAGAGATGGTTAAGAATACAGGGGAGACAGTGAAGAAAGAAGGTAAAAAAAACACAACATATTAATAAATATATTTGAATTAATAATATTTATAATGAAAATATTACTAAAGTTAATTTATACCTTATGGAAATTATCTTAACATTAAACTCTTAATAATAAAGAGGAATATCTTAGCTTTGAGATATACTCATAGCTGTTTTTTATATCATACCAGTTATTTTCTAAAAGTCTATGCTTATGAATTACCATTCTCGGGGACTGTCGGAAGCAACATTGGCTGGAACAAGTAAACATTCCAAAAGTAAACATAACATGTGAATGTGAGCTATTGCTGGGATCGGAGTTATTTTCTTGAATCTTGCTTTAGTTACATCATAAGTTGATGGTATATATTTATCGATTAAATATTGTAGAATAGTTCTCTCTGATTCATCTGAGCGAGTATCTACCCAACTAGCTGCACATCTAAAAATAATGATTTAATATATTACTTATTATTAATATTATTTTTTTATTTAAGTAAGGTATATTAGTTAGGGTAAGTTGGAAAATTCAAAGTAAGTAGAATAGAATAGAAAACAAACTTTATTATGAGACCAAGTCCCTTTAGAATAACAATAATGAACAAAAAAAAATAAACATAATATACATCAGGCCAGAGGGCTACATAACAATACGAATCAAGAAGTAATTAAGAGTGACAAAAACATAATACAAATAGAAATAGAAATGAAAAAAATAAAAAGTACAAAACTGCAGGATTTTAATTAATCGTGAAAAATAAATATATTAATATTAACAAAATTATTATAAACAAAATAATTAAAATAGTTAATAACAAAATTACTAAATAAAATAAATGAATGGGATAGCATGCAAGGATAATAAAGTATTTACATAGTCTATGTCTTCTTTGGGAAAAATAAACAAAACACGTAGGTAACGAGATCGAGTATTCAATACTAATTTATTCAAGCAGAAGATTGACCTGCCTAGGGAGCTTCTTTTTGGTATGTCAAGAGATGTTGGAAAAGCAGGGATTTAAATGAAGCCAGTGAAGAAGCATGGCCATCCAAAGGAAGTATTGAGTTCCACACAGTGGTGGAGCGGGCGAGGAAGGAACGCTCAAATACCTTAGTACTGTGGGACGGTATGTTGGGATCGGAAAGGCAGGATCTTGTTTTGTGGTGCTGGACAGAGGATATGAATTGGAGAAGACTGTAGATATATGAAGGGTGTTGCAAGATAATTGATTGGTATAGAAAAACACTAAGGAAATATTGTCTACGAATGGGAGGGAAGAGCCACTTTAACTCATCATAGTGATGTGACACCCGGGATACCAAGGACAAATTTTAAAGCGTAGTTCATTATTCGTTTTAAGTGGCCCTCAAGCATTTTCGAAAGGTCCCGTATACCATACTACAGTAATCAAAGTGGGGGAAGATGAGGAATGATACGAGAAGCTTCTGGGTAGATTGTGTAAGGAGATGCCGAGATGGAATAATTAGAATAGAGCTGTTGGAAAAGGACAATGACTTTAGTTTGGCAAAAAGGATAGAATGGTTCAAGGAACCGAAAGCTTTAGAAAAGTCTAGTAGGATTAGCACGGTTAGTTGTTTGTTGTCCATGGCTTTATGTATGTCAGTAGTGAGTTTGGTAAGGAAAGATTGGATCCTGGAGAGAAACCAGGACGAAAGCCTGATTGAAGCGGATCAAGGAGTTTGGACTGTTTGAGAAAATTTGATATTTGAGACTGGACTATTCTTTCGAGAGGTTTAGAAAGGTTGGAAAGTATGGAGATTGGCCGGTAGTCTTCGGGAGATACTGGGGTAGAGATTTTATATATAGGATGGACTAGGGCTTATTCCAAGAAGTCGGGAATACTGCGTTTTGTAGTGAGAAGTTATATATGAAAAGTAGGACAGGTAAGATATCGATGAGGCATAGTTTGAGTAGTTTGATGGGTATCTCGTCAAAGCCAGTAGAACTGGAGTGGGATTTAATAATGTCGGTAGGTGAAATGTCTAAGAAATAAAAATTGTAGGGGTTGAAAGATGGCGTTAGTGAAAAGAGGGAGAAGGATGATTTTGATGTGTTAATTGAGGAAGACAAAAAATACGAGTTCATTTCATTGGGAGAGGCAGGAAAGGCACTGGAGGATGTTGGATTACAGAGGGAGAGCTTTTGGAGGAGTTGCCATTTAGATTTAGGATCGAGAGCAGTGGAAAGGGCTTTGCGGAAATATTTGGATTTTGCTTGTCTGATTGTAGACTGTGTCAAATTGCGAAGAGCCCTGAACGCTTGGTAGTCATCAGGAAGCCTAGTGCGTCTAAAGCATCTACGGGCAGCATCACGCTTCCTTTGCAGGTCTTTAATTTTTTGACACATCCAAGGAGCAGAATGGTGACGGAAGGTTAAAGTTTTGAGTGGGGCATGGGTATCCAGGATGCTTTTAAGATTGGCATAGAGTATGTCGATCATTGAATCGACGGTGGTACAGAAATAAATTTGTTCCAATTCAGGTTTTCGAGGGAAGGAAATATATATTTTCAAGGGTGAGTCCATCTAGGTTGTGAAAAGTTATGGTTTTCGGTAGGATTTCTGGAGTTTGTATGAAATTTGGATTAAATCACGAGAGGACAAAAAAAAGGGGTGGCTAATTGTGAGGAAGAAAGGAGCCTCTGCAAAGAGCCAACAATGAAGAAGTCTAACCAGGTGTCAGATAGGAGAGTGTGGTGGGTGGGAGAGAATGGAACAATGGAGAGGTGTAGAGAGTAAAAAAGGTTTTCAAGGTACAGTTTATCATTGGATTGGACCAGGAAATCGCTGTTAAAGTCACTGGAGATTATGATGTGGTTGTAGAGAGGAACATGGGAGGTCGGGAGATATGGGGTTTTAGCCATGTTTCTGAGATTCCAATGGTGTGGTAAAAATGTTGGGTAAAATATTAATGAAATTCATCAAAGTGAGCGGGCAAGGATTGGGAGTTGATGTGACAGGAGGTTAGGAGACTAGACATGATGGGGAAGCAGAAGAAAAGGTCTCAGTATTTGAGGAGAGGAGAGCCATAGTTATTCTTGCAGCGAGTTGCGCTCCGGCAGTCGATGAGAGAGGACGCACGCTTGTTCTGCTCCCGAGGATTATCCCCACCCTTATTGAACTGTTCAGCGATCAGTCGTCGTCCAGCGTTACACAAGGTAAGACGTGTTTTCACTTTACTCCCTGTTAAGTGGGCTGGAGTGTTTGTGTGTGTGTGGTTGAGACCCGAGGGACACTAATTGGCGATTCGGGACTCCCACAAGGACAGGAGGTTTAATTAATTAAATCGAAAAAAAAAATTGGAGATGATGGCTGGGCAGGTGAAGAGAACCCGGTATGCGTAGGCTGCGGATCCTGCAGGTCAATATGGGCCGAAGGCGAGTGGTCGCGGACGAGCTGAGAGCTCTCGCAAGGAGAACCGACATCATGGCTATACAGGAGCCATGGTGTCAGGGAAATGTGGTCGCCGGATTCGGTGTCGCGTCGAGGATAGTCGCAATGGGCAGTGTTGAGAGGAGGCCCAGGGCGGCTATTGTGATAGTGAATCCAAACCTCGACGTAATGGAATTGAAGCAATTCACCACGGCGGATCAGGCGGCATGTTATGTCAGATAGGGGAGGATATCCTTCGCCCTTGTCTCGTCATACATGCCGCCAACGCAAAGGATAGAGGAAAGCGTTGCCGCCGTGGAGGCCATCACACAACGCTATAGAAGTGTGGTGGTCTGTTCCGACACCAATTCGTGGAGCACGGCCTGGGGTTCGGTTCGCACAGACGCCAGAGGAAGAGTGGTGGATGAGACCGTGGCGAGGTGTCAGCTCATTGTGGTTAACGAGCCCTCTGGTCCCACATTCGTTGGAGCCAGGGGCCAGAGTTGGATCGACGTGACACTCGCCACGGCCACCATGGCGAGGCGCATAGCGGACTGGACCCTACGGTCTGACACGAGCTCCGACCACCGGGTCATTGCCTTCAGTGTGGTAGAGGAGGAAGGCGAAGTCCTTCCAGTTGAGAAGGGCTACGTGACCCGTACGGCGAACTGGGGAGCATTCTCCAGTGAACTGGAGGGAATACTGGTCGATAGAGAATGGGAAGAGATGGCGCCGTTGGAAGGCGAGTCAGTGATAGACCGCAGAATAGCGGAGCTGACGGGCGCCATCACAGACGCGGCCAGTATGACCCTCCAGCGCCGCAGAGCGAGAGCGCGTCCGGTCCCATGGTGGACGCCTGCCCTGACGCTTCTCAAGAGGGAGTATTACAGGGCTAGGCGCCGGTACCAGGAATGCAGGGACGAGGAGAGGAGAACTGCACTCCGAGACGAATCAAAAAGGAACTATAGGGCATACCGAAATGGAGTGCGTCACCGGAAAAAGGAATCCTGGGACGAGTTTATCGTCAAGGAGACTGAGAAGAATCCCTGGGGTATCCCGTACAGGGTGGCACTGGGCAAGGTGAATGTATGTAGACTATACATACCCCAGGGATGATCCGTCCCAGGATACAGAAGAAGAAAGGATGGTGAGACGCACCACGGTGTGCCCTCCCGGTACCGAGTTTTGCTCACCATGGGATATATGGGACCTTCGCCTCGCCGTGGAAAGGCAGAGGATCGGCAGGGCCCCAGGACTTGATGAGATTGACGCCGCGATCCTGAGGAAAAGCGCCCCCCTCATTGAGGATGACCTCCTGGGAATCTTCAATGAGTGTTTGGACCAGGGGTGGTTCCCGAGTAGGTGGAGGATCGCGGACCTGAGACTGCTCTACAAGGGAGGAGGTAAGGATAAAGAGGATCCCAAGGCATATAGACCAGTATGCCTCCTCCCGGTCCTCAGCAAGGTCCTGGAGAGCTTGATCGTCAATAGCCTGAAGCCGGTCCTCATCGAAGCAAGCCATCCACGGCAATTCGGCTCGACCCGTGGCAAGGGAACTACAGATGCGCTGCTGAGGGTGCGCAGGGACATGGAGGGTAAGGCGGAGAAGTATGTTATGCTTATACTGTTTGACATATCCTCCGCCTTCGACAGTGTATGGTGGCCCTGTGTACTCCAGCGGCTGCAGGAGTTCAACACCCCCAGTAACTTGTACTCCCTCATAAGTAGCTACCTCAGTGACAGGAGCGTTAGGATTAGAGGTAGCTACTACGAGGTCGAGAGAAGGATCGAGAGAGGATGCCCGCAGGGGTCGGTCCTGGGACCGGCCCTGTGGAAGCTCGTTTTTGACCCGTTGCTGGGGGAATTAGAACAGGAAGGGTTCCTTGCCACGGCCTACGTCGACGACCTGGCGGTCATCGTGGCGGAAAACAGCAGAGTCAGATTGAAGACACAAGCGGAGAGGTGCGCCGGTCTCGTAGCGGAATGGTGCGTGGGGAAAAAGCTGAGTATGGCGGCAGCCAAGACCCAGGCCATACTAATCAGAGGCTCCACAGACAGGGCTCACCCTGTCATACCAGATATCCAGGGAGAAAGGGTGAGGCTGGGTGAGGAGGTCAAGTACCTGGGCGTGAAGTTCAGGAGAGGCTTCGACGCCACCCCTCACCTAGCATACCTGAAAGATAGGGTGACCCTGTCACTCAATGGCCTTTCAAGAATAGGGGGTGCATTTTGGGGCCTCAGGTACCCAGCAACGATGACCATTTATAAAGGCGTGGTCCTGGGTATCCTGAGGTATGCATCCCCAATGTGGAGCCGAAACCTCACGCAGCTACAGAGGAGGAGATTGGCCACCATCCAGAGACTGGCTCTGCTGCGAGTCACGAAGGCATACCGAACGGTGTCGCACGAGGCGGTGCAGGTGCTGGCAGGAGCGATGCCCCTGGACCTCGTCCTTAAGGAGGACGTCATGATTTACGAGGTGAAGAGGCAGGGGGTAGCGGCGCTCCCGGAGGGACTCCGAGAAAGGATCGGCGAGACCCCCAACAGATGGAGGAGGATTGTTAGGGAGGACTCAATCGACGAGTGGAACGGACGGTGGGAGGGAAGCCAGAAGGGCTCCACCTTGAGGAAGTTCTTCCCCACCGTCCAGTCGAGATTGGTAGCGACGTGGGTCCTCCCGGACTACTGGGTCTCGCAGATGCTGACAGGACATGGCGGGTTCCGGGGAAAGCTCAGCGAGCATAAGAGAGAAATCGACCCTCGGTGCCCTGCCTGTGGAGTCCCTGAGACAGCGGAGCATGTTATTGTTTCCTGCACCGCGATGGAAGGACACCGTGCCAGGTTGTCGCTGAAAACCGGGATCTTCGCCCTCGCCGAGGAAGACTTCCCCCGTCTGATGGAGGAAGGGAATTACCCCTTCTTCAAGGATTTTGTCTACGGGTGGAAGGAAGTGGTCGGGCCTGCGCATTTCACCATTAGTAGGATCCGGCCCCTCGGCGAGTCACCAGACGAGGTGCCAGCGCAGGAGGAGATAGAAGGAGACCGGACGGATGCAGACGGGACGGATGACCGGACGGATGCGGCGGACCAGGAGGGCTGGACGGCATCCGGACGGATGGAGACCGCCCAGGAGGCGTAAAGGTGCTGCCCCAACAGTAAGGTGCACATCCGTGCACCGGGCAGCACCACAGATTAAAAAATTATTTATAATGTACCCTAAAAAATAAATGGTACCCCCCATTATTTAATGTATAATTTTTTTTGAAATAAAGATAAAAAAAAAAAAAGATGATTTATTGGCAGTGGCAGGCGTGCGTAAACCCAACGCATCAACCCGTCACTGCCGAGAACCCCGTATGCCAGCAATGGCAGGAAGGGGGCCCAAAAAAAAAAAAAAAAAAGTTATTCTTGCAGCTTGAGGGCATACAGATCTCCAGTAGTCAGCCAAATATGTCCAGGTCATGAGCTTGATCGATGAAGACCACTTGGTGCCTGTCTTCTTTTCTGCATCATACTCTACCACCAAAGAACCACACATATTTTGTTTTCCCTGTTGCCATCTTCTGACGTGCCAACCAGTAGAGGTGCCTTTTTGTTCCACTCATTTCCTTGCTTAGATAGATGCGGTGGCAGTCATTTTCCTGCCAACCTATATCTCGCGTGGAAAAATCTCTCTTGACTTTTCTCTTTTAGATCACGTCATCCCTCACTGATTGCCTTGTGAAGCGTGCGATGATTGGTGGGGGTAATGTCATGGGACATTATTCCTCTCTCTACGACTCTGCACCATGTCCAGGTCCTTGATATTATCCTTGAATGTGAAATCTCCATATTTATCGGTCACGACCTTGATCTTTATAATCTCCTCATGGACGTGTAGATCAGAGTATTTTATTGCCGCTAATATTTCCATTAGTGAGGGTTGCGTTATTTTATCGGAAGTTTGTTTATCCCCTGCTTCAGTGCTTTTTTTTGCCTGCACTATCTCTTTTTCGCTTAGATTACTTTAGACTACACCGCCCATGAAAAATTAAATTGCATTTGGCACAAGATAAATTAGTGTTGTCATCACGAGTGATATCGTTGTTGCATTTAGAGCAAACGGCCATTATGCGTAAGTAAATAAATAAATAGTCACTTACGGAGAGTTTGTTTTGGACAGCAGCTGGTTCTAATCCTGTTGGGCTTAAGAGATAGTCTATTACGTTCTGTAGCTCGAACTGGGTATGCTTGGATTTATAATTTCAATTATTCAAAGTAGAAATATGTATGTGTATATATTCACGTATATATAATATAGTTATCCTGTTAGTAAAAATTAGAAACAAAAGTTAACAACACTACACAACTTCAATGAAGGGATTAACAAGAGCGATGTACACTGTTGGGTGTCCCTGGACAGAAGGACTATATATTGCTTGTATTTCAACTGGAAAAGTTAATCATGACTTAAATAATATAAAGCCATGTTCTACAAAAAAAATTAAGAAATCAACTATTGGGATTTAAATATTTTTATTTTGAAGAAAAAAGATTTGTCCTGGCCGGGATGCGAACCCGGGTTTCTCATCTCTAGTGCGGCACTCTTCCAACTAAGCTACCAGGCTCATAACCAAGCCAGACAAATCCATTCGCTTCACCGAAAATTCCAGTTTTCGAAATTTTTGCGATGTATATATGAGGAAAAATGTTCATTCAACGTTACTTTTTAATTAGGATGTCGTTGACGTATGTAAATTTTTTTATTTTATTTATAATTTTTTTTTAATGGTGATTATTTAAATATATATTGGTATTTAAGTTGATAATACCTCATGATTGGAAGGTTTGTAAAACACAAGTATTAGAAAATCCCACATCATCTGCAGGACAAAAGTGGAGAGGTTGACTTAATTGATTAATTCTACCATACTGAACCAAAAAATAAAAATAGGCATAATAGTTTGGAAATATGATTTTAAAAAATTATACAATGCCAAGAAAAAAGTAAAAATTGAAACATAAAATATTATTATATATCATCAACTTACGGAGTCCATCCTACTTCTATAGGATTGATAAATAGAATACCAGCTCTGGAAACAGTTGCTGGAGTAGCAGTCTTTAGGTTGGAGATTTCAAACAATAGTCTCATATGCTTTGTAAGAGCTATACGTTCATTACTTGCTAAAGTCAGCACCTACATCAATATATAATATATAGCATAGGCTGTTTTATAGCTTAAATATCATTTGAGTTTTACAAAGCTATCTCTTTAAATATTATTCATTTCAAGTGTCAGTCGATGGGCTTTTGTAATATTTTGTAGTAGGAAAGCAAGTTTTTCAGTAAATAAAGTGATTATCAAATTGACCTTGCCTTATAATATACCTTAATATTAAAATATGATAAATTAGGTTTCCTACTACTATACAACTAATATGATAATTATTAGTAATATTTACTTATTAAAAACAGTAATTCAAGTGAGTGAAAAAGTAGAATAAATACTCTTAAGTGTAAAAATAATGAGTGATCTCATCTGAATATCTTGTTCATTTACAGAAATTTTTTAATGAGGTATGATTATTAAATTAATAAATAGATTTAAAAAAAAAAATTACCTTATTGTCATCCATAACAGTGTTAAGAGACTCGATCCACATTGGATCAATATCCCCATCCATAACCATCCATTTTGGGCCATCGCCTCCCATATTTGCCTGATCTCGAATTAGTACAGAAAAAAGACCTGAAATACAAATGAAGTTGCATTATTCAAGAGACAAAATTTTATTAAAAAAGTACTAACACTATTTCGCAACAGTATAATTTAATTCATTACACATTTTCCTTTCATTATTTTTAACTTGAACTTTAATACTTGAACTACTCTCACATTCTTTTAACAGGCCTTTAAACGTTCATACCTGGATGGATCACTCAATAGGAAATGATTGTATTGTAGTAATATTCCCCCTAAATAGAAATAGCAATAATTATTATAAACACACTTAAATTTGAAGTGAACAGGACCCTATCTGTAAACCAAGCAGAATAACTAGATAATACTGAATACTTTATTTGTTGGTATGACAATTAAAATTCATTTTGTCATAGACTGTATTCGAATTCCGGCCGGGGGCAAATCTATTCTCTTCAAAATAAAAATATTTATAACTCTTATAGTTATAAGCCATGAGTGTATTCATCTTGATAAATAAATAAAATATTAAAATTACTGATATAAACTAAAGTGCTAGAACAAACCATCTTTCCATTCCCTGGTTTGTGGGTTGATGACTCCAAACAGTTCGTCATTAGTAACAGCCTTGGGTTCCAAATCATTATAGTGTGGTTTCATTTTCATATTTGCATATGTTCGATGGAGAGTTTTCCAAACCATTGATTTACCAGTTCCAGCATCTCCTATTATGAAAACTGAATGCCTTACATCAAAAAGTTCTTGTAATTGAACCATCTAAAACAAAGGAATATCAGTGATTTCGATGCAGAAGGGTAAATTCTTCTGTTATCATTAAGTTAAACTACAAATTTAGTTTGTATATTGAATAAAATAGACAACTATATATTAAATGGACAAATCTATTTATGTACTGAATCTAAGAGACGACTGATATCCAACCAATTACTTCATTGTCTTGAACCTTTCATTGCCAATGATACATCATTGTTCATAATTTTTCTGAAAATATTCAACAAAATAATTTTTCAGATATAGACATCTTATTCTCTTGTTCCTTATTAGTTTAATAAATGTTCACACCTTATATATAATTATCTTTTAATTAAGAAATAAAATATTATTATAGAATAAATTAACTTAATTAGATTGATCTGTGGGAAGTAAATAAATAAAACAAAATCAGGATGCAACCAAGAAATTTATTAATGCTACTAAACAAATGTTATATATTTGTAATTATTATTTTATTTTCATAGGAGTGCTAATTCCTGGTTTATATCTCAATAAATTGATGTACCTTATTTATGGTTGGTTATATTTTGATTATCTAAACATAAACCCTTCTGATGTTATAATTTCCTTTTCGAAAATTATTAAATTAAAACATTTATGATTTTTGGACAAAATAATGTTTGAATTACTTATAACACTTTAAACCTGATCATAAAATATTAACTATTTTTTCTGCATTTATTGTAGAATCCCCAACATTTTGATTGAAATCAGTAACAGACGCATTCACTTCTTTTGAATCATCTGGATTTGTATAAGAAAAGTTTTTTGGGTGCAATATGTATAAAAAAGATTTATTTATTAAAAATAAATATGGTCAAAAAAGTTAATTAATCTTTTTATAATAACTATACTTTAAAATATTGTTTTGTTGCTATTTAAGAAAATAAATAATCCCTTAAAATTTTAGTACAGAAATAAAATACTCTGTAAATACTTGTAGGATATTTTCGTGCAATCGACATTATATTATATATTATACATTATACCTTGAGAACGAAGCTATCTTCTGGCTGAAGTTTCATATCTATCGCACCTTGTTTACACTCTTTTTCAAATTCCAAATCCCTCTTTCTTGGTACATCGAGAGATGGAAAGAGATCCCCGATAAGGCCCATAAAAATACTTCTATCATCAGTAACGATTTTTGGAGTGTTAAAGTCTCTCAAAGCTCTCATGAGAACTTGGTCCTCAGGTCTGAATGGATCAGACCTCTAAAAGTTTTAAGAAAATATTACAGATTTTTTTTCATTGCCACATTAAGTTTTAAATATTAAATTATATTAAACCAAATCTTTCATCCCAAATAAGAATATTACCAAACTTAGCATTATTAATAGAGTATTGTTTTTTTACTAGCTCTTACATTTTAATGAAATTATATTTGAAATGTTGATTTATACATAGTATAGATTTTCCAGTTAAATGAAACCTCACCTATATTTAAAAATATATATATATTCAAGGGAATTGGGTTGGTAACACTGGTACAAACATGATTAGTTGGTAACTGGAAGATATTGCTGTGTGAAATTTCTTTTGTAACATAAAATGTTATTTTATTATCTTTTAATATAGAAAATGTAATATATTTTATTTTACTTTTTACTAATTTTTAAATATTTTTATTTGAAAAGAAAAGATATGTCCAGGACCGGGACTCGAACCCGGGTCTTCAAGATCACTAGTCTGGGACTCTACCATTTGAGCTATCCTGGGCCCTAATGAAGCACGCTTATCAGCCATGGTCATATCTTTTCTTTTCACTGATCCTAAGTCCCTTTAGGACTCACATTTTTGCGAAGTATATGAGGGTAAGAATGTTCTTTGAACATTATTTTAATTTGGATTTAGTTTACTTACGTCATTATAATTTATTTTAGTTTACTTGTTACTAATTTTTAAATATTTTTATTTGATATGACCATGGCCGATAAGCGTGCTTCATTAGGGCCCAGGATAGCTCAAATGGTAGAATCCCAGACTAGTCATCTGGAAGACCCGGTTTCGAGTCCCGGTCCTGGACATATCTTTTCTTTTCAAATAAAAAAAATGTAAAAAATTGATCAGAATGATTATCTAGAAATTATGAAAAATCTTAATTTATAATAAAAACATACCTTTAGTGCACCAGCTACAACAAGAACAGATTTTATTGCCCTCAACCCCCAATCATAATGATCCTGTTTTGATAATAATTCTTTACACAAACTGTATAGAGTTAAAAATTTCTTAGCTAATGGCCTTGCCTCTTGAAAACCTTGGGCAATTAAGTTAATTTCACTGATTAGTTCAAAATCAGGAACAACCATCGCACAAGGCCTGAAAAAACAAATATGATGAATGCAAATATAAAGTATAAATAGTCAGACAAATCCGTTCTTTTCACTGATTGGATAAATCGGTATCATTGGTATCATTTGGATAGGATCCCTGGTAGCTCAGTGGTTTGGAGCTCTGCAACGGAAATGCAGGCCAGGACAAATCTTTTCTCCTCACTTTTTTTTTTACTTTGCCCTAGTGCATGCACACTTATAAATAAAACACATGAAATTTGTTAGTAATCTATCTCATTAAATCACATGCCAAATGTAAGACCCTGAAACTTTCAAGGTATAAGAATGGAAGTTCTTCAATATTCCTAATAGGAGTACTTTACTTTCTTGTAATTAATTTAATTTTAACATTGGACTTTTTTTTACTTTTAAAGTTTATCTGTTTTTAAAAACCAATGAATTAATGAAATAAACTTTTCATAAATATTTAGGATAAACTATTTATTTATTTTATGAATGGTGATAATGAAGAAATTAAGCAAAAAATTACCTGAAGAGAGCTTTTAAGTTTTCTGGCAGTTCAGCTCTTCCAGCGTAACCTGGGTTCATCGTGATAAACATACCAACAGTTGGGACAAGCTTGATCATTTCTCCCTAATATTGTGATTTAATATTAATGATATCATACATCTTTATATATTATGTAATTTAACATATATATACCAGATCATCAAGTTCTGAAAGTCAACTCTATATTTTTTTATTCGGAGTTTAATTGCCCTTATCTACTCATTTATTTAAGCCCAGAAAATAGATCATTCCTACAAGTTACCATTAACAATAATCATGGATGGAATTTAAACTGATCATATCTTGAAGGAAAAAAGTCCCTTAGTATCCTACTTAACTTCTTAAATCAATATTTAAGAAGTAAAACTGAAGTTCATCAAAGAATGGTTTAATAGTTCAGGAAAACAAATGGTGTTATAACAAAGAAATCATTAACCTTCATATAAAATAAGAAACATATAAAATAAGAAATCATTGTTTCTTCATAAGATTTACAGAAAAAATCCAAAAAATATAAGTAAATTGAGTAATTGAAAAAAGTTGCCTATCGTCTAGCATTCATCCTCTGCCTTCGTTAAATAAGTAAGTATAAAAACTTATTACATGCCTAAAGCATGAAATTTCAAAAGAATAAAAATCTATTATTTTAAGATTAAAATCCAATTTACCATAAAATTGAATGTTATTTTCTTTGATTTGATAGCGTCTAAAACAGTTTTCACCTGGACAGCCACCACAGAAAGCACTTCCACAGATATCCTATTGAACTCGTCAAAGCAGCCCCAGGCTCCTGTTTGCGATAGGCCTTTATAATTGTTTCCTAATGACTGAAACAAAATTGGAATCGTTTTTTTTTTAAACTAGTCTGTTTGAATTATATAAATTACTGGACATAGTTGTATTGAGATGACAAAACTTAATTACTGATATCATTTTCTTTCTTTTGTTTTGAATTGACATTTTTGAAGCAGAAATAAAACACTAAATAACTTTAATAACAAATTTCTTTGAACTAATCTATTTAATAATCAATCCAATTAATGTCGGTTTTAATCATACTCATAAATTACCTGAATCCAACTACAATTACCTGATAATCCATTTGTTCAGAGCAATTGAAAACATATACTCTCATTCCAAGTGCTTTCCCTAAATCTTTGGTAGTTTCTGTTTTTCCAGTTCCAGCTGGACCAGCTGGAGCCCCGCCCATTACTAAATGGAGTGACTATAATTAAAAATATACTATTAATCAAATTAATAAGATACAATTGATTTCTTAATAATTCAAAGAAACAATAGAAGTTCTGAGGCTTTCTTTTTAATTGTAGTATACAGATTACTATAAATCAAAGGATTCATTTATTTGCTCTCTGGAGGCTTAGCAACGATACTGACCACCAGTAACTGAAACCAGTTATGGCAATGACTGGTTTATTGGAAATAATAAACAAGCTATGTGTCATTTGTTTTAATCTTAATAAACTACCATTTCAAAAATATAACCTTGAGAAGTAAATAAATTCAAATAATATGTCTATTCTGTAACTGGCAAATTGCGCTTTCCAGATTTTGAATCACATAGTTTTTTTTGTTCCTAATAGTATGCACATTTTTTAAAGCTATTATAATGTACCTATGGATTATATATTAATGCTTAAAATTTTGAAATTTACTAGTTCACTTTTATCATAGCCTTGGAATGTGATTAAAAAGATAACTATTCGAAAGCTTTGTCCCTACAGCTAAGTCTAATCAGTTATACTGTGTTGTTATTTGAAGTTGAAGACCCGATTCGAACTCGTCTACCTCTTTATGTCTTAGCGCACAGTTTCATATGCTTGTTTCAATACAGTAAATATCAACTTAGTAGGAAGTTATACTGACCGTTCTCCCCCTTATGCATGATTTTCTGATTCCATTCAATAGAATGAACAAATCATCAATCAATATTGTGAAAATGACTGAAACTTTATTTTTATCTTAATTTTGTAATACCTAGTATTTAAGTGTTTGTATTTTAAGATGAAATGTATCCTCTGTTACGTATTTGATCTGTAACCAAGACAAAAAAGTAAATGGAAGGGGAACTTTCATAATGGAGGGAACTTCATAAATTGATTTTTTAATATGTTTTTACTACTTGCAAGATCTATCAAAAATGAAGCTACTAGAATAGAAAAATAGCATGAGCATAATAGAATAGAAAAATAATTTTATTCTGGGACCAGCTCCCTTAAGAATAACAGAAATGCACAAAATTTAATAAATTTATATATCTGGCCAAAGGCCTACATTATTAGAATAAAACAATATTTACATAATATCTTGAATGTAAATAACTAACAGGTATCTTTTGGTAGAGAATTAGAAAATGTAATACACCAATAAAATAAAGAAACAGACAAATTTATAATACAAAGAAATAGGCTTATAGAAAAATAAGTGAATAATTAATAGCATCTAATAATACAAAAAATGATATCATTATGAGTGAGGAATATTCATAGTAATTCATCACTCGATTAAGTTGAATATTTCTATAATTTATTTATTGATTATAGAGGATCTGTTAGGGAATTAAGAAGATTTAGGAAAAGTTTGGATTTAAATGAGGTTAAAGAGGACGCATGACGGATATCGAGTGGGAGTGAGTTCCAAAGAGAGATAGAACGGGTGAGAAAGGAATGCTCAAAAGTTTTGGTTCTATGGGAACGGATATAAAGATCAGGAGGGCGAGATATTACATACATACGAGATATTACATATGATACACTGTATAATATTATACAGTGTTGCAATTCGGTATAAAATTAAAAAGAAAAACATCAAAGAAACTTCTTCTTCTTTGACTTCCTTTTATGCCATTGCTAGTGTTGAGGTCAATGAACTCTAATCATTAAAAAATTCTAAAAGCTACCAAGGTATGGAACTCCTAAAGATCCAGTCTGCATGATCATTATCCATACATATACAATCCTAGACATTTATAAAATTAGTATTAATAAATCAGGGTCTAAGATTTAGAAAGATTTATACAGGTACAACTTCATGATTAAAAAATACTGAATTACTATAATAGCATTTCAGGAACTATTTTTAAATTTCTAAAATGCATTTCATAGTAGCACTACACAGCTTCAGTGGTAAATACTGATAATTAAAAAGAACTAAATAAATAAATATTTACCTGTGACAGAGTGATATAACATCTGTCAGTCAATGGAGTAATAACCAATCGTCTTTCATTCCCTAGGTATTCGTAGTCATAGCGGAACATTGCATCACATATGTTAATGAGACAGTCATTAATTTTAAGATCCCATCTGTAAGAATATTGTTCAATAAACAAAATAAAAATTAAATTAGACAGAAAGTTTTTTTTAACAGATGAGCATACAGAACACTATATGTCACAGTTATAAAATTATAGAATCTAATTAGGAAGAAATAAAGAAAGTGTAGAAAAAGGTAGGAGTAGAACACAGAGGATTGACTTCAAGGGTTCAGATTCAGTAGTTCCCTGCTGTGCTCACTCAGCCTCTAAAGAGTAGGTACCCTTTACTAGAGACTGAGTGTGATCTTGTGTGGCTGTGTCACCTGTGGAAGTTATTGGGGACAGTTCGTGTTAGAGACTGTACTCTTTCTAGGACAACGGTTGTGCAGGGAGGTGATTTGTCCTAGATCACTCTAAACCGCCAGATATTTATCCCCTTATTTTGGTTACCCACTTTATTGAGGCTGAGTGAGCACAATGGGGCATTCCTGGGTGAGCCTCGGGAGGGTCCTAGATCCTATAAGATCCATCTCCGGGCACTAACAGTTCATATGAAAGTCTGCAAGCGTGCAGGATTTGAACCCAGGAACTTTGACGCAGCTACTCAGGACTCTACCACTGAGCCACTCCGTTCCCCAACATATGAACTGTACTGAAGTAATTCCTTTTATGTATATAATTTTTATTGTTTAAATTATATATTAAATATGAATTACAGATAGATAACACTGTAAAGTAAACGTTGAGATTATGCTGGCATGTGCCCTTTGTTATGTTGTTGTGTTCAGCCATTGTACAGTTGGCATAGGGCTCTTTGTTGAGACGGTCTGGGATAGTTGGCGTTGGGCTTTTGTTTTGTGGCTGGATTGTAGTTGTCTGTAGCGTGTGTGTCTGTCTGTCTATAAATGTACTTATAGTTTTGTATATACAATAAATCTTTGACCGTATCGTAATAACTTGTATTTTGTTATTTACCTGCACTTTCACCTTTTTACTATCTCACAGTTAAAAAACCGTTTGGTATTCATTGTGATTGGGTGAGGAAAAGGCACTGACTAACATGAGGACCATAGTGATTTGTTAATTTCAGGTCTATAGTAAAAAAAAAAAAAAAAAAAAAAAAAGGAAAAAGAGATAATCAGTAAGGTTTTAGGAGAAAAAAAATACTGTAATTATATTAAAATATTTTATTTTATTGAGAAAAACTGTCTCTCGGGGGAGCGGATAGGGGATCCCTCTTAGGAGGGGTGGTCTGAGGATACGGGGCCTCTCCAGCAGGGCCAATCACCCACAAGAGAGTTCAACTGATTCAGAGAACTTTGAATGGCCTCGGTTTGGACAGACTTTAATGGCTGTCCTGGATTGGGGCACCTCCACGCTGAGAGGCACTAAGGAGGGAGATAAAGAAGAAGAAGAAAAAAACTGTAGAACAAACTCATTACCTGTGCCTTAATTGCGACTGCCATTGGAAAGCAAGACTACTTTCAACTTTCATTGCAATCAGCTTTGCAACAATATCTCTCGAGTGTACATCTTGGGTACATATTGTCATAATCTCTTCTCTGTCATGTTCTGACAATTCTCCCAACAGAAGGTTTATAAGTACATTCAACTGATTGATCTAAATAATTAAAAGTAAATCAAGATTAATTAAAAAGCATACCTATCATACTATCCTCTTTTGAAAGGCACTTTATTTAAATTATTACCTGTTTTTTTTGGTAATCTTTCATAGCATTTTCATACCCTTCTCCTAATTGTGAAAATGCTATAGTTACTTCTGTAACCCACCAAATTTGAGTTCCAAGCAGCGCAAACTGGGCAGGATATTCAAACATCCATTCTTCCCTCGGTTTTTCATCATATGTTTTTATTGCCACACTCATGATATCGCGACCTGTCATCCGCATGCTATCAGTTACATTATTCAGCCATCTTTCCACCTATTAATATAAAATATCTTATCAATAACCATACAAGCATTGAACAGTAGTCTTAATTAAAAATCAACTTAATAATAAAAAATCATAGATGTAAAACATCTGTAAGTAAAATAATTACAAAATCTTATTTAGTTATAATTGAATTTCTTATAACATTTTAAAATAAAATAAAATTATAATTATATAAAATATAATTAATAAAAGAACTCTTAAATGCATCATGAAATGATAAACGATAGACCATAGCGTGTATGGGTAGGACATATGAATACGCCCTTGAAATATATGTTGCGCCCTTTTCCTTTGTGCTATATAAATATATATAAACGAAAACGTATATCGTTAACGCTCAGTAAATTAGTTTCATTGATTTTTCTCACTCTATATATCGTTATTATCAAATTTAAATAAATTAGTATCATTACTTTTTTTATATATATATATTCATGTTAATTCTTTAATTTGTGATTGGTTTTGATTATAATGAATGAGAGAAAATAGTACATAAAACTTTATTTTGTAATTAGAATTTAGTAGATTATAGATAAATCGAAGCATCACATTAATTCATATGTCGACAAAATACAACCACCGATTGTTTTTGTGATTGTTTTGTCGCTTACAGTCATTGTTGTAATGGACTTCAATCAGTGAAAATGACTCATTACGAGTTCCTTTTAGTGTAGACTTGGCCTTCACTCAGTGAACATTACTCATTACGAGTACCTTTGGTAGTTGCAATCACAGTGTTGAATTGAACTTCAGTCAATGTGAATCACTCTTTACAAGTTTTTTTGTGGCCAATTGTAAAACAGTATAACAGTGTATGTACTGATAGCTCTTTATGAGCTCTGGAATTCTTCCAGTCATCATCATCTTTCTACTCATTGTGAGTCTTGACGACTTACTTCTACTTATTTCCTTTATGGTGTCGCTCTCCCCAATATATATATTTCATATTCTTTTCATTTATTTTAAGCATAAATAAAAAAAAATAATAATATGAAGTTACGTTCTCCGGGCATGACGTACAGGCACGTCCTAGTGAAAGAGCTCACGCCCGTTATATGCTGCCTAATTAAAAAGGGAATTCCCCGGTTAACAGGTTATACAAGTGAAAGCCTAGTTATTTACAAAAAATTTACTAAATACTACAAATTAAGAATTAAAAAATTAGTAGTTGAACTGTAAATGTAGATATAATATATATACTTTTTTTTGCCGTGTGATATGATTTTCCTACAGACAATGGTTGTAAACCTGAGGATGACAAACCTATCACATAGGCAGATAACGTAATGGGGCGTTTTGTCTTCTATGTGACAGAATAGACACAGCGGGGCATTTGCAAGAGACCAAGCCTGGACAAGCGGCAATGGAGCCTGCTATTTCCCAAGTATACCACTATGATTGTTTTAAGAGAGTCCCTGTCGAAGTTTAGTATTTTTAGCTAGAGTTTACTCTAACTCTCACTATGGCCAATAAGGAATTGCATAGAGTGATGTAGCTTCATTTGATTCTACCTGTATTGGTTGGTCTTAGTGAGGTAAATTTCCCTGATTCTGCGCTTAGCGTAGCTAAGACTGATACCACATAACGGTAATGGGGTACATCGATTGTTAGCTAAGCCTAATCTGGCTAGTCTGGCAGCTTCTTCATTGCCAGGAATGTCTGAGTACCAAGGTACCCATTCAACACTAATGCTGTTATTCCGTGCTAGTTTGTTGAGGGCTGCATTGCAGTCCCAAACACAATGTGATTTAGTATTGTGATCGTTAAGTGCCCCCATTGCAGCTTGACTGTCACTGAAGAATGTAATTCTTCTGCCTTCCAGTTGTTCCCCAACCAACCTCCAAGCAAAGTGATATATATAGTGACTGCCTCAGATTGAAATACTGTAGTGAACTTGGCTAGAGGGATCCAAGTACCAACCCTAGGTTTGTCTTTTCTCCAAAGCCCTGCACCTGCACCAGTGGCTGTGTGACACTTTGTAATAAACAATGGTAATTATTTTCCCTTTATATTTGTTTGTAGTTTATTTAGAATAAATAGAAAAATGAAACTTGTACCTGTCCATTACAATCACAAGGCTTGGAGAAATTAACCTTTTCTCCATTCTTCTCCTCCATAGCAGTTGCGAGTTTTGTTTTTTGGCCACCTTCCACTTTAAAATGAAGTTTTTCAATTGAATCATACAGTTTAGATAAATTCCTAAAAATAAATTATAATGTATTACCATGAAATGAAAGGAACCCCTCCAGATTACATTTTATTGAACCACAAAATTACATTGATTTGATCTTAAGTACAGGGATTTGTAGCAATGATTATGAGTCTGAATTGATTTAATGATTTATTTATCTTGAAAATTTGAAAATTATTCATAGTGTCATCAAAATTAAGATTAAGCTTTACTCAAAATACAAAAAAAATAGAACCTTATAGTATTTGTGCTATATTCTTCAGTCCACTTTTATAGGTGAAAAAAAAATCAATTTCTAAATTATCAATATTTATTTACTAAATTTTTGTCTTTCTTTCAAATTGCATTCCATATTATCATTATTATATTATTGTCATTCTGTTATGAACAAAGCCGGTTTGCTGGAATAAGTTATACTTAAAGGGTAGTAAAACAAAAATAGATCAATATACTTGGAAATAAGAATTCATTCGTCAATGTTATTGAAACATTTGGTACGCAAAATTGATATAAACTGTTTGCTAAATAAACATTAAAAAATCTGTAAACTAACTTGCAAACTCTTTCAGGAAAATTACTATTTGCCAAAATATCAAGAAGAACAGCAACAGAAAGGAAATAGAACCGAGGATAAGCCATGCGTTTCGTTTCCAAATATTGAGACATAGCTTTCTCACATTTAGTCAAATCCTTTTGAATAATATTTAAATTTTCAAGTAAATTTGGTCGATTGGCTCCCTCGATTACTTTAGGAATTTGAGCCAAGTCGTGTAACATAGCCTGAAAAGTAAAATAATTATTATGTCATATATGTAAAACATATTTTTATTAATTGATAAAATTGCATAAATATGGAATAACATGAGACTATAGCTTCTATCTCTGAAAAAAAAATCCATATTCAATAATAATAATTATAATATTATAATACTAATAAACATTCATGGGAGTTTTGTCACATTTTGAAAGATGCTTCCAAACACAAAGAAAGACAAGTGAATAGCTAACAGTTAAGAGAATTTGTAATTGTATTCAACATCAAGTCTTTATTACAAAACCATACAGGAGATCTATTCTTTAAGACCCAACATCATCTGAACAATGCAGATTGCGTTCAGTGATTCTTGAATCTATATCACAGCTGTATGTTATGTGCAATAATTGCTGGTATGGTAGGTGTATCTCCAGAGGAATAATAGTCAGGTGAAAATTTTTAGAAATTTTTTTATCATTAAACCTATTGGATGAAAGGCTTAGTATACAAAAAAGTCACCACAAATTGTACTAGGGAAAATATATTACTACAGACCATGCTATGAAAACTTAGGAGAGAGGAAAGAAAAGATCAAATATATTGCAATGTCTACTGACATTATAAACTTGAATGTTGGAGATAAGCTCCGAAACAAGGGAGAGGAATTTATCGCACTGAATGAATTGTACCATTCAGAAAGTTTCGTGGTAAGGCCAATTATTGCATTGACACATGTACTGATACATAAATCAACAGTGGCATGCGGAGATGGTCTGAGATTGCTAAAGACTTACTAAGCAACTCAACTGGCTGTACAAATGAACACTGCCAGGATAGTTGAAACATTCTAAAAAGCTAAAAATGATTGATATAAGAAGATGGTTGGACAAGTCCCATGTCTCTATCATTGGCCTATAATTTCGTTATAATGTAAATAATATTAATAAAGAAAAAAAAGGAATAAAACTCCTATTTTGTAATACCCAGAATTATTTTTTGTCTATGAGTTAAGCCAGTAGTTTCTCTAACTTAACCTCTTTACTCATACTATTAAAGTTCTAAGATTGATTTTCTATTTTCTGTTCTAAGATTGATTTTTAAGCTACCTAATGGAAAATAAGTAAGCTGGGTCGACTGGTGAGTTATACTTCCTTGATTACATATATCAGGAGGGGTTTCCTTACAGCCCATATGTTATAGGCTCTTTACAGACCCATTACTACTGCACTACCAGTCCATATGTTATTCCCACTCTAGATATATTTATTTTTAAATGAAGTGGTCTATAGCAAATGAGATATAAATTATTTTTTTTGACTAATAATAGTAATAATAATTAGCAATAAGACTATATCAAAATTAAAATATGAAGTACCTTGAAAGACCTGTCAGTATTGTCAAATCTCTTGGTATCTTCTGGTAATTGACGCCTTATATCATCAGATCCTATAAAAATAGCCTCAAGATAACTCCAAGTTCTCTGCACTTCATTCCATGTATTGATAACTTGGTCTGCCATAGAAAGTTTTTTCTGCCATGATGAAACTTCATCATAGAAATGTTCGACAAACTTAGAACTGAGCATGTTTTGAAGATTCACCTGTTAAATTATAGCAACTGTTATTAAATGTATAACAATTGAAGGATTATGTGGATAAAGATAAGTGATGTTTACAGAAAAACTTGATTATTGATACAAAGAAGTTCAGTTATACACCTAGAAATGTACCGCAAAGGTTTACCTGCATTGCCCACCTCAAGAGGTAAACCTCGGTGTATGTGGCAATAGTTGCGATGAAACTATAGGCGAACTGACCTCAGAAGTTGAACCTCACGAAATTGAGAAACTATATTTTCTACTTCCAGAGGTAACCAGGTCTCCACGAGTGTATGGATCAGTGAGGTTTACCTCACATCAGATCCAGGGAGATAAGCACAGAAATTAAATGTATTTTGTGGGTTTTTTTAATGCTTTGACTTCAATACAGTTTATTTGTGCTTAGACGTTTTTGGTTTTGAAAAATTCATCATAGCATTGCAGAAACGCAATCAAGATTTATAAAAATTAATTGAGTTGTATAAATGTGAACCATGTCTGTGGCATGTGAAGTGCAAGCAGTACCAGGATCGTGAGATTCAGCATAAACAAAACTAGTAGAAAAGTTAATAGAAGCAGACCGCTGGGTGTGTGAGTTCATGGCCACTTGAGGCAAACCTGTGCTGTTCGATTATGGGATTATACCTCTGCGGAATAATTCTACGTGTATGGCTGGCATAAGGGCCATAAATGTTTCCTACTTCTATAGATATCAAGCTCAATATTTAGTTCAAAACTGATTCAATAATGGTTTTGAGAACTAAAGTACTTATTACTAGTTACTTATCACCATCATTTATTTGACCTTTTAATTATAATCAATAAATGCTTAACCAATTTAGAAAAAAATATTTACATTCGAAATATTAAACATTGTACCTGGTCACTTTCAAGCTGTTCAATGAGCGTATCAGTAACTCTCAAAACAGGGATGCCAGTACGCTCATGAGGTTCCCACTCAAATTCAACATTAGCCCATGTCTCCTCTAATTCTCTAAGTGTCTTTTCCATGGCCTGCTCCTTAACAGACTTGTCGACGATAGTTTTAACTTCTTCTTCATACTTATACAGATTCAATTCAAGAAGATCCTTCAGCGTAGTTTCATCACCGATTACAAATTTGACCTATATAGTCATATATCCATATTAGGTTTACAATACAATTTAGTAAATATTGCATTATAAAAAATAACAATAGTTCTAGTATATCGGAAATCTTTATGTGAAAGGATGCATGTGTGCTAGATTTCCCTCTATGATATGGCCTAAAATCAAGAGGAACCCTATAGTAATTTTTGAGCTTTCAGATTACCAAAGACATAGCACATACCAAGTGGGCAAGAAAAATTAGAGAAATAAAGAGTTAAATGGGAATTCTTGAAGGGATATGGAGATCCGTATCAGCTAGGATATGGTAACCCTTGCTTCACTACCTGAAAATATATCTGCAAAGAAAACTAAAATGTTCTCAATCTGGTGAAGGCCACATATTATAGCTGGGCACACATTCTTTTTTCACTGCCTTCTTTATAAATATGAGACAAACACTGATGCAAAGGTTGTGAAAATTGATGCTATGGTATATAACATAATAAACCAATAAAGAGAAAAGCATTCACATATACATTAAATACAATCAATTTAATTTTAATAAAGCGAATACTAATTATCAAGAAGTAAACTAGTCAATTTTACACCATTCATAGCCACTGATCCCAATAAGTGATAAGTATCGATGAAAATTCTTAATAATTCTGTCGTAATCCAAGAAATAATCAAAATAGGATTTTGATTTATTTATTTTGTTGTCGTCTCTAGTAAATAATTAACTTTCTAAACATAGAAAATTCTAAATCTATTCTCATAATCTAGACCTAAAAGCCATGCATATATACGCCGAAGCAACTAATCAAACCTTATGACGTTGCATAGTTTCTTGATAATACTTCTGAAGAGTAACCTGTAAGAATAATATTAATAATAGCTACTACATTCATTATAATTGGTTTCTTCCTAAATTTTATTCAAACAAAGGTACAAGAATAAATAATATCCAAGTGTGGATATTGTTTATTATCACCCCTAACGATGGACCAATGGGGGAACTGTGGTCTAGTGATTAGCATAACAAACTACTAAGCCCATGATCACGGGTTCGTAGCCCGGCAGGTGGCCCTAGGATGCCCTCCTTCAGAAGGGACGTTAAACAGCCTGTACGTTGTCAGGTACTCATTAAAAATCCTTATCCTAATTTGAGCTCCCAATGTAGCATCGTCCAATTAGCCATAGCAGCATAAAGTGATGTTAAATGAACAAACAAACAACAACGATGGACCAACCCCCATTTTACAAATTATACAACTGTTCATTTACTGGTACTACTCTAGGTACTTAAGTTCAAGTAGAAGTATACAGTAGGTACTTAAGTTCAAGTAGAAGTACCGATTTAACTGATCAAGCAAGACAAAAAGCTACACAAAAAGTAATTCCTCGATCAGTCATTTCAAAAATTTGTTTATACTATGAGATCAAATTCAACTCTTTAATTTTTATCAGGACTTTTCCAGTGCACATAACTTATGATAGATTCTTGAAATAATCTAAATCCTCAGGATATAATTTTTCAATGAAATTATTGATACGATGCCTCAGGAGGGGATCTTAAAAAATGTTTTCATTATTAATAATTTAACATACTATATGAGTTCGAAATCCATTTTCAAGATAATTAGATAATGTTTTTACAGGGAACGCACAGCTCTCAATATGTTAATTAATTTGTAATTATGTTAATTCTTATATAATACAACCAAGTATGAGTAAAGTATTTTGTAAATTGCTTAAGCTATAAACTCTGAATTACACAGAGACATAAATGTGTTTTATATGATAACAGTAACAACAAAAAATATACCTCCGTAGCAACCATCAGCTCATGCCAATGCCGCTCTTTGATGGCGGGATTCTGAAGTTCCGTAATGGCTCTCAAAGCTGTCAGCAAATTCTTTATTGCAGATTCCAGCTCAAGGTAAATATCCCAGTTTCTCATGTCCCTATCCAAGGCTATAGGTCAAACCATAATTAATTACAACCTTATATTAAATTTCTAAACTTTAAAGATAAAAATGGTTACGATATCTCAAATAAAATAATAAGCACAGAAAATTTGTACTATCATACATCATGGCTAAAGTTTTTAAGTGAGTGAAAGTGCTAATTTTAATTTATCGTATAAAGTGTACTAGACACCCATGTGTTATCTGCTGTTGTATTAAATCTTACAGCCATTATTGTAGACATTAGTGCTATCAGCAGTTATTTGTAGAATGTTAATAAAACTAACCTCTAAAAATAATTAAAAATTTATATAATAGTTTTGTAAACATTTTGTTTTGTAAACAAACAAACAAGAAAAACATACTTCTTATTTCTTTGGCAAATTTTTTCAACTCTAAATCCATGCTCTCAGAGTCAATTGTCTTCCATTTAGTATTTTCCCAATTGTTTATCATGGAAAGTACCATAACTATATAATCCCAATTCACCTGTCAAAGGGGATAACAATGATTATAAACTTAAAAAACTAATTGAAAACTTAAAAACTGAAAACTAAACTAAAGAAGAAATAACAAAGGAAAATATAAATAATGTATAGCTGATACTTAAAATCATATTTAAAAAAAACAACTAAATATGTAAAAACAATCATTGATTACTAAAAAAAAACATACTTGTAATGCTACTTGGTCTTGGGTTCATTACATTTTACCATACTGTTTTTACGACAACGGTTATACAAGGAGACTATTTGTCCGAGATAACTTTCAACTACAAGCTTTTTTCCTCAATTACAGGTACCCAATTGATGATGAAAATTAATATGAAAAACAAATCGAATTTGGTCTAATAAAAAATTAGTAATGCTGTGGAAATATTAATTAGGAAGTGAGAAGTAAATATAGGCATGAAGCTCTTTATTTTCATATATGTTCACCTTTTTGTACTAAAAGGTGGAGAAGATTGTATAAAATCCGTTACATTAGAGAGCAGTCATGAATGAAGACATGATATTTCTTGTAGGGTTATAGAAAGAAGAAGATGAGACAATCATGGAAGAGTTTCAGTAGTCCTGTCGATTAAAGTTATTTGGTTATTTTCCTCAAAAGGGATGACCACAAGGACTTAGTAGAAATGTTGGGGCGCCAAAGAATGTCATACCTTGAGTAAGGTTGGTAGGTTGTTCTATAATTTAAGCATAAAACCTCAATCATAATCATAATAAAACCTCAATTATTGTCACCAATGCCTAAGTTTATACCTTGGGTGTGAGAAGTACTTGTGAAAAAAAGGGACAAAAATACCTGAAAAGCCAGAAACCTAAGAAGAGTTGTGGCATTCACTCCTGAAAGGCATAAAAAAGGAGATAAAGCAAAAGGGGAAGAAGCAGGCTATATGCACTATTTCAGATACAATATATCTCTATATACTTTATCCCATTTATATAAAAAACAATACTAAACACATAAGTTAAAATTTTAACAATAATTTTGCTTTATAAATAAATTATATAAAGTATATTAATAGTATTTAAAAACTATAAACATGAAATTCTTACTAACTTTAACCAAGTACAATTGCTTCCTGAGATTTTCAACAATTGTGTTTTCAGTAACAGGCACCTCAAACAGAGCGGCTTGATCACACAAATTCTTCTGCATTTTTTCTAACTTGCCTATTTCTAGGTCACATTTATTTATTTCTTCATATGGTGTAGTGCAATCCCACCTAGTGTTGTAGATATTAAAAAAGAAACTTATGATATGAGTACAATATTAGTATATCTTTGATAAGATAAGATAATCTAAACAGAAGCTTAGATAAATACAACAATTACAAGCAATATAAATAAAGAGAGGGAGTTTATATCTAACGAACTATACTTTAAAAAAATTAGGTTTCAAACAGAAAAAAAACTGACAATTTTTTCCAATGCAGTGGAAGAACTATGCTTCTGAAAATGTTTTAAACTTACAAGATTTATATGTTAATAGCATATTTAGAAATAAGTAGACAGCCAAATTAGTTAGACGATAGAAGGTAAATGAATCACTAAACAAGATAAGCTGTTCTACCGCTTCTGTCAAAAATATTTAATAATTAAAAGATCAATAAAAAAGATTCAAAAAGTATTCAGAGTATTTTTTATCTTGTATTCAATTTAACAGACCTTGTTCTCTTGTCACCAAATTTCTTGTGACTAAATTGTCCGGTCAAAATATACCATAGGGAATACAGTTGGGAAATTTAGTGAGGTAGAAACACACTGAGCCATAAATTGCTGAGGTATCAATATGTTACAAAGATATATTGAGTATATTCCAATCAAAACAAATGAAAAACAACCAACATCAGACTCCGTTATAACAGGTAGATTGATGCATGATATCAGTTAGCCTAATTTTGATTTTGAGCCTGATAGTTAACATTATATTACGGCTAGTGTGTCTCAAATGTTAAATGCTTACTGCTGTAGATCATTAACATTTCAAACATGATATTATATTGGAATATCCAACATACTCAAAATATTTGTCATGCCCACATTTTACTGAGGAAAGAGAATAAGTTTAGTGGAGCTAATATGGCTCCTAAAAGTTTAGTAAGGCAAATGTACACTCAGATACAAAACATTGGACAGAGAGGTATAAATATTGCGGAGAAATTGAGAGTTCAAGAGAGACCACTATGTAGTATGATTAGTGTGTCAGACTGATCAGAAGGGAGAGTTGTAATTTCCACAAATGGGAAAGAAAACTAGTCAGTTTTGGTAGGACTAAAGATTGAATGATGTTGAAATGACATAAACAAATTTTGGTTAATATTTAGTATACAGTAAAATTAATAAAAACAAACTTACTTGAAAAATTCCTTATTTTTAAATTTCTCCAAGAATAAATTTTGCCTAATATCAAAGAAAGAAAGCCTCTTCCTAATGGTGTTGGATTCCTCTTGCATAAGAGGTCCAGCTTGAGTTTTAACCAATGTTGCTTGTATTTTCAAATCTGCCCAACGAACTGGCAATTCCTTTAATATAAAAAAAAGATTTATTAAAATGATAACAAAAATATAATTTAATAATATATTTATAATTATTATTTGATTAAAATCAACTCATAGATAACAGTCAATTCAAGTAGTTAGCATAACAGCCTACTAAGCCCAAGATTGCAGGTTTGCAGCCCGGCGTTTAGTCCTATGTTTTTTTTAAAGATAATAAAAAATCTTTAGTCATGCCTTCCTTTGGAAGGGATGTAAAATGGGATTTGTGCGAAGTCAGTTACTAGTTTAAGATCCCTATCCTAATTATACTTGGAGAGATAAAATTTAGGACTCCCACTGTAACAACTATCCACCTATCAGCCCAATTAGCACCGTACAAACAAAACGAACAAACCAACAGTAAATTCAGATTTAAAGACCAAGGGGTAAATGTGTGGATTACTATAGCAGTAATCTTATGGTTTAGATTTTAGGTAGTAGACCATTGACAGAAAGTTGTAAGAAGAGACAAATGGCATCAGCATTGAGCATTTGGCTTCATTAAGCCTTATTGTTAATAATAATTTAAATCAGGTTGTCACAGGAAAACATGTCAGTAAAAGCTACATCTTCTTATCTCATTTCGTTTTTATATTATTTTTTAAAAACAGTTTTTCAAGAAAACCATGTGTTTTTTTTATAAAATTTTTAATTTTTCAACTAAAGTTTTTTTAACTTCTGTTAATGCTGGTAAAAGTGGACCCATACTTAAACTGGAGAAGATTGGCCTGTCAAATGATGACGGGTGCTATGAGGACTATTCCGACTGTAACAATGGAATCGGTGCTAGGGCTCAGACCAATGACATTGGAACTTGACTATCGAGCCATGATCTCCATGTACAGGCTGCTCAAACAGAACATAATCCAAGAGGTCTCGGTTTTCTGTAGGTCGCGTGAATTGTTCATTAAAATTGAGCCTGATCGCATCTTGGCTATGCGATCTGACTTTCACACTTGTAACTCAATGTCACCTAAATGGATGGTCAAAATTGATCTCCCTGGGTAGATATTCTTCGGTATTTCAATCAGAAGTACTTGCCCTAAATTACTGTGCAATGTCACTGGATGAGCGGATGTCACGGAGAATGATAACTTTCTACACAGACAGTCAAGCTACCATTGGCGCACTAAGTGGGGACAGCACTAACTCACGGATTGTCTGGGACTGCTATGCAGCTCTCAACAAACTGGCTGAGAACAGCAGGGTTAGCATTGAGTAGGTTCCTGGACACTCGGGCATCCCTGGCAATGGAGAAGCAGATAGACTAGGCAGGCTGGGTTCGGAAAACATCCCCTGCACTCCTGAACTGGTATGTGGCATCAGTCTCAGCTATTCTAACCGTAGAATAAAGGATATCTACCTTATGAAGATGAACCATCACTGCAGACAAGGAGGTCTAAGACACTCTAAACTATTTCTTGACAGCTCAAGGCCCACATGTTCAGGCTGGAACTGGTTGGTGTCCCCACTTGCCGCTTCTATCGGACACAGGACGAAACACCCTATCATGTTATCTGCCAATGTGATAGGTTTGTTGGACTAAGGTTTTCAATCTTTGGACAGGATAGAGTCACTAACCCTTGGGAGTGCGAATTAATCAACCCAGTAAGCATACACAAATTTATGGGTCTAGCAGATCTGAGATTATAACAATTGCATTCAAATCTAAGATCAACTATGGTCGCAGTGGAATTTTATGCCCACGGAAAAAAAAAATAATGTGTGTGCCAGGTCCGATGCACGACTGGAGTTTACTCTTAAAGAACTGCAATTTTTCTCTTGATTATGCAAAAAGAGGGTAAATGAAAGCATCTTAAAAAATAATCAAAGCATATATAAATATTTATTCAAAATATTTACACCATTCTAATGAAATAAATATATCATCAACTATTTCACATAATAATAATTGTTAATATTTTTATATAAATCATTCTTGGGAAGATTCGTTTGTTGTACCATGAACATTTAACATGATTTTGAACAGTTTTTAGTCCGTGAATAGTATTATCATCATTATTAAATACTGTGACAATAGGTTTGTGGTAACTAAACTAGAATACATGTACTTCAGAAGTTACATGGGTTATGATCGTGAAAACATTGCATCAATTGCTGTACTATATCTAGTCGTTCCGAGTAATCTGCCAGAAATAATGTCTAAATATAGCCCTAAATTAAGTTCATTTTTCAAGAATTGTAGTAGTGAACGAAGTGTAAATTGTAATTTTTATGAAAGAAGTGTAAACTTTCATCTTTACCTAGTGAAAATTAAATTTACTTTTCACTAGTAAAATTTTACTTAGTGACGTTAAGTGAATAAACAAATATCCACTGTGTCTTTATCTTTGAAAGAACTAACGATAAATGATTTCATACTAAAACTGGTTTCACTGTAAGTATTTTTCAATTTTACAATTAGACAACACAAATTGATGGTTAGGCTGCTGTTATGCACATACATAACCTTGAAGTGAGAGGTGCGCAAACGAACATAACGTCTCTCAATATATTTATATTTTACTGTAAAGTTAATTAACTAAACCTCTATTGATTATGTAAAACAAATAATACATTATTATCAAGAAAGGAACATAACACACCACATTTAGCTAAAATTCTATTTTACTCCTCATAAAATTTTCATACCGTGGGCTAAATATGAAAATCGTTTCTTAAGGAGTAAACTCAAAAAAAAAAACTTCTCTTAAAATTTTTGGAAGCTACAGTGAATCCATTTTAAGATAAAAACAGTTTAGTTTGTAGAAAAATATCACTTCCTCAGGCGATCACAACAGTCAAACCAAAGTAAAGAAGTAAAACGAATAATTTTCAGACATAAATGGTTGAATTTCACAAAATTAATCTTCTATCTAGAAGCATAGAGAACTAAGAAAAGTTACTTTGTTTCATCAAATTTTTAACATTATACCCAACTTTGAAAATATAGATTAATGTTGAAGAAATATTGAGTTTGGAGTTCAATTGGACTATTGAGTACCTATAACCTATTTTCCATAGCATTTCCTAAATATGTTTTTAAACGTGAAAGAAACCTTACAGACCAATGATAAAGCTAGTATGAAGGAACACAGGAAATATATTGAGACCTTATTGAATGGAAGGGAAAATAGCGATAATCATTCTCCAGGACATCTGCTTTTTCAAAAGAAATTATTACTACCTGATGAGGAAGAAGTTGTTAAAGTAATTATTCAGTAGCAAAATCGTAAAGTTCCTGGCATTGACTCACTACCTGTTGCTGAACAATTTAAATATAAATCAATGGATATAGTAAAGTGTTTACAGAAAATGCTAATGAATATCTAGGCCAATGGTGTATTACCCGGGGACTGAAGAAAACCATTCATCTGGCCCTAACACAAAAAGGGTAGTCTGCTTAAATATAACAACTGAAGCTGAATTTCTTTGCTTCCTTGTACAAAATATCCATGTTTTGTTGTACTTTCCTAATTATTGAACAGGAGATAGGCCACTATCAAAGAAGTCATGGTCCAGTTACACTGGAGCAACTTAACAGCAAAAAGTCTACCATCAGAACTAATTCCTGATACATTCTCTTCAAGTGATCATAACAAGATTTATTTAATCCAATCCTTTAAATAAAAATAATAAATAATATTCATACTTACCTTTAGCAGAGAATGTGTTTTTTCAGAGAAATCTATACCATATTGTTTAAGGAGGTTCATAATATTGGATATTTCATCAAACATTTCATCTGTTTCGAGAGTCCTGTCCCTGATGTTGAACAGGTAGCCCATGACAGTCACAAGACCTTCGTAGTCACCTTTCACAAGTGGTATACTCATCCCCTCGCTTGCTCTATTAATAAACTCGTCCAATTCGACCAATCTGTATAAATGAAATTATTAAAATCATAAGATGGTACTACATTATAAGTAATATCATTTGATTTTTATATAATTTTTTTTTTCTAGCTAACTTCTAGCCCCTAGATTGAATATTTCTGAAGAATTCTTTTAATTATATTTTTTACATCCCCTGCTTCTGAAGTAACCAACTCCTGGTTGTCAGTAAAACGGAGATTGAATAGACAATCATTTCTAATCGTTATGCTCGTATTATTACATTTTTCTTTTTGTCCTCATTAGGGTTCCACATAAATTTTAAAGAGAAGGAAAGATGGAGAACATCCCAATTTCAAACCGTTCATAACGGTGGACCTATTATTTATAGAGCCTCCTCTATTAACTTATGCTTAATACATGTCTTTTTATGTCTGTTACAAGGTAGCAGCTGGCCTAACGTTGGACTGCTTCCCACAGCTTCTTCAGTAGCAGCTGTATTAAAAAGTTTTTATAAATCCTCTTCTTTATTCTGTGACATGAACTATTAAATTTGACTACCTTTTTTAAACAACAGCCTATTTTCAACACTTTCAGTACTTAATTAGTAAGTCACACAGCTTGAAAGGGATTAGATAAATTCTTTCATTCTATATTCTTTTTATTCCATTTGAATACCACATCAACCAGCAGATTTATGATATTTCATTCCCTTCAGAGCGAGAGTTAATTTTTCAAAATGATATTGGAAGAAAGCCCGCCAGTTCCTAAGTTTCTATTATCATACTTATTAGTTGAATAATATAATAGCAAATTTCTTTTCGGAGGATGGAAATTGTTGGGGGTTGGAGTCATAATATACACACAAATAAGTGAATACTTATTTTTTATTTGTGCCGACGTTTCGACCTACTTTGTAGGTCATCTTCAGGGCTATGAGAGAAAAAACAGACAAAACAAAAATAACTATAAAAATACATAACAGTACCAAGAATATAATAAAATAAAAAATATAATAATAATAAAATAGAGCAATAGAAAAGTTGAACGAAATAGTGAAGGATATATGAATAAAAAATATTACAGAATAAATGTACAGAAAGGTGATAATGCAAACAAAATACAAAGAAAGCAAAAAAAAGGTATCTCTATTAAACTAGGTTTTCCATATTTATATATTTCACTTTTTTATATTTATACTTTTTCATTTTGTAACTTTCTGTTTACCTTTTTTTTGCTCTCTTTATATTTTGTTTGCATTATCACCTTTCTGTACATTTATTCAGTAATATTTTTTATTCATATATCCTTAATAATATATCCTTCTCTAATTCGTTTAACTTTTCTATTACTCTATTTTATTATTATTATATTATTATTTTATTATATTCTTGATACTTTTATGTATTTTTATAGTTATTTTTGTTTTGTCTGTTTTTTCTCTTATAGCTCTGAAGATGAACTACAAAGTAGGTCGAAACGTCGGCACAAATAAAAAATAAGTATTCACTTATTTGTGTGTATATTTTGACTGCACCCCCCAACAATTTCCATCCTTCATTAGATCTTCCAGTCAACTATTTTCCTCTCTAACACAAATTTCTTTTCCTTTAACATGCTTCAAAAATATTGAGCCAATTATATGCTGAACTACAAAAAATAAAACTATAAACGATAAGTACTTCCCTCACCTTTTAATAACCAAATTAGATAAGTGATCTTTATATAAATTGTTCCACTGTTTATTTTCAGATAATACACGTTCCTTAAAGCTGGTGAGATCACATTTAAGCCAACATTCTATAAAGTCATAATCTGGTATCCCTTCTAATTCTTTCTCTAATTCTTCATAAACATCAATCTAGAAATTATAATTAACTTTAGAATTGATCTTATCGTAAAATAAAACTGTTACTAAAATATTGGTAAATTTCATCTGCCAATCCTTGAGTAAATTTTATCAAAATTTTTATTAATTCATTAAATCTCCAAAAATCTATTGAATCATTTTTTTACAATATTTTTTTTAACGATACATAATTTTTACAAGATGTATAATTAAGGAAGAATATATTGACTTAAGAGTGTATTGTTTGATCATATACATTTAACACAATATATTCTGATCCTACATTCATTAATATGAAACCTTTACTGCTTATATTTTTATGTAGCATTTTCCGTTTGCAACCTCATATGTGTACATCTAATAGCAATACAAAAAATACAACATTTATATGTTAAAATATTTGAAACAACTATTTATGGTTAAGCAATTAACTAATTGGGTTAATAATATAATGGAAGAGCTGTTGAAGAAACATTATAATAATAAACTAAAATAAAGATATGGATTACTTTAGCCTTAAATTCTGCCAGAGTTGGGGCTTTTTCTATTAAGTATGGTTTATCTTCTTCATCAACTTTCCCCTGAAGTTCTAATTCTTCTAATTCCAGAACGCGGCCATATTTTAGGAATTGTTTAAGTTGTTCCTTCCTGTCGTCCAACCAAAGGTAAGCGTATTTTCGATAAAATTCAGCAAACTGTTCGGCCTGTTTGAAACAGAAAAAATCAATAGTAACTGTTCGGCTTAACAAATTATAGAAAGAATCTTTTAATAGGAACAAAAATACCATTCCAGGACTGTTTCGATCACTTATCTTTAGTTCAGTACAAACTTAAGAACAACTCAACCTCAAAACATGCCCCCCCCCCAGACTTCCTTGTTCCAATGTTCCAACGATTAAGACCTTATGTCTGGCCAAGGCAACATATATTGAAAAAAAGAAGCTGATATACTAAACTCACCAAGTTAGTGATACACTTGTAGCCCTATACATCAGCAACCATCTAAGGAAGTAATTAACACAGCAATCAGCAGCTGTTCTTAAAAAATAAAAGACTTTGGTTGCCAAGAGTTCTGTCAACATCAGCTTTTTGAATGCAATCAAAGAGCTGCCTTTCAACGCTATTTTCCTCCATCAAATTTCCTAAATTCCCACTTTGTTTCTGTGGAATGATGGATGCTCAACTCCTCATTGATTGGTTTTGCACCACCTATGGAATGATTTCAGTGAAGCCCATATTAACTGTCTAATGTAATCACCAAACATCTCTCAATGGGCAACACTACTTAAGAGGCCCTGAAATCCGAATGTGTTAAAATACCCAGGTAGTGAACTCTAGTCAGGAATTATCAGTTTGTTTTCAATATAATATGAATTTCATTTTATGCCTTTCAGGAGATATCAGCTTGTCTCCAGTATATACCTTCATTTTGTGCCTATATTTTTGTTTTCTTAATAAATCCTCTCTTGAATAATTCCTAAAGGAACTCCCTTGTAGAGCTTGGGCTTAGTCTCCCTTTCCCGTAACCAGTTCCCTTCTCTTTCTCCAGCTTCCTTGATTCCTTCCTTCCTCATCTTCCTAGGTCTCCTTCTTTCTATTTCTTATTCTTATTCTACCATGAGACAGAACAATTTATGCTTAGCTTACAGAATAAATCTCAATGCTTCCTAACATATATATGAGTGATTCTGTCCTTACTTTTTTAATTATATTAAAAAATTGTTGATCCTGTAATTAAACTTTTTTAGTTTTTTAATGCATATTAGTACTCTATTTTATTTTAAAAATGAAAGTACAATAGAATTTTTCCACAACTTTAAAACAGCGATAATCAAATTTTCTGTGCCATGGTACATAAATTTTCTCTTGACTGCAAGTTATATTATATGTAAGAAGCGATGAAATATGTTCATCAGTATCATATTTATACAAAAAAGTTTATAAATAGACGGTTGATAGATGACCAGAGAATGGAATCACCCATATAATGGCATTAAATTAAATAAGTGAACATGATAATCAATTTTATAAAAAAGAAAAATTACCTGTACTGCTGATTGTGCAATTTTATCCTTGATATCCTTTTCTAATTCAATTATGTCCTCATTTAATATAATATCATCCTATATAAAAGAAAAATGTATTAAACAAAATTTCTTATAATGACTTTTCAAATTTTGTTATACGAGTACATAGACATTATAAATATTACAAGATAGGATCTCTCTCTTGCTGCATAGGATATCCTTGGAACCAGGAGTGCTTGGCAGTTTATATCTTCTAAAATAAGCCACATAATACCAACCAGGCATTCAGGATTACTTTCATCATCGACCATTGATGGGATAAATTGTATATGATCATTTTCAATGACCATCCTTATAATAAATAATGGGGGCCTTTTTTTCTTTTCATCCATTTCATCTGAGATGTATGCTACACTAAAATATAACTCAAATTAAAAAAAAACCCAGAAGGAAGTCTTAAATTTATTGAAAACCTAGTATTGAGGGAAAGATATTAAAGAGCAGAAAAGCTAACGTGAAGTAAAGATAAAAAAAAAAAATCACAAATTAACTGGGATCTTATAAAACTAAAATACCAAAGAACTAACAATTCAAGCATTAATAATTAGATATAAATAAAATTCCTTTTATCATTGATACTAATAAATAATGATTAGCACATTATAAAATATGATAATAACATTATAAAGTAAAATAATGATTAGCATAATAATGCCTACAGCATTTTCATCAAACAAAAGATTTATGATGCACAATTTTTTTTTCTCTAAAATTAGATTGTAGTTAGATGTTAGATGTGCTTTGAAGATCAGATTACAAGCATCAAATTTCATTATTATCAATGATCTATCTAAAGTTTATTGGTTAAATTACCCTCCCCCTACAGCATGCAGAAGGCCTTCTTGAACGACCTGGTCGACTAAATCCAAATAGTCATCCCATTTTTCAAGTTTTTCTGGGTTATTTCTGAACTCCTCAAAAAGAAGCATCTAAGGGCAAAATTCAATGATAAATAAAAAACTGCTATGAAAGAACATCTAGAGAGAAAAATGATTTTGATTTACTTATTTATAATAGGGAATATATTAATCAAATTTGGTACCTGTAGGGCCATAAGCAAGTTCAACTTAATTTTCAAAGGTTAGTTACCGAAAACGTAAAAAACTAATTCTGCTTTAACAATAGAAACCATCCATTATAAAGCAGCAGCTAATAAACTTTCTTCATTCTTCAACAGTTGCACCTCTACGGTCCCTTAGCCTTCAAATTAATAATAATAAATACAATTTAATTTATGTATTTATTTATTGGTGGAATGGTAAAAAATAATGCAGAATAAAAACCAGCATCAAGTTTTTCCAAGAATACTACCCGCACTTCGCTGCACCACTTCAAGCCTCATGTCTAATATTGGTCTTGGATGTTTAAAACAATCTTCATAATCAATTACCAAAATTTACCGTACATCGGTAGCAATGTTCAACCAGACATGCTTTTAATTTGAAATATTGTATGAGTTCGTAAATGAATAAGTGTTTCTGCGTGAATAGGGGAATTACTGTGTTAGTATAAATATACTTGTGAGTATTTATAAATGGCCTTAATACCTATTAGTAAAGTTAGTAAAAACAAATTATTCTATATAAACTTACAGAAGCAGTAGGAGGTTTCCAGTAATCTTCTTCCATACCTTCTTCATAAAAATCTTCCTCTTCTAATGTTTCAGGGTCATCAGGACCATCGAGAGCTATTTGATATTGAGCAGTTTCTAAACCATCAGTTTTTAATAACTGTGTTCCATCTTTTTTCTTTAACCCTTTCTTCATTGCTGGCTTCACTCCTTTCTTCATTGCTGGCTTCGTTCCTTTCTTCTTCGCTGGCTTTGTTCCTTTCTTCACCGCTTTAACTCCTTTTTTTTTTTTTAATTTTCGTTTCTTTTTTCCAAATGCTGATGCTTTTTTTTTTGTCATGACTGACTTTCCTATATCAATAGTTTGCTCTTCCAGATCAAAAAATTCCTCTTCAACTTCTTCTAGAAAGTCTTGATTGCCTGGGGGTCTTACTGGTCTACGAGTTACTTTCCAGAGCTCAGATAAATATCTGGAATATAAATAGAAATTATAAACAATTATTTATGACAGGTCCAATTAATTTTAACTTAATTTTCTAAAAATCTAACAATATAAAAATAAATGATTTCTATTATTTTATTTTTAATGTTCATGTATAAAAATTAAAATTTATAATTCAGTGCTCTGGAGGTATAGAACACTATATCCACAAAACAGGTAATATTTTAGGCAAATTGTCAAAGATAAATACTTCCAATTACTTTTCAATACCAGCAGCAATACGAACAATTTTATTTGACCTGCTTTTATAAGTAACACAACAAAACAAAACAAATTTTAGTATTTCCAAGTTATGGAAAAATATTCAAATAAATATTTCTACTCTAAAACAAGAAAGAGAAGAAAACAGACCAGTTTAAAGCAGATAGGTTACACAGCCATGATTTCTGGTAGCTAATTTTTAGCCCCATCAGTTCCATTCACACATAACAAATCCTACTAATATTATAAATAAACTTTCACGCAAAAACTACTGAACGGATTTGGATGAAACTTTACAGTAATATAGGTTATACATCAGAATATAATTTAGGCTACAATTTATAATGATTTTGAGTAATTTGGTCATAATTTAACAATAAATATCATTAAAAAGTACTTAATAACACATTCTCAATATTACCTCCAACATATGGTCAGTACGTAATCGCGGTTATTTAATTTAATTGTTTAATATAGTTAGCATCGCTACAGAGCTCCCCCCTGAGTAGCTCACTCGTGTGTTTTTTACTCACAAAATCTACATATTTTTGCTGAACGAAACAAATGAAGTAACATAGTTTACAGGAGTATATTGCAGAAGGTAAGTAGGACCGGTACGTATTAGAATTGTTTCTTTTTGTTTGTTTAATTATTGGATTGTAGTATATTGTAGAGAAACAATTCATAGTTACATATATCTCAAATGTATGCCAAGCAAAAACAAAAAAAATTCAAACAATACTATCGGTGATTTACACTTATTTTTTAAAAATATCAAACTAGATGAGTAAACAGCCACTTCCTACTAATCCTACTAATATTAAAAATGTAAAAGTTTGTGTTACTCTTTTAAGCAAAAATTACTGAACAGATTTGGATGAAACTTTACAGTAATATAGGTTATACATCAGAATAACACATAAGCTACAATTTATAATGATTTTGTGTAATTTGGTCATAATATGAGGATAAATATCAAGGAAGTCGGATAAAATTCTGCCCTCTGAGTACCTTGGTCAAGTGTTTCTTACTCCCAAAAGCTACATCTTTTTGCTGAACGAAACAAATCAAGTAACATAGTATGTTGCATTAGTAAGTTGCAGGAGTATATTGTAGTAAGGTGATTACAGCACATCGATAAATTACCTACATATGTACATTATTCTAATCCTTTCAGTTTTAATTTCTCGCTGCTGCCGTACGACAAGTGAAACCATTATACTAAGTAATCCTTTTCAATAACATTACATACTAATCCTTTAATGACACGAACAACAGTAAACGAAAGTAACTTCTGTCCGTCTAATTGTTTGTTAATCAGTGTGAATGTATGTTACATGGCTGTGCTGATCCATTAGTGATGGAATTTGATATGGATAATCTCAAGCCTGGGGAAGGACATAGGCTACTTCTTATCAACACACCACACAGGCGAAGTTTATATACAACTGTAACCTGATTGACTAACACACCCAGCGGTCAACGCACAGCAGAAACTACTAAACTTAGCATCTTGAAATTTGCAGATAGGTTCTTTGTATAGCTTAATATAGTAATTTGGATAATTCCAACCCCAAGGGATTCCCCCTTAATATAATAGGGGTTCAAAGATTGTATGGAATCTGTCAGTTTTTAAGTTAGATATAAGAAATTTTGGATGAACGAGTAACTTATAGTTTAAAAAAATTAAATTATTTATTTAAAATCATGTCACAAAACTTTATGTGGCCAAATTCCGCACGAGTGAAGCGGTGGGCAAAAGCTAGTAATATATTAATTCATTTTTATTTACAAACAGTTTTAAACCTAAAGAGCAAACTGAAGATTTTTTTTTTTTTAATAGCACAGAATTCTTTCTTCATACGTAAATAGTCTTTAAAGAGTGATAAAGCTTTTATTACATTCATCAACCAATCAAAATATAAGTGATAGTATATCGTATAAAGTTAAACTAGATTTAAATTTATTTCATAGTTGATTTTTGGGCCAAATACTGCTATGTCTAAGAGCACTGCAATAAATATTATAGGCATTTCCTTCCAAATGCTCTCCTTAGAATTGACCAATGCTATCAATTGTTATTAGTAGTTACTATGAAGTATTTTGTATTTTTTCTGTTCTAAATTTACGGATGATTAAAGTTTCAAATGATCAAACCATATTAACATGTTGCACACTTTTAATGTGACGATCGTCCTCAGAAACACATTTTTTTTTCTCAATTGTTTATGACTGCCAAAAGGTTATCGCTGTCGTGAATGACCGTTATAGCCGTCATTTGTCTCTAGATGCCCAAATGTTTCGAAGCGGTAAAGCATGAGAAAACGCATAAAAGGGCAATAAGATCGGACATTTGATAAAATTTCCGGACATTTGATAAGATCGGCAATAAGATAGCTGTCATTTGGGGCAACGTGTTAAATAATATAGAAAATCATATGTAATGATTATCAATATACCTTGCTCGTAGGGCAGGCCTTTCAAATTGCATTGATTCTTCAGTACTGGGAGTAACTGGCCTCAACAACTCTGCTAAGTATTGTTTTCTTTTTTCCTAAGTCAGGAATAAGAAAAAAAAATGGTAGTAAATGGGTTGATCTACACACAGTAAAATAAACTATGGAAAACTTAAGTTTGCAGATATGCTAAGGAACTACTGTATTTGGAATATGAGGAGATAACTTAAATTTCTTTTCCATTTTATAAACAGTCTAGAGAATAATCATAATAAATTTTGGAGCCAACTGTGAGTTGGCATTGATAGAGTAAAATTAGGGACATTGATTAATACTCTGTTGGCTCTAAGGAAAACAATAATTATGATGAATATCCAACCTCTTTTTCCGCTCTTAATCTCCGTCTTTCTATCGCCTCTTCTTTTTTTCTTTTCTTTTCAGCTGCTTCTTCTAGTTCTTTTTTCTTTCTTTCTTCTTCTTCTTGCAATTGTTTTATTCTTTTTTCTGAAACATTAAAAAATTAAAAAAACACATGTCATTAGAATTGAAATTTAAGTTAAAACTTCCTGAATATATCTAATATTAATTCTTCATCTGTTATAAGGGTAAAATTTATTTCCAGTATACAATCATCTATAGCTTAAAATGAATAATTAATTCAACATGGTTACTAAATTATTAATTTTTTGTCATTTTATCTTATACTTGCAACTGTGCTCCAATCCATCAAAATTGATGTTGATGTTTATAAACCCTCAATGTGTTTGATAACATTGAATATTAAATCAGTGATGAACCAGGCCTTATAATGACTTTAATGACCATTACATCATTACATACACTGGGTGAAAGAGAGAAGAAAAGTGATGTAGCTAGTGCATAGTTGTGATTCTCACCTTAAAGTGGTGTTTTTGATGTTACATTAAAAATGCTAAATAAATTATGATTCAAAATTAACCAAGCTACAATAACCATCTCAAAAAAAAATTTAATTGTGTTTTGCTTAATCCCTAATTTCTGCTCTGCACCTCCAAATAGATCTTAGTATATTTTTGTAGATTAGTACTTTCATAAGATTAGTGATGATCTTTAGTTTAAAAGATGCAATAGTAGTTCGTATGATTCTGTCATTTCTTGTTATTATTTTTTATGGGTGCTAGGTATAGAGTGAAAAATTCTCGGCGTATGGTGTTGATTTTCTATTTCTGGAACCATTTTTCCAGGTCAAACTAATGATTTCGCAGAGCTATTGATACCATGATATGATTTCTATAGTCAGAAAGAATGCCTCAGAAGTCAGAGATGCTATAGAAGGTGGTGCTAGCGTGCTGAGAATACTCTGCAGTGTAAAAGGAATAGAGAGGAGGAATTAAATCACAATCTTAAGGTGGTGAAAGCCATCTCATTTAAAATCCCACATGTAAAGCAAAGGAGTAAAAGTAATATTTTATTTAGGGTTACGATTCCTCAACCTCTACAAAAGCTATTTTTCCAAACATTAATGGTAACGTTACTCTCCTCTTATATGGGCGCCATCACTGATTAGGGGAGAGGATATAGCAATCTCGTACCCTAATGGAAAGTTTTCTATATTTTCTGTTTCCTGTATTTATTATTTTTTATTTATAAAATTCATAAAACATTATGCAAATGGGGGATCTTCCAAAAACAGAGATCGAAACCTAATCGATAGCCTAATTAATGTTTTAAGAAAAAAGAAAATGACTTATTCAAGTAGATATTGCATATTGTAGATTGGCCTATAAGTAATATAAACATTATTACTATTATTATTTAAATTTTATATATATCGAGCAGATATCAGCACAATAGAGGTGCTGCCGACACTGGCAAACACACCCAAGCCCAATCAACTGATGCTTGGGTACAAGAATCAGTGATGCCACCTATAGTAATTATCATCTTGAAAATAAAATGCACACCTTATATATCACCACTCCAGGTGAAAAAGTGGTTAAGATGAATTTTTTCCAAAATGAGTTTCTTTTAATTTGGAAGCAGAATTGTTTTATTTCCATATGGAATAAGGGCTAAGTCAGGGATTGGCTTTAAAATGATTTATTGTTTACTTTATAACCCCATTTCAAGCCAAAAAACGAGAATGGTCCGAATCCGCTTCCCTACCTAAATACAGTTAACTCTCTCTGGACAAAATTCGACTTAACCACTAATTCACAGAGGCTGCAGATATATCTTTTAAATCATATTTATACAAAAGAATATTTAAGAAATATAACACTTTTCCTTAACAACGGTTAATAGTCTGGATAGAGAGCTCGGTTTAAAAATGACAGCCAACTAAGGAAAAATGTGCAAAAATTTCAATGTGTTTTTTTTGTTTTTTTGGTAATCGTTGATCCCTACATCCTAAAAATAAAAATTAACCAACCATCTGCACAAGTCGATGTATAACTTCACAAGATTTGAAGAATTTAACTCAATTTAGGAAATTAATTTATCGTCCACAAATAATAATTAATTAATTATTCATCTTTAATCAATCTGATACCTTTTTCTTCTTCAGTTAAAAATTCAAATTCGTCTACAATCGATGGCAACCTTTCATCTTCTTCCTCTTCCCCTCCTTCTTCGCCTACCAAATCTTCTTCTGTTGCACCCAAAACTGGAGAAAGTAAACAATAATTTAAGAGGATGAAAGATGATGAATGAATGATTGATTATCGAATATTATAATGATTCGATCCTAAAAAAATGTATTAGGGGTAATGTGATGAAAAATGAAAACATTATATTTCATTTGGGTTCAAATATTATAAAGTGTGCGACTGTAGAAAATTCGGTTTTAGCAGTGATTAGACAATATAAGTCGCAAAAATGATCAAATAAAGCTTATATAATATATTAAAACACAAACAAGACAACGGAAAACACAATATATACAATTATATACAAAGCCACTTAATCCTTTGATTAAACATCTAGTAATTTGCTGTAGCAATATTTTTTTCATTCAAATTTATTTTCTGAATCTCTAAAGGACATATTCAGATCAGAAAGGTAAATTAAGGATTACTATTTTTTTTCCATAATTACTCATAATTAGGAGAAAAAAAAATCACATTGTTGGTATCAAGACCTCAATTCATTAATATTAAATTCTAGTCATCATTAGTTATAACAATGAATAATGCTAACTTTGTTAAATTTGAGTTAAGATTAAACTTACTACTTGCAAATAGATTCGGGTCAATTTTACTCTTTCGATAATCAATTACTTCTTCTTCGACAGGTGGTGCTGGTGGTTCCAAGGCTATTTCATCAATATCTTCTTCTTCGGCTTCCTCCTCCTCAATTTCTTCTTCACAAATTTCATCTTCAAAAGCCAGGATTGGCAAGTTATGAAGAAGGCGGAAGTTAAGGTTGATCAAATCAAATATTTCATGACCAGCAGCTATGATGCACTCATATCTGGCAGTAGAAAAAATAACAAGATTAGAATCACAGTAATATCTTTATGGAAAATATGCTAATATTCCCTTCATTATAGGAAAAGCCAAGTCACTAGTATAATTGGCAGTATCATCAGTTTCAAAAAGGATAATGTTTTCAATTACCCAGAGAAGCTCAATATAATTAAGCAAATAATAATATTAAAAAAACAATAATATTAAACTAAGATTAATAATAATATAAATATATGATTCTAAATTATTATTAAAGCCATAGGATGTTGAAGAAGTAAGTAAATCCAGTAGAGAACATGAACACTAATTTTGAAGGAATAAAAACACATTGATTTATTTAGATACAAATTGAACACAATTGAACCATCCAAGAGAGCATTAATTCTGGAAATAAGAAGTGAGGTATCTCTGTTACGGACCGTCCCACTTTAGAAAGGTACAATAAAACATAACACAATGATCACTAAAAACTTGTTTATAAATAAAGGGATAATTACAATTTAATAAAATATTAAAATTACATTTTTTTTTTTTTATGTGGGCATAAAGTTGCACTGCGACCAAATTACATTACTTTCATAATATTTAATATAATAGTTTAATTACTAATTACTGTAACCAATAAGCCTGCATAAAATTTTATTTTTTTAATTAATATTAAAATAATTAACTTACCTGGCTTCTACAGAATTTAGGGTAATATAATCAAGCATATTGTTATCATCATTATCAATTCTACGATAGATAGGAATAAAATTAAACTGATTCATCAGCCATTCTATGCGGTCCAGATTCTCTCTTGCTTGCTTGGCCCTCTGCGTTAAAACCTCGACGGTTAAATAAAATGAATCGATGAAACCAGCTGAGTCTGCAATAATCCAATAATGCAGCTGAGTTTTTTAAATAAGTGGGAAAAAAAAAGAGTAAGAGAGAGAGAAAAGTTAATTAATAACAAGTAGTTGAGTAAGAACAACTAGGTTAAACCGCCATTTAAATCAACAGGCTAAGATAAAACTGAGCTAGAAAGAAAGAAAAAAAAGAGTAACTATTTGTTACACAGTTAAATATTATTAATTGATTATTATTTGACAGGAACTGGAAATCAGGAGTAGGGGAATACTTAGTTAATTCTGTTTTTAAAAGCTGGGATAGGATGTCAATATATATATTTTTTTAATCTATTTTAAAAGCTCGGTAGGATCTATAGCATTTGAAGAAAAAATCTTTTCGAAAGCTTGTGAACAAGATATCTTGGAGGCCTTGAGAGAAAAAGGAATCAATCAAGTCATATACAGGCAGTTAAAATTCTATAAAAGAAAACAAGAAGCTTTGTAAGAATTGGCAACTGCTCAATAGAGAAATTGAAACAACACTGGGAATCTGCTATGGTTGCAATCTTAGCCCTTGTGTTCATTTTAGTTATGGATTCAGCTATTAGAAATGGATCTTAATAAAATATCAGAAGTGCAACAATGATAAAATAAGTGTGAATAAAGATTTGTTAATTTAAAAAATATTATGTACAGATGAAAGTAACATTATATTACCATCAGATTTCCAATTAATAGTTTCCATTGATGTTTCTACTTCATTATTTATTGAATTGATCTCATCAGACAAAATGTTTATTTCTTGCGGTCTAGATTCTTTCATCATGTTATTATACCTAAAAACAGAAATAGTTTACCACACATAAGAAACATAATACACATTAAATTTAATTATGGGACACTAATGCAATATATAATCTTGCAAAATAATGAGAAAATAAAAATGACATACCATTCAACTATGTACATCAATTTAGCCCTCCAATCATAGAACTCTTCCATTCGATCGTAGACTTGCTCAGCTACAGGTGGAATTGATGGTACTTCTAACATTCTCAAGTAGCGAACTTCTCGCAACACTGATCTCAACTAGGAATCAAGAAAACTTGACATAAAAACCGTGAAAATCAGTAAAAATATATATCTAGTCTATATATGTGGAGTGGCTCGGTGATAGAGTAATGAGTTGCCATGTCAAAGGACTCAGGTTCAAATACCCTAGCTGTGGCAAATTTTATTTGATCTGTTAACAGCTGGGGATGGATACATCCTGGGGCTTGCCTAGCCTTTAGAAAGTGGATACTCAAAAGTATGAGAAAAAACCTGGCGGTTGAGTGTGAACCAGGACAAGACACCTCCCTGCACAACCATTGTCCAAGATACAGTACAATCTCTACCATGTACTGAACCCATGACTCTTCATGAGTTGTAGTGGAACAGGGTTTTTTTTTTTTAGTCTATACAACTTTTATCTATATAAAATTATTTTTTATGGGATCAAAATGGCAAACAAAAAAAAAGTGTTTGGTTTGAAGTGTTGGTTATAGAAATTATAATGAACAAAGTATAAAAAAAGTTATTCATGAATTTCCAGACTATATTGTGCAGTCAATTACCTACCATACATAATAGTTATAATGAAACAACATTATAACAAAGATTCTTTCAAACAAGGTAGCAAATAGGCTTATTATTTTAATTATAACTTCTATTTTCTATTCTTACTTTGGGATCAAAATTAAGAATTAGTAGGCAATCTTCGTCAAATTTGAGCAAACATTGTTCAAGCTTTTCTTCAATGACATCACCAATCTTAGAACACCACTTGTCATATAAATCGTATTGCAAATCATCGAGAATACTACCCATCTGTGAGGCTTTTTCCAAGACATATTTACATTTATCAGTTTTGGTACACCTAAAAAAAGAAACAAATATTTAGACACTTCTTTGTAAATTATACAATTATTAAAAATAAATTTCAAGTCAGATTATTAGTATTCAATTATTACATTTTAATGAATTATAAATAACAATTTATATTATAAAGCAATTTATTTCAGGAAAAGAAAAAACAACTTTTTTAATTACCAGGCTTTATTTTCTTTATTTACTAGTTAGAAATAGGGTGTTCTTTACTTCCCAGAATACAAATTTCATGATAGTATAATATGAAATGTAACATTAATTCTATTTGAAACCAAAAAACTTATATGTCACGCTGTTTTTCAATATATCAGAATTTTATTTAAAATAATTTCTCACCTTATTGACACAAAAATGTACCTACAAAATTGGCATGTGATATGTAAATATAGTTTAATAACTCAAAGTCCTATAACATAATTCAGGCATCTTCAATGGAAAATCGAAGTTGAAAAAATATTGAAAATAGAGCAGAACATTTCTATTTGATGAAATTGAACTAAACATTTTATAATTTAATTTAAACAAGTTCAAATACTTTTATAATGAAGAATAAAATTAAGTGGGTAACAAAATGGATAATATACTTATTAGAATAGTTCCAAATGTTCCTTTAATTTTTACTTTCACAAAAGAGAGAGAGAAAGTCTGCACCGGGTTCGGCCAGGAACTCTCCCAATAAAAAATAAAACAAGCCAACAACTTTTAAAAAGACACCCACACAAAACAATGCGGTATCAGAGCATCCTAAAACTCGCAGTAAAACTACTTCAGCCAAAAACTCAACTAACAGCCTGGAAAATAGACCACCAACAGTCTCAACTAGCAGTAATTCTACTACAAATAATTCAGCTCCTAAACAGGAAACCATAAATCAGGGATTCATCAACCCGGAGCCACCAGCAATCTTCATATCGACAATAAATAACTTTTATGCCTTCGGCCAAGAAATTCCGGAAATCATTGGCTAGACGAACTTTAGTTGTTATTTCAGAGTGAATGACATCAAAATAAACACTCCAAACAAGGAAATATACCAAAACTATTAGATCACATGACTGTGAAAAACTATGATTTTCACTGTTATCAACTGAGACAGGATAAATCATACAGAATGGTGTTGAGAGGGCTGCACTCATCCACCCCTACGTCAGCAATTAAGAATGTCCTAGAAGAAACAGGTCACAATGTGAGAAATGTCTCATGCGTGTTGCATCCTACAGAGAAATATTCGCTACCATTATTCTTCGTGGATTTGGAACCAGCATGCAATAACGAGGAAATTTTTCAAGTCTCAAGACTTGTATATTCTGCCGTTCAATTCGAACACCCTAAACAAAAAACTACAATAGTACAATGCACTAAATGCCAAAACTTGAGTCATACTAAGAGGTATTGCCATCACGAAGCCAGATGCATCAAGTGTGCAGCCTCACACCCAACTGACACTTGCCAAAATCTAAATCCGAACTTGCAAAATGTGCCCTCTGTGGCGGAGATCATCCCGCAAACAATAGAAGCTGTGTGGTCTATAAAAACTTCCATCGCCAGAGAACTTTTAAAATAAATGATAGAATAGAAAAGACTATGACTAAGGCACCTGAAGTCGACAACGTTACAATCTTCCCTGAATTACCAAAAACTACGTTCCAACTTCAACAATTTACTAACTCAATGTCCACAGAGTAACGAAAGGACAACGGCACTTCAATTAATCTGGAACAGCTTCGAAGTCGGGCGCCTCAAACCTCCCAACTCAAGCCTCAGACTTCCCTTAACAACACTGAAACCTTCCAATCCAAGCTCCTTCTATCTTAACCTCAATTCCAGACATCCCATCCTACAGCTGAACCTCCACATCAGCAAATTCCTCCCTATCATCTACCCTTACGGGTCAAATTTCCACTGCAACAAACAAATCCGGTCCCATCCTGTTAGAACCCTCAAACAAATTCCCTAAATAAAAATAGAACAAAAGTAAATCCAGCTTCACAGATTCAACCCCCAGCCAACCCTCCTATACAGATAAATTATCCACCCCAACCTCCAGAAATATATCCAGTCCACCATCCAACAGACATAGAGTTTATCCTTTCTTCCTTCCTGAGAGATCTTCAGGACACCATCAAACCACTCATCGTCCTAATCACAAGACTTCTTACCAAAGTTCCACTTAATCTCCCACAATTAGCATAAAGCCCTTAACTCTCCTTTTGTGGAATACAAACGGCCTACTCAATCACCGTGACAAACTAAACATATTTCTCCATGACAAACAAATAAATATAGCTTTGCTGACTGAAACTAACTTCCACATTTCTATATACGGGACTACATCACTTACAGATGAGACCACCCAGACACTTCACATGGCGGATCTTGCATTCTCATCCATAAAACTCTATCTCATTCCCTTGTTCCTTCCACTCTAACTGATGCTATTCAATCAACATCAGTATCCATAGCATCATGCCCTTTCCATATCACACTTTCACCTGTATACTGTCCTCCCGGTAGTTCCATCTCTCATAACCTTTTAGATTTCTTATTCCGATCTTTTGGACTGCACTTCATTGCAGGAGGAGACTACAATGTGTGAATTTATCATGTAAACTGCTTCTGATCGATGTTTTAAGTTTTTCTATGGCTTTATCAATGTTTTGTTTTGTCTTAAGTGAAATTTTTAAGTCCAGTTTGTCCTCCAAGTCATATCAAAAATCGTCCCAGTTGACACGTCCTGTAATCAGTGTGGGAGGGGAAGGCTTGGAAGCGAAACTTGAGTGCAAGAAAAGGAGAACTGGACTATGATCTGATGAATGGCCGTCCAAGGATTTAATATTGGCTTGTGTGGGGGAAATCTGGGATGTAACAAATATGTCAAGGATGTCGGGATGTTTTTTGAGGGATATAGCCCAATAGGTAGGAATTTTTTGGGGCAAGGATAGAGTAGCTCTTAGAGGATGTGAGAGTAGATAGAATATTTCCACCGGAGTTAGATGTTCGACAACTCCAATGTTAGTGTTTAGCATTGTAGTCTCCTCCAGCAATGAAGCGCGGTCCAAAAGATCGAAATAAGGAATCTAAAAGGTTATGAGAGATGGAACTACCGGGAGGACAGTATACAGCTGAAAGTGTGATATGGAAAGGGCGTGATGCTATGGATACTGATATTGATTGAATAGCATCAGTTGGAGTTAAAGGAACAAGGGAATGAGATAGAGTTTTATGGATGAGAATGCAAGATCCAGCATGTGAAGTGTCTGGGTGGTCTCATCTATAAGTGATGTAGTCCCGTATATAGAAATGTGGAAGTTGAGTGAAGTAAGTTTCAGTCAGCAAAGCTATATCTATTTGTTTGTCATGGAGAAATATGTCTAGTAGGTTTGATGGTGTCCTGAAGATCTCTCAGGAAGGAAGAAATATATTGTTGAGATTCAAAATGGGTTAAATAATAAATAAAAAATTATCAATGTTTGGTGTATCGATCGCGAATAGCTATTAAGTTGACTTGAATTTATGAGGAGTTGTTTAAGTAAATAAAAATAATTCTAAATCTTATTAAATAATTATTTGTTAATTTTATATTCGAGTTTGTTCAAATAAAACACAATTTTTATGTGTATGATTGATTTGTACAAATGGCACTTCCGCCCACTACCGGCGACTCCCGCCATATTTAACCACTCAGCTTTTGGGGATCCTGGAGATAGGACCTCCAAAGTTACTCTCTCTGCATGTAGAGGTGGCAGTGAAAGCATCTCCCAAGTTATTTTTCTTGCTTCAGCGGGGCATCCAGAAGTGCGGATCTACCAAGTTATTACTACTCTACCAGTGGAAGCCTAGGTGCTAGAATCTTCAGGTTATCAACTATATGAATGGAAGCCGGATTCTCAAGAGGAATTGGATTATATTGTGAATCAGAGGCTGTTTTATGAAGGAGTTTCCGGACAGAGGTGTGATGATATACATGTGTTTATTTGAGTCATTGTACTGTAAAAATTGTGTTAATAATAAAAAATTGTTTTTTATTTATTCCGAATTTAAATAGTTATCATTGAACCCAAGGAGTTAAAGATTTCATTTAAATCTAAAGTTTAATATTTTGACAAACGATTAACCTGGAATCCTGATACAAGACTGAAAAGACAAGAAACCGCTTGATGTTTCAGGCTACTGCAACACTTTCTAGACAAATCCTCTAAGCTCCCAATTAATTACAAAAGACTCATCTACATGACCATCATAAGACCTATTTGGACTTCCGGAGTCGAATTCCTGTCGTATCCAATCACTACAATCCAAAATCCATAGTAAAATCCTCGATGCTCCTTATTTTGTTAAGAATAAAGTCATCCATAATGACCTTAATGTCCCATCTGTTGCTGATTTAGCCTACATCCGGTATCTATCCTTTCATAACAAACTTCATTCCCACTCAAACCCTCTAGTTTCAAACCTATCTTCAATACCTCATATAAACCTATATTTTAAACCTCTAGTTTCCCTTCCTCTTCAATTCCCGATAATCCTCCGAGGCGTCTGGAAAGAAGATGGCCACGTGACCTTCTTAGTTGAACTTGTGATTTGAGTACTATCAGTGGGTAGTTTTACTCTACTTGTCATTATCTCATGTCATTATGTAGCACTTACCCTATTTACTTGTTGGAATATTGTAATACAGTTGTAAATATCAATAATTAAATTTTTTTAAATTTTTACTTTCATGTTTTTGAGCTATACTTACCACATACAGATTGTGAGACAGGTTATTTGGACTCTAAAACTTTATATATACTTAATGTATATCAAAAACTCAGATTAAATATTTTTCAGGATCACAACACTTTCACCTACTATTCATTTGATACATAAGAAAGTGAAAAGTAAATAAGTAAATAAATATGTATATAAGTTCTGAGATTTGGGTGACTGAAACTATCAATAGGCTGTCATTTTGAAAAAAATAGTGTACAGTAAAAAGTGCCATAAATCATCCTTGGATGACTGATAGTTAAAGTAATAATTATGATAAATCAAAGCCATAGAATGATTCAAGACATTTAATTTAACCTTAAATTTAGAGGAGTGTTAAAATATATTATTTCCTTGTGAAAAGTTTGTTGTTGAAAACAATAAACTAATCCCATCTAACTGATATTATATGACTATTCCATAACTATAATTTTTAAATTAATAGGAATAACCAAATATATCATTTATCTGTAAAATGGTCAAACCTGTGATTTATGGTCATTAACCATTCCAATGGATATTCCAATCGCTTCCTGAGGTCCCTCAACCAGCAGAGCCCGCCAGCAATCGGAGGCCAATAGTTAGGAACCTCCATCTGTCCTTTCAATGATAGTTTGTTCATCTGCTCGTCGTATATTGTCTGAAATTTTAAAATGATATTTTATTAAATTAAACTGATGATGACAATAAATTACTTAGTCACAATTGTTTCTAACACCATTGCTGCAATATTTTGGTGCTGATATAATTTCCATTACCTGTTTCAACAGTTCATATATCACATAAATCACTAGAGGCAGTTCTTGGAATAATCCATCACCACTGATTTTTTTTTAATCAAATACACTTACCAGTGATTTTATTAATAATGATTACTTTCATTTTATAATAATGAAATATCAGAAATATGAAATATTAGTTCCCTTCCTATCTTATATTATCTATTACCTAGTACAAACTACTAACAAAGATAAAGTATTTTATTTCTGTAAAATACACAAGAAATAATAACCTATTAGGATGTATAATTTACTATCAGGGAAAACAAATATTTGTGTATCTCACCTTTATGTCATCTAGTTCAGTATCATACATAAAAACAATTCTTTCATACTTTGAATCAAGTTCCTTCACCACAAGCTCTCGTTCAAGCAAAGGTCCAAACAAATGAATGAACTGAAATAAATTTAAATTAATCAAACTAATAATAAATAAACCTTGTGTCTTAAGTTTAATTTATACCATCCTAATTAAAATATCAAAAAATAATTCCCGTGGGGGTTATCTAGTTCCCTACCGGGCGCCTCCCCAGGTGTTTTTAAATATAAAAAAGGTAACACTCCGAGAATTGAAAGGGGAGATAAAAAGCAATTTAAGCCTGAAAAAAGCACCAGGATATGGCTCAGTGACAGGTCAAACAATAAAAGAACACCGAAAAAAGCTCTGAGGAAATTATTGCACCTCATAAGCGCGGCCTTCAGGCTGAAGTATGTACCAATTCTGTGGAAAGTGGCAGAGGTTATAATGATTTTAAAACCTAACAAAAAACCAACTGAGATGAAGTCGTATAGACCAATTTCATTGTTGCCAGTAATCTCGAAAGTGTTCGAAAAGCTGTTTTTGAAGAGATTGAAGCCACTATTAGAGGAGAGAAGTCTACTACCGGATCACCAGTTCGGGTTCAGACAGCGGCATTCAACGATAGAACAGGTGCATAGAATTTCTCATGGGATCGAGAATACTCTTAAGAAAATAAAAGCAGGTGTTCCACAAGGCTATATAGTACCTACATAGGATAGGTACTAGGGCCTATCCTATATTTATTATACACAAGGGATCTACCAAACAGAAGAGAAACAACTGTGGCAACATTTGCCAATGATACTGCTATATTAGCAATAGGTGATGATATAGAAGAAACTACTAGGGAACTCCAACACTCAATCACGGAGGTATGTGACTGGACCAAACGCTGGAGAATCAAACTAACTGAAAGCAAATCTGTTCATGTAAATTTCACAAATAGAAAATAGATAAGCGAAAGATTTATATTAACAGACAGGAGGTACCGTATTCAAATACAGTCAAATATCTTGGAATGACACTGGATCCTAGACTCAACTGGAAAGAGCATTTGAACAAAAAGAAAGAAGAGTTGAATATAAAATTTAGGAAAATAGACTTGCTGCTAGGAAGAAATTCACAACTTACAGTTGAGAACAAGCTTCTGTTATAGAAACAAGTCCTAAAACCGGTATGGACTATGGAATTCAGCTCTGGGGTTGTTCACTATCTGAGGATTTTTTTTTTTTTTTTAGCCTCAGATGTGTATTGAGATTTCCACCTTGTATAAACAAAACAAAAAAAAATTTAAATCCTAAGAACGTAATTTTTTTTTGTTTAAAATGAAGTTTCGAGCCGATTATCTAATTTTCAAGTTCAGTATATATTCAATTTTTACAAAATTTCCATATAGGCATTATTACGTGTTTTTCAAAACAGTTAGTAAATTTTTTTTTGTTATTCTACTTAATGAAAAATATTAAATTTCTTAAAATAAAACTTATAATAAAAACACACACACACATATATAATCTCATTTAACCCAAAATGATGAAATTTTCATTAGTACCTCTTAGCTTGCTTATTCCCAGTCTGAGCCCACTATTGTTCATTTTTGTCATGGATTCAGCTCTTCGGAAGGCCAAGAAGGAAATGAGGAAATTCCAGAGAATGGCAGAAACCTTCGGGACAATATTTGCAGGTTAAAAGAATAGCTGGCTATGAACATGACCATAAACCCTACTAAAACAAAAGTGATGAAGATAGGAATGAAGCCAAGAAGAATAATGCGGGTTATTAGAGTCGAAGATAAAGTCCTAGAACAAGTGGAGAACTTCAAATACATGGGAGCGCACCTAAACAAAAATGCTTGGGCAGGATGTTTGAAGCAGTTGAGATAGTGTTTCTAATCAAAATAAAAGTTGAAAAGGAAACATAAGTGGCTGTATTCAAGTCAATATTCCTCCCTATCCTCACATACTCTTCAGAATCATGGACGCTGAAAAAGAAGCACCAATCCATAATTCAAATAGCAGAGATGAGATTTCTCAGGGAGATTGAAAGCAAAACAAGAAGATACCGAGTCGGGAACACCACTATCAGGTCGAACCTCAATTTCAAGCCAGCCAATGAGGTAATAGAAGAAAACTAATTGAGATGGCTAAGACACCTCCTGCGGATATAACCTAACAGAATTGCTAGCTAGATGTACCAAGCCAAAGTGGAGGGAAAATGAGGAAGAGGACAACCTAGGAAGGAGTGGGAAAAAGAGGTGAAGAAGGATTTCGAGAAGAGGTGAATCCAGTAAAACAGAAGAGCACAGTTGGTGGAAGAATGGCAGAGCTGGAGAGGGCTGTACAGAATTCCACCTCACACTGCATAGGGGGTTTGAGAGGAGAGAAAACTCTCTTGAAGAAATATTTAATCTACATTGAGGAATTATTATTCATAACATTTTCTTACCTTAAAAATTTGTTCAAAATTTGTGCATTCATCAAATGTAATATTTATGACAGCAGCTAGGCGTGCATCAAACTCATGTATCTTTCTCTTCCAACTGCAAGAAAACAAATTGTTCAATATGAAGAAAAAACTATTGCTAATTTATTTATAATTATAATTATTTTAAAATCCAATTACTGTGAAACTATTACAGTAGATTAAAATTAACAAAAATGCTGAGATTTAAAAAAAAAATCTTTTTCTAATGTAAAAAACTATTTAAAATAGCTCAAGGATTGTAGAATAAATAAATAACTTCAACGAAATAATAGTTTATGCTTAGCTTCATACTTCTCATAATCTTGATGAAAGCCATCATTTTCAAGATCAGTTGGGTTATATTGAATATTGAGCCAAGCGTTGTATAAGTTGTTGAAATCTTCAAACAGAGTAAACAACCTTCCACTCAACATTCCTCCGCTCCAGCCTCCGATTTCTACTTTTTCCAATCTCAGGTAATCAATGCAGGTTACAAAGATATTCTAAAACATTTGAATGAGAAGTGTATTACTAAATAATAATAAAAAAACGTTCCCTTTAATCTATAAGAATCCTTTAATAGAACGGTTAGAGGATCAAATAATTACTGAAAAAATAATGTAAAAACGAACCATTAAACAGGGGTTATAATTTTGCGTAATTTTGACAACCTAATAAGCTGACAATGAATATCAAACAATAACAGAAATGAAAATATTTCTCAAATTTTTTTCATTAAATTTATTGTTTTTAATAAATTTAATGAAAAAATGTAATGAAAAGATTTTTTTTCTTTAAGTCATCTGTAGTACATTCAGTAAATTTTGAAAATGGTCTAAGTCCATTCAGACTTTACAAATAACATTTTCATAGGAAATTCATATGAATCTCACCATCTATTTAGTCTGATAAATTCTAAATAGGCACATTTAGGTAAAACGAAGACAATGCTCCATCCAGGATACACTAAAAATTCTTGTGTAATTTAATTTTTTTTTATGAATACAAATAAGCTGTTATTTATAAAAATAAAAAAAATCAATTTAGAGAATAAGATAATAATGTTTAAAAAAATTATGAACTACCTGAATACACTCTAGCCTGTTGATGTAATCATCATATCTATCTTGAAATATTACATCATGATGAAAAGACCATGGTTTGGGATTCTCTCCTTCTAAATACATACCAGGAATATCCTCTTGATACTGCATAAAAATTTTCCTAGATAACAAAATCAGTACTCAGTAACATATCATTAAAAAAAAAAAAAATTATAAATACCAGATCGAACAATTAGTAACACATATATATACATAAAACTATATGTAAAGAACGAAAGAGAGAGAAGTTAAATTACTTGAAATATTTCATGTTTTCAATAACTTTCTTCAATTTTGGCAGAGTTTCTTCAACTTCACCAGCAAACATAGCTGGCGGATCAAGGCATTTTTCTGACTAAAAAAATACAATGAGTTTGAAAAAAAAAAAAAAAAGTTTGATATCTCCTAAAACAGAGCAGAACCTGTTGAACTCTTTACTTCAATCAAAGTATCTAGAAATGTACAACCTCTGGTCTAACCCGGAATTTAACTTGAAACTACTCATGAAACTTTTCATTGTTCACATGAATACACTAACGTTTACAAATTCTTAACCAAGTAATCTCCATTTCCTTTCATGTTATATTTTAGATAAACTGTATGATTTACCGATAAACGACTAAACGTTCACAAACAAATTTGTTCGATCGTGAATTAGACTGAATAGAAAAAAATATATATTAGTAGAGTCGGGGAATTTAATGAATTAGGCCAGATACTAAAACATTGCCTGTCTTAGATATGTTGCTAGGAAGATTTCTGTTGTAGAAATGAGCAAGAGCTAGGCCGCAAGGTGGGGAGAACCAAAATCCCCTCTACATGTTATCAAGACTTATTCAATCACAACTTTATAACGCGCCTATTATAACAACTGTGAACCAGGAGCGCGAGATTTAAATCTGAATTTACTGAATTGATTCGCGACTGAACAAAATTAGAGCAAACTTTTACTTAATTATATCTGTGAAGTCAAAATTTGTTAAAGAATAAGAATACTAGTACCATTTTATCATAAAAAATATATTCTATAAAAAAGAAGTTATATAAAAATAAATCCAACAACAGTAAAAGTAGTAAGTTACAGTAAAAATAGTCAAATATTTTACTATTATTTAGCTGCTTTTCCATTTCTTCAAATGAAATTTAAAAGAAGCTGGAAAAGGAAAATATCTGGCTCTCCAATACAATTGATATTTTTGAAATTTGATATTTTATCACACTCACAAATACTTTAATGATAAAATTTTGTTACTTTATAGCTAAAATTTATATTTTATCGTCTGATATGGTCAATCTCCAGGCTACGAAAAATACCAAGTGTACCCATTTATCAAACAGGGATCAGTCACCAAGTAATCTTAATTATTAGCAATGGAATAAATAAGAATTTTTAAAATAAGTAAAAATAAATAAATTAATTACATACCTGTAAAATAATGTAGTTACAAATCTCTTTCATCAAAGTTATCATTTGGTCGGTATGACTGAAATAAGGGCAATTAATCCAAATCAAACAAATAGTATACATCAACGGAATGAAGAGTTCGCTGGCTTCAAAGAGGTTTGTGGCATCAAATGCGTCTAGATGCTTTTTCAGTGTAGATATGTAACGATTGATAGACCTTGCTTCTTTCAAGGCTGTAATAACATTCATCAAAAAAAGTTCATATTCTTATACAACTGAAACTTATTCTTTTTAAAAAAAAAAAATCTAAAAATCATTAAAACTTCAAATTATTTTCTAAAAATTCAATTGTTAAGGAGTGGGAGTAGTTAAACCTTTTTGCTCAGTTTAAGAGGTCTGCAGAAGCCTATTGAGTCAATTTAGATTAAATAATTAATAGAATAGAATAGAAAAGTAACTTTATTCTGGGTCGAGTCCCTTTAGAACAACAAACATGAACAGAGAAAGGAACATTATATATATATGCCCAGAAGTTTTTATTCTTCTATTACCCATTCTATAATAAAAGTTAAGTAGTGTAAATTTCCTTAATTTTAAATAATTTTTTTAATTAATAAGTTAGATTGTATACAAAATTTCCTCCAATCACTAACTTACAGTAATGATCTGTTCATCAACCTAGAAGAAGTTTTTGAGGAATATCATTCTGAACCAACTCTTTAAGTTAAAACAATGTTGCTTAATTTTTAAAAAAATAAAAAGAACAGAATTGGTTAATTAAAAAAAAAAGTTCATGAATGTAAATTTTCTTTACCTGAGACAACACTTTGGAAAACTGTTTTAAAAATATCATAATAAGCACTATTCTCCTCTTCGAGAATCTCGGCCATCTTCCTAACTTTTGGCTCTTTTAATTGTAAATATAAATTTTCAAAGTTTTTGAGGCGACTACTCCAAAAACCCAAATCTGTAAGAAATATAAGAAACCTTTAGTCTTACAATCAAGAAATACTTTGAAAAAAAAATGATAGTTGAGCCTAAAGGCAGATCAAAATAGATTAAGGACAATTTTATAAATTTATCTTCTTTCCACGGTGCTATAAAAATACTTTACAGTAAGGTAGAAAAAGAGTAAAGTATAAAAAAAAAACCTTTTTCTTTTGATCTGATTACACTTGTAAAAAAAAAAAATTCAAACGAACGAACGAGGGGTGACCTGTGGCCTAGTGGTTTGCATAACAAACTAATAAGCCCAAGATCGCGGGTTCATAGCCCGGCAGGACGCCCTAGGATTTTTTTGGGAGTAAAAAATCTTTCGTTATGCCATTCTTCCGAAAGGGGTGTTACATGGGGGTCCTGAGCCTGTACGATGCCAGGTACTCGTTAAAAATCACTATCCTAATAAAACCTGGATAGGCAAAATTTAGAGCTCCCAATGTTACATCGTCCGATTAGCCATAGCAGCATAGTGTGATGTTAAATGAACAAACAACGAAAAAATGAACGATGTATGTGATTTAAAATGAATAATTATAAAAAGGTTACATTGTTTGCTAATTAATTAAGAGTAATCTGTTGGAATGAAATGGTCCAATGGACAAATTTGAAAAAAAAAAGAGAGTTATTATTATAATATGCAAGTACAGCAAGGTTTGACTACAATTTTGTAAGAATTGAGTTATATAAATGTGAACCATGTCTGTGGTATGTGAATTGCAAGCGATGCAAGGATCGTGCTTGAATTCAACTGAATCTCGCAGAGGCAGACCACTGGGGTTTACCCTTTTGAGGTGAACATCTGCTGTTTGACTAAGAGATATACTTCTTCAATATATGGCTAAGCTAATATTGATTAACTGGATTTATTTTAATTAATATAAAAAAGGAGATATTACCAACTGTTGGAGTGGGTTCCTTCTCCCTGTCAAAGAATATCCTCGCGGTGTCGTGATAAACTTTATTCACTTGTTCACCCCATTTATGAACGATCATTTCTATATTGTGCTTTAGCTTGAAGTCTCCATGAAAATCATAACTGGAAAAAAAATTTCCCAAACTGATTTTTTTATAATACAATTTATCTTCTTTTGTTTTTTGAGTATAGAGATTTGGGGAGCTATGCCTAACTAAATAAAATGTATAAGTTTTTATAAATCTTATGATTATCTTATAATCAAATAGACATTTGATTAATTCATTTCTCCTCCAGAGAAGGAGAATCAGCCAAATTAGAGACTGTTTGTTAGAGTTGTATTGCTGAATTGTATTGTATTGTATTGCTGAAGATGCAAGAAGCTTGGTAGTCTATAATTGGATGGAAGCAGTACTAAACAGACTCATGCCTGCAGCTGATTGAGGAGGTCTGGATAGGTTAACATGTTGTAGTGTAAAATTAATAATAATCTAATAATCTGAAATTATGGAAAGAGCGATTTTTATGTAGAGGATCTCGAGTTTGGAGGAATTATTAGGAAGAGTGAAAAAGAAACCTAGGAAGAAGTGGTCCATGACCAGAAATAAGCAGCCCAGTGAAAGGATGAAAGAATATTGGAAGGACCAGAAATGGGCAGATTTGATATTGGTAGATGGTCCCTAGAAGGCCTCATCGAAAAGAAGAAGAATCTATAAATTGTTATCTAGATATATCTTCAGTGGTATACCAAATTGAAGTTACTTAATTATTGTACTTAGACAGTATAATAATAGTGTATAATAATGTAGAAAGTATTACGTATTTTTTCACTTCTTCATAAACAATCCACTGAGTAAGTGAGTACAATACAAAAATATTTAACCAAAAAAATGTTTAGTACTCATTACATTTATCCTCAAGCTAATTCTCTACTAGAATAAAATTAATTTTTGTTTTTTTTTCCCCAAAACTTTTTGTAAATTAAATTGTTTTAAAACTTTGAAATTATGAAAAACTGTCCATCTTACTCTGAAATAACGTTTCCATCTTTATCTAAAATTCTTTCTATACCCTCGGGCATTGGAAGAAGGGTCAGACCATCGATGATTCCTCTGATTCTGAAAACTACATCACGCATGTCAATCGCTTTCTTTTTTACCTCTTCTGTTATACTCTGCCCCCAACTTTCAACTGCCTTGCCACTTTGTAGTATTGGGATCCATATCTAAAATTTAAAATAAATTATACGTTTTATGTATATATTTAACAAACAATAATAGTATATAATAGGATGTAAATAGTTGGGGGTGGAGTCAAGAAAACACAGCAAATAAGTGAAACTTATTTTATTTTATATGTGCCGACGTTTCGACCAACATTTAAAAATTGTTGGTTGGCGGTTTATTCCCTGAAGATGACGTACACAGTTGGTCGAAACGTCGGCACATATAAAATAAAATAAGTTTCACTTATTTGCTGTGTTTTCTTGACTGCACCCCCAACTATTTGCATCCTATTATAGTATCTACCAGTCAACGAATTTCTTTCCTACATGAATAATAGTATATGTTGAGCAAATCCTTACATTCTCTAAATATACTTGGAACTCTTCTAAAGGTCTAGGTGACATGTCTCCGATCAATAAAACATCTCTCATATTTTCTTCAGTAAGAATAACAGATTCGAGGCGTACAAAATAAACTAATTTATTCTTACTGGCTGAAGGGAAGTCCGCCAATGGCATCAATACTCCAGCACCAGTTATTGTCATAATTAACTTCTCCATTGTTTCATCATTTAGAAATTTATTTATCAGTGCCTAAAAGTAAATTTAATAAAGAGATGATTTGTTTTCTATAGATTTTGCATTAGTAACATTGATATGATTTATTAAACCTTATAATCATCAATTGCCATCATTTTCATCCATTTGTCAACTTTAAACCTTAAAGTCTTACTCAAATATTGATATATATACATTATCCTTGGATCGGATTCAGTAATTTCTTCTTCTTCTTCATCATCCATGCTTTAATTGTTTATTTAACCTGTAAAACAATAAGAATTTGTATTTATTTAATTTAACATAATATTAAAAAAGTTTAATTTTTGCCGTAGAAAATTAGCCCTCTTTCAGAAATATGATGCTAAAGGAGTTTACTTTTATATACACATATATTTTATAAATACAATAATGTTTGGCAGCATGATACTAGTGATGAATCTTTTAAAAAAGGAAGTATTGGGTTATTAAGGGTATTTAATAAGGACTGTACTTTTTTTTTCTTAATGTTTCAAGCCAGTTTTTCAGGAAGTTGATTTTGCTGAGATCACATTCAATTTCCAGAAGTTTCCCCTATCTAAAGGTACCCACAATATAGAGGATGGGTGAGTTCTGAGAGGTTCTCCAGGCTCTATAGGGTTGAACTATGGCTTATAAATAATTTATCATCACATCTAGCCTTGAACATGGGATGTTACTAATAGTAAAAAATGCCCATATCAACTTAGCTCAAAATTATTATAATCAGAATTGTACGATTCATCATCTATCATGTAAAAGCTGTACAGGAACATCAGTACACCACAAACTTTATTAAATATCACAAATCCTTTAACTAAATGTATCCTCATTTTACTAAATCCATCCAGTTTCTTAATTATCTCCAATTTAATAAAATATTATTCAATGACTTTCTGCAATGAACCAATGATATCTACCAATTACTAAGTGGTCTTAGAAAAACAATTCTTGTTGAAAGTAAGTTTAACATACACCGTAGCAATAAAATAAAGCATGAAGTATATTTTGAGTTTGATGATAAAAAAGGGCCACCTGCAATTTTTGTAAATTTAATGTTTACTGCTATTTATCAATGCCTGAAAAGATTTATGCTTCAGTATTAACAAAATAGTAGAATTGTAAATTAATGGAATTAAAATAGAATCATTGATTATACATGAATCATTTCAAAATTTCGTCGATGAATATAACATACATTCAGCTACAGTACTCACAGAAAGCATTAATTCAACTTCATATTTGCTAAAATTGTTGATGATCACTTTTATTTACCAACCAAATATGTTACATTTGTAAAGTATAAACTACATCATAAAACAATATAAAATTCACTTAGCTTGATTGAGGATTATAAAAAACAACCTGAACAGTAGAAATCACTTTATAAACAATAATGTGATGGTAATTTTAATCATTTAAATAATTGTAAAAGGTCCTATACCGCTCTTAGAAGGTACAATAAAAAAAATACCTACCGACAAAATTGAGAAAAATACAAACAAGAAGTTAGCGGGAAGATTACAATATAACACCCAACTCCTAATGATATAAAACTTAACAGAGTAAAATATGATGGACTGTTTCAATAAAAATAAATCTTTAAAAACAGAACATATTCATAGTTGCTAAGGTAACAAGCATATTGGCAACCCATTTCAACTACTGCTATTCTAAATTGGATTGAATAAACTTGCATTGATACTTAATAATCAATTGGTAACCTTGGCCAAAAGTAATAATCCAACTTCTACAAAGCATTAGTATTTTTAATAAGGTAACACACATAATATATTCAATAAATTTTGATGATTTATTTTGGTTTAGGATAGACTATTGTTAGCTATAATTTTTCAAATACTTTGAGGATAACATATAAATATATCAATATTGATGAGTAATTACCAACCATTCTTATAAATTAACGATGTATCCATTACTTGTAAAGGGTTGATCCGCCATATTAGGATAGCAAAACGGGAGTAATGCCAACATTTCAGTATTTTACAAACCTTTTGATAATCCCTTTATTGTGGTATTAATTAGATAATTATTTAATGAATGTAAATCGTATAAAGCACCTATAAAAACTATCTCCTTGCTATTAATCTGTTTTTGATGTTGACTATTAGCATGGTGACCATAATTTTGTTTGGGGCACTTCTAACTAATTGGATAGTTGTGAGACCATGATATTCTAATTTCCGCTTCTCAATAGTACATGCATTTAAAAAAAATCTTTTCCAACCCAAATCAACACGTCTCTGTTGGTATTGTAGTCGGTCCATGAAGTTCGAAGAATAAGTGGGTACACCTGCATCACAAATGCTTCTACTTTCTTCACAAGTATTTCCGTCATTGTCCATGCTTCCGCGCCATACAGTATTACAGCAAATACATAACATTTCCCCAGTCATATGTTCAGAGGAATAGGCAAGTCATTATTTCTGAGTAGTTTCTTCACGCTATTAAATGATGATCTAGCTTTCTCAATCCTTAATATTATTCTAGTAGCATAGTCCCATTTTGAAGTGACTATTGTTTTCAGGTACGAGTTTTATTTATTATAGGTGTTCTATAATTTTGTGGTAAAAAATTAATATTACTTCTAACTAAATTTGATTAGAGAGTAACTGAAGTATAGACCTTACAAAGATACAAATTTTCTGAGAAAATACGTCTTTTCTACTAATTGCCTGTGTCTACCACTTTTTTTCTGGTGTGCATGAATTAGATAAAATTCACATTTTTACACTAACTATAGACTCACAATCCATTTTTTAATTTTTTTATTCGATACTACAGTAAGGTATATGTTGTTTTTTATCCTGTTAGGTAATCTTATATAGTTTGACATAGATGACTCTTTCGAGTACGAAGTATTCCATTTTAATGCTAGTCTAAACACTGAAATCAGACAATCCAATGAAGAAAATATTAGATAAACTAGTGTAAGTGAATTCTTAAATATCATAAGTTAAATTTTAGACATACACTGCGGTTCATAGATTTCTTCTTAATTAAATGAAATTCTTCGTTAGATTGCCACGGGGATCGTAGATAGATAAAACTGTTATTTCCAGCAGTTGGTATCTCCTATCTTCTATAACTTCCGCTTCTTTGAAAAAAAAAACACATCATATCCTATTCCCAAGTTAACCCATTCTGAAATGAATAAACGCTTTATTGACGTATATATAGAGCCAGATTTATTTTCCCGTGAACAGATCATAATGATCATCATAGATGAATATAATGGTGATGAACAGACATGACAGATAATGCCACTCCAAGAATATCTCCTATCTCCAAATAAATTGTTACGTTTTAGTTTACAATTAACTGGGGATAATTATTAAATGTGTGATTAGTTGTACTGTTTTTGATACGTGAGAATCAATAAATATGATTTCACTAAAAACAAAACAAAAACGCTATCCAAAAATTGTTACCTGAGCCAGGTTCCCTATTTATATTTGTATAAATCCAGCACTGAAAAAAGTAGTTTTCATGTATCAGACCTGTGGCACTTTTATTTACCAAATTTTGGAGCAATTATAAGGAAAAAATTGCTATTTTTTATGTTGATTGCGAATTCCAACAATGTTACTGAAACATGTTCATGGGAATTTAATAAATCAATTATGCTATTTACCTCCCAGAGCATGTTTCCAAAGGCTTAGTTCATAACAACTTGTACAAACCAGCTCCATATTCTTTTTAGTAGTAACTATTTCACCAATAACATAGTATTTATTATATTTTGTAAAAAATCACTTCTCTTGTAATTTTAATAGGTTTTATTATCTTTTTTATCTTCTAAATTTCTTTCCATTGTTATTAATTCTCATCAATTTATGAATAATTGATCTTTTACTCTTTATGTTTCTTTCTTGTCATTCTTATCATTTCTGTTTATATAATCTGTCATATCTTCTTTGCCACTGCACCCCCCAACCATTTCACACTATTCTAAGATAAATCCAATCAACCGTTTCAACATCAATTAAAATGGAATTCCTTACACTTTTGTAACTAATAGGATATCATCTTGGACCATCTGCTCTCAGTCCAAAATCAGAATCAGAAAGTGATTTCGACGGATCGACTTTTAGGAAAGTTCTGAAAATTTGCTCATTTATAGTTTTTTTAAGGTAGTTATTACGTATTCAACGATGTTACATTGAAGTTATCAAAGAAGTATATATTTTATTTGCGTATGAATGAGCATACGGGCTTGCTTGCTTAGGCTACACACATTGGATCCGGTGTGATACGATGAGACGTCGCTAGCAAACCAAATGACTGAAATATATCGAGATTTATAACATTTGGTTCTTTAAATTTATAAAATTAAGATTATTTATTAATTATTTTTAATACATTTATATTTGACTATAATGTATAGTAAAATATGTATAACGTATACACCCCAGCATCGTATGTGATAGAATCACGTCGCACCGAATCGGATCCAATGTAGGTGTAGCCTTACGTGGATGGCGCGTAGAATCGTGTGTGTGTGGCGTATTTGCATGCGTATGGCTTTGTATGTATATTCTACACATGCCTTACAATGAGAAACGTACACGCAAAAGTCTGAACTACATAATTATAAAATTAAAATTAGGATCGCTATGGATGGTAAAAGCTAGTAGTAATAACATTGATTAAAACTTCCGTGTCAAATGAACAATTATTAAAGAGATGAAAGTATGACGCGCTGGACAATGAAAACTAAATTAATCATTGTTGACCTTTAATATTTTATAAGACCTCTGTATGGAATAAAATATATCACATATTTTGCAAAACTAGTAAATGAAATTGTTCACATTTGGTTTATCACCTTACCTCATTGTTCTTGTTTGTTTATTTATTTAATGTCACTATATGCTTCTATGGCTAATCTGACAATCCTACATTGGGAGTCCTAAATTTTGTCTATCCAGGTATAATCAGGATAGGGATCTTTAACGAGGCTGATCCAAAGCTTCTGGGAGTGAGAAGATGGAGACGAGCTGCAGAGGATCGCTCTGAGTGGAGGAGGGTTGTTGAGGAGGCCAGGGTCTTTCATGGGCCATAGCGCCGTCAGAGGTAGATAGATAAATCGTTTACCGTTGCTGACGTCGTACAGGCTTGGGACCCCGCTTTATGTTCCTGACGAAGGACGTCATAACTAAGGATTTTTTACTCCGCTTTGTTCTTAGGTGACTCTTAACTAATTTTTTTTTAAAACTTTAATGTAAGACATCTTCAGATCCAAAGAATCTTACTTAATAAAGTAAATACAAGATTGGTAGCTTTGATAGTACTGGTAAAAATACTAGGTGAAATTAAATGGGGGTAAACAAATATAAGATAGACTGGATATTGTGTTGAAATTGACTAGATAAAATAGGCTAAAACTACAACATGCATGCGTTTATAAACTCAAAAAAACTTGTTCATTCAACGTCACTTTATGCTGCTACGGCTATGGCTAATCGGACGATGCTACAGTTGGAGCTCTAAGTTTTGCCTATCCAGGTTTAATTAGGATAGGGGTTTTTAGGGAGTACCTGACATCATACAAGCTCGGAACCCCCTTTTTACGTCCCTTCCAAAGGACGGCATAACCAAGGATTTTTTTACTACCTTTTAAAAAATCCTAGGGCCACCTGGCAGGCTACAAACCCGCGATCTTGAGCATAGTAGGTTGTTTTACTTACCTCTACCCCACACGTCGCCCCGACAACGAAATTTAATTGCCTGACTGTATTGCAGATTTTCCAGAAATATCTTTTAGATGGGGAAATATAAACGTTGTTAGGGCTACCTTTGTTTTGACGTTCACTTTTTAGGTCAACCAAGTCAAATACACTATAGAGAATTGATCATCTTATTTATTTATGAATGTTTGAACTGTTGTTTCTCCTTGTTATCGAGATTGGTGGTGTTCAAACAGGCAGAATAATCGATTAGGCAAAGAGGAAAGTGGTTGGTATTCCTACTTGGCTAAGCAATGCTGCCAACCCAAGGTCCCCTCTCTCTGCCCCACATCAGTGTGACTTCTCCAGTCAGTTCGTTTGTGTTGTTCAAGGTTAGCAGGATCGTTTCAGTGTATCGCAGGTAGTTTTCTGTTTTAATTTTTTTCATTTTTGAACTAAAAATTAGGTTTTTAAATTGTTAACTTTCTAAAAAATAAATTCTATTTTAGCCACCAATTTTTGTACTTTATGTTTTAGCTATTTATTTTTCATATTAATTATAAATCCCTTGCATGTTATTCATTAATTAAAATATTATTTTTTTTTAAATTGAGAATACTCTCCTTACCTTTTCTAAATTAAAGAATTAAAAAATCTTTGTCAATGTTATTGTTGGTCATCAGTATTACCTATATGTACAACTTGTTTGATATTCTTTACATTACCATGTTTTTCATTTATTCGATTTCAATTATTAATCTAAAAGAGTTGTTAATGATAAAATGCTATTTGGTGTATCGGTTGAAGAAAACCTCGATCTTATCAACCATATTCCTATTGAAGGGTCTTCCTGTATGCCAACTATTATATTTTTTAAAGCTTGTAAACAATCACTGAATTGGCCAGCCAAGGCGTCTCTTCAAATGTGGATTTCATGGAGTATTCTTTTGTAATTGGCCAAAATTATTTTTTCCTTTTATTGTTCAAAATTTAGTTTTCTTATTGAACGGTATGCAACAGTAAAAGCAATATATACGTACAAAATGTGTAAATGCGCAATCAATTTACTTCTTCAAGCAAGTTATAGAACTACTTTGACTCATTCAAAACGACATATTTCCATATCTCACATCCCCCAACTATTCCACGGAAGCGTTTCTTTTGTTCCCGAATTTTCTTCTTTATATTTTTTAAATATTTATTTATATTATAGTTTGAGACGCTGGTTATTTTTAATTTTCAATGCACATTTATCAGGGACTAAAGGAAAGATGACATGTTGGATAACGTGATTGTGTTTTCTTATCCTGTGTCAGGATGGGCTGGATATCTCAGTAGTTAATAAGCCAGTTGCTAATGCTTCAGTTTGGGCCGATTTAATATTTTGATCTTGATTTTGGATTCCATTCAAAATTAAAATTGACAACATAATTGGTTTCAGTCCCGCAGGTTGTCGCAAAAAGTTTTAACTTTCCATTCGTTTCTTTTTGATATTCTCCAAAAATACAGATAATCGTGAATTTTATTATGAAAAAATGAGTGTAGTAATGGAAATGTTTATTTTTCCGTTGTCATTTCATCAATAAATGTACGTCATCTATACTTCGAAATGTTTGATGCATCGTTAGTTTATTGATGAAATGATTACCGAAATGTCCACATTTCACGGGGTGAGCCCAATTTACTTTCTCTCCTAACTAATTAATTGTAATGTATCACAGTTATTGATTGCTATTGTAAATTGAAGGTATATTTTAAATTCGTCGTAGTTTATTTTGTTATTGTAGGTATTAGAAGTGAAGAGGAATTTCTCCCTTTTCTTCTATTTCTTCCGTAGATCCACCACACTGCTGATTGCTATCATATGCGTATCTGATAACCAAAGAAAGGTAATATGCCTGCAGGCCATTAGAGTGAAAGGAGATGTATTTGTTTAGACTTAAATTAAAAAGCTTTTACCCCATTCTGTTGATGAGGGATTGATCAAATGTTGTTTAATGCATGATAGAACTGGACTAGAGCTTGGCACATGGTGTTCAGTGAGTTGATAATGGTTTGCGACCTATTGGTTGGGTTGCTAGGGCCAGGTCAAACCTTTGGACTAAACACAAAGGGATCATGACTAAAGGGATGAGGGTTAGTTCATAAAGGAAAAAAAGAACCCTTCATCTTTCTTCTTGTAGCATTACTCAATAGAGGTCGTCTGTCTATATGTCACTGCTAGTGCTGAGAAATACGCCATAGAGGAACACCTGATCATTTGTAACACAATAGTTAATAATAATGATAGCGATATTTTGATAAGTAACGTAAAATGTGAGACAAATGACGCGAGGCCAATATATGAAATAAATCTCACAAATCTTCGTACTTACTACCATCATAATCGATGTTTTATTATTATAGAAGACGCAAAGTTCAGAAGCTCAAGTTCATTCAAAGAACATTTTGCTACACTATAATTTTGATTATTTATAATAAAATAATTACCCAATCATATCGTTAGATTTTTCAGTATTCTACAGTAATATGTATTAAAGACTTTCAAAAGAACAACATAATTAAAAAAACTGTGATTTTTAAGTTCAAGCTCTTAAATTCAGGAACGACATATCTGATATTCCATTTCCATGATATATGATTTGATTATATTGTTTTTTAATTTTATTAATTGAGTCATATTTTGAGCTGTATCATGTTTGAATCTGAAATTTTATGGGAATAATAAGTTAAAATAAAAAAAATTTAAGCTTTTAAAATTTTTCTAATGATCAATAAAATAATTTAATTCCACAATTCCAATAGGAATGCTTGGCTTTATCAGTAACCAATTTTTTATTTTTTTAAGTTATCTGGTTTAATTTTGACAAGACGTGGAACTTTCAAATACCTGTATAGAAAAATTAGTTTTTTTGAGTCATGACATTGTTCTTTCACTTGGTACAGCAGGATCCTCACACCGCACAAAGGTTGAAGAGGAAAAGAATGTGATGATGATGACGTTCTTTTGAAGGAGCGATATTTATTAAGGAGTAAATCAAACATTTTATATAGGTTTATTTGTTATTTTTTTAAATTTGCAATGCTTTCTAGATTAATTAATTCTTTTGTTACAATGTCAAATTAAATCTCCGAATTATAAAAAATTATCTTAGCTAAAAATTACCAATTTCTGCTTCTCTTGTTTTAAAATGAATTCAACAATTTAAGATTCAAAAATAGTTTTGTATATATTTTATTTTAATTTGACCGAGTGATTGCGTAAAGTTATTATTATTTCTTGCAATAAGAAATATTGTATTAAGAAAATGTATTTTATTAAGCTTTAAACTTTGACGTAATGTATGCTGGATTTAGACAACACATCCCGTGATAAAATCTTGGCTGAGCGTTCTCGTCAAAATATTGAGCGATTTTTGAATTTGTTTAACTGTTTTTGTGTAGATATTATGTGATTACTTCTTTTTTAATAATAAAAATTAAAAGAAACTAACCTCATTAGTCAATTCGTGGAAGCCATTGAATGTGATGGCATATTTTGAAATTTTATTGTTGCATAAGTAAAAAAAAAAAGATAAATATTTCATTGATTTTAAACTATAAATGTTTTTTTTTTTAATTTTATAACAATTCATGCCATTTTATGAATAATCTGGTGAGGGTTCCTGAGTGGGATCTTGGTAGCATTCCCACGATGATAATTTATTTGCCGTGGGAAATAGGTTTTAATTTAGACCAGGTTAAGGCATGCTTGTGGATATTCTTCCATCCTCTCTATTACCATTCTTTATTTAGGTTTCTGTTTTTATTATTATTATTTTTTTTTTTGGTGTACAGCCAATCGATAAGACCTTGAAATCGAAACAACTGTCACTGAAATACATACAGAGGCCGAAAAAGCAAATATATAAATAATTTCTGAAATTATAAAATTTATTTTTCGGCTCTTAGAGCGCATTGGATACATTTATGAACATTTTTCTACCTCGTATCGCCCAAAAAGGTTTCATTATCTCCTTGTCAATAATCCACTGTGTGTAATGACATTGTATAATAATCATCCTGTACTTGTTTATTCATTTTCCTGAAGCAATAAATTATTAACTACTTAATTCTTAAAGGAGTGGAATTCAAAGTTTTAGAATAGTGATCTCCGGTATTTACTTAATATTTAGGTCGAGAGCGTCTTTATGCTAATTGATCATATCTTTATTTTATTATTTTTAAATTAATTAATCATTGAAATTTTAATTAATAACTAACAATTAATTTAAGTAACAATTTTAATTAATCAATAACAATATAACAAGTAAATGGCAGGGATGATACATAAAGGCATAGATAAAGACAAGTACAGAAACAACCCATCTTTTTTTCAGACTCCTCGGAGGATTATCAGGAATTGAAGAATTAGCTAGGTTTGAAACTAGTGGGTTTGAGTGGGAACAAAGTTTGTCATTAAAGGACTTATATCGGGTTCGGGCCAAATGAGCAACAAATGGGACATTGAGGTCATTATGAATGACTTTAATCATAACAAAATAAGGAGCGTTGAGGATTTAACGAAGGATTTTGGATTGCAAGGATACTCCGTAAGTCCAAATAGGTCTTAGGTATTATATCCATATATATGAGTCTTTTGTAATTAATTGGGAATTGCTTATATCAAATTTAAGTCCATTTTTACTGCTTTGGGTTATACTATTCTATTTTAATTATTTGATTAGTTTTCATGGATTAATAAAATGGAGTTAATATACTTCATTGTTTTTAAAATTTCTAGTTTTCGCAATAGATAAAAGCTAACAAAAAATTGTTTCATGTTATATTCAATTATATTCTTGTTTGAACGGTTCAAATCATTTCCAAACATAAAAATCCATGTATTATTAATCAGTTTAGAAGATACATATTGAATTGCACTGGTTGAAAGTGAAGCATTTTTTCCTCTATGGTTAGCAGATCACCAGTTCAAGGTCGATACTCCCGTTAGGACATTAGCATTCGCAAGGAGATAGATCAAGGGATATACTACTCTACCCTAATCATTTTTAAAAATAATTTATTTAATAAAATGTACAACTGTATTTTAACAATACGACAACTTAATATAATCAATGATAAATAACGGCACGGATAAAGGCAAGTATATTAAATACCCAGTGGTAATATTCAAATAACAATTTCAACTTAGGTCACGAGGCCATCTTCTTCGTCTCGGAGGATTACCAGGAATTGAAGAAGTAGCTAGGTTTGAAACTAGTGGGTTTGAGTGGGAATGAAGTTTGTCATGAAAAGATTGATATCGGATACGGGCCGAATCAGTAAGAAATGTGATCACTACTTCTTTCTAATTTTCTCGCCATTCCTTTTGTTATTTAACATTACTAAAGATTATTGGTCATTGAATCGTTTAAGAATAAAACATTAATCAACTTAAAAGCAGATTATGTTTATATTTTCGTATATAGGAATTTTAATTATCATTGTGGCTATGATAATATTTTCATCGGAATATATGAAATAATAATTAAAAACACATGACAACTGACGTACCTGAAAATTATTTCAACTCCATCTTAAATGTTTAGCTTTGTTTTATAAATTAATTAAGGAGAAGTGGTTTGTCTAGCAGATAGAGCTAATGATTTATTAATTTAAAAAATGGTCATCTGACATTGTTTTTTTGTGGTTTAACGTCGTAACAACTACATCGAATATCGAGGGCAATCATTCGGCATTATTTATGTGGCTTACAGCACGGACTATAATTTGCATAAAAAATAGCTCTAGGACCAGGAATTCAACTGGTGGTTCTTTCTGGCTGGCGGAAATTATTTATTTTGATTATTATTATTTCATATACATATATATAAATATAAATATAAATATAAATATGTATATATATATATATATATATATATATATATATATATATATATATATCTATTAAATAATATACATATACATGTATTAATGTTTTAAATCATACTATTGAATTAATAAATTGGAATAACACTGTAAACTGCTTCTTTTTAAACTTATTTTATTTATTAATAATCCAACAGGGCGGAGATAAAAATAGCTGGTTTCGTTTTCTATTGTAAATTTATTTGCTTTTATGTGGATAATCAATATTATTCTTACCACAAGAATATTTGTATTTATTTCGTTATAACTTTTTTTACACTTACGACCAGTGTGGATATATTAGAGGGAACTATTTTTTTTTTTATTTATCAGGAGATATAAATATTTCTTATAGAAAACTAAAGGAGGTCCCCCTGTCTCCCCATTGTTCCGGTATTTATTTCCCAAAATGCATTCTACTTTAGTAACATGAAAATGATTTTCCATTTATAAATTCATCACACGCAATTTATCTCATATTTGTTTTATATATTATCAAGAGAGAATTTTTACATTCTATTTACGGCATTCAACAATCTTCTACTAATAGATTTGGAATATTAGAAATTAGCCAAAGTACAATATAAATGAATAATTAACCGAAAATATTTGGTATATACTTGAATAAAGCATGAAGGATGGAAATAGTTGGGGATGCAGTCAAAATTTACACAATAAATATGTGAAAACTTATATTTTTTATTTGTGCCGATGTTACGACCTACTTTTTAGGTCATCTTCAGGACCAATAGGACTTAAACTTGAATAAAACATCTTCGTATTAGGCGATTTATTTTAAGTAATTAAATACTACATTATTCGCTAAATATTTTGGTACGTTTTATTTTGGTAAATAATGCTATATATTTTCAACTTATAATTTAACATACGAGGAATGAAATAGATGTTCACTAATAACAGTGAATTGTTACTCCCTTAAAAGATTATCAATATGAAGGCGAAGGGATTGAAGAGGTGATATGAGAGAAAGTGATGATATTTTCCTAAAAATAAGCAGGCCTAAGTAGCTTTTCTAGGTTATTCTATATTAAAGACTAGACGGCGCTGTGGTTACACCATCCCGCACAGCACCTGGGAAACTTCTTTTTACATAAAAGAGAGAAATTGATATTTCCAGGAAGGTTTGGACATCTAAACGATTAGTCAATCACGAATGACAACGATAAGGTTGTTCAAAGGCCCTTCTATTCTACACAACAATAAAGTATGACAAATAAATCAATGGAGAAATACCGAACAATATGGCGCGAATAATGATTTCGGCCCTCAACCCCGGTCCACTTAGTTTGCATATAATCATGCAAATCGTGTCATTCACTACTGACCCAGTCAGCTATTAGACCAGTTCGATTTTCTACTGAGCAACTAAAAGGAATAAATACATTTCTAAAAACCAATGAATAAAAAAAAATACTAAACAACAAAATCCATTATTTAATACTGATTCATTTAAACAAATGATAAACAGCTTAGAGAGCATTTGTTTGGGAAGCCAGGAGATATTGGAAAAGCAAGGATTTAAATGAAGATATTGAGGAGGACTGTAGATATAGGACGGGTGTTGGTTAATTGGTCGGTATAATAATGAATCGAGTAAATCTTGTCTACGAATGGGAGGGAAGAGCCAATTTAACTCATCGTAAAAGTGGGACAGTCGAGACTGCTTCGGGGACCGAGTGCAAATCTTAGAGAGCAGTTCATTATTCGCTTTAATCTGTCCTCAAGCATTCGAGTTTATTTAGATAAAAATGAATTGATTATTCTGGAGGAAACGTGCCATTCGCGTAGTGTTTGGGTTGAATAGGAGTTATAATATAATAAATAAATCCATTTCAAGTCAATGTCTGAATAACAATTTATGCACGCATACACGCATTTTACATCAAAGAATCACCGTATTTGAAACAAAATAATCACAATATCACAATAAGAACAATCACTGCATTGAACATAATAACACCACATTATCGTCTTCAATATTAGCATATATAAACAGCTGATGAAGTGCAATACGGTGGTGGGTTTATTGTTGGAGGCAGTGTCTCACTTGAGATGGAAATAACATTGGTATTATTGTATTATTCATTGCTTGTTTAATTACCTATCAAATAACAATACCTTTCTTAAAGTTTTCAACATTTCTTTTTCATAAATTAAAAAAAACTGTAGTTGTGAACCTTATAATGTATATACCACTAGTGTAGTTGATATCTAGCATTCGCCTCTTGAAGCAATTGGACGTGGCTCGCTCTAGTAATGTGATCTAATGACGTACTTCCTTTTAATGGAGGAATATTATTGTGCCTGTTACTTCCTTGTAGTCCTATTCCAATCCTACATGGGGAAATTGTTGTAGTTCCAGAATAATTTATGTTTTATGAATTTTATCCTTTTAAGTTTATACGTACGTTATAAGAATAACTCAATACCTCACTGTTTTCCATCTTCCGTCCATTTTTAATGGATCTTACAGTCTTTCAAAGAAAATGGCTATATAAACTTACAAATTTTATTTTTTTTAATATAAAAGGAACTTTTAGGTTCACCTCCATACTTGTGAAACGTCGGTTTCTAATAAATAGTTTATCACTATTTAAGCACTTAATTCTTTGACCTCTACTCGAACCATTTTCTTCGCCATACATATAAAGTCAACTAATATTCAAGATATATATATATATATTAGATGAGACAGTATCAGTACGAGCTAGGCAGTCCGCCAACGTCATGGTGGAAAGTGGTTCTATGTCCATATAATAACCATTGTAGTGTGGTATTGCTTCACTGGTGGTTACTGTTACCTGCAATGTGGGTCGAAATGTTGGTTGTAAAAAAAATTGTTCTCCTTATTTAACAGAATTTTTTCTGACCTCCACCCGGACCTAATTTATGTAAGAACAACTAATATTATTCAAGAAAAATATTTACTATCACTACATTTGGACGATTATTTAGTATGCCACCAAATATGGTTATGAAAACACCCCATGTTTGTATATATTTTTTTTAAATATAAAGTTTAAACTTGGACACTCAACAGCCTAAGCTGCAAGAACCATCACCATCGCCATCGGGGAAGGGTAAGCCGAATTTGCTAATTTGAGCTAAGCCTATTTGAGCGATTATTCGTTGGGATGTATTGCACTTCTGCTTTGAGATGTGATTGATCTTACTCTTTCTTGTGTCTTGATAATGCCTGAATGGGCGAAACGTCGACTGGTAATTGTTTGTTTTTTACACCAGATTTGAAACATAAGGCTCTGCTTGTGGTTTTTTCCATTTGCATTCTAATAAAATTTTAATGTTTCGTTTTAAGTTTTGGCTCTATTTTATTTTCATAAAATTGATTTACTAAATAACCTCCCCTTTGAAAACAAACATTTCATATGAAATAGCACAATAAAATGAAAAGGATCATCAATACATCTAATAGCTACTATTTGAAATGACAGTAGAATCCATTTTTATTTGTTAGACCGTCAATCTACAATAGATAGATAGATAGATAGATTAGATATAAAATGCTCTTTATTAAATTATTTACAACTGTTCTTTTTTAATTTTATTTTTCACATTAGCAACCTCAGCATGATACTTATACCGTCTGCCGGGAGTTTGATTAAACTACTAAACAACAATGAAAACCAAAAAATAAATCAAATTTCTTTTTGACATTAATAATTAAATTCTGAAATTAAAAAATGTCTATAACGACCTGCATTACTTACAAAATTATATAAACCTATAAAATTCTCTCCATTCAGAATATCTATTAATTTTTGTTTTGATATCCGCTCATATTTTAAGAATTTTTTTCTATACAATTTTAAGACGGGACACACTGCCAGGAAGTGAAAACTGTTTTCAATTTCTTTCAGATTACACAGTGAGCATAGCTGTATATTTTGCGAATCAATTTCAAATGGTTTGTAATTTAGATTCAGAAGTTCCCCTCTACACTTCATAACTACGCTCATTTTTTTTGTTGCTTTAAAATGTCTATGGTAATCTATTGTTTTATTTAATGAGCTATAGAGGCCGTGGTGTGTGCCCTCTGCTGCTTTTGTATGGCAAACTTGGATAAAATAATCTTTGTACAGCTCCAACATTTTGAACATTTCTCCCTCCCAAGTATCCAAGGAGTTTAAAGTTAAATCCAGTCTATAATTTATTTTTTTTTGCAATTTCCCCCCACTCTTTAAACCATGATATGTTTTGTTTTATTATTTCTCTTGCTATAACTGTACATAGCCTATTTTCTTTATAATCTAGTATTTTTAAAATATAATTGGATTGCATTTTTAGCGTGTACATGTGTATTAAATTTCTATTCATTTCTAAGTACACAAAGTAATTTGGGGTATTAACCGGTAATTTAAAAATTTTTTTAATGAAATACCTTTCAACTTTTTCTATTTCCTCAAAATATTTGTGGCCCCAAACTTGACATCCATAGGTTATGACATTTTTAATTGTTGACTCAAATACTTTAAATTTTGACTCTAATGGCACTTCTGGATTTTTGAACAGTTCTCTCCACATCATATTAATCCCAACTTTTGCCTTACTTACTTTTTCTTTAATGTCATATTTCATTTTTAAGTTATTGCACATCACCACCCCTAGATATTTGTATGATTTCACACATTCAATTTGCTCATTATTTAGGAACCATTTCTCTTTTTTTGTACACATTTTGCCTCTATTATTCTTCTTAAATACTATAATTTTTGATTTGTCCAGATTTACAAACAAATTCCATCTTTTACAATAGATTTCTAAATTGCCTATCATGTACTGCAAACCAACCGGATTATCTGATATTAGGACAATATCGTCAGCATAAGCCAACATATTCACTTTCTTATGCCCCACTATGACTCCTCCCCCGAGATTCTCCGCTAAATCATTTATGAAAAGAGTAAACAGGTATGGACTCAGTACACATCCCTGCTTGACCCCCATCCCCGTCTTGAATGACTCCGTAACTCCATCTTTTGTCCAGACCACTGCCTCCGTGTTTTCGTAAAGACTTTTTATAGCGTTAGTGAACTTAGTTGACAAACCCATTTCGTACATTTTGTAAATTAACGCATTCCTGTCCACAGAGTCAAACGCTGCCTTGAAGTCGACAAAAAAACAATAGATTTTATTTTTCCCTAAATGCCACATGTACTCTATTAAATTGCTTAAAATAAACAAATTGTCAACAACTGAGCGGCCCTTTCTGAAACCTGCTTGGCCTTCTATCAATACATTTCTTTCTTCCAACCAGTTTGTAAGTCTTACTGCTAGCATCCCAGAATATATCTTCGAAATGGAATCTAAAAAAGAAATACCCCTGTAATTTGTCACTTCGCCAAGCTCACCTTTTTTATGGAGAGGGAAGATGATTGATTTTCCGAAACTCTCTGGAACTTTACCTTCATCAAAACAGAAATTGAACAGCTGCAGTAGAGCTTTCGTAAAGCATTCAGGAGAATTTTTATAAAATTCACTTGGTATTCGGTCAAGCCCAGGTGCTTTATTGTCTTTTAACTTATTTATGGCTGCGACCACTTCATCATAACTGAATGGATTATCTAAATACCCATCCTTTACCCAAGGAGCCGCATATGAGAAAAGTTCAGTAGAAAGATGAAGGTTATACTGTTTTTTAAAATGCTCTTTCCATTTCAGTGGTTGAATATTTCCAATACGGAAGTAGTTTTTTTGCTTAAATTTGTTAGTCAAGTCCCAGAAATCCTTGGAATCCCTCGCCCTCTCGAACTTGTCACCTATCTCCCTGAAGTAGTTTTCTTTTTTCCCTTTACAGAGTTCCTTATAATTTTTTACATTATTTAAATATGCCTTTCTGATCAAGTGGGAGTTTGTATTTCTGTACAAGTTCAATAGTTTAAATATTCTTTTCCTCTTATTATGACACTCATAGTCATACCAAGGTTGTTTTTTATCAATCTTAAAGTCACCCCTACTTCTTATTACATAGCATTTTTTAATTAGCTCCTTCATCTTCTCAAAGTCTGCCAGCCCTATTAGCTTTCTTTCTTTCAAAAATGCATCTGTTTCTTTTTCTATCTTTTCCCTATACTCCGCTGACCTCTCTTTATGCCAAATCATTTTCGGGATTAGCTGACAGCATTGTTCATCCTTTATCGCCATTTTTATTCCAATGCTTATGACTAGAGGCATGTGGTCCGAAAATATTTGTTTTTCTACTTCAAAACCCTTTACTATTTCTTTAACCCCTATTGAAATTATACCTAAATCTATTGTGGAACAACCGGCATTACTGATGTATGTAAATTCTCCCTCTCTGTCCCCCTCTGATCTACCATTAAGTATAATTAGCCCATTATCATCGCACAGTTCCAAGAGTTTTCTTCCTTGCTTACTTACTTTCTTGCAATCTACAATAGTTGGGCATTATTGTATAGATAAGATTGAAAAGGCTATGTTATTGTCCTTTCAATACATCAATCATATCGATTGATTGATCATATGGATTAAACATTCTCTTCAATAAGCGTTTAATGATTATGGAATATTCAGTTGTTTAACTTTTCGTTTTTAACATACTTGTATCTGTTTCAACATTGCAACTATATGAAGAATATACTTTCTCAAATCAATACTATTTAAATACTTATAGTACTATGAAGTCTTTAGTAGTTCAGACATCGCTTGTGAAGGCAGGCTTATTAGGCCAAGCAAGATGAAAGTAAAGGTGAAACCTCGTTTCTCTCTTAACGAGTTCAACCTCACTCGTATTGTTATTGAAATGGAATTGAACTACCTAAGTGCCAAGTTTAATGTCCGAAATAAATGGCTGTCGACGCTAGTATAGGATTAATATGGTGTTATCAGAACTTCCTCCACACTATTGTTTCAATATCCTTTTTTATTTAGGTAGTGACGGAGGTTTGAATTTTGTTTTAAGTTCATTTGGCTCAATTTTAATCAATTAAGATTAGCTGAATATGGGGTCATCTGCCATAGAGGGATTAGTATAACAATTTCTATCCCCAAAACAGCTCAGCAGATTGTCTAAATACTTTTAACGAGGAGTAAAAAACTCTTGTTTATGCCTTCCCTTGGAAGGGAATTAAAATCACGGTGTCGTGCCTATACGATGTCAGGTTAAAGATCCATATCCTAATTATAACTGGATAGGCAAAATTTTGGATCATCACGTCTCGTAAGCCATAGTACCATACAGTTACGTTAAATTAATAATTGGAATAAAGAAACATCAGAATGCTTTTGTAATAAGTTATAAACAGTGCCATTCCCTAAAGACGCAGTCAGCTATTAAACTATTCATTCGCTTGATTATTTATTAAAGCTGAAATACGATTCTAAATCTTTGCTGAATATAATTACTTTTTTTTAAACTACTATATCTGCAGCCCTGGTGAATAACTGGTTTAGTTGATTATTTTCCAAAATGAGTTGCTTGTACTGCAAGAAACAGAATCGTACCATTCGCGAAGTTTTCAGCTTGAAGTGTAGTATAAGCAATAACTCCATTTCATTAGTAGGCTTGACTTAGCAACTTATGCACAACGAGAATCACACGTTTCCGCTACTCTAAGTTTAGTTTACTCATTTTAGACAATATTCGGCTTAACCACTTATTTACCAGGGCTGCAGTTATAATGAATAACATACGGTTTCAGAGCTATACTAATCAGAGACCATTATTTAAAGCTCTTTGTATCTAGGAACTGATACATGGCGTGTACGCATTTTTAGGCCCCTATGTTCATCATTTTAGCTCATATAAACCTTGAGCTGATAACGCGGCAGTATTTTGGAGTCGTGTCAAGGTTATTTACTCTGTTTAAAAGTGATTTTATTGAAGAAAAGTTGTGTCTTTAATTTAATGTTATGGATTACTTTGTTACGAACACAAAGTAATCCATAATGTCCCATTTACTGATTTAGCCCAAATTCGATATCAATCTTTTCGTGACAAACTTGTCTTTATCCATGTCAATATGTACCATTCATTCTATTTTCTTGTTGTATTGTTATAATAGAGTTGTAAATTTATGAACTAAACTACATAAAGATTCTCATTTCCTGCAAGATGACGAGAACCAGGTCCGTTGACCCAAGGCCCGCGGTCTCCTGCTTCAGTCCGCCCTTATCGCTTTCTTTCGTGACGAGCTGGCATTTCAGCGACTTAGCTTTCCCGGAACTGTTTTCATATCTCCAACATCTAGAGCGGTCAGCTAGGATTATGTGAGTGGATTTGTGTCACTTATATTTAATGAAGCATTTGTCTTCCTGTGTCCATAATAGGTAATAATTAAAAGGCTTTTATTAGCTTCGCCTGCACTTATGTAGGTATGTAACAGAAACTTTTCACACTTCTCTTGGACCGATGAATATATAATAATATTGTCACATTACTCTGACCAGCATCTTGAGGATTAGTGAGTGTCTCGTGTCTAGTACTTATGCATACTTGATCTTTGAAAAAAGCATATAGTTATCAAACGGTGGACGGCTAGTAAGAAATATATAGGTTATAAGAGACATCCTTATGAACTAATTAGGTGATTTATTGCTATAGACTATAATTATAACTACGGACTACATCTAACTTAGAGACTACTTACTCTTACATACTATAAACTATCTACTACATCTCTACTCTCTAATCTTCTACCTCCTACCCTCTCCCTTCTAATCTTAGACCTAGTATTTATACATGTAAAAGTTACATTGCTGACAACACGACGATATTTCATAACTTATTAGGGATAAGGAGCCCGAAAGAACACAATATCCCTTGATCATTTGCCCAGTCATTAACTATATAACTACTGGCTTCATAAAACAAACACGCTTTTCTAGCTAGCTTAGCCGATCTGAAAAATAGGAAATTTTTATTATTATTTAATTTTCATTTGCACCTGCGCAATTGCGCATTCAGCAAATTTGATCCTAATGTTTTTTCACTTTGCTCTTCTATGATCGTAAAACTTCGATGATGGGGTAAAAATCAATAGGTGAGTAAGTCTCTTGGCCAATGTCTTTTTAACCTTTTTCTATCAAGTCCAGGTAACAGGGAGTAGGAAAGCGGAAGAACGAGTGGGTTTGGGTGATGTTGTGTCGATGAGGGGAATGTCATGTATTTGGTATGAATATATGATTTTATAGTGGGAATGTTCATGGTCGTTGTGTATGGTGTGGTTCGAAATATACCATGGTGCATTAACAATTTTTCTGAGAATTTTGGACTGTGTCGTTTGTATCTTCTGTACTTCCGTTGACTCTTCGATTTCCTCCTTCTTTCCTCAACACAGGGGTGTACCGCAAGGCAGTGTTTTAAGCCCCATTCTCTATTCTGTTTACACCTCTGATATCCCGGAGCATCCATGCACCAACATCTAGTGTGGTGCTTTTTAAGATATTTTCATAATGACTCTACTTTTACCAAAATCAGACAATGGAATATTTACAACAATCAACATCAATTGCCTCTCGCTTTTTTACATTAAAATGTATTTTCTTTGCTCATTACTATTTCTATTTTTATTAAAATTATCTTCCACTTTTTAGTTTTGTTTTCTATTAAACCGTGTTTTCTAGTTTTTCAGTTATTATTTATTGATAATTTGTAAACCATTTAGAAATGCAATTCCGTATAACAAAAACACACACAGGCATTTAGAAAGTAATTATAATTTTGGGAGCTTGGTGACTCAATGGTTGAGGGCTCAGTTGCAGTGCCGAAAGTCCCGAGTCTAAATCCGGCTATGGCAAATAATTTATTTATTCTAGTAACGGCCGGGAATGGATTCTGTGGGATCTTGAGACACTCCTAGGGCTCACCCAACTTCTATAAATTGGATACCCTCAATAGGGGGGAAAGCCTGACAGTTGAGCATGTTTTCTTTGACAAATCACCACCCTACACAACTGTTGTCCTAGAAACACTTCAGTCTCTGCTGTGTAATGAGCCCAAGATGGCTTCATGGCTTCTAGTGGTACAGATTATTTTTTTTATGATAAAAAAAACTGTTCGAACAGGAAAAGTCGTTCTTTAGAATAAAATTTTACCTAGATAGTTTGTAATAGTGGTTTAATTGTTAATTAATGTTTATAATATTCAAGACTTTAGAATTAAACTAGCTTTAGCCCTCGGCTTCGCTCGCGTGGAACTTGATCTGCCACATTAAATTTCGTGGCAGATCATTTTGAATAAATAATTTAATCTTTCTCATCTATAAGTTACTCGTACACCCGAAATTTCAGATGTCTACTTCAAAACTGACGGATTCCATACAATCTTTGAACCCATATTATATTAAGAGGGAACCCTTAGGGGGTGGAATTGTCAAAGTTCCTTTCTTAGTGCTCATTTAAGCTATACAAAGAATCTATCAGCGAATTTCAAGATGCTAAGTTCAGTAGTTTCTGCTGGGTGTATTAGTAGATCAGGATACAGTTTTATATAAACTTGTGTGGTGTGTTGATAATAAGTAGCCCATGTCCTTCCCCAGGCTTGAGATTATCCATATCAAATTTCAACACAGACGGATCAGCACAGCCGTGAAACATACATAGACAATGATTAACAAACGGGACGCACAGAATTTACTGTTGTTCGTGTGAGTAAAGGATTAGTATGTAATGTTATTGAATTTATTAAAAAGGATTACTTAGTAAAACGGTTTCATTTGTCGTACGGCAGCAGCGATAAGTGGACTTTTTTTTTTCAGCGAAAATATGTAGATTTTGCGAGTAAGAAATACGTGAGCGAGCATACAGACTTTGCCCCCCTTTTTCACCCCCTTAGGGGTAGAATTTCGGGAAATCCTTTCTTTTCGGATGCCTACATTATACAAAGAACACACTCTCCAAGTTTCAGGTCTCTACGATCAGCGGTTTAGGCTGTGCGTTGATCCCCCAGTCAGTCATTCAGGACAAAGCATTTTATATGTATAGATGTTAACAAGAAACTTATAGTTTAAAATAAAATTAATAATAACAAATAATTATATGTATATACATATTGCAGGTTTTGATAGTTAGGTTTATACCCCAAATACAAACTTGTTGATCCGATATCAACCAAACGGAAAGTCGATAGGGTTAATGTATGACGGTTGACACGCCAACTGCCATACACGTTCTTCTGCTAAAAAATAAATAATAATTTAATAATATAAAAATCAAGCAAAACTAAAATGTTATTTTAAATTTATTGAAAATGATTGTCTACTTTTTAGTTTTCTTTCCTATTAAAGCTTGATTTCTAGAACTATCATTTGTTTTCTACTTTTTTATAGTATATATAGTATATGTAGTTGTGCTTCTGGATTACATTGACTTTTAAAATTCAGATGATATTTATTTCGGAACATAATACCTTTGCTATATATTTCAAACAGATATTTCATCTTACTTATATCTGAATGTTATTGAGTGTTTATTGAAGGTAATTATCTAAACTTTATTTCAGTTTTCATAAATATTATATTTAATTATGTGCCAACGTTTCGACCGTCTTTGTGGGTCATCTTCAGGGCTAAGAAAGAAAAACAGACAAAATAACAAAACTATAAAAATACATTGCAGTACCAAGTATATGCTAATATGGTACTGCAATGTATTTTTATAGTTTTGTTATTTTGTCTGTTTTTCTTTCTTAGCCCTGAAGATGACCCACAAAGTGGGTCGAAACGTCGGCACATAATTAAATAGTATCCACTTATTTAGTGTATTATTTTACTGCACCCCCAACTATTTTCTTCCTTACTCTATCTTCCAGTCAACCATCCCCTCGCTTCTCATAAATGTTATAGATTGGATTCTTTACAAAAGGTGGTTTGTGTGTTAACCAATTTACTAATCAGTCAAACTATTCTTATCTTAATTGAATTGAATTAAAGTAAGTTATGTTAAATCTGTGTCGAAGTCCCTTTAGAATAACAAACATGAACAGAAAAAGAAACATAATATATATTTCTGGGCAGAAGGCTTCATAATACAAATCGTAAAGTATTTATAGAGTGCCAACAAAGTAAATAAAAATAAAATAAATAAAAGGTACGAATCATGAAACGATATTAACCAATTTAATAAAATAAATGAATTGATAACAACAGTTAAATGCATGAGCTAACATGCAATAATTTCTTTACATTCTGCTTAGGACATATCTTCTTTACGAAAAGAACTAAATCAATCATTCTATACTAATTCATTTAAATGACTAACCTGCTTAGAGAACATCTTTTTGGAAAGCCAGGAGATGTTGGAAAACCATAGTTTTAAATGAAGATAGCATAGAAGCATGACCGATGATAGTAGGGATTGAGTTCCACACTGTGGTGGAACGGACGAGAAAGGAACGCTCGAATGTTTTGGTTCTGTGGAAATGAATATAGAGATCGGAAAGGCGAGATGAATTGGAGGAGACTATAGATGTATGAAAGGTGGTGAGAGTTAATGGATTGGCATAAGAAAGCGCTGAGAAAGGGGCATGCGGGACCGCCTCGGGGTACCAAGGACATATCGCAGTTCATTATTCGCTTAATCTATTCTTAGGCACTTTTGAAAGGGCCCCATATACCACACTACAATAGTCACAAGGGGGGGGGGGGAGATGAGAGATGATATGAGGAGTTTACGGGAAAATATACAAATGAATATTTATATATATGTATATAAATACTTATTTTGGAATATTGTTGATTCAGATTAGAAGTATGCCATAGAAAAGATCGTTAAATTAAATCATATTAAAAGGGTACATGTAGGGTTCTTCATCAATTAGGTCTGTTGGCTAAGGCATCTCCCAGATCTCGCCACCTTCGACTCGACGTGCCCAATCCCGAGTTCTGTTCCTCTGTCTTCTGGTTCCCTCGTAGGTCTCCACCCCCTCCTACATATTGCTTCCTGCCAAAGTGACCTTTTGCTACCTGTTTTTTTGTCGCATCGTTCCTTTTACCCTCTTTCTCTGGCAATTCTTATTTCCCATTCTGAATTATTTCTTCTAAAACCTGATATGGTTTGTATGATACATTGCAACCCATAATACTTCTATAAAGCATATTTATCCCATCAAGAGATGAATAAAACACATTACATGAAGTTACGTAAAGTCATTTAACAACGTAGATCTCATTTATGATAATTATAGAACCTGAGACCCATGAAACATTAGCAGTGCTCTTGAACGCTTGTCTGAATACAAGTTTTTATAAATTTTGTTCAATTAAAATCTATTTTTGTTCGACCCTTGTTCAGGATCTTTGCTTATAATGAACCACAAAAATTTACTTTTGTTCTATTGATAACAGGACTATGCTTATAACTTACACCGTGAAATGTTGAAACAAGTGAAGATATAAATAACTATTTTTAATAATAATGGATGGAAAAATATATATCTTCTTCTCCTTTCTCTTCCTCCTATTGTGCCTTTCGCGTGGAGGAGCCTCCTACCACCTTGTCCACACGTCTCGGTCTCTCGCCAATTCCTTCAGCTGGGCCAGAGACCGAGATAATATAAGAGCAACTATATTACGCTAGAGACCCACCCCAGCTTTGCTTGGCTAATAAGGCACATTATGCCTACATAATTTGTCTGTGTAATGTTTTTTTTATCACGTACCGGCCACTAAGGACCACACGAATATCATTGGTCAGGCTTTTTTGGGAGTCTTGAGTTTTCTTTCTTCCAATCTCAGCTAATTTACTTTATTATATAGAAATTATAAAAATACAAACAAAACGAAATTTATTTTCTTTTTTTTCTTAGCCCCTCGGCTTTTATTAATTTTTAACAATAACATATTAATATGCTACATGACATCTCTTGTACTGCACCTGGTGCATTTTAAGAGAGGATTGTGCATTCAATTATCTTGAGATTAATTAGATGGTAGGAGAGGGGGGTCTAGTGATGGGGCTCACTAGTTCTTTCTGATTGAAGTTAGTCAGTAGTTTACTCAGTCCATGTTGAGTGTCTGTAAATGCGTTTGCCAGCCCTGAGGTCGGCCTGTCGGTGTAAGTGTGTTGAATAGTGGGTTCGTGCAGTGTTGGAGGCTATCAAAGAATTTGATATGCCTCCGTTTGATGAAGTCCGGTTCCGTCGGGAGTCCGAGGGTCGCGTGTATTATGTCTGATTTCGTCCTTTGTAGAGAGGTGTGCCTTACTATACGCCTCAGTATAGGTACGGTTTTGAAATTGTTGGTGAAATGTTATTCAGCATAGGTGCTCCATAAAGGAGTGCTGGTCTAATAACTGCCTTATAAATCATTACTTTGAGGCGGAGTGATAAGTTCGGTGAGGCTAAAAGGTGATTAAGCCTGTAAGATTTGGTTCTAATCGACCTGATCTTCTTATTACAATGCTGGGATGACGTTAAGTGCCGGTCGAGGGTGACACCGAGATACGTTATCCTATTCGCAGGTTTGTTTACTCTGCCTGCTACTCTATAAACCTTAGGTAGAGGGCGCTTATTCTTTTGGAAGGAAAGGATAATACAGTCGGTCTTCTTGGGATTAACTGTAATATTCAATCCGTTCAGTTTTTTTAGTTATTTCCTCATAGGCCACCTCCGCCTGCCGTAGAGCTCTCTCTGCATTCAATGAGCTACTGTAGATGGCGATGTCATCGGCATACGCCGCCACAGTAGCTTTTTTGTATTTGGCACCAACGATTTCCGCCGTATAAACTGAGAATAATACCGTTTATAGCACAGACCCTTGAGGTACACCGCACGTAAGTGGAAAGGAGTGGGACAGCTCTTCGCCGACTCGTACCTTCACTGAACGTTGTGTCAGAAAGGACCTTATGATAGTATAGAGCTGCTCGGGAAATTCGTTGTCCTGCAGTGTCTTACATAGAAGACTATGGGACACTGAGTCAAACGCCTCCGTGCAAAACCAAATATTTCTTTATATACGAATTTATTATCTTGCAAGTTAGATAATTGCAAGGGAGTAGGCAGCGTCTTCGGTGAAACTCATCGATATTCCAACCCATTTACACAAAACCTCGACAAATTATATACTTAAACCTGGTGAATGACTCTATCAATTGGTGAAAACCACATGAAAATCCATGCAGTAGTAATTGAGTTTACCGCGAACAAAAGCGGCCTAGGGTTTTGTTTTATAATATGTATAGATGTAATTTTAATTGTGTATATTTTGCATATTTAGTCCTGAAGAAGGAACTTGTGTACCAGGTACAAAACCACAAAATATGTAGCTGCGGTGGCGTTAATACACAAGTACCGAACTGCAATGTGGGTCGAAACGTTGGCTCTTTAATTAGCAGTTCTCCCTACTTAAGAGCATTTTTTTTATCTCCACCCAGACCATTTCCTCCCACATATAAATATCTATATTTTAAAAAAATATTGAATTTTAAAAAAAGGATAAAATTATTGTTTAGTCACGATAAGTAACATGACTTCAATCTTTGATCCTGAGTAATCTGAAACTTATTTATTTTAGTTTTCTCAACTTTACTAAAAATATCATTATGAAATAGGCCCTTTGTGTTTGGCTCTTTCAGGTAAAAAGTATTCGCTTGTACTTTTAAATTTCTATCATTTAAATTATCTTTATGTTGGGGGTTGAGTGGATCGAATCTCAATTTTGAAAAAATTCTAATTGTGTATTTGTTTTAATTACAGATAGTGAGAAATGGGGTCTTGCTTGTGTGGGGAGAAAGTGGAACCGGAGGTATTTAACACTTCATTTACTTTAATTCTTAGAGTCTATTTGTTTCAGTATCAATACAGAGAATTTTTTTCTCTTTATATTTTTATCCACACCTGTTAAATACAAAAAATTGACAATCAGCAGATTGGCTGACAGGAAAATAATACAGAATGACATGAAAGGCATGGAGAAAATATTTATAGAATTTCGTCAAATTAAAATATAACTGCTTTAATAAAAGTATAACAAAAATGTGTGGTTTTTAAAATGTTTAAGGCGAAAGAAGTCATTGATGGCCCAGTTCCGAAAAGATCTTGCACTGACACGGTATGGATTCTTATCATGGCTGCCTTCGTTATATGTCTTGTAAGTACCTTTAAACAAGTATTTTTTAAATTAATTAATATGAACTATTGTGTATGCATTTTCCTCAATTATTACTGCGGTACTTACTCCACAGCTTGGTGATAGGGGTAAATTAAACCCCTTCAGGCGTCATTTCTACGTCACAATCTTAAACGTTTTGTAATCTGTAAAATTGGAATGGTTAAAAAAAAAAATCGCAAGAAAAAAATACCTCAATAAAACAAAGTGACAGCTTCTTTGAGAATGACTAACATAGCCAGTAATGGGTTATTCAAGATGAGTAATTTCAGCTAGCATGATTTCCTTTATATGAGAAGGCCATAAGAAGTTCATTATATCTAAAGAAACCGGAAATTATAACAGTTTATAATACCAAAATAAGTACCTATTGGAACAAATGGAACCAATACTGATAAGATCGTGGCATAGAAGTGACGGAACTTTAACTACCTCTACCATCAAGTGCAAGTACTTTTATTTCACAACCTGTGAAATAAGTACTAGAAATTATTATAATGGAATTAGAAAACTTCAAAAACCACATCCTTGAATTACTCTTTAAAGAGACAAAGACGCATTGAGATATATGGTCGCCAACATTCAATGATAAGACGAAGAAGAATAGTCCAGTTATCACCAAGGAGATATTTGTGAGAATTCAGAAGTCACACGATGAGCCACTGACCCAAAATATTTTGATTTACATATTTACTAAACCAAGCTGATGCAATCAAACTCAATTTTTTCTTTGTTTTTGGTATAGCCAAAAATCACTTCACAAATATTAATTAAATTGACTAATACAAATTTATTAACAAGAAAGCATTAACGGATGTGTCTCCATTTGTATTATTATATCTATGATATAAAATACAATTAATACTCAAAGTATAGTCCATTATCACCTACCGTCATTAGCCATCTTCTAGCCAATTGCCCGATCCCACGCTGATACCATTCTTTGGGATAGCTATCAAAGAACTCTTGGACCGCAATTTCAACTTCCGAAAAATTATAAAAAAATTTACCTTTAAAGAAAATGGGGTAGGGATCGAAATAAGTAGTAATCCGATGGTGGATGAGGCAGGAGTTCGAACCAATGAAGTTCTTTAAACTTTTCTTTGGTTCGACGGGATGTGTATGGACGAGCATTATCTTGTTGGAATAAAACTATTTTTCGGTTGATCAAAGCAGGATAACGCTCTGACAACTTCGTGTATAATCTTTACAGTTGTTCGCAGTATAGTTCAGAATTCATAGAGCATCCATCAGGAACAAATACGTGAAGAATATCACCATAAAAATTACAAAAAAAAAACGCAAAGCATGGATTTTTTTCCGAATTGCCCCCTTGCAGCAACTGGAAAAGCAGCTTGACCGCGATCTAGCCATTGGTCACGGTTATTCGGATTTTGCGAGTAAACCCACTTTTCATCTCTTATGGCAATCTTCCGGTAAAATCTCATATCAGAAGGGTTATTCAATAAATTTATACAAATTTTTAACCTCTTAGCGATTGCTGAGGAGTAAGTTCGTGAGGGACCAGTATACAGCACTTTTTACTTGGAGCGTAGATGGTGACTAACAGAATCTTTTAACACAAGACACTCCCTGCCAAGTTCGCGAATACTTGTGGATGGATTTGTCTCAACAGCTTCCTGCAGCGCCTCATCCATATCCATTAGCGGTCGCCAGGAGCTTTTCTCCCTTTCTTCCACTAATAAAATTGTCAAACCAATGCCGCGCAGTGCGCTGGTCAAGGACACCTTCTTCTTATTTAATAATTTCACGAGTTGCTTTAGCGATTGGGAAATTTTTTTTTCTAGTAATGCCTTAAAGTTAAGAGAATTTCGTAGGACACTGGCATTTTTCGTCTTTGAAACAAATAACTGTACTGAGGTTTTTTAAAGAAGTTGAATGGGATTAAACAAGCTTAGAGGATGCTCTAAAGGCATTATTAAATATTGGTAAGTATTAAATAGGATTAAAATATTTACAGTTCTTTAAAATAGGGAATTTGAAAAACTGGTATTTTTTTTTTATGCACCCTATTATATAAAGGCTAATGAAAAGTGTTGGTGATAATGAATGGGTTGGGCAATATAGTCTCCAGGAAGTGGCTGTGAAACTTACCTATTCTTTCATGATTGATTATATTTCACTTCCCCTTTTGGTTATAGATATTTAGTTTCATTCCTCTGAAAGTAAGTTCTTGGAAATGTTTATTGGACAGTGACGTTTTCTCTGTATTTTCCTTATTATTAATTATTACCTTCTAATTAATTCTTGTTCATCAAATGATCTTTGATCTTTTTCTATTGTTATATAATGAAAGTGGCCAGGGACAGAGACTGTTGGTCCAGAATTATGAAGAATCTATAAAAGGGAAAAATTTTGTTTTGTTTTATAAATTCTTAAATAAATCTTTGTGGTTTGTAGTTAGTATTGTTTGTTTTATTTTGTATTGAAAGTTGTGAAAATATAGTTTTAGTATTTATTTATATTTATTTTAAAAGAACGTTTTTTAAGTTTGTGATGAGTGTTGTTTTATTTTATTTTATATTGTTAATATTCTGTAAAATTATATTTTGGAGCTGAACTCCATTTTACCTCCTAAGGGAGAGGCTTTTGTCATAACATGATGTCATTAAAGCTTTATTATTATTATTATTTGTTTTTGATTTCACGCATTTGTGGATTCAAAACAGAGATGGGGGACAAGTCCAACCATCTGCAGTTATTATTTTTTGTTTATAATTTTTCTTCTTTATACGTTCAGAAATTTTCTGACGATTCTGACTGTGTCTAGGAGTACTTCCTGTTGAGCCTCCTTTAGAATCTCAAGCGGAAGTCCCAGATTCTCAGTGCTCGCCACTGTGGATTTAGGAACCAATCCATTCGTGGAAATTATAATAGCTGTCACCACCACCCTTTCCATTTGGTAGAGCTCTTTTATTTCAGCCGCTAGTTCCTATTATTTTCGAAGTTTCTCTCCCACAGAAGAATTTATATTATTGTCATTAGGGATTGCAATGTTATTATTGTTATATTCATTTATTATAATTGTTACTTTGAAATGTAATATCCATCAATCTAGAAACAGCCCAGTCCGGGCCCTGGCCTCCAGAAGAAACTGTCCCCACCGGTCTCTGTCCCTGACCATTGTCCACCACCTCGACGCCCCCAGCCGCACCGCGTCCCTTTCAACCTGGTCTAACCATCTTGTCCGGGATCTTCCTACTTTTCTTTTTCCCACTGGTGCGTGGTTCATTATCCTCTTGGGAACGCTATCTTCAGGCATCCTTTGTACATGATCAGCCCAACGAAGCCTGCTGATCCGGATAAATTTTACTCCTGGGATATCCTTATACTTTTATTACAGTTCCCGGTAGCGCCTTATTCTCCAGGAGCCATTTTCTTTGATGGGCCCTTAAATAAATCCTTCTAAGAATTATTCTTTTGAAAACCGCGATCTTCTGTTCATCGACTTTCTTTAGTACCCAGCATTCACAACCGTGTGTCAATATGGGTCTGATGAGGGTCTTGTAGAGTGTAACCTTTGTGTCTTTATTTATTGTTTTATTTCTCTTAGAATAGTGAAGTTTAATTATAAACATTGTAATTTGTATTACTAGTATTTTGGATTTCATGTTTTTATCTTAATGTATTGTTTTTTAAAATTTAATTTTAAAGTGCTTTTGATCCATGTGGTAACCCAAACCAGGAATAATAAATTCTTGTGGTAAAATATGTTTTAGCTTTTTTAAATTTATAATTTTTTCTTTCAAAAATGTACTATTGCTGCATTTTCTGACAAATTTTAGTTTTCTGATGTGTTACTAGAATTTGTTTATTTTGATTGTTAATGCTACAGTTTGGACTTGTTGGTCATTGTATTGCCTATGGAAATATCTTCAGGGTCATATATGGTTATGACAACTGTGGCAACATCTGTGGAATGACAAATGAGCGAGAAGATGATCCCAAGTTCAGTTGTAAGGGAGAAGACATGACAGGGAGAAAGTAAGTCCTAATATCTCTTTGTGTTTTAAAGAAATATATACTTTATTAAATTATTCACTCAAATAGTTTTTTTTGTAATTACATATGAAGATTACAGGAGAAATATGAGGTAACTCACTTTTTCCTAAATTTTCAGGGGGGCAAAATCTATCAGTATTATTATTTTTGTTAATGTCCATGCAGATTGCTGGTCCTGTAAATCTGACATTGAAAAAAAATGTTTGAGATACTCAAAGCCCAGCTCAGGAAAGCCATGTTACCTCATTCTTCCACAATACCTATTATTTCCTTTGTATAAACATAATCCTTACCCCGTTTGATTGAACTCGGTTTTAACCACTTTTGACTAGACCATTGTCTTAGCCATTGTAAAATCTATCAGAAAGCACTGTTACCAATTTTTGGCAAAACAATAAAGTTACCTTATTTTTCCCCTGTAGTCTTCATACAGTTCCTCTTTTAAAATGTTAAATAATGGTTTTGATCAATTTTTTTTATTCTTAAAAGAACCTATTTTGTTGATATCTTATTTTCTTATTATATAGGAAAATAAAATTTTCTTGAATATTTTTAGAACTCTCTTCCCTCATAAGATGCCAACTGTTGTTTGTTCTCTATTTATTTATCAATTCTATCACAATTTCCTATTTTATGTAATATTGATGATAAAATTCATTAAAAAGGTTTGTAAGTTATTTAAATATATTCCCAGAGTTTTTTTTCAGATTTTTGATTGAATTTATAAACACATACGTAGCTCAGTGGTAGTGCGCTGAGTTACCATGGTGATGATCTTGAGTCCAAATCTGACTGTGGCAGATTTATTTAATCTGTTAAAAACCAGGGATGGAGCCTTGGAGCCTATGGGGTCTAGAGGTTCTATAAATTGGGTATGCTTGATAGGGGGGAAAACCTGGCGGTCGAGTATACAAATCCCCCTCCCCCCTGCACAACTGTTGCCCCAGAGACCGTACAGTTTCTACAGTGTTGTTAGTGGTATAGGTTTTTTTTTTCTGTTTTTATTGTTGGATTTTTTTTTCAAATTTTGTTTATAAAATTTCTTAATGAATGTTTTACATCCCATAGGTACCTGTTGATAAAAGAAGCGGGCAAGTTTATTGTCAATCCAAAGAACGTGTACAAAGAATGTGTCTCAGATTGTAGTGCATATCCAGAATAGTAAGTAACATTATTAGTGTTAATTTGATATCCTGACCAATGCTCATGCAGATCTATCTTCCAGCAGAAAGTTTCTGAGGAGGTGCATTCCTAAGAAGACCACTGAAGTAGTCAACAGCTTTTTCTCCAAAACGGGTCTCAAGGATTTTTTTCTTGTAAGTCTATAATTGTTGTTCTGTATTTATAAAATAATATTAAGCAATATTGGAAAAATGAAATTCAAAACTAAGCTATTTCTGCTTCTTGACTATTATTGTCATTGTTACAAAATAAATATCATACAAGTGCTACCTGAAGCTATGCATGGACAGTACATTTAGCCGATTGACCTGTATTGATTTTTTTTTCAATTACTATAAATACTTAATGACCTATAAGACCTGAAATATCTATAAATCATCTAATGTATCTGGTTAAGTGGTTTAGTCGAATTTAGTCCAAAATGAGCTATTTGTACTGAGGAAAGTGGAATTGTGTCATTTGTAGCCTTTGGCTTAACATGGTGTTATAATACAAGCAACAGATCCATTTCAAACCAAGGCCTGACTTAGAAACTTATCCACGATGAGAATGATAGGAATCCGCTTCCCTCGGTGTAATTAACTTATTTTGAAGTAAATTCTACGTAACCACTTATTCACTGGGGCTGGAGATATACAATGTTCATATTATAATATTTGTTCAAAATGGATTTAGTTTTTAATATTTAAACATTTTCTAAAACTTTTATTGTATTTTTTAAACTATACTAATTTAGATCATTCTTATGTCTAATCTTGAAACAAATGATTGACTTCAATATATGCTGTTGTGCAGTTATAGATTACTGTTTAGAGTCCTTTCTGGTTTTACTTCAATTCATTCCTCATTTCTTAAAACATGATCTTCCCAGGAGATGTAGAAACCTCTTGGTCTCCTTCCTTCTGCATGGATCTTGTAGTTCTTCCTGGCAGCTCTTTGATGTCGATCCAGATTTATTCATTACATTTTTCCTAGATAATAAATGTAAAGGAGGTTTTTTAGCAACCTTCTTTCTCTGGGATAGAGCTTCCTGACTATACGTCAATACCTAGGATAATTAACAGGTGCACTGGGATTAATCTTGATTGTCCCGATGAGTGTTATATACTGTAATCAGTATATATATGTGTGTGTGTGTGTGTGTGTCTGGTTACTGCTCCTCCAACCTGGAAGACCAGTGGCTATTAGCCAGAGTACGACTGGGAGATGGGTGCCTTACCCTCCTACACCTATATAGCATGTAATACAACATGTAAAGTAAAATGTTTACCTTTTGTAATACTGTGGGAAGAACAGTCTTTCTTGAATACACCTAGATTCTCAAGAAGATTCTTAATACTTTATACTATATACTAACTCTGTGACTTTATTATTGTTTTTAGGAGGTTTCAGAAGATTTGCATTTGGCATGGATGTATATGTTGGTTCTGTCATTTTTCGCTCTTGGTAAGTCTACTTCTTTTAAACAATTTCTCACTATTATTGATATATTCTGATTTTTTTATTTTATTTAAAAATTATTACGCTTGACAAACTATAAACATTAATGCAAATTTTTACTTAACAGCATTATCCTTCATGGTTTTATTTCTACTACAATATTTTGCTGGAGCTGTTGTTTGGTTGGTTCTCATAAGTACTGTAATAGTGAGTTTAGCTGCTTCGATTTATTTATGGTAATTTAGGATTGGTTATTTTTTAAAAGATTGATTTATTTTTATTATTCCCATTCCAAATAAGCTGAAAAATATAACTACATCCTTTACATAATATTAAACTAAATAAATTACATGTATCAATGAATTTTCATTTCAAGGTTTCAATTATTTAATTAATTAATTTCAATTTTAGGATTGTTTGGAAAAAAAGAACAGAACTTGAGAGTGACATTTCTCAACGGATGGCTACCACAAATCTTGTCTATGCCATTATTGCAACTATTATAACAGTAATTATGCTTTATTTTGATTAAGATAATTAATAAAAAAACATTTGAGTGTTGTTTTTAATTTACTAATCAAGTTTATTGTTCATTTACATATAGTCCGATTTAGGCATTGTTATGTCTAGATTGGTACTCAATCGATATTACAATCGATACTACAATTGATGCACAACAGGCATTAAACTGTATTATTTTTTAATTTAAATTTATTTAAGATCTACGGTCTAGATAGCATATTCGTTTATGTAATTGCCATTAGAAAGTTATTGTGAAAGTATTAAAAGATGGTTGAGCAGGATAGAGTGTTTGCTTTTATATAATATTATAATAAAATTGTTAACATTTATCTAGAATTTGTGACTAAGTTTCTCATAATTCTACTCTCCATAAAAAAAACAATTAAAAAAACACTTTATTTTATGACAGAAAGTTAATAATTTTTCTATGGAAGGAAATTACTGATGGATTGGTATGGTTTTATTTACTTATTTACTTTTGTAAATAAATTATTGATAATTATTTTTCAGGTCATTATCCTTTTGATTATACTTGTTATGAGAAAGAGAATAAAACTGGTCGTTCAACTTTTCAAGGAAGCAGGAAAGGCTATTTCATCAATGCCACTTCTATTACTTCAGCCGATTGCTGTAGGTTTTTAAAAATAATCTGTATGTTTATTTAAGCTTATTTTGTTTTCATGTTAAAAACATATGTTAAGTACTATTTCTACTCAACACACCCTTTTGACTATTTTTTTTTTTTACTATAATGTTGGGTAGAATTGATTATCAAATCAATGGATTTTGGCCATACTATTATTATGATAGCTAACAGCATAAATAGTTTTGTGAGAGAGACTCGATTACCCATCAGCATCAAATTACAATAGTATCATCAGTCTTTCAATGGATCATTGAATCTCCTTTGAAGATCAGTTTGTGTTATCTAGCATGTTTTATCACAAAAATATTCATATTAACATGTTGCATATAGTGGAATAAAACAGAAACATACACAAAACCAATAAAATTAATAAATTCTTATTGACTTTTATCATTTTTTCTTGCATTTGAATTAGTATATATCTGTATGTTATTATAGTACATATAAAACGATTGTAATTAGCATAATATTTTTTAATCTATTTCAGACTTTCATTGCCCTTGCAGTTACAGTTTGTCTGTGGACTTACTTTTCGTTATGGATTGAAAGTTCTGGATACTTGCATGAGGGGTCACCTTATTTTTATTATAAGAAAGACACTGCAATGAAGGTATATTCAGTATTTTCAAAAATACTATTCATATCGCATGGTATAGAGTATTTTATATTAATTATACAATATTAACATCTAGATTATTTTAATTATACCTATTCCAGTGAGCTAGATAATATTACCAATATTAAATGATATTAATAAAACTAGAAATTTTATTAGTGTTAATAGTGGTTGAACATTCTTATTTATTCTAAGAAAGAAGGATTATCACTGAAGTGTTCGATATTGGTTACCTATGGCAACAATAGTGAAAATTAATAAATGGATCCGTTGCAGCTTCTGACTCATAAGTACTGTTATGCTGCCTCGGCTACTTTGGTCTCACTAAACAAATATTTATACAATGACATTGAAAAGCCTACTTTTTGGTATTTACATGTTCTGGAATTCTGGTATAAGCTACAAGCACAAGCACCTCAAATAGCTCCCCACAAAGTAACATTTTTGATGTTTCGGAATAAAATAGAAATAGGGCTCTTATATCTGGCTGAGAAGCCTATGGCTTTATAATAGTAATGACTTGATTGAGTTTGACATGCCCCTTTAACATTTAGTTAGTGGGAGAATGCGAAGATCAAATTTTATGTATTTTGTTTACTTAAGGTTGCTACTGTAGTTTCTTATAAGGGATTTTTGTTAATATATTCATATAGATGGATATTTCAGGAACTATAGTTCGGATATTTTATTATTACTATTATATCTACAGCCTTATATCTACTATTATAGGTGACAAGGTGGTATAACCTTCTAGCTATGTTCTGGATGACACAGTTTTGCATCGGCTGTCAGCATATAGTGATAGCTGGAGCAGTAGCCACATGGTTTTTCACAAGGTAAGAAAGAATTATTTTAAAATTCACCTTTAGTATTTTTATCATATTATATTCTGACAATTTATGAAACGACCTATGCAGTAGTCGCATCAGGCCGGCTGTACATAGAGAAGCCACACTCTTCCCCCACTATCTAGCTCGCTTCCCTCACCATTTGTCTTTATTGTGGGTATAATTACATTATAATATTAAATGACTCAAAATTATGAGACGATAATCATACATAAATTAATTAGGCACTGGTGAGTAGGGCATTGACACCCCACTTCTTTATGCAGAAAAATAATGTGGATAACCGGTAATACATTATAACGTTGTTATCCAAAGGTAAATGTATTAGAACTATCAGTATAATGGTTAATTTTATATTTAAGAAATATTTAGATAGCATATTCTCAAGTTCATTTTTGTTTGAAAAGTATCACTTAAAATAATACATTATTTACATTGGTCATCAAAATAAGCAACATTGAGTGTTAGATATTCTTTTAAAATATGTTATGTTTTAAACATTTATTTGTATAACTAATGGTATTATTTTTTAGAGACAAATCCGAGTTGGGCACACCAATTATGACGAGCACTACAAGATTGATAAGATACCATCTTGGATCAGTCGCATTTGGCTCACTCCTGATAGCTTTAGTACAATTTATAAGAGCTATCCTCAGTGCTATTTATAACCAGGTGAGCCGGTAATAATCATCTTAAGACAATTTTTATTTACTGTTTATTAAAATAAACAGATTTTTCAATTTAAACTTATTAGTATATCCATTAAGTTTGAGGGGAGGATGGAAGAGAATCCTGCATCAATTATTATTGAATAGAAAAAAAAGATAGATAGAAGACTAGGGTTACCCCCTGTCCGCCTAACAGTGACCAACCCCCAATTTAAATATCATACAGCTGTTCATTTAATTAAAATACTTGTTGCTCAAATTGTATAACTATAATTTACAATAATAGTTTATAATTTACTGTAGTTCAGATTGAATTATTTTTTCAATAAAAAGTAAGCAGGAAAAAAATACAAAGTCTTTATCACATTATTTTTATTTTATTTGTTGAATAATATTAGTTGACCTTATATCTACAGCCCCGGTGAATAAGTGGTTAAGTCGGATTTTGTCCAGATAGAGTTAACTTCTTTCAGATAACCGGAATCGTATCATTCTCGTATCACTGGCTTGAAATGGAGTTGTAATATAAACCAATAACTCCTTTTCAAGCTGATGCCTTAATTAACTCCTTGTGCACCAGGAAAATAACTCGATTCCGCTTACTTAAGTACAAGAAACTCATTTTGGAGAAAATTAGACTTAACCACTTATTCACCGGGGCTGTAGATATATATGAGGAAGAAAATGGTCCGGGAGGAGGTCAGGAAAAATTATCTTTAGTAAGAAGAACTCTTTATTTTTAAAGTCAACATTTTGACCCACATTGCAGACATTCTTCAGGGCTAAATATAGAAGATACATATAAATTAAAATAATAGTAGTATATTGATTAGAATAATAATATATTTAGTAAAGAATAACAAAATATATAGTTATTTAAGGATATGAGAGATAAAAGATATATTTAAAAAAATACAATTTTATTAATATTTTGCATTGTAATTATATCACATATATAAAATAAAATATTACTTGATAACTAAAAAAGTGTTTATATATTAGAGATACATTGGTTGGATGTACCAGCATCAGAACTAAATAAAAATCAATATTTTATTGTTGATCATTGATTGTACCCTCAACTGTATTCTTAATAAAATTGCATTTATGGCCCACTATAACTATAAAAACAAAATATAAATGGGATGTTTATTGTATGCTAGGTTGTGTTCCTGTAAATATATTTTCAAAATATTTTCTGTAATGGATGGTTACTATGAAATGTAATATTAATATACTTTATTTTGCCTAAAATCATCCAGTAGGGATCATAATCTGTTTAAAAATAATTTACTTATAAAATTAGCATTTTTTTAAAACTTTTATTTCTTTATGTTGTTGGCAGTTTAGATTTAAAATAATTTTTGTTGACCTACAATAGATCAATAAAAATTTACGTTAAGCGTTTCTTAAGTCATTGTTTTCTGATAAACCATAAATTATTATTATATAACATTAACATTACATTAGCCTGTTCACCTAGATACTGTTTGAGTTTTGCACATTCACTCTATTCTCCATTACTATTATAAATACTATATCAATATTATTATTATCATTATTAACTAGTTTAATGTAACAAGACTATTATTGTTTAATTTCAGACAAAAGATGCTCAAGGAGACATTGGCAAGGCAATATACAAAGCCTGTCATTGTTGTTTGTACTGTTTTGAAAAAATTCTTACCTACTTGACAAGAAATGCTTACATCGAAATCGGTTTGTAATATTTAAAGTAGGATTTAACAATGTAAAATGTAGTATTTAACGTTCTTTCTTTTTTTTAAATTTCAGCAATATATGGAAAAAATTTTTGTTGGAGTGGCGAACAAGCTGTGAAGATCCTTACTAATAATGCTCTCAGAGTTTTTGCTATAAATTCTGTTGGAGACTTTGTCTTGTTTCTCAGCAAAGTTTTAGTGGTTTCTTTAACTGTTTTAGTTGGATTTTTAATCTTTGAGGTAAATGATTTTCTGCATAATAAGGATTTAAAAAAATTATATATCTACTTTACAAATGCAAAATAGGACTTATTAATTATGTCGCTGAGAAAGGGTAATCACAACTGCATATATTTTGTCAGGCCAGTACACAAAAATTATAAACGAATTAAATTTAATAAAAATATGTTCTAAATATTATAAATCATATAAATATATGATCATATTTTATTTTTATTATGATAAATTCATTTAATTTTTTAATTTCTCTTTTAGCGGATGGAAGGTATCCAACATATGTGGGTACTACTATCTCTTCTAGCTGTTTTCGCATATCTTATTTCTCATTGCTTCATTACAGTTTATGAAGTAAGTGTTCATATAAATTTTGATTAGTTAAACATCAAGAATTTTTATTTTTAATATTCTTTATCAATACTAAACACTATTAACTTAATTTCAGATGGTAATTGATACAATATTCATTTGTTTTTGCGAAGATTGTGAAATCAATGATGGAGTGGAAAAGCCTTATTTTATGAGCTATGGACTCATGGTAATATTTTATTTTAATAGTAGATTTTGTATTTTTATTATTATTTAAATTAATTTCATAAGTAAAACACAAGCATTCATAAATATATGTCAAATATTGTCAATTTGGTAATCAAATTTATCAGATAAATTATAATTAATTTAAAATATTAGATTAAAGTGACCTACCATTAATTCTTAAGGTAGTGTAGTTTTTAATAAATTAAAGAAAAATAAAATTAAATAATGCTATCATAAGATTTTGTTCTCTTTTTGTTTTAGGAATTCGTTCAGAACACCAAAAAAGTGTTAGCTGTTGGAGATGCGACTTCATGAGAAATTCTTCGCAACAAACCTGTTTAAAATAAGCTTGGAAATGTCTAATTTTTTATCACTGTCTTTGTCCACCAAATGTAAAAACTTCATGATTTTCATTATCTAAAATTTTCTAATAGAAAATTTTTAATTTATTTGTAAGAAAGTTTGAAAGATATTTAAATTAGATGTTATCATTTACTGACAAAAAGATCAAATGGATTAAAACTGAAAAAAATAAACTTAAGAATCTTAATACACTTATAAAAATCACTGTCTAGTCATGGACAGATGAATGTTTTTGTAGTTTGTATTTCTGTACTCGACTGGTTAATTTAAGACTTTATCCGTGTTATTGTATTTTGTTTATTACATCTCATTGATAAATATTTTTGGTACTTTTATATTTATATATCAATACAGTAAGTTAGTAATGCTAGTTACAATTGATTAGTTATCTAGAATGTTTAAGAAAAATGACCCCTCTCTCTCTCTAGATCTCATTTGATTCCAAACGATTTCTTGTTTTTTTAAGTGTTTTTTATAATGAAGACGTTATACTGCAAATGTCACAGTTATCCTTTGTCTTCCCAAAGATCATTTATAAACAATGGTTTTCTACTTATATTAGTTTTTATTAAAATAAAATACTTTTTTTATGTTTATTCCTAATGGTAGTTTAGTTTATAAGTGATATTTTTGGTTTATTAATAAAGAAAAGAAAAGAAATTTAAAAAAGGACTATGTTATGAAATTTGGTAGTTTCCTAAAAATTATTTCTGATAAGATTTTTGGTAAACATAATTTACAAAAGCTAAATAAAATAATTTGAAGTCCTACATAATGGAATGTTGGTTTTTGAACTGATCAGAATCATTATATTAAACAGTAATTAGATATTTTAAAGCACACTTTTGAAACAAAACTGAATTTGATTATTAGATAATTTTTTAGAATTAAATAGTCGAGGAAGGGAGGACATATTATTAGTTAAGGAATGTGGTAATCTGGATTTTAAATTTAAATTTTATTTATGTTCAACACTTAATAATAAAAAGTACTGTTAGATTATAACAAACTTTTTGCACTTAATATAAGTTTTTACTATTTGTAAGATAGAATTTTAAAAACATGTTTCTATTTGTAATAAAATTGAAATACTCTACATTTTAATTTTCTACCAAACTCTAGCGAAGAAATTAGTAAAATTCCTATATTTATATTGTCATAAAAGAATAAATCTTTAATTTGGATTCAGTGATAGATTAATAATTAATAACTCACAACCTAATGTGTAATATGCTATAAATTATATTTACTGTACTACTTTTGACCAATAAATAAAAACTTCAAACTCCAGGAATCAGAAAAATCATGTTTGCCTATGCATAAGGTTTTTGCACATGTGTTTTTTTTACTAAAATTATACTTACGGGAGATAATATATTCCCTAAAATTGTCTTAAAAATTTGTATTATTTATTCCTTTCTATTATCAAATACTCAACTTAGAGCTAAATAAATTGAAAAAAACAACTGCCGAAGCACTTAAAACCAAATGAAAAAATAAATTTAAACAGCCAAACAGGAAGTGATAAATCTCTATTTCAATTTCACTCCATCTCAGCTATACAGTATTCATTAAAACCAAAATAATATTCAAACTTTTTAAAATAAGACATTTAAGCTCTTATATTGAATACTTTTATGTAAATAATTACCAAACTTAAGTGAATTACAGTCAATGGTGATGATGAAACTATTACCGGAACACTACTGAGAATAACGTACATTAGAGTTATTTTTTATCTGCCTATTATTACCTACAGATTATTATTCTGAACTGAAGTGGATTTTACTCTAGAAATAATTTAATCGGAGATGGCAGTCTTAAGGATATATAAGGTATTAATTTAATTAAAAAATTCTGTTTTAATAAAATTCCTCCCTTTGCATATACATGTTAGGAACAATGCAATATAGATCATGTATTTAAAACTAATCTCTAATTTCTAACCATGATATTCTCAGCAATTAATTACTAATAAAAAATGAAAAACAAAAAATTCTGAATTCCTAATCCTGAACCCCCACTCCCTGTTACCTTAGTAGGGCACTCTTAAACTAGATTATTGTTATACATGGTGTTAGTTTTCTGTCATTATTTGCCGGTTATAATTTTGAAATGAGTTTTAAGTTTAAATTAGTAAAAATAAAATTTGAGGCAATTAATACTAATAATTTTCTCTCTTTTGAAAATTACTAAATAAATGACATATAGAAAAATTACAATTTATTTAATTGTTACACAATATTTCAATTATAGATTAACAAAAAGCACTTTAATTAAATTATTATTGAAAATACAAATAAATGAAAGAACATTAAAGATATAACCCTTCAGGAGTCCCTTCTTTTTTACGATAAAGGACACTTTCTTTTGATTTCTTAAAATCTTCATTGTTTACTTTCATTCTACGCTCTCTCAAAGCCATGAGACCTGCTTCTGTGCAGATGGCCTTGATATCTGCACCGGATAAATCATCCTTCGCCATAATCAACTCGGATAAGTTCACATCATCAGCAAGTGTCATGCGGCTAGTGTGAATGTTAAATATTCGCTTTTTGGTTTTTTCATCAGGCAGAGGGAATTCTATTTTTCTATCAATACGACCAGGCCTAATGAGGGCAGGATCCAGAGTTTCGATCCTGTTGGTCGCCATAACTACTTTAACATCGCCACGGCTATCAAAACCATCAAGTTGATTCAAAAGTTCCAACATGGTACGTTGAATTTCACGCTCACCACCTGAATTAGAATCATACCTGTAATCCATAGAAACAAAATTAGAATCATACGTATGATCCAATGAAACAGAACAATAGTTGCAATTAAAAAGCAAGATTTGATACTGCTAACTTTATTCATCCAAGTAAATGTAAAAACCTGATAATTTCCCTGGTTTAAAAAGAACCTGTTTAATTTACTTATATAACATATAAAAAAGTATTTCACTAATACAACTTTAGTTGTAGATATGTTTTTTGGGGGGCGGGATTTTTTTCTGTTTTTAATGTGTGAAACCTTCATTAAATAAATACACTAGAAATATTAGGGTATCCAAATAACATATAGATACAATCATAACTCTAGTAACATAACGTTTAAGCAGTAACTAATATATGGTAAATAAAAAAATTATCACACACTGTAAAACAGTTAAAACCGATTCTTTATAGAAAAATAACATAAGTTTTTCAGAGATGTAAAAAATGAAAATATTGTCTAATATAAAAAACAGAATAGCTAGTAATATCACCTTTTAGTACCAACAGCATCAATTTCATCAATAAATACTATTGATGGGGCATGTTCCTCAGCTACCCTAAAAAGCTCTCGCACTAGTTTCGGCCCATCGCCAAGATATTTCTGGATAAGCTCAGACCCGACGACTCTTAAAAATGTAGCTGATGTTTGATTGGCAACTGCTTTGGCTAGCAAAGTCTTACCTGTCCCTGGAGGTCCATACAATATTACACCTTTAGGTGGTTTTATACCCATTTCTTCATAGTACTCAGGATGAGTAAGAGGTAACTCGACAGATTCTTTGATTTCCTGAATCTGTGTGTCCAAACCTCCAATGTCTGCATATGTTTCCTGAGGTGCTTTTTCCAATTTCATTACAGTAACCATAGGGTCAGTGTCGTCTGACAGAACACCTACTACAGCATGAACTTTATGATTTAAAAGAACAGAACAACCTGGTTCCAGTTGATCCTTGTCTACAAAGGAAAGTATGCTTACATAATGTTCAGATCCAACAGAAGTTGAAACAATCGCATGGTTATCATCAATGATCTCTTCCAAATTACCAACTGACATGGGAGTACCTCTAAGGTCATCAACTTTGGATCTTTCTTCTTCATTCTTTTCTTCTTGAGGTTTTAGACGTTCTTGATTTCTGATAAATTCTTCTTCCATTAAAAGATAATCTTTTATTCTTTCCAATTTCAAGAGTTTCAAACGACATTTCGTATGAGGCGTTACCTGTGGCAATTTTGTAGCAGCATCAGGTCCCTTCGTTCTCTTCTTCTTTTTACCAACTCGCGTGGGTATTGGTGGTTCATATTTTTTCTTCTTATCTTTATCGTCCTTTTTATCACCTCCAGATCCTCCACTACCAGACTGATTTTGTCCCATACCAACTTAGAAACGAACAACTATCTTTAAAACTTAAACAAACCTAGTAATCTTTATAACCTCCACAGACTAACAAGTCATTTTCCAAGACTTTCACAATCATTCCTGATGTAGCAATTTTAATTTAGAAAACTGTTGAAACATGTTTTTTAAAACTTCTAAATAATTTTGTTTTTAAAAATAGTTAATAAATGTTAGACTTTAAATTAAATTATGATCAACATTGATTTGAAGTAACAAAATATTTGGTGGGGATTGTCGGTCAAATGGTAGACTGATGAACGAAGCGCCAGAATATTTGTATCTGCCTGATGGAAGGTTGCCGCTGATTGTTAATGTGAATTTTTTTTTATTAATTGAGTGTTATCAGTGCTATGTGATCGTCGAAATGGAACAATCGGTATGGTTACTTCAAAGAATAATTAATCATGACACAAATCCAATCATCATTAAGGAAGGATTGGTAAGTTACCATTATATCCTTTACCTCATCAATTCTCAATTTGACATGTTTTTCATTGACATTGCATTTTACTTATTTAATATAGTTTTGCTTTATTTGAATTTCACATAAATCTTATAATTTGCTTTAGGTCTATCTATAGTATGTCTATAAAACTTTTCTTCAACTGACACCCTTAGTTTTGTTTATGTATGTGTCTATATGTTCAAATTTTTAAATATTTTCTTTAGATAGCAGTATTTGAAGATGAATAAATTGTACTTTATATTTCAAACTCTCCATTTATATAGACATTCACCAAGGTTATTGTCATTGTTATTTAATGTCTTGTTTACCTTACTAAATAGCATTTTAAAAGATTTTCCCATTTTGGTTAAATGTTTTAATTTATCTTGTGTTATACTATGGTTCTACTATTCTTTAGTTGACTTCTTCACCATTAGTTATACTTAATTGTTGAATTAAATTTTACTTTTTATTGTTTTACTAATAATGCCTTGGGTAATTATCTTGTCATAGATGTGTCATATTTTTCTGCAGTAACGGACAATCTTGATTGAGATAAAATTCTTCCAAATCGAATTCATTTTCCCTAATGTGAAAGATTTATTTCATAAATAGTAGTAATTTAGTGACAGAGTTTGTTGTGGCATAAAATTAAACTGTGGTTGCTCTGTGTTGGTTGGACGAGGAAATGGTAGTAATAGTGTATCTATGGTATTACCAATATGTTCAGATTTTGTTTTTATAGATGATAATGCTTAGACCTTACTGAGCTACAATCATAAATGATTTTTATTAAATACAAATTTTCAAGATGGGTTGCGAATGACAAACTGTATAAAATTCAAAAAGTAGGAAAATCCTACAAATGCTTAAAATATGTATGTCTCATTGTTTTAAGCTGTAATAATTGTGAATGACATGTATTATTTCAATTCTTGGTCCTGGATTGTTCTGTCTTCAGGAAATGTTGGTGGTCCTTGAAGTAATAGGTTTGACTTTCTGAAGGAAACAATTATATTGTTCTACACTATTATTTATCAAACTTACGAAGTCATTCAAGATATGGCCGTTTCTTCTTAGATTTTTATTATTTAACCCCTGGCTCTAAGAATAAGTTCATTTATATTTATTTAATAACTTTTGTTTTCAACTAGAGACCAATGGCTGGGTAAGGAGGTGATTTAGCCGAGATCATACTCGACTATTCTCCTTCTCCCTCCCCCAATTAAGGGTATCCGTTTTATAGAGGCTGGGTATGGTCCACAGGATCTATCATTAACATGGGTGTTAATTTATTAAATTTTTTATCTGGTACAACCTGTCTCAAATACAGAATAAGTACAGCATCAGACTTTCAAGGACCAAATTATCCTGTTCCATTATAATTTTTGTTTCTGTAGTTCTTTAAAAAATATTTAAATAAAAAAAAACCTTTTTTTCAGTTCATAAATATTACAACAATGATAAAGAATTAAAAGTTATCTCAGTTTCTTCTATTAAGTTATTCATTGAATATATAAACAGGGAAAATTTTTCAAATAATATCGTCATACTAATGGTTCGTATAATTTAACCAGTAAGATTTGTAAGAAAAACTATATTTATATATTGAATATTTTTGTTTTTCTTTCAAATCTTTCCTAAATCTATGCTCATTATTGGACTAGGAATTGTTAAGTATATTGTTGAAACATGACTTATTTTTTTCTAGTTTCCCCGACTTTTGGTTTTTTTTTTGGAAAATAATGTTTCTCTTAATCTGGTTTTAACAACTTATAATTACATTTATTATTAGAATATGTCTATACATAATGTAATTATATGTTTATATCTTTTTTCTTGTTTTAGTTTGATAGTTTATTAATTAAGTTTTCATTTTATTTTGAAATATAGTTTTTGTTGTTCATATAAAAGCTAGCTATATCTATTTTGTTATTTTGAAAATAAACTCTAGAACATGGCGGTTGGACTATATGATAGAAGATAGGAATGTATCATTTCTAATGGTTTTGAGAATATTTATTTATCAAAACTTCGGGTTAAACCTGTGCCATAGAGGGACTGATAAAATATTAGTGATACAAGGCCTGAGGTTTAGGAGACGCATTCATCAGATTCCAAAGTTTTATAATGTTATTATAAAGATTATAATGTTTATTTATCTCCATAATGCCGACAGGGCTGTTTGACCCAGGTCCTGCTTGATATGTGTGGATGTTTCTTTTCTACAAGAATCATCGTTTCATCATCTCCCTTTCCTCAGTGAATTCAAGATACAAGCATAAATTTGAAGATTCATCACAGCTAATCTTGAGGAAGTTTTAAAATAAAACTTATTTTAATGATTACTTTAATGATTTTCTACTCTTTTAATTTAAAGTAGTACATTTTTGTTGTCCAGGGAATCATTTTTATACCAATTTGGTGAACAGGTAGTAGAAAAAATAAATAATAAACTTGAGAAGTTCACTATAATTTAATATATCTCTATATGTATAATAAAGAAAAGAAGTTATTACTTCAGAAATAAAATAAATAACCGTTGAAAATAACTTGATGAAATGAAGCAAACTTTAACAACCGAGAACAAAGGCAAAACACGCTCATGGAGTGTCTCCACTTACTAAACTAGTTGTTTAATATTTTATTGGGGCAGGCTAAGTATATATTGTCTTCTTAGCAAAATCTTAGTCGATTTTGTTGTGCTGGGTGGTTCATCGCCTCCCCTAAATGCCCTTGCCACTGAACTGTCCGCTTCTGGATAAGTGGAGCTGCCAGAGTGGGATAAGTCTTCTGTCCTTGATGGACAGCAATTCATTCGATGTAGTTGGGGAGAGTTGTTTACTCCATCCTCGACAGCAGGTCAGCATGCGTATTCGCTGCCTGGCACATGCCCTAAGTCGGTTAGTAAACTGATTGATATAGTTTACCAGCCGGATCCCCTCATAGGTGTTTCTTAGCGTTACCGAAATATGTGCTCTAACAGCTTATGGTCTGTGAGGATGACGAAGTTACGAGTACGTTAATGACAAAGTGCTGTGTGTATGGTGTACACAAATATACACCTCTATCGGAGGTAGAGTTACCTTATGAGTGTCTTGGAGAAAACCCCAGAGGTTTCTATTCAGAGCCTCTGCGATTGCCGTATTCAATGCATCATATGCCAACGTTTTAGCATACCCGAGATACGAAGAAACTGTCCCATGTTGCTGGGCCTGGTGGAACTCTACGATCTGGTTCACATTCTCTGGTAGAGGCTTGATCCCTTGGGAATTGACGCTGAATCCCAAAAATTCGATCACTTTGCAGAACTCTGATTTGGAGGGGTTAATCGATAGGCACCTTGCTCACTTAATATTCGAAAGGCATTTCGTTAGTACCTAAGATGCTCTTCATTGTTGGTGGAAGATACCAGTATGTCGTCCAGTTGCACAAAGACATAGAACAATGCCAGACCACTGTCCTTAAGGCGCTGGAATGTCAGGACAGTGTTAAAAAAAGTTGAAACACATTACCAGGAACTCAAAGAAGCCGAAAAGCGTGAGTACGAAGGTGTTCCTGACGTTCTCTTACCCACAGGCACATGGTAATACGCCGTGTTTAGATCAAGCTTGCTGAAGTAAGTCTTTCCGGAGAGGTCAATGTTAAGGTGTCCGAAGGCTGTGTCTTCGGTACGTTCTTTCGGTCAGGAATTGTCTGCTCGTTCATCCTGCGATAGTTCCCGCATAAGAGCTGTTAGATGGCCTGCAGATACCTTCGTCCACCGTCTGGAGAAACTCATCCCTCTTTGAATCGATGAAGTGGGAAATGTCGAGCTTTCGCTGAGATAGGTGCTGTCTTTGTTTCGATGTACTTTACTAAGTACCATATAGTGCTTCGGTTTTTGAATTACGATACAAGGGCGAGTGATGGAGGGGTACTTCCGCAGTAGGTCATATACCTCTCTCCACTGGGAACTGAATATACCGTACGTATTTTCGAGTGATACAGGTTCCCGGTGGAGTAGCTGACGACCTCTGTGATTAACGAGTACGTTGTTATTAACCCTTTAAGTTCAGGCGATGCGATCCAGAGAGACTGCGCGTTCAGCGCTATGTACTGAATACTTTTCATTCGGGGCAGCTCTATTGCTTGATTAAAAGTTCGAATAGGCCCAGCTAGTAAGTTGTGGTATTTGTTTTGCACCAAAATGCATAATAACAGAACGTTATTTTCACGAATCAAGCATGTATTTAAATGAGTAAAATATAGATTGTTACAAAATAAAAATGAGAAAAAAAGGAGTGCCGTCCCAGTTATTTGGAGTGGAGTGGCTCAGTGGTAGAGCACTGAGTTGCCATGCCGGAAATCCTGGTTCAAATTCCGCTGCAGGCCATGGCTTTTATTTAGTCTGTTTGCAGCGGAAGATGGATTATATGGGATCTAGGACCCTCCTGGGGCCCACACATCCTCTATAAAACATTATTAAAATAGGGTTCCCAAAATAAGGAGGGGAAATCTGGCGGTTGAGCGTGACCTAGGACAAGTCACCTCCTTGCAGAACTTTTGTCCATGAAACAGTACAGTCTCTACCATGTACTGAACCCCAGACCTTTCATGGGTTGTAGTGGTACAGGTCCCCCCCCCCCCCAGTTATTTAGGGCCACGGGTGATCAGGATACCCTACCATAAAATAGTATTAAAAATAATAATTTAAAAAATAAAGATATCAAGATATTTTAGGTAATTTGCATTTAAAATTGAATATTTTGACTGAACTTTTATTTGTTTTTCTATTAACCTGATTGTTTCAAGTCTGCCTTTGTTTACATATACTCATATATCTGCCTTACATAAAGTTATACGTAATATTTTAATCATGATTCCATGTTATTATTACATAAGAAAGTATATAGATTCTGTTGGTGACTTTCGACAGACACATATATGCGTAGCACTTTAAGATTTAAAGAGTAATCCGCGCCGATGATGGGACTGGTGATGTCCGCCAAAACGAAGGTCTATGAAAGTGGTCGTGGGAGTCCGACGATCAGTGAAATTAAGTTGAGTTTTAATATTAGTTGACCAAAATTTTAAAAGAACTTGAAAAGCATTGGTTTGCTACAGTTTTTAAAGAACAATATAACTTAACACTTCTTACAGAAATAAATAAATGATTGTTGAAATGAATATTGGTTCTATTTAAAGAACCCAGTCTAAAAATTTTCGGTATCTGTTCCGTAGGTTGTCGCTTCGAGTTGAGTTACAAGATGTATCTGTTTGTTCGTTTCATTTTTAACATTTTCCAAAAATACAAGTTATCGTTGAGATTGAGTGTGGAAAAGAGAATGTAATTATGGGTAACGAGTAGATTTCGGTAATCTTTTATCAAAAAATAAAAGTTTCAACTAACATTTCGAAGTTAGATGATAAATATTTTTGTTTTAAAGAGAAAAGACTTGTCCTCGCCGGGATTTTTGTTTAGAAGAGAAAAGACTTATCCTGGGCAAGGGCCAAAATAATCACCATCAAAATAACAATTAATAAAAATAAATTATATAGATGATAAATGTTTGTGGAAACATTCATTTCTAGATGAAATGATTACCAAAGTATACACATTTCCCATAATTGCATTCTCTTTTTCATTGTGAAGCTTACGATAACTTAATTTTTGGAAAACATTAAAAGGGGAAGGAATGAAAAGTTAAAGCTCGTCGTGACTCAACCGGAAGCGAAAACCTGCAGAATAATTACCAAATATTTTACTAATCTATTAAGAGGAAACTTTTGTATACATATTTATTGAAGCATGACCAGATCTTAAGAATGACCGCAAAACAGTGTCTAACATAGTCAACTGCGGACCGATGGAACTCAGTAGGCGGGTAGAGAGATATAAGAATGGAAAAAGATACGGTCATTAGGGGAAATAAAGAGATAAGGAAAGATGTGGAAGATGACATTTACAAGTCCTTGGTCTTATAATCGTTTATGAAAAAAACAGAGTGATACTGATGATTTATGGTTACTGTTTCGAATATATTTTATTACTATTCTCGGAGGAGATATTGGAAGATGGTTGAGGTGAAACCCAGGTAGAGGCAGGATAGTTGAGCTGCCCAGGTGTTCCTTTCATTAGGCACTATGCTGCCTTTATAGTTAAGGGGCATGTGCGGGGAAAATGTGGCTTATTTTATAAGAAGATTCGTCTTTTTCATTTGATTATGAAGCTTCCGGAGTACAATCAAACATGTTAACATTTGTTTTTAGCTATTAAGTCATAACTCCTAAACTTAACTTCCTAGCGATTTTTTTTTCTATATTCTGAATTAAAGGACTTTAAATTTTACGTTGAATATGTATCTAAAATTATAAATATAGTTCAGGAGTATGGCCTAAACAGTGGAAATACACAAATTTCTACCAACTTGACCAAAAACAAAAAATCCATTCCCAATTAAACCTGGATAGGCAAAATTTAGAGCTCCCACTGTAGCATCGTCCGATTAGCCATAGCAGCTTAAGTGACGTTAAATGAACAACAAGAAATGTGAAGGATTTATTTTTTCCTTAAACTTCTACCTAAGATCTAGATCACCAGTTCAATACTCAAACAAAATCAAAAATTCATTGGCTTATGGAATGTTAATAGAACTTTTAAACTAAAAATAACCCAATACGAGAACAATATTCTTTTTCTAGAACTAGAAGCTCTGTAATATACTACCCGTACAACACTGCAGTCTTATACACTTATTACACGCCCGATGTGTTTTTTAATAATAGAGAGATACATTTTGTAAAAGAAAGAACATGAGATACGAGCTTAATTGATGATAGAATCTAACTGCTTATTAATCTTCTTACCTTTTAATACTATTTATTCGATTTCTCGGCTTCTACCGGAGAATGCACCAACTCGGACAAGTCAAGGTTGAAGCTTGCAAAATTAATTTGTTATGTTCATTACTTTTGTTACGATACTCGCATTACTGAGTAACACTGCCTTCTGCATTTGTTCTAGAATAAATGTAGAAGGCAGTGTTAGGGCCAGCTCTTTTATGCTGTTCACTGTCATTTTTGGAATAAATCCATTCGTGGCTTATGACCAATGGCAAAACTTTTGCTTTATGGAGCTTAGATGTTTGCTTCAGTTCCTCTGCCAGGTCCTGATATTTTTTCGGCGACCGCCTTGTAGATCCTATTTAAACTATATTCACACATTTTTTCTTCTTTTAGGATTAGCAAAATATCACGCTTGTTGTGAGGAATTGTGTGATCAGTTATGATGGCCTGGTCCCAATAAAGTTTGACATGGTGTATATGAATTATTGGTTGTGGTATGTACCTATAATAAGGGTAGGTCTTGTCCACATTTTTAAATTCCATGGCCAATTCCTGGTGAACAATTTTTGCCACATTATCATGTATCAGCAAATACTCCTGATTATGTTACTATGCCAGCATGAACTTAACACCCGGATGCTGAACGTATTCTGTGGTTGTTTTACACAGTCGACACAGATCGGAAATTACCTTTCCACACATGCGGCGCCTACAGGTCTAAGTCTAGCATGTCTCTTGTTTAACTTGGGCACATGAGAAAGCAATTAGGGACGCTGGTCTGCAAACTAGCGGGCTGGTTTACAACCGCATGTTCCAGCTCTTAGCATATGCAGATGATGTGGACAAGGTGGGGAGGTCGTTTCAGTCTGTAAGTGATGGTTTTTTGGCTCTGTTGGACGCCGCCAGAAAACTCGAGTTAGAGGCGAACGAAGGAAAAACTAAGTACATGGCCAGAGGAGAGGATCCAGAACCTGGCGAAACCATCAATGTTGGCCCTTTAACTGTGAGAAAGTGGCCCAGTTCATATATTTAGGGTCACTGGTCACTCAAGATAATGCTCCTGAGGTTGAAGTGAAGAGAAGAATATTGATGGCCAACAAGTGTTATTTTGTCCTCCGCAAAGAGTTCACCTCCCGCCTTCTATCACGCCAGACTAAGCTCCATCTGTACAAGGCATTGATCCGCCCAGTCTTGTTGTATGGATCTGAAACATGGACGACAGGTAAAAGAATTGAGCAGAACCTATTAGGCTACACCTACATTGGATCGGGTGTGATACGATGAGACGTCGCTAGCAAACCAAATGACTGAAATATATCGAGAGTTATAACATTTGGTTCTTTAAATTTATAAAATTAAGATTATTTTTAATACATTTGTTTTTTACTATAATTTATAGTAAAATATGTATAATGTATATACCCCAACATCGTATGTGATAGAATCACGTCGCACCGAATCGGATCCAATGTAGGGGTAGCCTTAGTCTTTAAAAGGAAAATCCTCCGAAGAATTTTCGGAGGAGTCTATCTCAACGGGAACTGGAGAAGGGGAACGAACAACGAAATATATGCAATATTTAATGAAGAGGACAATAAAGCTTGCGAGCTTGGGATGGGCTGGACACGAGGATAGGATGGAGGACGAGGAATTCCCTAAGAGGGTCTTAACTGAACCTTTCCATGGCACTAGGAGAAGAGGGAGACCTAAGCTGAGATGGTCGTATGGTGTGGCGAGAGATGCCAGAGATGTCCTGGGAGTGAGGAACCAGCTGCGCAGAACAGACAAAACTGGAGGAGGCCAAGACTCGTAACCGAGTTGTAGTACCGAGTTAATAATAATAATAGGTCAAAATAACAATCACCTGATCCTGAATAGCTAGAACAAAACCTTCGGTTTCAGGAAATAATGTCCCTCTATGTAGCCACAATAATGTAGCCTCCTGCTCTCGCCAAACTATGATAAAACCTTCCATGAAGCTCTTTGGATTTCCACTCATTAAGAAGGCTTTCTTGATTTATAGGCGAGAGGTTTTTACTTCGTAAGCTTCTTGCCGTCACATTTTTAGCAAGTTTGCCAGGCCTCACCTTCCCATTTTTCGTGGAAGATACATCTTTACAACCGATGATTTAGGGTGCCGTTTATTATTATCATTATCGTCACAAGCATATTAATTGATAAGCCATGTACCGCAAACCACCAAAGTATTTATAATCATTGGCTTAAACAAAATGAAATAATATTTTCTGTAAAAAACATCCCCCGATAAAAGAGCTCTAATCGAAAGGAAGTCCAATCTGTTATCTATCTACGGCGCAAATTTTAATGTATATATTTATATTTTTATGGTTTAAATATATATTTTTTAGGTACATTTTATAGGGTATAACTAAAGTTTAACTTATTAAAATACAGAATTTCCAAGAAATTGTACAATTTTCTAATTTCTTTAAAATTTAAATGGATGACTTTTCGGACTTGCTGACTTGGGAATCTCCATCTCATGCCTGCCGTTACAATGGATTGGCCTAACCATATTAGTTCCTTTGCTAATTTTCTTTAACATACTTAGAAACTAAGGGAACTAAGTTGATTAGGGCTATCATGAATTTCAGTATACCTGAAATATGCCTATAATAATATGATATATGCCTGCTAGATTATTCTAATATTAATATTTTCAATAAAAACATGGCAGTGTTGTTTAATATTGATTGATTGTTTAATATTTTGTGCTAACGATGCGACCCTTAGAATTGATTTGATTCACTAGTGGATTCGAAACTTTCTCTGTTTTAACAATAAACGAGAAATTTTAGTCTCTATCTGTGGTCTACTGGTTAGCATAAGGCCGCGTATCCACTAGGTTCGCGAATCAATGCCGCCCCGCGTTCCGAGCTCCCTCTTAATGGAGATGTGATTTGTGAACATGGCAGAGCAGGAAGTGATCCGCAATGTTCTGGCGAATCTTGATGGAACATTTTGCAGTTGTACAGATTATTTTTTAGTAAAATTTTAATAATTTTCAAGTTTTGAGCAATAAATAATGAGATAATAATAAAAAGAAGATAGAATCCGAAGGCTGGTTTTGTAAAAAGCAGGTACCTTTTACCTGTTGCATACAAACTTAAGTCAAATTAAATTATGGAATCCTAAGAATGTAAATTATTAGAATAAAAATTGTAAGATTCTTTTGCTCACTTATTTTAAGTTTAAGATAAGAATAAAATGAAGAACGAAAAAATCCAGTTAATGATAAAAAAACAAACGTTATAAAGATCAAATTTTTCAGAAATTTTCATAGTGACTATACCTTTACTAACATCAGGCAATAAAATATTTACAGCTACTAACATCAAGCACCCCAAGCTATTTTATGATAAAATGAATTTTATTCTTATTTTAAACTTATTAAAAATGCTTTTCTATTTTTTAGTTTTACGATATCCTGACAGTAAAATTATCATTTTATTTTTACATACATCAGCATGCATTTTCATCGCAAATCCAATTTCCTTCCAAGAATCTTATTTCATATTTTTATTATTATAGATTACACCCTTCCATAATTTACATTCAGGATTCCATAATATTGGAATTTTATTATAAATTCCTATTATAAGAGGATTTTATTTGTAGATTTTTCGTCTCCCCCCCCCCTCCCAGTGTTCATGTTCATGTTACAAGAACCGTCCACACTAGCCTGAACCCGTCCACGAACCTACTGCGCTCCCCTTTGAGTTCGGGCAAAAACCAATAACCGGCGGAACGCGGTTTAACTTCGACGATCTGCTACACGCCCCGCCTCCGGTGGGGATTAATGCGGAGCACCGTCGATTCGCGAACATAGTGGATACGCTACCTAACAACCCACTAAACCCAAGATCTCGGGTTCGTAGCCCGGTAGGTGGTCCTAGGATTTTTTAAAGGGAGTAAAAAATTCTTGGTTATGCCGTCCTTCGGAAAGGACGTTAAAGGATCCCGTTTATACCTCCTGTATGATGTCAGGTACTCGTTAAAAATACATACCCTAATTAAACATGGATAAGCGAAGTTTAGAGCTCCCACTGTAGCATCGTCCGATTAGCCATGGCAGGATAAAGTGACGTTAAAAGAACAATCAGAAATGTGAAGGATTTATTTTTTCCTTAAAGTTCCAGCTAAGACCTAGATCACCTGTTCAATACTCTACACGCTCAGTTACCTCTTTCTTCAAACCCACAGTTGAACGAATATATTATTATTGGGCTGTTTCATATGAATTGTCTTTTGTCAAAGGACAGGTTATTTATTAAAACGACTTGATCAGATCAAAATATTTATCCTCATTTTCTTTATATTTTTCCCAACGTGTTGTCAAATTTTCAATCCCAGGACATAAAAATTTGAGGGTTTTTTGATAAAATAAAGTCTGAGACTGTGTTATTGACTTGAGAATTTTGCGATGCTAGGTTCTTATGAATGTCTATTTTATGTGAAACAATTTAATTTAAAGCCGTTTACAAGTCTAGGTCGAAATCACTAAAAATAACAAATTATAAAACACAAAGAGTTTATAACAACGGTTCTTCACTCTGCCAGCAACATAACAGAACAGCTAGGGACAGTTTACTCATGGATTTGCCACTGTAATATAAATAAATACATAATCATCATCATAGTCGTTCCTCTCTACCGCTCATGCAGTGATAGGTTTCTTTCTGTATAGTCCGGACCACACCATACGATCGATCCTCTACCATTTCTCTCCTTCTATTCCATCGCAGACTTCTCTTTGCGAAGCTTTCCTTAATACCATCTTCCCAGGTATGTCGGGGTCTTCCTCTGGACCTTCTTCCTTCAACCTTAGCCTCGTATGTCATCTTGGCCAGCTTATTTATGAATTCTTTGGAGTAACAATTGGATGTCCTCACTAGATTGGGTGTTCCTATAGAGGCTCCTTATTGCATGCATTAGTCCTTTGTTAATGTCTCTCTCTGTTAAAGCCTTGCGGATGTCCTCTTTCTTTGTAAGGTAAGAAATAGTTGGGGGTGCAGTCAAATAAATCACTAAATAAGTGGGTACTTATTTATTATGTGCCTAAAATAAGTACTCACTTATTTAGTGTTTTATTTGACTGCACCCCCAACTATTTCCTACCTTACTCAGATCTTCCAGTCAACCATCTCCTCGCTTCTCAGTCCTCTTTCTTTATTTTGCCAAATGATTTTGTGAGGTCTACAAAGCATACAGTTAACTCCTTGCATTTTTCTGTGATCTGTATCATGGAGAAAATCAAATCTTGTGTGCTCCTGTTTTCCCTAAAACCATATTGTTCCTCCTGGAGCTGTGAATCCACTTTTTGTCTTAGCCTTCTCCAAGATCTTGGAGTATATTTTACTAGGAATGCTTAAGAGAGAAATGGCCCAATGATTCTCACACTCTTAATTGTCCCCTTTTTTGAATGTATGGATTGAAGTTTCCACTTCCCAGTCCTTTGGGATCCTCTTATTTTTCCAAATCAAATTTAGCAGGTGAAGCAATATCTCTTTCCCTCAATCGAAACAACAGAATACTTTTTTTTTTTATATATCGTGATAGTTACTGACATGAAATGTTCATAATACCACTATAAGATTTTGAATCTAAATTATCTTGCCTTCTTTGCTGTGAAAGCTAGAAGAATTTAGTTAAATTTCAATATTATTGCTAACCTCGATAGGACCTCCTTTCTGATTACATCATTAAATATAGCAGATTGTGATATTTTAGAAAAAAATATATAATGTAATACCTAATGAATTTCCATTACCAAAAGTTTTTTTGTTTTTTTCCAGTACAAAATTGGACGAAGCCCTGAGTCAAACATCTTCTGTAAATCAGAATGGGTTTCAAGATTTCACTGCGATGTGACTGTAAGAGGAGGAAATGTGTACATCAAAGATCTTGGGGTAAATTGAAAGTTTATTATTCATATTTTTTTTATTAGATTGATTTCCTTACAATAAAATTTTCATTCAACTTAATAATTAAGATATTAAGTTATTGTAGTATCTATAAACCATTTATATAAATATTAAGTAACTGATATATAAATAAGGATTTAATTATTTATTAGATCCAACATAAAATATTACAACCATAATATAATAACTATAACATGCATAACTGATCTTTATAAAGTTTTATTTATAACCTTTTCCTCCCTAATATTTCACTCCACTTATAACTGGAACAAGGTTATGAGTTTATATGTATATACAAGTCATATATGTATAAAGAAGAAGTAAATATGCTTAATGGATAATTGCAGTGATAGCTAAAGCATTTCAAATGGTCCCAGCTGACCGTGCACACCTCAGCTGATCCTAATCTTATATCTTGCTGAGTATACTTCCTTGAAATTATTCCAGCTCTCGCAAGATGTCAGTATACGTTATCTTTATTGATAATTTTTTGGTCAGTTTGATTTCTCTTCACAATATTAAAATATGGTCTGGACTGTTGTCAAAGACACATACTTTTCTTTTTACCTGTCTCGGGAAGGGAAGCTAGGAGTTCCATTTCCCTCCATTATAAGTTGTTAGGAGTAGTATTATATTTTAAAAACTATTTTGAAAGTTATTATCCAGAATTGTTTTATATCAAATTATTATTTTTTTTCTTATCTGAATGTGAAGCATATTTATAATGCTGATTCAAATAGTTAAATAATAACTTCATATCTTTGATTTCTGGCAAGCTTGGCATTCTTCAATATTTTGTTGCTTTCTGGATGGATGGATGTCATAGTTAAGAATAAATATTTGGTATGAAGGTGTGATGCATGCCTGTTTCATTAATAACTCAAAATAGCCTCCACTATGTGATTGGAATAACTCATTAATGAATGAATAAAGATTATACGTTCTTGTACTTAAAATAATTGTAATATTTCCTTATTCTTTCTTATAGGTTCTTATTGGAAGAGCAAAATAAAAATAATTCAGATAGGTTTTTTAACCTTTATCAGCAGCTAACTTTTTATTCACTATTCTCACGAAGTTGAATGGAACTGAATAATACCTAAATTTTTTTAGTAGATATGCAAAAAAATTTCAGTATTCCAAGAATTTTCAACATGTTCTGATTTGTCACTTCCCATGTTGAACTTCTCAGCAATAAAAACTGTTGTCACAACACACAGTGGAACGAACCAACGCATTTGTTGGACATTGGACCAATTCTCTAATAACTAAATTTGTTCTCTATTTTGATTTTAAATTATACTTTATACTTCTTCTCAACAAAATCCATAGATAAATTTATTGTGAAATAAAATCTTATATAAAAAATTCTGAATTGAAATATAAATTTTTCTAAAAACTCACATTTTTAAAGCAATCCACTGTTTGAGGTAATGCATTAAATTAATCGTGCACCTACTGGAAAAACACACATCCATAATAAGATATTTTAGGCAAATAAAACTTGGGATTATTTCAAAAGTCTGGGATTTTTCGGTGAAAATTGGGTGATAAAATTAAATAATCAATTGCGAAAATCGCTCAAAATCGCCCAAAAAACTACCTTCACAGTAAATAACTAGAATGTTTGAAGTTTTTTTTCCATTAGTCGGATTTTGCTACTAGGTGCTATTTTCCGAGAAAATGATTTTTTCTTTTTATTTCATGGGCCTTGAGAATTAATTTAAAATAATTTCTGTTGATATTGGCGTCTACTTTTCGCAAGTTTTCTTTTTTTTACCAGTTTTTGTTTACATTCATTTATCCGAACAACCCTCATCTAACATAATAGTATTAACAATGAAACTGAGTTTGCGTGTGGTATTTGAACGACATATGTGTAATGGTGCACATAGGTGCAATAGTCCTACAACAAATCGTCAAGTTTTTAATTTTTGATTTATTTAATTTTTATTTCGTTATTTAAATGAAACAATTTTATATAGGCACTTACATTTATTATAATTTTGATGTATCAATTATACCTAGTATATTAACTAACAAAAGTAATTATCAATTATTTTATTAATTTTGTTTAATAATTAAATTATTTGGTTTGTTACTTTTTCCTTTGTGTAACTTTATTTAATACCTATGTATCTGTCTTTCCATAGAATACTGTATTGTACCTATTCTCGTAGTATGTTGGTACAATAAATGGTACAATGTTTGATACTAAATAATCTAACATCGAAATATCAAATCTAGAATTTTTACACGTTTATCCTAAAAGGTTTGATCCTGTTTATCATATAATTAAATAGTTCCTTCAAAAACCGTAACAATAGCCTTATTCTAGGAGAACCAGAAGTGGAGATATTAATGAATGTCCAGACGCTCCTAACGCTCGTTCCACTGTGCAACAGAAGTGACTTACAACCGATAACGGTTGATTCAGATATTTTATTTACATAAAAAAAAAAATGTTCATAGCAAATTAATTAATTAGTTCTTAACATTTTTTTTTTTCAGAGTTTGAATGGAACTTATATTGAACAAACTGAAATACTGAAGGAGCGTGATCTTCAGTTGAAAAATGGTGATATCATTAGTTTGGGTAAACCTTTTTTGGGAGACATGCCAGAAACTGGGCATTATGTATACAGGCTTGTGGCATGCAAAGAACCACCGGTAAATAATTTTTTTTAAAGCTATTAGTGGTAATTAATAAATTATATAGATAACTCTTTATAAGCTGATATGTTGAATGGTAACCTAAATTTTAATTATCACATCATTATTTATGGTTTCAACTATCTGATCCACAGGTGCAGATAATTTGCAAATCCATAAATTTTTAGTAGATTTATGATTCCTACATTCTTATTAAAAATGATGTAATAGTTATTTTTAAAGATTACTTATGTTTTAATATGTTTTCTCATCAATCTTGCCAGGAACCGAAAAAAAGAAAAAGGATAGCCTCTTTAAGTCCAAACAATGAAGAACAACCGATAGCAATTTGCTCACCTAAAAGGATAAGGGAATCGATAGAAAGGGTACGCTCAATCAGATATGTAACCAAACCATTTCATCTGACATACTATTTGTTTAAAAAGTTTTAGTTTATGCTTTGACCAATTTAATTTATTAAATTTTTTAAATTGATACAATAATTTATTTTGTGTGGATCGGTGTTGTGTCCATTGTGCTATCTGGGTTTTGTCTGTTCTGGAAGCCCTCTCACTCTCACACTCTCTCTCTCACTCTCTCTCTCTCTCTCCCTCTCTCTCTCTCTCTCTCTCTCTCACTCTTTCACTCTCTCTCACCACACCTGCATAGGTGTTCTAGTGTTTAGGGACTGATGTACTTATAATATTATTTATAATTAATTTTAATGTACCATTATAATACTCATATTGAACTAATTTTTATTTTTAATTTGTTGAAAACACACAGAAAAAAGATCCGCTTACAAAGCTACAGGACTCAACTCCTAAGCAAGAAATTTTTTTAGAAAAGAATTCCGACTGTAAGAATAAAAGGAATGCCTCATCTAAACAGAATTTTGTTAGCATAAATCAGGTATGAAAGAATTCCCATGCTTGAAAATAATAGATCAGTTGAGTGATCAACAAATATTGTTTGAAATTGTTTTTCCATGTTTCTAAGTCATGTTTGAAATTTCAAAATGTTTATGTAAAGAATATTAATTAATAATTGGTAATGTTATACTAATACAATTTTAAAATATTTTTATTTTGAAGAGAAAAGATTTGCCCCCGGTCGGGATTCGAACCCTGGTCGTCTGCCTCACTGTGGCAACACTCTAACCATTTGAGCTATCGGGGTCGCCCCACATTTTAAATAAAAATTAAAGCAATGATTAAAAAATTATAATAAATTATAAATAATACAATTTTAATTTGACTTTGTGGTAAATTCAAGATAAGAACACATTTGCTAGTTACAATAATAGACAAAAACCCAAAGATACATTTTTTAATATATATTTATCTTATTGTATGATGTTAACAATAAATTGTTTTTAATTAGGGCAAATTATCAATGTTAATATATATTTTTCTTATTAGGTATCATCATCTGATAAAGGCATGGAGTCTATTGAGTGTATCGATCTGACCAATGATGACAACGAAAAAAAATTTCCTAACAAAGCTTCAAGCTGTGGGTCGTTAGCCAATGAAGGATGTACCAGCCCTGATTCTAGTGATTTAAAAAATCCAATTCTCCCAATCTTAAATGACAGTTCATTGGATACGAATGCAAAGATAGTCAGAGCTCTAATGACAATTTTACAAAATCATGAAAGTGATAAAGTTTTAAAAAATATCGAAATACTTTCTGGTGGAGTTGAAAAACCAGAAGAAAACATTTTTCATAAGACTTCTGCACATAATCAATCCACTGCAGGAAGTAGCTCATCGAACATGAACTGTAAACAAATAATTTCTTCAAATGTTTCAATTTCTAATCTCGGTGAATGCAGTATTAGTAGTCAATCAGCAGAAGTTACAAATTACTGTTTGAAACAGAATAATATAAAAATTAAAACTGATGTCGATGTAAATTCGGTGCAGCCTATTCACTTGAAGAATAAAGAGCCTGTTTTAATTCCCGAAACCAATAACATTTTGAATGTGAATCAATGTTATAAAGATGAGCAACAGAATAAAATTAAATCAGAGTATGAGCATCAAGCAGCAAGTAAAGCAGATCATGAAAATCAGTATGAAGCAAAAATAGAGAACCAAAGTAAAGCAGGTCAAGATAATCAAGTTAAAACAGAGTTTGAGAAGCAAAGTAAAGCTGAGCAAGGGAAGGGATTGGGCTCTGTCCAGCCTCCCAGCAACCACATCCATTGCCTTGATTCCGACAGTTCCAATAGTGCTTCCAGAGGTAAAGATATTCCTATCCAGTCAAATTTAAAGAACCCAAACAATGGAACTGGAAAAGTGCCCAATGAAGAACAGAATTATAAACCTCAGCTGAAAAAATCTCGTTCTGATTCTTTTACAACGGAAATGGATAAATTAGACAGTCTTTTAAAAAAATTAAATGATCCATTTGGTAATAATGAAAAGGGATTAGATTATCCTTTAAATGATAAAAATGAATCAAAACTCATAGAAGGAAAAAATGAATTCTCTAAAGATTCTAAAAAAGATAATCAAACCACAATTGAACATATTAACACATTCCACGAAAGTATTGGTACAGCCTGTGGGGAAACATCCCTATCGAGGGAAAACAAAGAAGATACATCAGTTTTTCAATTAAAAAGTGCTACTATAAATATAAAACAACAATTTGTATTTTCTGGACAAGATAGTGTAGAAGAAGTTAAAGCAGTCTCACCTTCAAGAAAGAAGCCTGAAAACGACAAGTTGAAAGAAGTTAAGATGGATTCCCCTTCCAGAAATAAGCCAGAAAAGAATAGATTAGAAGAAGATATTGAGATATGTTCACCTTCAAGAAGTACTTCTTTTAATTGTCTACCTTTTGGAGCAGAAGACAATGTTCTTATTAGAATAAAACAGGAGACATCTTCAGAACTAAATAATATTGAGGAGCCCATGGTATTTTCACAAGATATAGACGGTGTTGTAGTCATTGATGAAAGTGAAGATGAACTAGAGTATTCTCAGATGTTCATGGAACAAGATGAAGTTATTAAAGAAGTGTTGGAAGAGAAAACCAACAGTTGTATCAAAGATGAATTTTTGTACGAAATAAATGATGATAATGAAGACATGGATTTGTTTCAATCACATTTTTCTCAGTGTTCACAAGAACAAGAATCGATAAAGGAAGCATTGCCTAAGAAAAAGAAAGTTAAATCTAAGTCACGATGCTCTGATAGTGATATTTCAAGTCAAAAGCATACTAAAGTAGTGAAGAGTCCTCGATCAAGAGGGAAACATAAAATTATCCGGGATGTGAGAGTCAAACTGAGAAGATTGGATACGAATCTTTTACCGAAAGGTGAGGAAAAAATGTTAGAGTCAAATTTAGAACCTGTCAAATCTGATTATCCAGAAAACCAATCATCAGTGGGTAGTCTTAAGAATAATAATGATATTATCAAATTAGACACACTTGAAATAATAAAATGTAATGAAAAAAATAATGTTAACTTGGAAACATTGGACATCTTAAAAAAAAATACTTCAAATGAAGTTATTGAATCGAATAAAAATCTTTCCAGTTCAATTCCAATTGGAAACGATGAACCTAATATAGAACTACCTCCTAAGAAAACTGAGCAATCTACGGAAAAAAATGAATATGATAAAAAACAGAAAACCAAAAAAACTGGCTCCAGAAAGTTATCAGTCGATTTGAATCTTGTAAACTGCACTGAATCAGGAAGAGATGAGCTAGATGCAAGTTGCAATATGAAATTGGAAAAATCTATAAGTAGAGTTGGTAGCATATCAATTGAACCCAATGAAAATTGTCCTCCTTCGAATCTAAATAAAACAGGTATCGACAAGCCTGAAATTAATAAACAACTTAAATTAGATGGATCAGCTCCTGCAATAGCCAGTTTACCTCCTCCTGATTCAATATCTGGAGCTAAGTTAGTCAAAAGTACACTCCTCTCTAAGCCTCCAACTGAGGCAATCATACGGAAGAAACCTGGTAGGCCAAAGAAGACAGAATCAAGTGTTACAAGGGATTCTTTGAATAAGAAAAATAAAAAACAAATTGCAGATTTAAGAAAAGCAAAACTGAAGTCATTAGCACTAGAAGCAAATTCAAAAGTGATTGAAAATGGAGAAAAAAACATTACACACAATGAAACTATTCCAAGAACTGAAAAAGTTTTGAGGAAAAGAAAGGTAGATGAGGAAAGCCCATCCTCACTTTCCTTACAATCAAAAGATGGTGGGTTGCTTTCTGATAAGTCTGTCACCAGATCCGGAAGTCCAGATAAAAATATTGGTCTTCTGACTAAGCCCACTGGAGTGGCCAAAATTACTGAGAGAAATAGAGGTAGCATCCTACTTGAAGGTTTATTAGAAAATCCTTGTAGAAAGTCTAGAATAAAGAAAAAAGTTGAAAAAGCTAATAGTAAAATGAAAAGTACTGAGTCTGTGCACCCTGTGGCTAAGCAATCTGTGTCTTATGATAAACCAAAGGAACCATCCAGTTCCAAGGCAGGCCCAGTTGAGCCGATTCCAAAAGGTCCTTCTAATGGGCTAAAGAGTTGTTTGAAAATAGCGGGCCGACGTTCGTCCGTCAAAAAAGTTGAATTCGATCTTAAAATGAATATTAAAGAATTTGAGTGTGAAGGAATCCTCAGGTCAGTAAATGCAATGGGTTTAAAAGACAAAGCTCCTTCTACTCCAATCCTGAACCCTCTTGCAAGCCTAGCCATCCCAGTCATCACTCCTCTTGAAGAAACATATTTTGATATCGTACATTGGAATGCCTCATGGATCAATGTAAGTAGATTTCAAGAAATCGGTGAACTGTTTTAAATTATTGTTGTATGGGGAATTTAAAATTATGGGCAAATCATGGAGGAAAACAAATTTTTTTCCCAGGGGTGGTGGTCAAAAATAAAATCCTTAACATTATAAAGGGTTTTTTTTTAGTGTTGAGTTTCTACGTCAATGCTGTATAAACAAGAAATAAACTAATTATAATGAAATGAAAAATAATAAACTATTTTAGTATAAAATTATAGTGTAAATGTTAATAACAATAATGATGAACAATGAGTTTAGGTACAAAGATCAACATAATAGTTAACAAAAATTAAAAGAACAGAGTAATTCTTAGTTAAAATAAAATGTAATGACAACTCTAGATAGAATCAAATGAGGAAATGAAAAAAATAATATAATAATAGACCCTCCTGGAGCTCAGCCAGTCTGTATGAAGTGGATACCGGTAATTGGGGGAAAACCTACTGTTAGAGTATCATATCAGACAAATCAAGTTCCTACCCAACCATTGTCCTTGAAACTGTACAGTGTTTACCATGTACAGAACCCAATACCCTTCATGGATTGTTGTGCTACAGGTTTTTTTTTTAGAGCCCTGATAAAAACTTGCAATGTGAGATGATTCATATTGTTACTTACTATTTAAAATTTTATTTTTGACTTCCTCCCAGACCATTTTCTTGTCCATGATATTTGTATGGTAAACTGTAGTATTTATAATAGGTACTATTCTTTAATAGTACCCATTTCAAACTCTTGTAACTTTTGGTCTTTCACCAATAATTCATTACATTTTGTAATAAAATCTTCCTTTTTTTTTTTAATTTTACAATTTTTATTATCTCTTTAATAGTACCTATCAAACTCATTTTGTCTCACTAATAACATAAGGCTATTTTAAAATAAATTGAATATGTACAGTCTGTCCACTTAAGGTAATGTGTCCCATATTACAATATTTCCATTTTTTTTAATCACCCATTTGGGCTTAAAAAACTGTAAATTAAAATAATTGAAATCCTGAAATCATTTGTTGACTAATTACATAATACAGTTCCTATATGTGTTAAGTATTAAAAAACTAAAATTAAATCTGCTCTCAATTACCTATCATCTGTTTTATATTTTAGGAAATCAAGGTAATTCCTGGAGAACCTCCCGTTCATGCAGAAAAGTATAATTGCAAGGATTCTTACGTTTCATATAAAGATTATAAGCGTTGGCTTTATCCTCTCATGTTGTATGAACTTTGGGCCAATATGTGTAAAACAATGGATGACGAAGATGCTAATAAAACGTTTGTATTATTTTATGACATTAATGTTTATATTAATTAAGGAGAGCTTGAGAATTTATTTGTTCACAATTTAATTTTTTATTTTATTATTCATACGAATACTGATATGTAATAAATGCAGAGTTTTGATTTGATTATATAGTTTAGGCTTAATTATATTTTTTAATCTGTAGAATTAAATTAATTTTATTAGATTATAGATAAAACATCATAGGATTATAATAATAATGTAGTTATACTAATAACATTAAATTATAATTAACCATTAATAATTACAGTAATTATTTTATGGAAAAATTTTCAATTCTCGGGATCAGTATTTGAAGATTAAACGTTGATGAAAATTTCATTAGCTATAGAATCTCATTCCTCCAGAAACTCTAAATTTATAAAAAAATAAGGAAGGCATCAACACATGGAAAATAATATAATACAGTTCTTCTTTTATTTTAATTGTTATCACCATTCATTAGAAATTTGTGTATGCAAAATCACTTGAAGCTTTATTATTTAACCTGCATGTTTTCTCTACTGTCTTTTTTTTATTATTATAAAAACACATAATTTTTTGATTGCTTTAAAATTTTAACTATATTTTCTTTTGTTATTTTTTAGAGGAAGAGCATTTGATGGAATAGTTTTAGAAACACTACAATATGGCGTTCATTCTTCAAATGGAAAAAATCTACTAGTGCTAAAATGTTTTTTTCCTCTTTATGGAAATCAAGTGCAAAATATGGCTGAAGCTATGGATATTTTACTTATCAAGGTGATTTATATTATCTGTTATTTTAAAATTTAATTATTTTCTTATTTTTTGTAGTTATATAACATAAATTTGGAAAAACATTTTGGCAATATTAGGTTTCCTTTTTTCATGATCATGATCATCCACTATGACTTTCATTTTTTTTTTACATAATCTTTTTATGTTATGATATCACAAATAACAGCTAAGTAATGACCTCATCATTAGGTATAAGAAATAAATATTATTGTCAATAAATTGTTTTTTGTTTTTTAAAACTATATTTATTGAAATTACAACTGTATACAGAATACATCCAGTAAATATTATGATTGAATAAATTGACATGAAAAGACAAGTAGAGAAACTATCCAGTGGTAGTACTCGAATAAAAAGTTCAGCTCAGAAGGTCACGAGGCCATCTTCTTTTCAGACGCCTCGGAGGATTATCAGGAATTGAAGAGGTTGCGAGGTTTGAAACTAGTGGGTTTGGGTGGAAATGAAGTTTGTCTTGAAAAGATTGATATCGGATTCGGGCCAAATCAGCAATAAACGGGACGTTTAGGTCATTATGGATACTTTGTTCGTAACAAAGTAAGGAGCAGGAGCGTTGAGGATTTTCCGAAGGATTTTAGATTGTAAAGATTGGATGCAGGAGGAATTCGATAGCATAGTGGAGCCCCAAAGCTCTATTCCGTAAGTCCAGATGGGTCTAATGATTGTCGTGTATATGAGTCTCTTGTAATTAATTGGGAGCTTAGAGCGTTTATCCAGTAAATGTTGAAGTAGCCTGAAACGGCGAGCTGTTCAATAAATTGTAGAAATATATAGTATTGTCAATTTTTGTTTATAATAAAATAAGGTAAGAGAGTGAGGATTGAAGTGCTCGCAGGATATAGTTCAATGAGTCCTTGATTATTTGATAACAATATTATTTCTGAAGCTTTTTCCTATATAAAATTACTGTTATTCTTGAGGCATATTATTTTGGCCTATTTCTTTAATCTTTCAGTTCAAACACACTAATATAATTTTCATAAGATGTATCTAAATTTAAAAAACTCCCCATGCCATACTGGTTTCTTCTTCAAACCATATTAACAGTTCATAAATTAGTACATAATACACAGCTTTGTCATGACTATAATTTTTATTGTATAATTGCAATAAAAAACACTTTAAAAAGTCTAGCAACTAGTGAAGTTAATACTACTTCAACTAGTATACTTAATATAATTTAACTGTCAGCTCTTACTTGCTGTTTGGATAAATACAACTCCAATAGATCTCTAATATATTTGGTTAGAGTAAAGTAGACCACTTGTCATTACATGTCTGAGAAATATCGACACAACTGATGTTTGACTCTTTAGGGGTTCCGTGAATGTTTTAGGGTCAAAATGTCAATAAAAAAACAAAGCAGGTGTAGTTTTCCTTACTACTAGAAGTGATCAAAATACTTTTTAGACTTCAAATTCAGGCTTTGTTATCAATGTGTTAATATGTTATATAATGTGATCTGTTAGTTTTGTCTATATATTTTTATTATTTCTATAATGAATATTTTTCACATAAGTTGCAATGTCGATCGATGTACATACTGATTGTATCAACACTGTTAATTAGTCAAAACACACTTTGTTTTACCTAAGCATGAGGATATGAGCCGGAAAAGACAATCTCTGAAAATTATTAAGATGCCCTTTAACCCTTTTTGACATTTCGTTTTGGTCAGCCAGTTATTCCTAAGCTGTACTTAAAATTTACATGAAGGCAGCATCAAAACTACTAAAATTTACATGAATAAAACATCAAAACTAATATTATCTCCTCCCTTTTTTTATGGAAAAGGCCTTTGCCGTTATAATATTTTATCGATCTTAAATTTAAAATTTATTTTTATATTAAAAATGCAGTTAAAAGTTAATGTTTAAAAATAATACAAAATACTTTATTTGAAAAAAAATCAATAACTCTGATATGGAAGGAAAATGTATATATAACACTTAGGTCGGAACATCTGTCTAATAAATGGATACGCTTAACCTTTTTGTCGCTATTAGCACTGGAAGTCAACTCCGGAGTCTGTGCGACTAAAAGAGTTCTCAGTTGGGAATGCATCTTTGTCCAGTCAACGTCAACAAACCTTTTCTACTATGATTTTGCTCATTACAGCCCTTTAACTCCAAGTCACTACGTCCGACAGACATCTATTCCTTCTTCTTCTTTCTCTATCTCCTTGCTTAACCCCTTTGTAGATTCTGAATGGGGCAGAATCCATTCCATTTAATCTAACCACGCCTTTTGGGTCCTGGTATGTTGATTTGATGGCACTAATCAGGTTTGGTGGTACCCGCTTCTCTTATAAAGCAGTCCAAATCTCCTGTCTGGGGACCGTGTCAAAGACTGCTTTGAGGCCCAAAAAGGCAAGGTAAACATTTCGTCCTCGGTCCAACGCTTTCTCCGTAACCATCCTGAGAGATAAGCGCAAATTTTTGCCTGTCTCACTGATGGATACTCCAATGCATTCACTGTTTTAATATATCCGCTTCTTAGATGGATATTCCAAGTTAGTTTTTTCTAAATTTTATACATTTATAAGTTAAAATATACTCTATAAATGCAAATTAGAGGCTTTTTAACTAAAAAACATTAGTAAAATAGTTCTCACTTCTTCTATGTACCTCACCATCTTTATCCACTTTACCAAGTGATAAACTTGAACAAAGAAAAATTGCCGATTTTGCCTGTAACCAAAAAAATCGAAGAACAGCATACAAATGCATAAATTGACAAACACCAGCTTGTCTGGAATGCTCAAAAAAGTTGACGCACTGACGGAAGTTTAAAATTCCTCTCCGTCCATTAGACAGATGTTCCTCTTAATGCCATAAAAACAGATGTTCCTACATAAGTGTTATTGAGGAAAAAAAAAAAGAAATATAAAACAGTGGAAATATAACCTGTGACAACATAAAATAAAACTAGTCACTTATTGAAATTGCCACGTGGTCCCTGTTGGCCAAAAAGGAGGGGTAAAAAACTCGTCACTTAGAGTACAGATGATAAACATTGCAATTCCTAATCTCAAGTTCATTTCTTAATTAAATACCTAAAGATTAAGACATTTTCATAAAATATTTATTGAAACAAATTTAAAAGCGTTCCTTCTCTTATTTATCTTCTCCATAGACCGCCTAAATACTGGGTCAGTGAGCTTTGCTCCCTCATTGCTCGTGGCTCATTGGCTATCTCTTCAATACGTCTGTTAATTCTGCCTTAACCTTCTTCAAGTTCCATCCATCAAACCTGCTGGATTCGCATTGTTCCAAGCCTTCCTACCAAAATCCTCTGCTCTACAATCGGTGACTAAATTTATAATGAAAATAGATGCGAAAACAGTCCTACTGACTACTTATTTTTTGATTATATATTTTCCAAAAATATTCCCGATTTTATATTGGAGTCAATGAAGTGTTGTTCTGTGCATAAAAGATCAGATGAACCTATAAACCCTTATTGTTATTACTATAATTATAACTAACAAAATCTTTTTGGTATTTTTGTTTTAGGCTTTGTCAGCCTATGAAGGGAAACGCATATTTTTTGTTATGTTTGGACTGGTATATTCAGCAATAAAAATAAACAGTTACAGGGATACGTATGATCCAATAGCAAGGCATTACCTTACTACTTTAAATAGAAGTATGTATTTTATAATTTTTAAACATTTTGTTATTGCTATAAAATTTACATTTATTAATAGGTAAAAAAACAACAACTAAAAATAAGAGTATGTATGTTGTGCCTCTATAAGTGAAAAAAAGTCATCACATCCAATGTTGTGCCAATCAATTTAATAATTAGGAAAATTTTATTTTTGAATGGTAGCTTAAAAAGATATTGTAAAAAAAAATATTTAATTCCCTAGTAAAAATTTATAATTTACAACAATTTAGAAAAACTTATATTTTACTTACAATTTCAGGGTGCTAAACTTACAATTTAGCACCCTGAAATAAGATTGAATACAAGATTTTTATACTGAAAATCCAATTATATTTAAAATTGTATAATATGATCTTTTATTTATTAAAATAATTCAGGATATGCTGGTGATAGAAGGAGTTAACAATTAAAACAGCTGTTAAATCTGTGCTGACCTATGTCCACTTAGTAGCCTTTCCTCAAAGTTAAAAAAATACAAGCTGTATAAGAATAGAACTCTTTTATTGATTATTTGAGTATTTGTATAGTTGAATAATTTTCATCGTCTATTTTGTATTCCAGAACCTGATGCTTGTGCTTATTTCGATGTCATTATATATAAAAGCCAACAAAAACAATTAACTACTGGTTTTCAGCTCAGAATTCGGGTATGCAATTTTTTCCTATCAATAATTATTTATTAAATTTTTTTTGTATTATTAATTCCTTTTTCTTTTTTTCTTTTTTTTTCAGCCAACTTACAACATGATGACTGAGCTACGGGAGTTTGAAAGTTTGATAAAGTTGGCAAGCTCTCCTTTATCCGACATTATCATTGATCCTGTGGCAAACAAATCAATTTATTTGCAAAAGGATATGAATAATAAAATTGTCACTCAGGTAATTCTATATTAATCATTCCTAATTGTCACCATTATAGCTGCTTTAATTAGTATGCCACTATTGAACCAAATTTAATTGTCAGAAAGTTATAAAATAACTGCTTGTCTGTTAAATTTTTAATAAAACCTGCATCTCCACAACCCAATAAGTGTTTGGTTCTTTATATGGTTGAGACATTAATCTTTCCAAGCCCATGGTAAATGTTTAGTAGTTAGATAAGGTTGAAGCTGGATAAAATACAACTATGGCTTTGATATTGTTATATATTATATTATTACCCATCATTATTTTATAAAAAATTATCTAAATATTATTATAAACGTTGTGTAACAATAATTGTTTTCTTGACTTCAATTACTAAAAATATTTATAAGGAGCCTCAGTTTCACAATGTTTGTACCACTGGCCTTGCAGGACATGGGAACTTTTTTTTTCATAATAGGCATGTAAAGAATTTCCAACATTATGAAAACAAATCATCAAACGTCTCCGTCCATTACAAAATGTTGTAGCAGCAGCCAAACGTATCACCCAGTTCATCCTCCATTAACTTAACCTGCTACAGCTGTACACAAATTTCTGCAACATTATGAAAGAGAGGGAGTGTCTTTTCTCGATTGTGAGTGGGGACAAAACATGGGTGTGTAGCGTCGATGCAGTATACTGTGAGATATTGAAAAGGTTAAAAAAATAAAATTAAAGACAAAGGAGGTAGATGCCTTCTAGTGGTGTGCCACTCCTTCATGACAATGCGAGATCCCAGCGTTTCATACAAAAGCTTGTCTGCAGGCTTCAAAAATGTATTGATCTCAACTGCGATTATGTAGAGAAATATCTGTTTTTACTGAGAAGGGAAATACATGTTTTTACTCATGTCTTATGAAGTTCATTTAAATATATGCATTATTCTATTTTTAATTCGTGTTGTAACCTTACTTTATGGATGTCTTTCCTATATAAATAAGTACATTTCTCTAACATTTAAAAAAGAAAATACAGTAAATTTTATTGCCATAACAGGAATGCACAAACACTTATTGTTATTTATGGTCACATTATGTTACTTGTAGCTTATGCCCTATCAAGGGAGAATGTTTTCATTGTCTCATTTATTTATTTGTATATTAGACTAACTTTTTCTAGTGAGAAAATTTTAATTTAAAGTTAATGCTTTTTAGTACCCGTTGAATGAAGAGCAACGCAAAGCTATTTTGTGTACTTCCCAGTCTGTCTTTGCTAACAAACCAAATATTAGTCTGATTCACGGTCCTCCTGGTAAGTAGTTTATTTTATTTTACATTTATTTTTATTTTGTATTAAATACAATATGATTGTTTCAATTTATTTTTTTTGAATAGGTACAGGAAAAACACAAGTAATTGTATCTTTAGTTGAACAGTTGTTATATAGATTTAAATTAAAAAATAATTACAAAAGGAAAAAAATACTATTATGCTCTCATTCTAACAACGCCATAGATGAAATATGTCTGAGATTATTGGACATAAGGCAACAACTACCAAGTAAGTGTAACAGCTTCCTACATTGTTTTAGAAAGATTAAATTACTTAAGTTAATTCTTTGAAAAAATACATTCTTTCTTGTTATTTAGAAAAACTCATTCAACCAACAAACTTTTGAAAACATTTATCCATTATAAACTATATTTTATTCAAGATCCTAACACTACACTTACTAATTTAAATCAGAATTTTGAAAACAGGAGGATTAGATAATTACAAAAATATTTTATTATATTTATCTTTCTAGGAGATAAAAGATTTAAATTAACTAGATTTGGTCGTAAAGAAAAAATGCACCCTAGAGTAGCAGAGATCCAGACTGCCACATTGGCTCGAAAAGAAATAGATAAAAGAAATTTAAATGATGACTTTGCTCTAGAGGTTTGTATGGTCTAAAATCATTTTAAATCTATTATTATTACTTAATGATTTTTTTATCTTTTTGGTTATTAAAACAATGAACCTGTGATATGGGCATAGAAAATTATTCTAACCCTCTTGAAATTTAAGGTTTTACGTTTCCAAGATTCTTAAAAACTATCTTTTTGCTGTCTATGGGTTTTCTTCAAGCCTACTGTACAAATTTTCTTTGGATTTGGTTCTAAAGTCGCAGGTAACCTCAGGACCTTCCTAAGAACTTAACTCGGGCATTTAAAAAGTAAGAGAAAAAATGTAAAATTTTCTAGCAAATTAACATATATATATATATATATATATATAAGGTAAATCTCTTGAATATTTTAATTCCTACATATCTTGGCAACATAGAAACCCCAAATTTTGATATATATATATATATATATATATATATATATATATATATATATATATATATATATATATATATATATATATATAACTGCTTGTGTACATTTTTTAAATTTTCAGATTTATTAAATTTTTACCTTGGATACTCAGTATATATATATATATATATATACTATTGATATACAAACTATTGCTGCTTAAATTCAAAACTGAGGTTATTTAAAAATTAAAAATTAATCATTATTGGATACTCTCTTTAAACCGTTTATCCTTAATTGGGAAAATTCTGGGGTTGAACATGATCATGGCCTAATTACTTCTCTTTACAGCTAGTGGCTGAAATACCGTATGGTCTACTAGAAGAGTCAAGCACTCTAAGATACCCTACGGTCCACGAGTAGAGTGCCAAGCACTAAACCTAAAAACCTTCATGGGTTGTGGTGATTAGGCTCTTTGTTTTAATATATTTCTTTAATGTTATTTATAAAGCTATAGAATTTCATAAGACTTTTCTCAGTTTTCAGTTTAGGTATTATTCCTTGGTGCTTTCCTCTTATCCGGGCATCATTGATGAGATAGCTTAACCTTACGTTCCGACACTAGCACCTCTGTAGAAGTTTTAATGTAAGAAAATAAATATATGTAAATATACATATATTTAAATAATAATAATATTTAATGAATAATAAATATATTTATATGTTATTTGAAGTAATTATTCATTTTTATACACACCTATAATAGTTAATATTTTAAAGGTCCTTTTAATATAAATCCGATTATCATATTTCTCCTCCAATTTTTGCATCTCTATTTTGTTTCAAACTAATAACATACAGCTCCCCCAAACATATTTTCCACCTCGTGAAAGTCTTTCTTAAAATGTTTAATTTAATTTAATAGTTACCATTTTCCTACACCAGAAATAAATGAATCCTACTAAATTAGCAAATGATAATCTTGTCGAATCAACCAACTCTTAAACCGTACTTATTTGCATCTTTTCAATAGACCCCTTCAATTCATTGTTTTAGAATATAATTTAACGATGTGGCATTCTTTACAACACTTTTTCCGAGGGTTTTTCCCTTTTTCTTGGCAGAATGATACCACTTTGATCTCTGTCTCCCCATTTGTATCATGTTTTATAAATTTTACAAAAGAAAATCAATAGAGTTTTTTTTTATTTATTGATATTTACAACTGTATTAAAATAATACATCAAGTAAATGGGCTAAGCGATACATAATGATATATGAAAATGACAAGTAGAGAAACTACCCACTGGTAGTACTCAAATCACAAGTTCAACTAAGAAGTCACGGGGTCATCTTCTTTTCAGACGCCTCGGAGGATTATCGGGAATTGAAGAGGAAGCTAGGTTTGAAACTAGAGGGTTTGAGTGGAAATGAAGTTTGTTATGAAAGGATAGATAGCGGGTTCGGGCCAAATCAGCAACAAATGGGACATTAAGTTCATTATGGATGATTTTATTCTTAACAAAATAAGGAGCATTAAGGATTTTACGAAGGATTTTGGATTGTAGGGATTGGATACGAGAGGAATTCGATGGCTTAGTGGAGCCCCAAAGCTCTACTCCGTAAGTCCAAATAGGTCGTATGATGGTCATGTAGATGAGTCTTTTGTAATTAATTGGGAGCTTAGAGCGTTTGTCTAGTAAGTGTTGAAGTAGCCTGAAACGTCGAGCGGTTTCTTGTCGTTTCAGTCTCCTATGAGGATTCCAGGTTAAACGTTTGTCAAGATGCAACCCTAAGTATCGGATCTGTTCTACTGGCACCAGTGGGATATTATTGAAGGATACTGAAGGGCAGGAAGTCATTGGTTTACGACGTAAGGTAAAATGTGATTTGATGCAATTTTTGAGAGTTTATTTTAATTCTCCAGTTTTGACACCATTCTTCAAGATCAGTGATATGGGATTGGAGGCTTTGGGATGCAATAATTGGATTGGTGTTGATTGATAATACACATGTATCATAAGCATACGTGGTAAGGATAGTATTAGGTTGAGTTGGGATGTCAGCTGTATAAACTGTATAAAGGATTGGCCCAAGGATACTACCTTGAGGAACACCGGCAGATTGGGAAAAGAGGGATGAATAGACATTATTATGATTTACTTGGAAAGTTCTGTTTGTGAGATAGGATTGAAGGATGAGAAAGTAGGTAGGCGGTAAGAATTGACGGAGTTTGTAGAGTAATCCCGGATGCCAGACTCGGTCAAATGCCTGTTCTACATCAAGAAAGACGCCCAAACAATATGATCCACGTTCTAATGCAGAGGAGGCTACATCCACCACACGATGACATTGCTGAATAGTGGAGTGGGATGCTCGGAATCCAAACTGGTGATCTGGTATTATTTGATTTGCATGAAGGATGGGGTACAATCGTTTGAGGAGTTTTTCTAGGATTTTACCCATGCAATGTAAAAGAGTGATAGGACGGTAAGAGGATGGGAATTCGGTTTTTTTTTAGGTTTAGGTAACATTTTTACAATGGATAATTTCCAGGGGTCAGGGAAATATGTGGAGCGGAGTACAGCATTATATATATAGGTAAGGAATAAAATGGCTTTTCTAGGAAGGTGTTTTAAGACATGAATTGTGATGAGGTCGTGCCCAGGAGCTTTGCGGGAAGGTAATCTGTGAATAATGTTGGATATTTCTGTAGGATGGAATGCTTTGGGTGGAAGGGAGATTTGGAGGGGAACATCTATCGCTGATTTTATATATTCAATATGAGTTGGGTTAATGATATTAGGATGTGGATGAATAATTTTGGAAAGGTATTGACCAAATAACTGTGATTTTTCTCCGTCAGATCTTGTCCAGTTATTTGATTCAGTAAGTAGTGGATGATTAAATTCTTTGAACTTTAGGAGTTTTTTGGTGGCCATCCACAATGTTTTGTCAGTGGTTGTGAGATTTTCAGTCCAGGTAATTAAATTTTGAATTTTGAACTTCTTGATTTCTGCTTTTAATTTGTTAGTTAATTTTGTGTAGGTAGTTTTATCTGCTGGATATCGAGTTCTATGCCACTTCGATCTTGCTCTGCGTTTTTCTCTTAATAAGATACGAATATGCTGTGGCAAATCAGTATGTTGATAGCTATTAATTGTATGATTTGAGATGTTATCATGTAAACTGCTTCTGATTGGTGTTGTAAGTTTTTCTATGGCTGTATCAATGTCTTCTTTTGCCTTTAGTGAAATTTTTAAGCCCAGTTTGTCCTCCAAGTCATAACAAAAATCGTCCCAGTTGACACGTCCTGTAATCAATGTGGGAGGGGAAGGCTTGGGAGCGAAACTTGAGTGCAAGAAAAGGAGGACTGGACTATGATCAGATGAAAGGTCGTCCAAGGATTCATTATTGGCTTGTGCGGGCAAAATTTGGGATGTAACAAATATCTCAAGGATGTCGGGACGTTTTTTGAGGGATGTAGGCCAATAGGTAGGATTTGCTGGGGCAAGGATAGAGTAGCTCTTTGAGGATGTGAGAGAAGATAGAATATTTCCACGGGAGTTGGATGTTCGACAACCCCATCGTTGGTGTTTAGCATTGTAGTCTCCTCCAGCAATGAAGCGCGGTCCAAGGGATTGGAATAAGGAATCAAGGAGGTTATAAGGAAGAGAATTGCCAGGACAGTATACAGCTGAAAATGTGATATGGAAAGGACGAATCATTATGGTTACTGAGGTTGATTGAATAGCATCAGATGGAGTGGAAGGAATAAGGGAATGGGATAAGTTTTTATGGATGAGAATAAAAGATGGTCTGATCTATAAGTGATGTAGAAATGTGTGCGGTGAGTGAAGTGTGTTTCAGTAAGTAAAGCAATATCTATTTGGTTGTCGTGTAGAAATATATCAAGTTCATCACGGTGATTATGCAGTCCATTAGCATTCCATAGGACGATAGCTAGGGGCTTTATGCTCATCGTGGGTAATTAAGTGGAACTTCGGTAAGGATTCTCGTGAGTAGGTTGATGAGAGTCTTGATAGTCTCTTGGAGATTTTTCAGGAAGGATGACAGGATTGAATTTATGTCGATGGGGTTTTGGATTTCGACTGGATTTGGGTCTGGAGTTTGATATTGATAATTAATGGGTAAAGGAAGGTTGACTGGGGGTTGTACCCGAGGTGCTGGATTTACATTCATTGTTTGATGAACTGAAGGATTCATATGATTGTTGTGATTGGAAGGGGTAGGATTTGGTTGCTGTGGCGGTAGATTGACTATTAAGGTTTCAGGATGGAGAGGTATATGCTGACGTGGGGGTTGGACTTTAGTATTAAATTTCTGAGGCTTGGATCTAGGATCTCGGGGTTTGGGGCTTGTTATAGGAAGTCTGTGGTTTATGTTGGGAGGAGAGAGGCGCCTGACGTTGAGGCTGCTGCTGGTTCGTTGAGGTTGGGATTATGTTTTCCGGAGGTTGAACTCTGGTGATCTGTAATGGTTTTTGGTAATTCCCGAAAGATAGTTGAGTTGTTGAATTCAGGTGGATGAGGAACATTATTCTCTGTGCTTTTCCCTTGCATGTTATGTGTTCTCTGTTGCTGGAAGTTTTTATATACCAGGCAGCCTTTATAATTCGCCGGGTGGTCCCCACCACAAAGAGCACATTTTGCTGGCTCATTTCTGGACTTCTGACATACTTCTGTTAGATGTGTGCCAGCACACTTGACGCATCTGGCTTGGTGGTGGCAATAGGTCTTCGTGTGACCTAAGTTTTGACACCTAGTACACTGTACTATGGTGTTTTTGTGCCTTGGCTCCTCGAATTTAACAGTTGATTAAACAAGTCTAGTAACTTGAAATATTTCAACATTATTTTTGGCTGGTTCTAGTTCGACAAAAATCAGAGGAAGGGGATATTTTTCAGTTGGGTGCAACACTGACGAGATGTTCCTGATGTTATGGCCAATCTCTTCCAGATCTCTCTTGATTGCTGCCGTAGGCGTTGTCGAGTGAAGCCCTCTTAGAACTACCCTATATGATTTATCTTGTTTCAGTTGGTAGCAGTGGAAACCGTAATTTTTGCTACTAAGGTGATTTATGAGTTTTTTATATGAATCTTTATTGATGGTGTTTATTTTTATATCATTTACTCGAGAGTAACATCTAAAATTTGGCTGCCTGATCAGATCAGATATCTCTTTTCCGAAATTATAAAAATCACTTATTTTCGTGATACATATTGACGGAGGTTCCAAGTAATCGAATTTTTGTCGTTCTTGATTGTTCTGACGAGTATTATCATTGGGGTCAGCGTTGGTGCTGGTTGAGGCTACTGGTGGCTTGACTGCAGTAGATTTACTGCGGGTTTTTGGTAGTTCTTTCGACGGTTTATTTGTGGCTGAAGTTTTTGAACTAGCCGCTTTGTTTTTTTTTTGTTTGGCGAGTTACCTGCTGAGCCAGGGGCAGATTTTCTCTGACGTTTTTGTAAAGTTCTTCTTTTATGGTATTGTGAGTCGGTTTCACTAATTTCGGAAAACGGAGCTTCTTCCTCCGACTAGCCCGGAGAAGATAAGCAGCCAAGCCTTGACCTTGATCTTGCTTCTATTGAGTATTAGTCCTATCTATTACTGAAGGATTAAGGCCACATTGCTGCCTTTAGCAGCCGGTCACGAATTTATTTTAGGTCTATTGTTTTTATTAGTCACTCGCCTCACTAATGTTGAAAAAACTGTAGTATAGTCTATTCACTTTGTTCTGGTAGAGTTTGACGAGATGATTTGAACGAGATTGTCTGAAAATAATGTCTCAAGTAGAGAGCGATGTGAAAATGTAACTTCACTTGCGGCCATGGCACTTGGTACTTAATAGAGAGTGTTAAAATAGAAAAGATATTTTTATAGTGTTTTTATTCTAACAAACTTCAAAAGGCTATAAGATTGCTAGATACTCCTCCCTTATATCAATGATGGTGCCCCTTTAAGAGGAAAGTATCGATTATTTAATATGCAATATCTAAGAAATGAAAGCTCCTTTCCCCACATATCTTTGTGTACCATGTGTGAATAAGAGCTCTTCATTTAATTCTTTAAAGGAGATATTGGATTGAAAAAAGTTTCCTTTCCTCTTATTGTTCCCGACATAGACGATTCGAATACAATACTTGAATTGTACGCTTATTGCTGCTGCTCATTTTGATGGAGATGCCTAATTAATTACCCCATTTTTAGATTGTTGATCCTAGCTTTTTTCCTTCTTTTTTCTACAGCTTTCCCTTAAGAAGGCAACAGAACGAATGGTTGCCACAGCACTTGAGAATCCCGAATCTCCAAAAGCTGAAACTTACAAGAGAAGATATGAGCAAATTCAAAAGAGAATCGCAAGTCTTGAAGCTCTGATAGTAAGTACTCAAGTATTATTTTATGTTTTCAGTAGATTAAAAAATCTCTTTTTACTATTGATTATTATTAGATCCATAAGTTTGTTTGGTTTTTTGAAGGGGGAACTAAAACAATTTTTTTTCATACAAAGAACAAATTTATTCAATAACCTATATGCTGTTCTTATTGATGCCATTTTTCTAACATTAAAACATTCCATCCAAGTTGCACTAACTTTTGCTGTGTGATTGACTAGTTCTTAGTGTTCCTGTTGCAATGCTTGATCAAATTTCGTTAGCTGCATGCAATAGATCTTCAAATCAATAATTTTTGCTTGCGAAAGCAACTTGTAAAACAGCATTCTCCGATAATTTCACCATATTCAACCGAAATATCCAGTTTTACCATGTCTGAAATTACAATTTTCACTAGTTTCATGATATCCATGCACGTACATTTTTATCTCGCATGACAGTATAAAGTTTATATTTTGTATTTGGGATTGTTTTGACATCTAATTGTGCATCTTTCTTTTTCTAAGTATTAGTAGAATTAGTACTTTACTTGAAGATCATATTAGATTTTTAATAATATGATCATATATCATATTATTTTATTTAGACAAATATGTTAATAGAAGTTATTTTTATTTTCCTTTATTTTAATTTAAGATGTTGAGTTCTTTACTTCTTATTGTTTTTTTGCTCAATCTATATTTTTTTTTATTCTAGAATTAATAATTTTTAGATAAAAGCCTATGAGTAATACATAAGTATTATTGACTTTACATATATTACTTAACACAAATTACTATAGAATAGTAGAATATTTTTAGCATTATTCTATAGCATGATTTTGTCCAATAGACCACGTGGGAAGATTGATTGAAAATACTGTTAGTTCTCAACTAAAGTAATAATTCTGGTTTATCAACTAATCCAAAATTTAATATATTATCAGCATTGATTTAAAACTATTGTACAATACTAAATTTAGTTTTGGATCCACTGATAGATAGTTTTAAAAGCAGACGAGAAAGTAATTTTGAGTCCAAATCATGTTTTTTATTTTCAATTAATTAATGCATTAATAACAGATTTCATTCCTTGCACTGAAGATGGCCTACATCTTAGGCCGAAACGTCGGCACATTAAAATAAGTTTTGCTTATATTCTGTTATCTTTGACTGCATCACCTAGCCAATTCAATCCATCATTAATAACACAATATGTTTTGCTAAACATTAATTTTCATGCTTTAGAACTACACTTATTTTCACTGTTATTAATTAAATTATCTCTTTCCATAACTTTGTTTTCTTTTCTTTTATTAATAAAATTATTTTGTATGTTTTGTGCTTTAACTATATTTTTAAAATGGTTAGTATATATATATGAACGACTTTAATACAACAATGCGTCATATGTCGTAGCCTAATTCATATAAGCCCTACTGCCATTTCTTTTTATCTTAGTAGTCTTCCTCTCTAAGTCCTCTTGCAGGCATTGCTTCCGGGATCCCTTCGACCCACCTCTTTTCTGGCCAACCTCTCTTCCTCCTTTCCGATGGTACATGTTTCAGTACCCTTTTAAGCTATCCTCATAACATGACCAAACCAAAGTTTTTTCGTTTCAACTGAGTACAGGATGTTAAGTGGTTTGCTTACTGCTTCCCCTTTATTGTTATTCAGAACGTGTTGTACTCTTGATATCCTACAACTACGCCTCCAAAAATCCATCTCCATTGATAGAAGTTCCTTGCCGAGTCAATTGAAACGGACCAGATTTCTGAGGCATACAGGGTGGTACTTATTAGAAACGAATTGTAGAGTATCTTTTTTGTTGTCATTATGACGTCTTACACCACAGAACAGAATTTCTTTTCTGCCTCTTATTAGCTTTTCGTCGATATCTTTTTTACTGCTTCGAAAGCCACCTGCCTAAATATTTAAATTGTTCAGTTGGGGTCAAATCCCATTCCCCAACATTTAGTGAGGAGTCTCCACTATTATTTAATGCCATGTACTTGCTTTTTGTTTTACTGATTTCCAGGCCTCCTGCTTTATAGGCTTCCAGCAGTTTCCTCATCATAAAGGAACCATCTTCTTCTTAATTTCCGATAATGACCTGGTCATTGGTAAATTGTAAATTGTACAGACATTCATTATCTATGATTATCCCCATACCATTACACTTTCTTTTCCATAGGCTTAGGATGTTTTCAACATATATATTAAACAGTAGAGGGGAGAGTGAGCAGCCCTGTTTGAGGCCTTTGGTGATCGGGAATTTTTTGGTTAGGCCATTTTTTTATTTTAACCCTAGCTGTCGCAAGTGAATACAGTCCCTTTATCGCTCAAATCATAAGCTGGCTTACTCCTGATTTATTCATCTATTCCCACTTAATATTTTATCCAATGACATTATGTCTGTCCTTTTTGATTTGGAGAAGTATTATGTTTTATACAATAAGCATTTGTTCCATTAATTTGAGCTCCTATTAACCCAAAACTTTTTAAATATACTAAGAAATTTATTTAGATGGATTATTGATAAATTATGAATAATGTTTATAAGAATAATTTATCAGATCTGGTGGCTATCTACTTTTTAAGAATGTAATTTAAAAATAGGGTATTGAAATTTCAAAAATATTCTTTGTTCTAAGATTTAAATTTACTGATCATAAAAATGCTGTAAATCTGTGGCACTAGTGAATAAGTTGTTAACTAGAATTCAGTCCAAAATGAGTATATTGTACTGGAAGCAAAATCGTGCCATTCTGATGACATAAGTGGCTATGACAGCCGTTACCTTGAAATTGAGTTATTGCGTGTGTTAAAATTCCGTATTAAGACAAATTCAATGAGAATGACACGATTCCACTTCTGGGAGAATTATGATCATGTTGTAGTTTTCAGAGAGTGTTTATGATGAATTTGTTGTCAGACTTTGGTTTGCACAAACACTGTATGATCATTACTGTTACTGCAGATTGTGTAATTTTGAAAATACTTTATTGTTTTGTAAAATATTTATTGATAAATAACTACCGGATTTACATCCACTAGATTAAATTTCTAATAGAAAAAAAAATTGATTTTCCTCTGACGTTTTATTATTTGTTTTAGTAAATCCTTAAACTCAGTAATCTTAACCGTAGCTAATTTATAAACCTTCATGCCCTTAGAATAATAAAGATTCTACTAATGAAACGCGGCAGAAGGAAATTGAGAGAATGGTTTTTGATGAAGAGATGAAGGTGATATACCACTCAGACATCATTGCCACTACGCTAGGATCGTGTGCCCAGAAAAGAATAACCAGAGCTTTCAGTGAAATGTCAAAGTAAGTTTAGTTATTTCAACTCTTTAATTAGAAAGAACCTTGATTATTAATATATTGAACATTAGAACGTTGATTAGTAATATTATATCTATCTCTTTTTCTTATTTATAAGTTTAACTTATGCTACAGTGATGCATTTTAATTGTATATTAACATAACTTACTTGGAAGCTAAAGAAATTCTGGGGGAAGAATGTTGAGAGTTTTAGTCTTCTAAAAAAATCCTCCTTCTTAAGTTCATGTTTTGAACTAAAAATATGTATGAAAACCTTTCTCTAGTGTTTTACATTGATGTAACTAACAGGTCATTATTGAAAATTTTGGTAAAACAACTGCATTCTGTAGAAGGAAAATTTTATATTATAAGTTGTTGTTGATTATGTTGGTGGGTTAAAAAATCATCATGTAAGTGTGCTTTGTGGAATTTATTTAAATAGTATAAAATTCCAGGTTTATTGAAAATAATAAGTTATATCTGAAATAATGGTATGAAGTTTTCTAATTAAAGCAATTTCAGTACTTGTTGTTTGTTCATTTAACTTCACTTTATGGTGCTAGGGCTAATCGGACAATCCTACATTGGGAGCTCTAAATTTTGCCTATCCAGGTTTAATTAGGATAGGGATTTTTAACGAGTACCTGACATCGTACAGGCTCGGGACCCCCCCCGAGTCATACACTGTATTATTAATGTCCCTTCCAAAGGACAGCGTAACAAAGAATTTTTTACCCCGTTAAAAATACTAGGGCCACCTGCCGGGCTACAAAGCCGCGATCTTGGGCTTAGTAGTTTGTTATACTAACCACTAGACCACAGGTTGCCCCAAATTTCAGTCCTGGTGACATCTTGTAAACTTTTATTTTCGCTATTTGTCAAATTGTGAATGTTTTTCCCTTTAAATCTTATGTTAATATTTTAATAATTTAAACTTTTAAAAATTGAAATTACTTTTCAGTATTTTTGAAAAAAAAAATGAAAAAAGGAGAAAGTTGGGAAACAATTCATATTAGAAAATAATTCTCTGTTTTAACAGATCAGGTGAGGAGAAGAGAGAAGTGGGGGTATGTATCATAGACGAGGCGACTCAGGCTACGGAAGCAGATTCCCTACTGCCTCTCGTCTACGATGTTAAGAACTTCATATTAGTTGGCGACCCACAGCAGTTGCCTCCGTTTGTAGCATCACAGGTATTATTTAGTCTTGCTCATACATTGTATTCTTTGTTAGGTATGATCAGTTAGTGGAATGATAAAAAGAATCGGTCATTGGCAAGACCGATATTAAATTCAATTATTATACGAACTATTAAAATTTTATATTACATTCAAATTACATACTAACTAAAATCCTGGAAGTAACTGATGATCAGAAAAAGATGATAGCATGGTGCGGACTCGGACTGCAGTCCATGCTTAACAGTACATAGGTGTTATAAGATTAACAAGGAGTAATTTATTAAGGTTTCTAAGAAACTAACATACTGACAGACTTGATAAATAACTGAGAGTGCAACAGAAATAATAATTAGATTGTATTAATAATAATGTTTATTTACCAGCCAACATTTTAGAAATAGACAACTTCAGACACAAAGTAGACCAGTATAGACCAAAATGGTCAGAAGAGCGTAAACAAGCCTTTTCAGAAAGAATGAAAATCTATTGGAGGAACAAGAAGAACCCCCCAAAAAAATTGATGGAGTTACTTCCTTAACCTCTTCCATTTCTAGGGAGAATTCACCTGTAATAATAATAATGTTTGTTTTATTTATAATTCCTGCTTTTCTTGATAGCCTTTGTTTACATATAAATAGATAATTGGTAGCTTGCTAATAATTGTATATTATTTCATACTGATTTGGGGTTTTACATATTAAATAAGCTTAAATATTACTAATAACTTAAATTAGGAAACTAACACATTAATAGTCTGTAACATTATATCTACAGCCCGGTGAAATAAGCGTTTAAGTTGAATTTTCTCTTAAATGAATTTCTTGTACTTCAGGAAGCTGAATCGTGTTGATTTTGTGGAGAATAGTTGACTTAGTCAGGCATTGGCTTGAAAAGAAGTTATTGCTTATATCACAACTCCATTTTGTTTCCCTCTCTCTGAACAAAATCGACTTAACCACTTATTCACCGGATGCTCCCGATACGATCTAAAATCAGTTACTTGTGTATTTTATATTCTTAAATAAAATATCAATTTTTTTAAAGGTTCTTAAAATAAGTGAAAGTAGTTATTTTTTATTCCTGAGCTTCGATTATGAATTAATCGTGATCATTTCACTGTCTTCTTATCTCCATTGTTTCCACTCTAGTTTTAATTTATTTATAATCATAAAATAATATATTTACTTTCTTAATTATAAAATATAATTATTAAAATTATTATATATATATATAAGATATATTATAAATATATAAGATTATTATATAATAATCTTAAATATTTATCTAATTTCTTAAAAACTATTTACAGACAGCAAAGAAATTAGGGCTGTGCCAGTCATTATTTTCAAGACTGTACAAGGTTTGGGGCGGGCAACCGTCAGCACCTGTCTATATGTTGACCTCTCAGCATCGCATGCATCCTGAAATCGCTAAGTTCCCTTCTAAGGCATTCTATAATAATAAATTAACCACTCCTTCCTTCTTGGCAATTAAGAGGCCGTTCAAACCATACGCCATCATCATGCATACGCTTTCTCAAGAGTCAAGGTAATTTCTATCTTCCAACTTTTTATTTTTTACTTATACACCTAATTTATTTCTTTTAAATTTAAAAACTTGAGTTTATAAGAATAAATGAATATTTGCCTGGAAGAAGGGCGCAGGTTACATTTTTCAAAGTTTACGGGAGGGAGAGCCAAAATAAGAGAACGGGCCATTTAATTAGGTGACTATCAAATTCGCCCTTCTTACATTTTATAGATTTTGCACTTACACCCTTGTAAGTAACACTACCCCCATTACGCCCTTGTAAGATTAGGATATCTTCACATGCGCCTTTCTTCCACTGGAACTTTGTCTCTTGAGAGACCGGTCATCCTGTGATATAGACAACGATTGTGCTATCCCTGACCTCTATTGATTGTTTAGGCAACTAAAAACTAGCATTAGCGGTAGGTAGGGGGCATCACATGGACCTTGTTCCGCAAAAACAAAAACAAAAACTGAAAAATGTAACATACGCCCTTCTTCCAGGCAACTATTCAAATACTGAGGTATTTAACTAGTCAATATCAATTAATTGGTATTAATTATGTATAATTAACATTATTGGTGTTGATCAAAATTATGTATAATTACTGTCAAATGATTGAGGCTATGAAAGAATTTTTTTTACTCATATTATTATTTGTATTTTATTTTTTCCAGTGAAACAAACTTAGGTGAAGCCAAATTGATCGTAGAGATGGCTGAGAGACTCCTTTTGGAACCGGCTATGAAAGGACTTAGTATTGGGTTAATAGTTCCTTACCAGAGGCAGAGGTCCCTTATACAGGATCTTTTCGTTGACAAGTTAGTAATATTTATTTAAGTTTTATTCGCTCAATGGGAAATTATAGAACAACAGACATTTTAAATTCAAATAAAGATAATTAAAAACTTTTTAATATAATCTTCTTTAACAGCAGACCTATACTGAAAATATTATCTTAAATAAACTTGTCCATTTTGTCTTATCTTAAAAAATTCTCTAACAGATATATCTGAACGATGAAATGACTTCTGTAAACATTCATGATCAGTTAGTATAAGGCTCATCTGTGTAGTCGTTAAAATTATTCCCTAAATCATGGTGTTAAGGATTAAACCGTTACCTTGCATTTGAGGACTTACTTTCAGTCACTTTAAACTATAGAGATATATTTGCTAATTGAAATGAGCGTTTTTAAGAAGATAACTGCTATGATCACCAAAGCAACTGTTAGTTGAAGCTATTTTTCTGAGCTACTTTTTTTTCTTAATTTTTTTTTGTAGAAATTAATTAATGATTCATCATTTACTTGATTAAATAATTTTACTACAGAAAGTAAAACACGTGTTAAATAATTATACAAGATAAACATAATAAAATATTAAGATAATTTGTAACTTAAAGGCGTAAAAGACCCTTAGATCATCAATGCCTATTCTTCAATTTCTTCAAGAGCCATGAAAAGTATTCATACTACAATTAAAAATGTTTATTTTGGCTTAGTGATGGTAATCCTAATTACCTTTGTAATTGTCCATACATCAGCCATTTGTAAACATAAAGGGAAAATATAAAGTATTTTGAAATCGTAACTAACACCAATTTGTAAAATAAAAAAAAAAAAATATTTATTTTAGGTTGAGTATGATTCTAAAACTTTTATATCCTTTGTTACACTTACCCTATGGGCTATGTTCTCATTGTAAGATTATTCTGATCAAATTAATTAGAGAACCGTAATAAATCATCACGTAATTACTTGCAGAGTTTGCCAGCTAAAAATAGTCACAAGTTTATTAATACTTGTCTTATCTTTTTTCAGAAAAGTGCTGAAACAGCTTAGCGTGAATACTATAGACAGTTATCAAGGCCAGGAGAGGGACGTAATACTATTGTCAGTTGTAAGGACTTCAGGGATCGGCTTTCTCAATGACCACCAACGGCTCAATGTTGCTCTGACAAGAGCGAAAAAAGCACTGTACATTGTTGGCAATTTCACTTCTCTTCAGGTAATAAAGATACAATTTCTTTTGTTCAAAACTTCCTTTAGATAAAATTATATTTAGGTTAAATGATATTTTAATTTATTTTTCATTTCAATTTTAAATGTTGCGATTTGAGCTTCATATTTGAGATTAGAAAAAAAAATGCTGAATTATATTCTGAAAATAAATATAAGATTTTACCCTCTTCTTAGAAGCATGAAAAAACAATTTTTTTTTCTAAAGATTGGATCGTGGATTAGGTTTGGTTCACTAAGATAGCTTGCTTAAATTAATAGGATAGAGCTATGATATGTTGGAAATTTTGAAAACTGAGGTCACGACAACCCTTTACCTTGGCCATAGCATCTTATATGTATTCTTCAGTGATTTGCTAAATTTGTTACAAATAAAGTATATCTATGCATGTAGGTAGGCATTCAGCATGTCCAATTTTGATTACTTATGTAATGACTATTTTAGATTAAGATTACTTCAGACAGAACAAAAACATGACGCACTACTGACATCACCCACTGTCAGTACCTCCTCTCTAATGAAATCCCACTCTAATTCCATAGGTTCTGACGGTATTCCTATCAAATTGTTAAAAATATGCCTTCCCGAAATTCCGCCCGCTCTTCTCTACATTTTTTCCTTCCTCCTGGAAAACAGCGATGGTCCATCCTATTAACAAATCATCCAATCCCCCTCTCTAACCTTTCCAAACCTCTTGAAAGAATAGTTCAACCCTAAATGTCAAATTTTCTGGAACGGTCCAAACTCCTTGATCACTTCTATCAGGGTTCCGTCCTGGCCTCTCCACGCAATCTGCTCTCATTAAAATCACCATGGACGAAAAAAAACTAACAGTATTAATTCTTCTCGACTTTTCAAAAGGTTTCAACTCGCTTAACCATTCCATCCTTTTTTCTAAATTAAAATCTCTTTCCTTTTCCAACAGTTCCACACTCTGGGTCCAAGCTTTCCTCTCGGATAGGACTCAAGCGGTCTCCCTCCCAAATCAACCGCTATCCTCTTTCCTTCCGCTGAACACAGAAGTGGCTCAGAGTTCTAGTATTTCCCCAATCCTTTTGATCTGTTACATTTTTTTTTTTTTTTTTTTTTTTTTTTTTTTTTTAATGTTGGCTAAAGACTTCCTTTGAAGTCCTATACAGCCCGATATCTTTAATTAATTAATTAGTATTTTCTTTGATGCCAACAGCACGTGGTCTTCCCAGGCGGTCACCCATCCAAGTACTAACCACGCCCGACGTTGCTTAACTTCGGTGATCGGACGGGAACCGGTGTGTTCAACGTGGTATGGCCGTTGGCTATCTGTTACATTAATGACCTTTTTAAATCAATCCACCACTGTTTCCACCATCTATACGCCGACGACTCCCAAATGTATTTCTCCTTTCCTTCCTCTGAGATAATTGCTGCAGCAGGGTGAGGTGACCTGGATAGGATCAGTGCCTGGGCTGACCTGAATAAACTGTCGTTAAATGCTGCTAAAACTCAGGCCATTCTAATTGGTTCCAACACCCTCCTTAAATCCATCAACTTTCTTCCCCAACTAATCTTAAACGATCACCTTATTACTTTCAGTTCCTCTGTTAAAAACATCGGTATCATTTTTGACCAAACCCTTTCCTGGAAACTCCAGATTGCCCAAATTTCCCGTCGATCAATAAGCTCCATAAAGTTATTCCATCGTTCCTGGCATCTTCTAACACTACCTATCCGTAACCTCCTCATCACTTCTTTCATCTTTCCACACTTTGTCTGTGGCTGTGTGGCTTATGGTGGGCTCTCGAACAAGCTTGAGGAAAGAATGAGACGCATTATGAACAGCTGACTTCAGTTTGTCCCACCGAAGTCTCCTATGTCCCACCTCTATGATGAGTTTAAGTGGCTCCTCTCTTCTATCCATTGGCTCTATTCCTAGGTTCTTTCTTATACCAAATCATCAACTCACAACATCCATCTTATATCTATAGCCTCCTACAGTTCAAATCATCTATCCAATCCCACAGCACTAGATCTCGCCTTTCCGACATTTATTCCCGTTCCCATAGAACCAAAACTTTTGAGCACTCCTTTCTCGCTCGGTCTATCTCTCTTAGGAACTCACTCCCACCCGATATTCGTCATGCATCTTCTTTATCCACATTCAAACCCAAACTATTCCTACATCCCCTTAATTCCCAAACAGATGCTCTCCAATCAATAAAATAAATAGCTATATTCAAGACAATAGATTGAGAAAATACTGTAAATATTCCACACTCATTTTGATTCTATTATTCATATTATTAGATGTTCTTATCTACTTTTTTATTCTTCCATTATCCAATTTCTGTTTATTGTAAATTTGCATTCTATTATTTTATTTTATTTTTTTGTTTTATATATATATATATATCTTTTTATTCTCTATCAGACCATAAGTTTTATACGTCATATTTAATTGGAGTGTTCCAATAATGTAGCAGTCTGGCCAGGTATATTTCTTTTAATTTTTGTACAATATTGTTATTCTTAAGGGACTTATTTTTAATTATTCTTATTGTTACGGGCTACTGGGTGTAAAATGGACTAAACTATTACTTAATTCAAGAATCTAATATTTATTAACAAATTAGAAAGAATACAATGAGATTATTTAAAACAGTTAAATTATTAAACTAATATCAATTCACAATAATAATATTCTACTAACTGTTATCTAATTTCTAAGATTATATACAAATAATATAAGATATTGTTTATACTAAGTAACTAAACTATTTATATAAATTTGTACAAATACAATAATATTACACTATAGTTTACAATTACAAATTAACACTTACAGTTCGCTAACTAAAGTCCACCGACCGTAAGACTCTCCAAATATGACAAACTGCCACACAGTTTATTACACTTATTACACGGCCACTAATTGTCACTGTTGCTCACTAAGCACTTATTACAGACTGATACTAATACTAACTAACTCACACACACTACCACTAGTTAACGACTGCTACTCACTGGCTTATTACTGACTTGTCTTATTACTGACTGGGGCGGCCGAAAACGCTGTCCTTTTTATATAGGCAAGGTAGGTCGTGGTGGGGCATTACTCGGAACAAGATCGAGAACCATCCAGGCCGATCCAGGTTGAACGAGATTGGCCTCAGCAACTTCTTTAATCCCTTCCGCTTAATCCCATTGTTTGCCTAATCCTCTCAGCCGGTCCTACTTCCAGCTCTGACCGTAACATTATATTCTATTATTATTTTTCTATTCTATTCAATATATACACACACATTTATGTGCTATTGATTTATTTTCATATCTATTGTTTTCTTTTACAGACTTCAGACATTTGGAAAGAACTGCTTACAGATGCGAGGGAGCGTAATCTCCAGTTTGATGCAGGGCGAGCAGATAAGGCAGAGGACATTTTTGGGTTCCTTTTTGAAAGGAACTGTAAGAAATCGAGAACGTCTAATTCCTAGTTCTTCTATAATGTGTACATATTTGTGTATAGAAAACATAATTATTATTTTATATTGTAAATATGTATAAATACTAAATATACAGATGGCTGTGACATTTTTACAGTTAAGTGTAATAAAAATTAAGATTAACAAAAATAGGTTGAAGTTACGGTATTCATTGTTACCAATTCAGAACATAATATTTATAAAAGAAGGATTCATTTTACACATTTGAATTTGTTGAAGTAGTTATATTATCTTAAAGTTTATGAAGTTTACTTTCTGTTTTTTTTTGTTTTTTTTAATTAACAGAATCATTCCATTTTTAATTTAATAGTATTTCAGTTAGTGATTTAATCGCAAATGAAAATTTAAAAATATGTATACTGCTTTTTGTTTTTACTATTAAAACATTTTCTCTTCTATAAAGATAGTGTTAAAGATGGTTAAGTAGAAAATTAGCATCATCAGTTTTGTTTTTTTATTCCTCTTAATTATATTCAACCTTCATATTATGTTGTTTACATGAGAGTCCACATTATTAAAGAGTTGAGTTAGTTTTGTTACGTTTTTTCTTTACAACCTGGTCCTTACAAAGGTAAAAAACTTAAATGGCATTTCATTATTAATACACTTCATATAAAGCACTGTGAATAAGAATGAAATCATTTTTCCAGAAAGAATGGAAAACCTGCTTCTATGGATTTCTTAACTGAAGCAAAATTCATATCCCACAATTGCCATTAACCTTCATGAAAAAAAATATGCACACTCCTGACATAATCATTAGTTAGAACCACATAATTCAAACAACCCATGTCAAGAATTGATTCAGCCACAGAAGCAAGCAATGACTAGAGTCTAGGGCATACCCTTACAAGGATCAACCTCGGCTGTGATCGGCTACCTTCGGATTCCTGAACCCCTCTCCTCCAACTAGTAATCCGCAAGTGTCTTTCCGTTTCCTATCTTTTAATACTTTCTGTTTACCACCAATAGCGGATTTAGGGGGGGGGGCGCATAAAAAAATAAAAATAAATTTACCAACTCAAGTGGAAAAAGATCAAATCGCTCTCACACTTTTGCTTAAAGAGAGTAATTAAATTAATGTAAATCACAACAAACTTCATTGATTATTTAGATTATAAAAAAAAATATGGGGAATGAAGAAGGTCACCTCCTCGTGGTGTTCCCTGGATAGACATAACTAAACGACCTTCAATAAAAGCACTAGGAAGTTTTTACGGATTTATTTCTTTTTAATAAATTAGTACAGCAAAACACATATTTTAATCCATGAATTATTAAATATTTTATTTTCTATTAAGGTTAAAATATGTTCTAGAGTAATTTCTTAAAAGGTAGGAAACGAAATTAAAAGGAAAAAATGAACAATAACTTATAAATAAAGTTGTAGTATTTATAGAAAGGTTTCTGAGGCTTATTAAAATATTAAAACAATATATTCATTTGAAAAGAAAAATTAGTAACAACTAAAATAAAATTTATTAAAACAATAGTTTCACTCATGTTATTTCTGTTACTTTATTAATATATTTTTCTTCACAGTTCATAAAAAACCGGGGGTCAGGGGGGGCGTGCGCCCCCCCCCCCTCCTAAATCCGCTCTTGGTGGTAAACAGAAAGTATTAAAAGATAGGAAACGGAAAGACACTTGCGGATTACTAGTTGGTGGAGAGGGGTTCGGGAATCCGAAGGTAGCCGAGGTTGATCCTTGTAAGGGTATGCCTTAGACTCTAGTCAAGCAACGTGTGTATATATGCTGAATTTCCTGATACGAAGAGTTTGATCAAGTGGGCACTGACTCCTTATGGCAGAATGTTATAGATCGCAAATTTTAGGTTAATTAAATAAATATTTATATCGGGTTCATTTAATTTAATCAATTGAAATTTAGCTCAACAAAACACCTCCATAAGCACAAGGTACTAAATCAATACAAAATTTTAAGAAAAATACTTAAATAGTTGGTTTAATTCGAATTACACTAAACACAACTTGAACATTCCAACTATAAAATTTCCTACTTACATTGACAAAGTACGTTACACTCGTCAACACATTGCCATAATCCTCTTGTATACCTATAACCTACAGTAAGATTGAAATGGCAGTGCCTTGCCAGGAACCTGCTCAGTATCATATTTTCACATTCCAGCATATCGAGGACAGAAGTCACTAACATCAAAGTGCTGAAAGCGATGTTACGCTGTTGCACATCTATACATATTATAAAACAAAGTCCTCGCCCGCGTTTGTTCGCGGTAAACTCAATAACTACTGGACGGATTTTCATGCAGTTTTCACCAATAGATAGAGTGATTCACTAGGACAGTTTAGGTATATAATTTGTCGAGGTTTTGTGTAAATGGGTTGGAATATCGATGGGTTTCACCGAAGACGCTGCTTGCCTAATCCCGTGCAAGATAATAAATTCGTATATAAAGAAATATTTGGTTTTATTTTTATTGTTATAACTTATATACAAGAAAGTACATTAGCTGAGATGGGAAGAAAGAAAATCAAGACTCCAAAAGAACCCTAACCAAGCGTGATAGTGGGCGGTACGTGATAAAAAAAAAACATTAATAGTTGGAATGTTCAAATTGTGTTTAGTGTATTTCGAACTAAACCAACTATTTAAGTATTTTTCTTAAAATTTTGTATTGATTTAGTATCTTGTGCTTACGGACGTGTTTTGTTGAGTTAAATTTCAATTTCTAAAATTACACAGAGAAATTATGTAGGCCTAATATGCCTTATTACCCGAGCAAAGCTGGGGTGGGCCGCTAGTATAATATAAAAGGAAATGAAAAATAGAATTCGTTTGATAGTACACTACCAATAATTTTTTTTTTGTTCATTTCTCTTCCTTATCTCCGACATCCTCCGAATGACAAACAGTAATACTATAATCAAGTTTTTGAGGGTCATATCCATAATAGTCGACTGAATAATAGTTCTTAAAACTGCCACAGATATCGGGAGAGACGAGTTCTAATTTTGATATATGAAATCAGAAAACTATAAGTGGTTTTGGGTAAAAGTTTTCATAATATATAAAAAAAATATGACATAATCCCAAATTATGTGGTAATCCTGATACAAAGACTGAACAAGGAGAGAGGTAAAGGGGATTTAAACTTCTTATGACAGAATTTAGTTAAATAAAAAATATTTGTTCTTTTTTTCGTATTCATATTAATTCAGTCAATTATTATTTTTAGGACATGCTATTGTTTGAAAATATACTACAAGTATATATTACAATTAAGAAACGTTGATTTTTATCGACATTTAGAGGGCATTGCGATGACAGTTGCCTCATTTGTTCTTAAAACTGCCACCGATTCAAAACATTGATAAAGGAAGATACGAATTCTAATCTAGTTTCAAATGCTTGGGAATTTGGTTGATACTTGAAATGAGATAATGTGAAGTGGTTTCGGTTCAACGTGTTAGTGTTGTGTTAAAAATGGAAGGAAGTGCAGTCGCCAGGAACACCGTTTTCATCTTAGCACAATGTTGCGGCCTAATTTCATTTTTCATCATCATCGCAGTCCTCTCCAATTGTGGAAGCATCGACTGGAGCAGGCCTTCTAACGTTCACGCTTTCTGCATGTTCTTCGGAATGGTGTACCTCCAAGGCCTTGGTAAGCCGGTTTGACTATTTCAGCCATAATATCAGGTGCGAGTGAAAGGTATGTCGTACTTGCCAAGGGCGGGATCAGGGGGGGGGGGCACGTGCCCCCCAGACGGGTTTTGTATATTGTGGAAAATCCATTACAGTACATACTTAAAGGAAAATCACATGATCATAGTTGTTAAAATATATGAATAAAATAACAGAAAGAACATGAGTTAAACTATTGTTTTGATATTTTAATAAACTTTTTAAAACCTTTATATAAATACTACAAGTTTATTTCTAAGTTATTGTTGTGTCCCCTCATAAAAAAATCCTGGATCCGCCCTTGCTTGGCAACATGAATCGCTAGCTACAAACCTACTGAAACGCTTGCCAACAGAGCTCGAAAACAAAGGAAAAACTGATTTATAATCAATATTATATTATACCATGTTAGGTAAATGAGTTAATGAAGCCACATAAACTTTGATCCTTTAATAGAGAGTGCACTAACCTCAAAAACTTCCATATTCCCCAGTCTGGAGTTTCTGAAATATTATGGGGTATTGTTGTATTGTATTGTTGTAGGATGTCACAATTAATACTTTAGGGAGCGGAGTAGGTCAGTAGTAGAGCGCTGAGTTCCCGTGTCAGAGGCCACGGGTTCAAATCCGATTGTGGCAGATAATTTATTTAATCTGTTAATTGAAGATGGATCCTGTGAGATCTGGAGACTCTTGGGGCTTACCCAGCCTCTATAAAGTGAAAATTTCCTTTTATAGGGGGAAAATCTGGTGGTTGAGCGCGATCACGTACAAATAAACTCCCTGCACAACCTTTGTCCTTAAATCAGTACAGTCTCTACCACGTACTGACCCTTCTTGGGTTGTAGTCCTAGTTTTTTTATTATTTTATATTATTGTACAATGTATCTAGGAAGTTACTCAAGATATATGATATTCTAAAATACTCATCTATTCTAACACTTATTATTAAGGTAGTTAGTTTTAAAACTAAATTAAAAATTGAATCGGGTCATAATAAGTCAAATCATCCAATGGGTTAGAACTAGATGTCCTATAAACCTACCACTTCTTGTCAATTACATACGAAGGGCAGTCAGGACAAGAAATATGAAATTTCGAAAAGTCAAAAAAAGGTTATTTTGGGTGTATGGGTAGCCCAGTTTGTAGAGCGCCTAATTGCTGAGCTGAAGGTCCCTGGTTCCAATCCGGTTAAGGCAGAAAAAGTATTTAATCTTCAACAGTCACAGATCAAACCTATGTTTTCTGAAACCTGACTTTTCCATCTTTTGAAAAAAAAATATTTGCAAACAAATCTGAGTCTAAATCATAACCATGTACACTATATATTTGAGTCACCTTTAGAGAAATAATTTTTTTCTAGTCAAGATATTTATAATGGTAATTAAGCGCTAATCCCTTAAAAAAGTGAAAATATTAAAAAAAGAATGAAATTTTCTCTAAAGTATTAATCATTATTATAAAACGAAAATTAGTGAATAATCAATTTGCTAAAGCGGCAAATAACCAGGGCCGCAATAGTTTAATAAAATGAAACTTTTATCTCACAAAAGTGTAATAAATAGATAACAAGAACTTCGTTGCTTTCAGAAATATTGAATTATAAGATTCCTTGTTCATATGATTATCCTTTTCAACAGAATTATTTTTTAATAAATTTTTAAATAGATAATTAAATTTTAATAGAATCAACAATACGAGTTTATTCTCCTCTGAGCCTAAAATTGTCAATGGTTTCTGTACAAAAATAATTTCAGGAAGACATACTATTTTAGTAATGTACAAAATAACGTTGCAGGCTAATTATTTTTGGGTTATTGACTATGCTACAAAATGGTAATTGTTTTGACTAAAATGTATCTTGTTATTTTTATAAAAATTGTATTTAAAAAAATCAAGTTGAAGGACAATGCCTGTAAAATAGAAGTTTCTACTTCATGATTTTTTAAATAGATAAATTTTTCCTATGTCCTGATTAGAAACAGGTCTTGTAGGGCACTTGATGTCTTGAAGTAATACTTATGAATGAGGTACAATTACTATTGAGTGGCATGCCTCATGTTATTATTAAAAGACAGATTTCATCAAAAAGACTATGACGTCAGACCTTATCATTATTGTCCTTATATGTTCATTCACTTATAAGAGCTCAAACCATTAGTGATTGTATTGTGAAAGACTGTCATTTTAGGAATGCGTTGTTCAAATATAATCATTTTGGTTTAAAATATTAAAAATTAAAAGTTTTTACTTTTTTTTAATTGTAAGATCATTATTAATCTACAACGATTATTGCCTCTAATTTTTTTTTCTGTATTTCCAAAGGACTTCGTCAGTTGGAAATAAAAAAAATCGTTACTATGCTTACAACTGTCTGTTTTAATTATTATTTATTATAAATTTATTATAAATCAAGACACTAAATGCTGTAAATCATTATAAATTTATCTGAATAATATTAGTTGATCTTTTATAGTGTTTCACAGATACAAAGAACAAAAGGGCAAGGAGTAAAACACGCGATATCTGAATAAAGACTGACCTTTATTGAGCTCTGATCCCCACTCTCTATATTCTGTTTGTTTACATTCTCTCAGTGTAGGATTATAGCCGGTATTAGTGTTCCCCGGATCATAACTCCTTTCTGCCAATTTACGAATATTTCGGAAACTCTATGACGGGGGATAGTTAGGTTAAAGATCTGGAAAACCATATAAGTGTACAAAAGCAACCGAAGAAAAATAAACAACACTTGCTACGTCACACTACTAGTATATGGTACACTTCACTGCCCATTTCTCTTGGATCAAATGCCGCAGCAACCTTACTGAAGAGATCCACTGTGGTTATCCATTCATAACCTCGCCATGAGAATGTGTCGACTTGCTGATCAAACAAGGTGCTTCGGCTGTGGGCGTCTCCTCTTGCCGGTCATCTTCCTGTTCCACCAAAAGTATTGACGTTGTAACGCCTGCATCGTTTCAGCGATACCCCTGTGATTTGACCGGCCTTGGTGATATGCGACCGACCTGTCTTCCTCAGAGTTGTTTTCTTCTTGCGGTTCGTCACCTTGTTAGGGGTGGTTAGGTCATCGGTCTGCACTTCGGGCTACATCTTCCCCCGGCGTCCACTCTTGCAAGAACTGGTGGATATCCTTGGACGAGCCTTCCCCATGTTCCTCTACCGCATTGATCATTATAGCACGAGACAACCAGACTGCCACAACATTCTCTTTCCCGGGTTTATATTTAATTTCAAAGTTATATTGGCTGGGGAATTCCTTCCACCTCGTGACTCTAGCGGACGATTCCTTAAGATTCCCTACCCACTGTAGAGGTCTATGTTCCGTATGTACAGTGAATTTCCTCCCGAATATGTATGGTCTGAAATGGCCTATCGCTCAAAAGATCCCCAGGAGTTCTCTTTCCAGCGCACTGTACCTCGCCTTCGTTTCCGTGAGGCGCCTACTCGCATACGCGACCGGACGATCCCCCTTTTCCCCATCCTGCGACAAAACCGCCCTTACGCGTATTAGCCTGCATCGGTTGTAATTGTGAAATTTCTCTCGAAATCTGTAATTGCCATTACATTGCGGTTCTTCCTGAACCCGCGCCATACATCTCCTAATATTGTTCTCCATTTTGGGGGTGAAAACAATTTTCCGACCCTTCTGTAACAGATTATTTAGAGGCACCATGTACTATGCTATCTCAGGGGCAAATCGTCGATAGTAATTTAATGATCCTAGCATCCGCCTTATACTTTTGATATCACGCGGAATATCAAAAGTATAAGGTATAACATAAAATAAAGGTACAATATAAGTATAGCTCCACCTTGGCTATGGCTTCCACCTTACTTCCTTCCTTCGTAATGGAGTGTCCCAGAAAGCTAAGAGGGAGAGGGAGCGGGAGGGAGAGGGAGATGGAGAGAGAATTACATAATTAAATTTTAAGTTTTCCTGGTAAATAATAATAAAAACGAAGTTAAGAAAAACTCAAAAACTAAACAAAGGGAAAAAAATTGTTGGTTTTTTAAACTTAGGTAGGCTCTAGTGATAGGGAAAAAGTCTGACAGATAAAACACGTTTTTTGGAATTTTAATTTTTATGATGAATATTATTTTGTATCAATACAGTGGAGCGTCGATTATCCGAACGATCAATTAACAGAACTGTTGTTTTTTCAAATGTAATTTTAATTAATTTGTTCAGATCGTCCAATTAATTATTTGTATTGTAAAAATTATTGTTATTTTATATAAAATTTGACGAAAAATAAAATGATTTTTTCCATAAACGTCAATAAGAGGGCCTTAATCATTTCTCGGAAACAGCAAAAAAATGAACTTAGACTTCAATACGTATTTGTTTACTAAGAACTATAAACCTAATTAGTTAATTTCATTTGCTTCTCTGAATCCCTTCCTATTAATTTTAGTGAATTTCGATCATCCGAAATTTTGATTATCCGAAGCACCCCTGACAACATTAGTTCGGATATATATAATTTATTATTTAATTATATATTTCCAGAATGTATAATGTTTAATTTATTTGATAAATGTGTAAAACATATAATACATGGTAAAATCCAATGGAGGGTTAGTTAAATTGTATTTAGCTTATGACTGTTTTAAATGTGCTTTTAATCTATCTATATATATTATAAAACTAAGTCCTCGCCCGCGTTTATTCGCGGTAAACTGAATAACTACTGCACGGATTTTCATGCGGTGTTCACCAATAGATAAAGTGATTCACCAGGAAGGTTTAGGTATATAATTTGTCGAGGTTTTGTGTAAATGGGTTGGAATATCGATGGGTTTCACCGAAGACGTTGCTTGCCTAATCCCGTGCAATTATGCAAGATAAAAAATTCGTATATAAAGAAATATTTGTTTTTGTTTTTATGTTTATAATTTCTATATAATAAAGTACATTACGACACCCAAAGAAGCCTAACCAATGATATTCACTTGGTCCTTAGTGGCCACTACGTGATATAAAAAAAAAAATACATTACACAGACAAATTATGTAGGCATAGTACATATGCCTTATTACCCGAGCAAAGCTGTGGTGGGTCGCTGGTATAATATAAATATATGTGGAATGCCAGTTACTCGTTACAGATTCCCATCTAAATTATACCTGTATAGGCAAACTTTTTAGGGCTCCCACTGTAGATATCATCGTCCGATTAGCCTCAGCAGCATAAAAGTGACATTTAATAATTAAAAAAAGGAACTAAAAGATATTCTCTAAAGATATTGTATATTTACACATTAGTATGTATGAGAATATGTTCTTCGCTCTCCGCTCCGCTATTCTTCTTGACCACCGTAGTCCTTGTTCATTCCTCTTTGGACTCATGGAGTCTCTCGCAGAGAATCCTTGGTCTCCGGATTCCGCGACATCATCCCGCGGCGTTGCATGGCTGACTAAAGTAGACGATCTACTTCCCCCCTGGGGTGAAGTATTGGCAATCGGTGTTACCCCTGTAAAGGCCGAAGAGTATACTGCAGTCCTAGAAACTTGAGGACCGTCATACAGTGTGGCACGGATTTGATCTATGTGGTGTCGGTGCTCTTTCCCACCGACGTCAATGAGGTAATGCATGAGTCCCGTACGACGGATAACGGTTCCGAACCCCTACTTCCGATCCCTGTCGGTGTAGCATCTGATCAGGACCTTGTCACCTTCATTATAAGTTCCTACGTCTGGTTTCTCCCTTGACGCTGGCGACTCAAGTGTTTCTTTGACGAGGTCGAGGCTGGACCTAAATGGAAAATTCAGCATCACACTCGCAGGTGATTTGCCCGTGGAAGCACTGGTTGCATTTCTGAAATTGAAAAGGAATCGATTTAATTTTAAATTTAAGTCTCCTGGATCTCTCAGTGCAGTTCGAAGTTTCTTCTTTGCGGTTTGGACAAAGTTTCGCCTGACCATTGCTTGCTGGGTGAGCTGGAGCTATTACAAACTAAAATAAAATATCACATGGTCACTAAAAACCTTTGTTACGTAATAAAGAGATAATACATTCTGAAAAATACATAAGGAATATTATAATATTCCAGTATTGTTGAATACATAATGAGAAAAAATATTTTTTAAAAATAATTTTAATAAGCCATATTCAGTACTAGAGTGCAGACAATGAAGGCATAAAAACTCCTTTTTTAAATTTTGGCAATTATTCCACTGGTTGTCGCTTTTAAATGCGGCCATTTTAGTGACGTCAGTGTTACGTCATTTATACGACACGATCTAAAGTAGGTCTTGTCAGTACCGGCGGTTTCCCCCACCGTTACCCTTCTTTTCCCGTAGTTTTTGTTATCCTTTGTAATTATTGAGTTTATAACTAGCGACCCGCCCCCAGCTTTTCTAGGGCGTTAAATGGTATAAAATATTCTAATAATGCGCAAGAAATGCTTAAGGTAACTAAAGTATATATGTTGATAAGGATTAATACTGTACTCATCTAAATAGCTTTCGAAATACCGCATTGTACGTGATCAATTTTTTTAGAAGATAAAATGGGTATAATAAGCTTTCCTTAAAATATAGATATATGCTATCACTACTTTTTTGTAGATCAATAAAAGAGGAATATTCCACCATGCATTGTTTCGTTATATGACATAGCTTTTAGGCAGCGCCTATGATGAAACCTCCCAGGAGGCTATACTTTTTCCAACATTTCCGACAATTATCGTTATATACCATAAAATATTTCATGATGTATCTCTTGAAGGTTCAATTAAGTTGCGATTTGTTTATACAGCAATTTCAGCCTTTCGAGTCCTGACTTTCGTGGACAGATTGATAGTGAAGATGATCCACATGGCAGTGAACGCCGGTGCCTTGGTGATGACGATAGTGGCGCTCAGCGCCGTACTGGGAGGAAACAGGAGTTTTTCGTTACATGGAGTCATCGGGATCATTACTTTCAGTCTCTACGCTTTACAGGTAATTCTTCTTCTTATTCTATAATCTCTTCTACATTGCAATGTCTTTGCACAAGGACTGTCTGTCAGGATATTTTGGAAGTTATCCTCCTAAGTCACTTATGGCCTTGTGTCTTTTCCTGTCGGTTTAGCCTCCATAGATTTCATCCCTGAACGGCAGTCGTCCATCCTCATTCCATGGCCGAACTATAGAAGCTGTCTGTGGAAGAACATGGTCCGGAAACATTTCTCCATTTCTAAGAGAAATTTATTGACCTCCACCCGGACCATTTTCTTCTACATATATTATCAAGGTCAACTATTATCATTCAATATACAAGCTGTCCTTTCTCAATGAACTGATTGAGGAGTTCAGTCCGTATCGTCCTGTTACGTAAACGGTCTCTCCTCTTGGCTTCCCATTCTATTATTTTCAGATATATACAATATTTACAATATACATAAAAAAAAATTATTTTTGGCGGCAAACACCGAAGAGTTAATTCTCGCATTAATTTCTTCGTTTAATGCCTGGTATCAGTATAATGCCTTTAGCATATGCAAACACTGTTTACAGACTGCAACTTCTTTTATCCAAATGAAGCCTCTTTGTGGTTCTCCGTTCGCATTCTTTTCTTCTTCCATAAGGGTAATGAAATATAGAGGGCTCACTATGCCTCCGATTGTGATGACAAACTTGGCGGATGTCTGATGGGACATTCTTACACAGTTTCTGTAGATACTATGACAATAGAATTCTTTGCAGTATTCCATGGACAAATAATCATCTTTTACATCCTTCTGCTGATTTGAATATTTTTCAACTAGCATTTGAACTTTTTTCTTTGTTTTGAACCCTTACTCAACGAATCACATTGCCTGTTTTTGTGAAAAATCGATACCCAATACAAAATTCAATGTTCTTGCTAACCGATACCTTTTAGACGACATTTGATTTTCCCTTTCAACTATAAATAGCATTATTTACACTGTCAGAGTAAAGTGGAAGTATGTGGTATTAGGTTAAATGATGTTTGCTTATGATTAATGATTTGGCCAATAAACAGTTTGTTTATACAATTCTCATTGGGTCCTGCAGGTTTTGCCTCCTTCACTACCATACCTAATACGGTGCTTTAATGTTATTTTCTGTTTCAGTGGTTCGTCGGATTCTTCAGCTTCTTATACCCAAAGCTGGATGAAGAAAAGAGAGCCGCTGTGATTCACTATCACAGGGCTGGCGGTGCAGTCATCTTCGGCATGGCCGTTGTCACAGCGATAATTGGCATTAGCAACTACGCTTCGTACTCCGCAATAATTTGTTTTTCTGCTGGATATTTAAAGTAACCAAGCCTTATTTATTAATCAGGTTTAGAGGGAGGGGAAATGAAAAAAAATGGTACACTATCTTTCCTGCGGTTCTCACATGCATAACAATTTTTATTTAATTAAATTTTATTTCCGGCTGCTGGATATTTTAGTCATAGCCCATAAAACAGAGAAGATGGTCAGCGCATTAATATTTTTCGAGCAAAAAGTAGCTCCGGTTCGTCTGCAAATTCCAAATATGAACAGTTTTTAACCCTTTATTATATTCAGTCTTTTATCTTTTTATCTTTAATTCAAGCTTTCCAATATTTATAGTGGTATTTTCTCTGAGAATATTATAACTTTCCAACATATAAAAAATGTAATTAAAACCTCGAACTTCGTGTCATTCAGTTTACAATAATTATTACCGCATGTGTTTGATTTAAATGTTAAGATATATATAAGGTGCCTGTGATCTAGTGGTTGGCATAATGAACTACTAAGTCCAAGATCGCGGGTTTGTAGCCCGGTAGGTGGCCCTAGGATTTATTAAAGGGAGAAAAAATCCTTGGTTAAGCCGTCCTTCGGAAGGGACGTTAAACGGGGGTCGCGGGCCTGTACGATGACAGGTACTCGTTAAAAACCCCTCTCCTAATTAAACCTGGTTAGGCAAAATGTAGAGCTCCCAATGTAGCATCGTCCGATTAGTCATAGCACTATAAAGTGACGTTAAATGAACAAATAAACAACAATATATATATATATTGATATGTTTTTGACATATGTTACTTTGATGTTTGTAATGCAATCGTGAATAATAAAGCCTAATTTACAAATGTATTCATTACATATCTGTTACGAAGGTTGTCTCTTGGAGTTGGGTAACGCCAATTTTTACCTGTTTATTCTTTTCATTTTTAATATTTTACAAAAATACAAGTTAAAATTAGCTTTATTTTCGAAAATAGAATGTAATTAAGGGTAATGAGTAGAATTCGGTTATCATTTCATCAAGAAATAAAAGTTTTAACTGAGATTTCGAGGTATATATGACATAAGTTTCTTGAAACGTTCATTTCTTGATGAAATCAATACCATATACACATTCCCATTATTGCTTTCTCTTTTCCATTATAAAGCTCATGCTAACTTGTATTTTAGGAAAATATTGAAGGGGGGAACAAATGATAAGTTAAAACTTGTGAATCAACTCGAAGCGGCAACCTGCGGAATAATTACCGTTAATACTAAAGTATCACCGAGTATTTATATATTTATTTTCCCTCTCAACTCCAAATCGCGTTCCGATTACAAAAAAAAAAAGAGAAAGAAAATATAGGTTACTTTAGTTACAATTATATCAAGACAGAACTATTAACTTTACGTTTTGTAGTCAATTATTCTGGAGGATTAAAAGAATAAATATGTCGGTAACTTTATACAGATTATTTAGTTGACTGTATTGTGATCATTTTTAATGTGATTGTAATATTTTCAGAGACGTGTCTGAGCAGCTGGTAGCATCTGGAGTATTGGCCTTGCTCTATGGAATCCTCACCATCATTTTTGTTCAAACCAAATCCTTCAAGCGAAGTTAACTCTAGAAATATATAAGATATTTCTTTTGTTAGTTTATGTTATAAATTATTTTAATTTTAATCTTGTGACAATTATTAACCAAATAAGACATCTTGGTTTGTTAACTTACAGAGAAAATATATTATTTGTGATTTTATATAAGTTTAAAATATAAATGGCAATGTATAAATTAATTTTATGAAATATTGTAATACTTAAATGAAGAAATATCTATGTGATTTAAATGGCCGACGGAAAGGAGAGGATGCATAATTGATAATAAATAGTCCGGGCCGGTGGCTAGATCATTTGGTCCCTGAGGGAAATCATCTAGAACCCTTCCTCTTACTTTTCTAAAAAATAAAAAAAAAAGAAGAAAATCAGCTATTGTATATTAATTTTTTTAAATTATATTATATTCAATATGCCTCCAATTCAGTTGCTTTATTAATAGATTAAAATTAATTTTACACATTGTATTTTTGAATAGTTCCCTCCATATCAATAAATAATGTATTTTTATAATCTCAATTGGGTAGGAATTATTTGACCTCTTACTAAAATAATAGATGCTTTTTTTTTTTAAATAAAAAAAACTTTTGGAAATAGCATAGCTGTCTGATAAGATGTTTATCGAAAACAATTTAAGGAAGGACAAAAACTATTAAGGTCGTTTGTTTTTCTACATTGATAAGCACTTAGGTATAATTGGAAAAAAAAATTGTCACCCCCTTACACAATAGATTGTAGTCATATGAAAAAGAAAAAAGATCTACATTGAAAAAAAACATTATTTTTACGATCAGAAGATACATCATACGTTTCAATTTAAGAATTTAAGAAGAACTGGTAAGAGAAAAATAATAAAACTTAATCAGATTTTTTTTTTTTCAACTGGTCTCGCCCCCCCATGTTGGAAACCACGGCAGTGCTGAATGAGCCACTGAATTATAAAAATGAGCAGATCAGTCATAAATATCTAATCTTATTACATAATAAATATCAGCTGGTCTTTGCATCAGTGCCAATAAAAAATAAGATGAAAACTCATAATTGCTCAAAGCCGTGAATAAAAACTAGTTTAAATCTATTTTTGAACCAAAATCAGTCCGATGGTTACGGAAAGTACAAGTTTCGATTTATTGCATCACGTGCACATTCAAATTATTAATCCCACTAACATAAACTTCTTTATTACTGAAATTATAATGAGTTTTTTTTTATGGAAGAAACCGTTGGTTCTGAGTTCGACCGCGTCGTCAATTTTTTTGCCGACGTTTCGCTAGACATGCTGCTTCCTCAGCGCTTCATCTGAAACCGAAAATTTATAATGTTATATTTAAAATATTCCAAATAGTAAACTGTTTCTGTTTATTGGGCTTATGACTTTTATAAATTTGAACACTTATTGATCCACTTTCAAACAAAAATGTTTGTTTACATATGTGACATTTCGCTATTTGAAAATAATTCGTTTTTAACTAAGATTCAAACTAGGCCGTAACGGGGTATATCCAAATAGCCGGAAATAAAAAGGAAATCTGGGGCGAAGGCACTATAATTTAGTTTACTATTCAGCGGTGGTTTTAGAGATTTCGAGAGCCAGGCTTGAACCTTGAAGACAAGAAGGCCGTGGAACAAGTTTTTGTCGGAGTTTTGACGGAAGAAAATCCCTGAACAACTGTTCGAGAACTGGCAGGGAAACTTTCAGTGAGCAAGGCGATTGGGAACAGGGCCGGCTTTACCTTATGTGCAGGGTGTGCGGGGCACACGAGCTCCTCCGGTCTCCGCGAGGCGTCCTAGGCTACACCTACATTGGATCCGGTGTGATACTGTTACGGGCTGCTGGGTGTAGAATGAACTAAACTATTACTTAATTCAAGAATCTAATATTTATTAACAAATTAAAAAGAATACAATGAGATTATTTAAAACAATTAAATTATTAAACTAATATCAATTTACAATAACAATATTCTACTAAATGCTATCTAATTTCTAAGATAATAAGATATTGCTAATACTAAATAACTAAACTATTATATATATAAATTTGTACAAATACAATAATATTACACTATAGTTTACAATTACAAATTAACACTTACAGTTCGCTAACTAAAGTCCACCGACCGTAAGACTCTCCAAATATGGCAAACTGGCACACAGTTTATTACACTTATTACACGGCCACTAATTGTCACTGTTGCTCACTAAGCACTTATTACAGACTGATACTAACTCACTGTAACTCACACGCACTGCCACTAGTTAACGACTGCTTATTACTGACTGGCCCGGCCTAAACAGCTGTCCTTTATATATAGGAAAGGGAGATTGGGGTGGGGACACCTAGAATATTCCACGCAAATCCCGATGAGTCTAGTCTACCTTTGATCCCTTCCGGCTTACCTTAATCCCTTCAGCCGGCCCCTCTACCTCTCTGATCGTAACAATACGATGAGAGGTCGCTAGCAAACCAAATGACTGAAATATATCGAGAGTTATAACATTTGGTTCTTTAAATTTATAAAATTAAGATTATTTATTAATTATTTTAATACATTTATATTTTACTATATTGTATAGTAAAATATGTATAATGTATACACCCCAGCATCCCATATGATAGACCCAGCATATGATAGAATCACGTCGCACCGAATCGGATCCAATGTAGGTGTAGCCTTAGGGTCTCAAACTATTTCATTTCATGGTGATCCCATAGCAAAATTTTTTTAGTTTCATAGGCACATTCACCTCCTTAGGAGATTTGCTGTTTTATGTAACACTTTGTACAACTGCAAGAATTCAATTTTAATCGCGTGCCTCTACTAGAGAGCGCCTAGGTCACGATTGCACAACGGCGCGACATGGCCGGCGCTGATTGGGAAGGTGAAAAAGCTTGAAAGTTGGGTTCCTCACTCGTTAAACGACCGCCAAAAAGATCTGTGATATGAAATTTATTTCTGTCCAGAATTGTGACTTGCAATGAGAAGTGGATCCTCTACAACAACAGCAGACGCTCTGGACAACGCAATATTGATATATGTATAAAACAAAATAATCCAGAAATTACGCTTTCATTCCTAAGTAAAGACTGTATTATTTCCGAGTAGCAAAATGTTACAGAGGTAAACATGCATTTTTGTTTGTAAGAGGATTAATTAATAAGAGTTTAAATTTATAAATTATATTATAAATATAAATAAATAAATTATATTATAAATATAAATAAATTATATTATAAATATAAATAAATAAATTATATTATAAATATAAATAAATAAATTATATTATAAATATAAATAAATAAATTATATTATAAATAAGAGTTTAAATTTATATTAATTATAGACATATCATTATAAATTTAAATTTATATTTTCTATCAGGTTAAATTTCATAACTAATACAATCGAAAATAACTTTTAAATCTGTAAATTATACTCAAAACTGTTTTAATCTATATATTCTTCCTTCTTTATAAATTGTTTGGCTAAATAAATTTAAAGAAAAATTCAGTAATCAAAAAAAGAAAAAACTATCAGTTGAACTTTGATTGTATAATTCAACATTTGATAGATGTTTTATACATACAGCAGCTTTCTGGTTGGGTCACAATGATATTTGAATTACAATGAGTCCGAATAAAAATCTTCTGTTCAAAGCCTCAAGAGTTCTTTCATTCTAAACATCTGCCCAGTTAAAATTTACTCATAAGTAAGTAATATTTTCTAAATATAAAATAATTCTATATTGATTTTACTTTATGCATTTGTTAAATTTGAATAATTGTAAATATTTTCTTATCATACAACTTAAGAGTGTTTAACTAATTAAAAAGTATCAAATTAAAAATTATGCTTTTAAAGTACTTAGATTGAACAGTTTGTTTTAACGTGGTTCATTGAAGTGTATCAAATTCTACACACTAACAGGCTGGGAGTGAATAAAGCAAAATAAACTTAATTTTTCCACAGTCAGCTCTTTTGTTTACTAATTCTGACCTTGCTTAATCCTATCTCAGATAGTGGCTTCCTTTTGAATTTATTGTTGTTTTCCAGCTTATCAAGTAAATGGCTTTTATTAAGAAATGCCTGGGCAAAAGGAGTTTGTGTTCAAATGCTCTTCACAACAACAATGCTGTTCCGAAACCTTTTGATCAAATACCAGGCCCTAGGAGTTTACCAATCATTGGCTCATCATGGAAGTATATGCCTTTTCTGGGTTCGTTATTTTTTAAAAATAATGATGTTTAGTTGTAATAATAGCATTTACTAGAATCATTTTACTTACTATAAATAATTTCTGACTATAATATTCCTTATATAAAATTTTCTTTTGCTTGTACCTAGTCTCAAACTAAATTCTAGTTCTACATTGCAGGCAGAGTGAAAAATTTTACTACTATTCTTAAAATGTCTTTAAATAATATATTATTATTATTAAACTTCGGCACTATTAAAAAATAAGTTTTCACTTATTTGGTGTTAATTTATGACTGCACCCCCCAACTAATTCCATCCTTCATTTAAATAATATACTTGTGTAAATTATTAAATTGTTTAATTACTCTTATTTCTTTTTTTTCCGTTGATATTTACTGATCAAAAGAAATAAACTATAGAAATAAGATCAAGAAATATTTATACAGTTATGGGTACAATTTATCCTGCCCAAAAATGGGTCATTTTATCTAATATTTAATAATAGTTATTAAGTTTATCAAGAAATCATGGTTGAAGTGATGTTAAAAATATAGATTAAATCAATTACATAATAGACCATCATCAAGGCTGAGAAATGAAACAAACATTTCTTTGGTACAACACTGATGATATTGTTATTTTGTTTTGATTTATTCTCAGCCCCGATGATGGCCTAAAAATTAGGTTGAAACATTGGCAAAGATAATATAAGTTACACTTATTCTCTGCAAAATTTGTTTACTATAACCCAGGCCATTTTCAACATTTTTTAAAGAAATTATTGTTATGAAATCTTCCCCTCCTGTTCATAACTTGAGCTCTTGACCCAATTATTTTTTTATGACTGAGAATGCAGCAACTACATTTAGATCAAGATAGTTCAGTTCATCATAAATTTGATTGAAATTGCAGGGGATTGGGAAGTAAGCAGACTCCACATTGTTGGTACTAAGAGGTTTGAAGAGTATGGTGGACTTGTTCGAGAAGAGGTTTCTCCAGGCACTAATGTTGTACATGCTTACACTGCACAAGATATAGCGAAGATATACAAGAACGAGGGCAAGTACCCAGAGAGGTTGGGTCACTTAGCCCTTATGCAGTATCGTCTGTGTCGTCCACATTTATACAACAGTGGAGGCCTACTACCAACGTATTTATAAGTTTTTAAACAAATAAAGTAAAATTAATATTAGAATTTAAAATATATATTTATACATTTGCAGATAAGTATTTATTCGTATTAGATTTCAATAAATTAATTGGCTAAAACTTGCCGTCAAGGATACTAAACCACATTGATCAACCATAAAACCCATTGTTCATCCCTATGAGAACATTTTCATAACTTACATTACTTTTTTTTTATTTTATAAAACTGATATCCTAGAGAGTATTCAATTTTTTATTCTATAAATGTCAGATTCTTGCCTTTGGTCCTTCACTATGCATATTAGTCCTGTTAAGCAGTTCAATCAACCTAATTTTATATATGTAGATTGAAGATGTCTACTATATCTTCAAATTCTATTTTGTCTTATTGTTCTACTAATTCACCTCTTTCAGTAGATTATTATTTTCACCATCTTGATATCAACAAAAGGGACGCAAAGGAATTTTAATAAATATAAAAGAACACAGATGTTCATTTCTTGTCGTCCTAATGGGACAAAATTTTATTTTTCTATATAAGGAACCGATTAGAAAGCCTAAAAATAATACTACATCTAAACTTATCGTTTCTAATTAACTTTAAAAGATTAATAGTTGAGACAAACTTTAATTTTTTAATTTAATTATAAATGTATTGTATCAAAACATTTTCTTTAGAAATGGAAGTGAATGGTGGCGACTTCGTAGCACTTTCCAAAAGCACATTGTTCGTGTTCAAGATGCCCGTTTATTTTTATCAAAAGGAGAAGAAATAATAGACAATTTTGTCAGGGCCATATTGTCTGATAATTATATTTTTGAAGATTTTCTTTCTCTTCTGTCCCGGTTGTACTTGGAATGTAAGTTTCTAATAATTAAAATATATTGAATGAAAAAATTTTGAATTGCTATTCTATTTTTTTCTTTTAGTGATGTGGACTTTCATCTTTGGTAAAACATTAAATAGTTTTGATGGTATTAATATGTCTGAAAATTCCATTCCTTCAAAATTAATGAAAGCAGCAAGCAATATCACTCATACGACCATGATTACAGATAGCAGCGAGAAAATCTGGAAATTCATAAAAACACCTTCTTACGTTAAAATGGAGAAAAGCTTTGAATATATTGAAAGGTAAGATATAAAATTGTTTGGGTATATCGAATTAAGAGAAATGTGATGCTAAAGGGTACAGGTAAATTTTTTTTTCAAAGATAAAGTTTATTGCAGTTTTATATAATTAATGCATATAAAATGTTATTTCTTGCTTTTTGTTCAAGTGATATACTTTAGATAAGATAAACTTTATATATATTGAGCTGTATAAAGTAACACGTAAAAGCATGATTTCTCAAGGAAATGACATAAAATGACAATTCAATTCAGATTTTATGTATAAAGGAATTTATAAATTGTAAAGAATAGTTTATAAATATTAAATAGCCTTTTTTGAAAAAAAAATATATATATACATATTAATTTTCAAAAGTCTTTCTTAATTTTCAGAGCAAAATTCACACGATATTGTTAACATTTTTAGGACTGTTCTAAACGCATTAAAAGAAGCAGAGATTGAAAATGACAAAGGTAAAAAAGTGCCTGATGAATATTCTAAGTTCTGCTTGGTAAATAAGTTCTTCCAGACACCAGATTTGAATAGAAAAGACATCAATGCTATGACTGCTGATCTAGTACTTGGTGGAGTGGACACGGTTTTTATGAATAAATTTATCTTTATATCTTTAATGATAATTTATGAGTTTTATATGTAATTGTTCTTTCAGACTGCTTACACCACTGCTTTCCTCTTGTACAACTTATCTCGCAATCGATCAGTACAAGAAAAGTTGTATGAAGAAACAGCCAAGCTGCTTCCTTCTCCCGAAACAAGAATTACATCTGATGTATTGAATTCAGCAATGTATGCACGAGCCGTATTGAAAGAATCCTTGAGGCTGAATCCAGTTTCTGTAGGAATTAGCCGAGTTCTACAACAAGACACGGTGTTGTCAGGATATCTAGTACCTAAGGGTGTAAGTATTACATAGGAACCAAATCTCTTCTCATCAATTAGAGCATTATTCATAACCTTTTTCAAGAAGCAAATGAAATTCAATTAGTACCTAATGAAAAATCATTGACATTAATTAAATACATCCTTCAGTTTACATTCTTACCATTTATAGCAATTTATACACCAATATCATCTCATGAGTTGACTCTTATGTTGATAATAATTAACTGATACTGTTAATTACCATAAGCAATTCATGGAATCTTGTATACAAGAATTTATTAAACTTTATTATTTTATTTACTACTTATTTATCTCTCTATTCTATAAAAAAGAATGACTAAAAGCAAGATCATGAGTGTTGGAAGAGGCAGCCGTGAGCCTAGAATTTTATGTTATAGCAAACTCCTAGAAACAACAAATATGTACACATATTTTGGGACTGTTATAAGGCAAGATGGCAAAATAGACGAGGTGATGAAGGCAAATGCACTACCAGATATCAAAAACAGTAGTAAATAAGGAGTAAGTAACTAGATACTTTAAATTATTGTTCCTTCCAGTGCTGCTTTAGGGAATAGTTGTTACTCTACAACCCTCGATGGGCAAGCAACCAAGATTTCAGCACCCTAAATGAGATACCTCCAAAGAAATGTTGGCAAATCCAAGAGGTATTGCGTCAGAAACAACAGGATTCATAAGGATCTAGGAATACGATCAGGGCATAATCTTCTGGAACAGCAGCAATTAAAATGGTATGAGCGCATCTGCAAAACAGATGATACCTGAAAGGCAGAGTGATAATTAAAAGCTAGACGTCCTTGAGGCTGACCCAGAAGTATGTATTCAGACTCCACAGGTAAACTAAGCGCACCAAGAGGAAGCAAAGATGGAGATGCGAAGGTCAGGAAGGAATAGAGACCGGGACGCTGAGTAGACTAAGGCTGCTCCTACCTTGAGGGCACTCAGCAGTTAGAGGATGAAGAAGTATAAAAGTTTTTAAGTAATATTTTATTTAACACAAAACTACTGTTTTTGAATGATTGGATAGTGCTCATCTCTACAAGCATTCATTAAATGTATTATCTGTTTTGATGAATAATCAAACTACTACCATTTAAGTTATCCCTATTACATACAAAACATTTTAATAATTACTGTTTAATATACTGGTAATAAAAAATTGAGTTTAACTGATTGCATAAAGTTTTTTTTCCCTATAATATTCTACTGATAATGGAATATGACTTCTTAAATCACATTTTTTTAAATTTTAAATAATTTCATTATGTGATTATTATAACTAAATAAATACATAATTAATTTTTTTGCTATTTTATAATAGTTATCTAAATTAGTATTAAAATGATGAAGAGTAACTGGTTATTTATTTCAAATTTGATCTGGATTTATAGAGAATAAAAAAAAAAACCTTCTAGTAAAGTTAAGCCTTCGACACAGTAGACCACAACATTCTCCTCGCCAAGCTTCATAACTTACCTCTATCCAATAGTGCTCTGGGGTGGTTCAAGTCTTTCCTCTCAGAACGCTCCCAATATATGTTCTCGTCCTTGGTCAACCTCATTCCATAACCCTTTCTCTGTCTTGTGATGTTCCACAGGGTTCGTCACTATCCCCCACCATATTTGCCATTAACATAAACGACCTTCCACTTCTTATCCAACACTCCCAGTATCATGTCTATGCTGACGATTTTCAAATATACCTATCCTTTTCCCCTTCCGACCTATTACTACCCACGGAAAAACTCCGAGATGATTTGAATCGAATAAGTCGATGGACAATGGATAATAAGCTAAAGTTAAATGTGGACAAAACAAAAAAAGGTTGAATAATTGCTTCGTCCGCTTCATCCTTGGGATTCCAAGAGATGCCCCGGTCAACAGATATTACGAAGAGTTGAAGTGGCTTTACCCTTCCTATAGCCATAAGTACTTCCAAGCATCCTTTCTTTACCAAGTTATCCAATCCCGCCGACCATCATACATTTTCGATCTCCTTCAATTCAAAACCATAGTCCACTCCCGTTCTCGGCTCTCAGATCTATATACAGCATCCCACCAAACAGCAGCTTTTGACAGAACTTTTCTTATCCGATCCTTATCTCTTTGGAACTCTATACCTTCTTCTATTTGTCATTCCAATAATCTTTCAACCTTTAAATCCCGTATATTCAATCACCTAATTTCCTTAGAGTTCCCAAAAAATCAGAAATTGTCTGTTCAGTTTTGAGATTAAAGATCTCTCTGATGGATGAATGATGTAAGTGATATATATCTGTATAATTGTATGTGTGCATACCCTTGTATACATACATTTTCTTTCGCTTCTAATTCGGCTTGTCACATATTTTTTTATTTATTTATTTTTTGTTTTGTTGTTAATTTGTTTTTTATAATTTTTTTATATATATGTAACTATTAATTGTTTCTCTCTCTATAATTATTGCTATCTTATTTCTATTTCCTTTTATTTTCTTCTTCCTTTGTAGGAAATAGTTTTCTTTAAATATTGTTTTAGGAATTTTTTTCAATTAATTTTTTTATTTCTTCCTCATTAATTAATCTAATTGTAATTAATTAATTCAATGTATTATATACAACATTTTACTCTAAGACATTTTAGGTTATATATTAATTCTCTTTTGTAATTCTAAAGGGACTAGTCCTAGAATAAATAAAGTCTTTATTAATATTATTATTATTAAAGTATTCCAACCAGCTTATATTTTTTTCTTCTCTTTATACTTAATCCACACCTGTCAAATAAAACAATGATAAACCAGCTTATATTAAAAACAAAATTATACTAAAATTTCTATTTCAGACATTAATGTTAACGCAGAATCTTGTAGCCTGCCGTAATGAAAATAACTTCAAAAATGCTTTGAATTTCATACCAGAGCGTTGGATTAGAGGGTCTCCTGCATATCAGGAAGTATCACCATACTTAGTGTTACCATTCAGCCATGGCCCAAGAACCTGTATAGCTCGCAGGCTCGCTGAGCAGAATATGCTAACCCTGATACTAAGTGTAAGTGTTACATTTCTATATTTTTACAATGAGAATTTATTATAATTATAATGGAGAAGTGAAAATTTCAAGGTTTTTATTATTTTTTTAAATCATAATAATTTCTTTAAACATGAAAACATGGGTAAAAAAACCTTTAGCACTTACTATCGAAAAAGAAGATTTTAGTGAAAGAGTTATTTAAAACTTACTGTTTTTTTTTTTGAGGAAGACAGTGAAATGGTAATAGACCAGACCGCATGGTCGTTTTTCCACAAGACTACCCCCGCAAAGCCAAACAAGTGACTTAGTGCCTGACTTGCGATCTGTTAGAATCCTTAATTTTTAAAAGAATGTCATTTTCAGACAATTATATTTTTCATTTTTAAGCTATCTCATTCCTTCCCTTTAAACCACATCCATGGCCATGGTAAACTTCAATCTACTTCTCCAAACATTTTCTGTGAGAGATTCCTTTTTAATGACTACAATAAATAAATAAAATATAAAATATGTCTCATTATTTTTAATGGAATCCTCACATAATAACTGACTAAATCAGTTAGTGAATTGAGACAAACAATCAATAGTAGATCGAATTGAAATTTTTAGTGCCTTATCTAGGGAATTAGACATTGTGGTGGGGTGAAAAAACGACTGTTTATAAATCTATTTTAAAATATATCCTCCATAGCAAAAAAAAGGAGTGGAATAGTTTTTTATTTTTTAGCAGTGGTTGGCGCTCACGTAAGTAGCTAAAAATGGATGAGATGGATGATTTACACATTTTCTGATAATGGCCCTCATATACATATATACATATAAATATATTCTGTGTTGATCACGACTTTAATCATTAAAATTCATTTATAATTGTGTGCACATACATTTTATACATCTATTTAGTAATGAATTAATAGATTAATTCTGATTTCTTTATTTAAGGATACATAAAAAATACTTTTTAAAAATTTTTATTTGAAAAGAAAAGATATGTCCAGGACCGGGACTAGAACCAGGATCGCCCAGATCGCTAGTCTGGAACTCTACCAATTGAGCTATCCAGACTCAATCAGGCTCGTTCCCTGGTCATGGCCATATCCTTCCTTTTCACTGATCCCATGTTCCCACGTTCTCGCAATTTGCGATATATACGAGGGGAAGAATGTTCTTTGAACATTTATTTAATTTGGATATTGTTAACTTACGTCATTATATATTTTTATAATTTATTTTATTTTATTTTGTTCTTTTTAAATAAAAATATTTAAAAATTAATAAATATCAATACTAATAAAATAAAATAAATTATAATAAAAAATAATTATATTTTACTAATGACTAGTCAATAATATTTAGACATATATTTATTAATCTATTTATTCAATAAATGTGGATATACATTTCCAATGAATCTACTTTCTTACTAAAATTGTATTATTTTATTTTATTTGTAACTAATTTTTAAATATTTTTATTTGAAAAGAAAAGATATGTCCAGGACCGGGACTCGAGCCCGGGTCTTCCAGATCACTAGTCTGGGACTTTACCATTTGAGCTATCCTGGGCCCTAATGGAGCAATATTTTTCTTTTCAAATAAAAAGGATATTACCATGACCGAGAAGCGTGCTTCATTAGGGCCCAGGATAGCTCAAATGGTAGAGTCCCAGACTAGTGATCTGGAAGAACCGGGTTCGAGTCCCGGTCCTGGACATATCTTTTCTTTTCAAATAAAAATATTCTTTTACTTTTATTTTAAAAATATTACTTTACTTATATTCTTTATAAATAAGTTAAATTTTAAAACTAGATCACTAATTAAAATCTCCACTAAAATGATGTTAAAAAAAAATTTATTTTTTATTTTATATAAGTTGGAAATCTCAATAGACACCTGAGGCCAAAAAATCCTCAGATAGTGTGGGACTCCAACCCACTAAAACCACCTTGTTGTGCAACAACTGAGCTAGCTCAACAAGTCGCTCCTCTTTCACGTGCAAAATCTCGGGTGTGGGATATAGCCCATTGGCTAATCTCCCAATTTAGGGGAATTTTCTTTTGTTTGGAGTTTTAATTTACTTTTATTCACTTTAGTAGCAAGTCACTAGGCTTCACTCTTGTAAGCCGCCTTATTTGATGCAAATCCTCATCAGCTATGCTCTGCATTTCTGGGTTTACGTGAATTTTAATTCTTTCATTGTGACTATCCGCAAACCTTCCAATCTCTTCTCTGACAGAGTTTACTTTGAGGCCCCTATGCAAATTATCGTTTCTGGCATACCATGGAGCATCAGCTATACTTCTGAGTACTTTATTTTGGAAAGTTTGGATTATTTGCATGTTGCTTTTCTTGGTACAACCCCAGAGCTGAATTCCATAAGTCCATACCGGTTTTAGGACTTGTTTGTATAACAGAAGCTTGTTCTCAACTGTAAGTTGTGAATTTCTTCCTAGCAGCAAGTGTATTTTCCTAAATTTTATATTCAACTCTTCTTTATTTTTTTTCAAATGCTCTTTCCAGTTGAGTCTAGGATCCAATGTCATTTCAAGATATTTGACTGTATTTGAATTACCTCCTGTCTATTAATATAAATCTTTCGCTTATCTATTTTTCTATTTGTGAAATTTATATGAACAGATTCGCTTTCATTTAGTTTGATTCTCCAGCGTTTGGTCCAGTATTGATATCTCCATGATTGAGAGTTCTCTAGTAGTTTCTTCTATATCATCACCTACTGCTAATATAGCAGTATCATCGGCAAATGTTGCCACAGTTGTTTCTCTTCTGTTAGCTAGATCCCTTGTATATTATAAATATAGAATAGGGCCTAGCACGCTGCCATGTGGAACACCTGGATTTATTTTCTTTAGGGAAGAATATTCATCACCCTGACTTTTGGTTGAAACGTCTCTTCAAGATAGTCTGCAAAAAGGACTGCTTTTTCCATATCACTTCTTTTCCACATTCCATCTGGCATCCCGATAGGCGATAATTGGGTATTTGGCCTCTTAAATGCTTTAGTACATTTCCAGAGTGAATAATCAGTGTCCTGCTGGGCTGTAAGATTGCTTCGATATCTTCCAAGCTTTTCGTTCTTAACTTTTTTAATCGTCTCTTTAAGATCATTACATTAGAGCTTGTTCATTATTTGTTTATTTTCAGGAGTACGAACTTTCTGCCAGACCTTACGAGCCTTTCTTTTTTCCTTGACTAATTTATTCACTTAAAAAAAAAATTGCATCCCAATCCCTTCAATCACATTTATCAAGCCTCAAAAAATGGTGTCGGAATTGGAGAATTAAAATCAATTCCAAAAAGTCCCATCAAATTACCTTTACCCTTCGCCGAAAACCCTCGACTTCCTGTCCTACTGTATCCTTTAATAGTACTCCACTTATCCCTGTTGAACAGATCCGCTACCTAGGACTCAACTTAGACAAACGTCTAACTTGGAACCCTCACACAAGACTGAAAAGACAAGAAACAGCTCGACGCTTCCGACTACTTCAACACATACTAGACAAACGCTCAAAGCTTCAAATCAATTACAAAAGACTTATTTATGTTACTGTGATAAGACCTATATGGACTTACGGAATTGAACTATGGGGCTCCACCAAACCATCAAATTCCTCTCGTATTCAATCCTTGCAATCCAAAATCCTTCGCAAAATCCTAAACACTCCTTATTTTGTCACAAATAAAACCATCCATAATGACCTGAACGTTCCATATGTTACCGATTTAGCCCATTCCAGATACCTATCATTCCATAATAAACTCCAGGCCCATCCAAACCCACTAGTTTCCATCCTTGGTTCCAATTCCATCCCGGACAATCCTCCTAGGCGTCTGAAGAGAAGATGGCCTCGAGACCTTCTATAATAGAAATGTAATTAGAATGCTGCCAATGGGTAGTGGCTCTACACGTCCTTTCATGCATTTATTTATTCATACAGCCCTTGTACTAGATGTATATATTACAGTTGTACAATTCAATAAAATAATTAAAAAAAAAAAAAAAAAAAATTTATTTGAAACATTTAGTTAGTGGCCATCATTATTATTATAACATGTTTAATAAGCAGATTTATTTGTTATTACGACGTATACTCTTAACGTCAATTATTAATAACAAGCTCTATGATTTACATTTTATAAGTAGTAACATTATATTAAAATTGGTTTCACCTGTAATATATATATTTGTGATGCAGGTTATAAGAAAATACTCTATTTCATGGAAGGGCGAAGCACTGGACATCGAAACACCTTTAACATGCAAACCAGATAAACCACTGAAGTTGTCATTTCACAGCTGGGAGTTGAAAAAAAAAGGATTTTAATATTTGGATAGTTTTTACACAAGTAACAAACACAAGTATAGTTTATAGATTGACAGGGTTTTGCTTGTGTTTAAAAATTTTATATTTTAAACAAATGATGATTTATTACGTGGAAGAAAATGGTCCAGGTGGAGGTCAATAAATTTCTCTTAAATAAGGAGAAATGTTTATTAAATAGTCAAAATTTCGACCCACTTTGCAGGCCTTCTTCAGGGCTAAATATGCAAAATACAGACATTTGAAAATTATTTAATTATTAAAAATCACTACAATTTGGTAAATATTAAAGTTAGAATGTATAAGTTTCAAGAGTAGTAATAACAAAGTGACAGGAAGTAAATAATAGGAAGTAATAAAAAAGAAAGTGTTAAAGAATAAGGTAACCTTTATTATTTTTTTACCTTTGCCTTATTATTCTTTAATTGATAACACTTTCTTTTTTTATTACTTTCTATTATTTATTACTTTTTGCACTACCTTCCTGTCCCTTTGTTATTAACACTCTTGATAAATATACATTCCAACTTTAATATTTACCATAATGTAGTAATTTTTAATAATTTTGTAATTTTCAATTGCCTTTATTTTGAATATTTAGCCCTGAAGAAGACCTTAAGAGAATTGTTTTTTTTTACCTCCACCCGAACCATTTTCTTCCACATATATATACAAGGCGAACTATTATCGTTCAAGATGAATTTGTTACATATTTATTTATTTCTTGATCTAATCTAAGCAATCTAACTTTTTTATAAACTTTTAGATTGAATAATATATTTCTTTTTTAAAAATATTTTCATGTTATTTTCCCTCTTTTCATTTTTAAAGAAATATTTTAAAACAAAGAATCACTGAAACTTCAATAATTAATGTATACACATGCAGATCGAGGAAAATCATTTGGATAAGAATGATACTTTTTATGTACAAACATGTATGCCTATACAAATATGTTATGTACGTGTAGAAATAGCAGAGACTTGTGCCAATGGGTGAGCAGAGCACTAACAGTTTTTGGCCAGAGATAGTTTGCATGTGCCCTCATTTAGTGCAGGATAAGCAATTAATACAAATTTAGTATTTCTGTTAGAGATAGAAAACTAAAATTATTTTTATTTTGAAAATTATATTACAATGAAATAAAGGAACAATTAAATTAGTTAAAAGTGGAAATTCATCAATTGGTTTACAATGTAAACAAAATGCAGAAGGAAGATAATAAGATCAGACACGGAGTACCACAGGGACGAGTTCTTTGTCCCTTATTATTAATTCTATATTCATAAGCCTTCATGAAAGAAGCATTATATAAAGACAAAATTGAAAGATTGCATAGCGGGATACATATTTGAAATATAGTATGGTTCTAATAATAATAAATATATTATTATATCTACTTGTAATAATAATTTCAGTATCATGCACTTCTTCCTGTCCTATTTAAAAAAAGTACAATACAGTAGCTGTTTAAAAATATAAGTACATCACCGAAGTAGATATTCTTGATTCTTAAAGTAAAAATAAAAAGAAGCATTTTTTTATTTTGTTATATAATTATTTACTTATAAGAAATCTGTTTATTAAACCATGCAAAATTAATACCTATTCCTAACATCCATACATAAACCACAAAAAATCCTTTCTTATTTGGAAACAGAAAATTCTTGATATCGGATGATGACTAAACTGCCACCATGCCTTGCATCATGGTTAGCTATCACTATATCACTAGGATGTTACTACATCCTCATTTAAAACTATTATTGATCAAACGTTTTCCTCAAACTTCTAATCAGCATTTTTTCGACCCGGTGAAATATTTCCACCTTTATTTAACTATCAAGCTGTTTCAATGTTTATCAATATTGATCCATTTGTAATTATTGGAAACAATGGAGAGTTGGTTATTTTAAATAAACACAAAGTTAATTTTACGGGTGCCTGAATGTAAGGACTCAAATACTATTTCAATGAGGATAGGACAATAAATAGTTCATTGATAAAACTAGTTTAATAAAAATTGCTTGACCTTTTTTTTTTGTTTTTTTAGAAATATCTAATTATGAAAAATACAATTGTATTTTTTAAAATAATGGTCGGGTGTAGATTTTGTTTTTTGTTCTGGGTACGATATTACTACCTGAAACTACAACATGACAGTTACAAACAAATTTTCGTTTTGCTGTTTAGCTTCATCACAGTAACGAGAATTTACGATATCGTTTCGAATTTAAAAATTTTAAGAATGGCAATAGATCCCCCCTTACTATAAAGTTCATCATAAACAAGGGAAAGAAAAGAAGTGTTTTTTGACTCATAGTGTGCGTATTTCAAGGAAAATCAGAAATAGAAAAGGAGAGTAATAATTACGACACATTCAGTAATACGTAAGACAGGAAGTAGAAGGAACATGAATGAGGAAAAGATGAACTAAAATAAATACTGAAATCAAATAAATTATTAACTGATAGAGAAAATTAGCGATTGTTTTCAAACTCAGTTATCACATTATAACCTAAAGTGTTATTTATACTTAATTTGGTAACTATCATGAAAATTACTATCGATACGATAATGAAAGGGTACTCAGGTATTTCACTTTCGACCGATATCAATCATAAAATATAATTTGCTTTATAACCCCTTATATTTTGGTCATCCATTATTTCTAAATTATCATTATTTGTTGTTGTTTATGAGTGTAAATTCCTCAGTTCATCAGCTCCTATAGTTTGCTGTATAGAATTCGTTATTTAATGTGGATAGATTATACACACGCACAGATTCATTCACACACACATTCAGACTGAACGATGGAAAACATTTAGATGCAGTTTGAGTTTAATTTTATAATTAAGATTATAAATGAGACAGTAGGGGATGAGCTTTCAAACACAGAAATATCAACTCGGAGGTAGCTTCCTTGTCAACAAGTGCCTTCCATCAATTTGGCGCAAGTCTAATTTTATTTATTGTTGATGAGTAATAATTACATTTTTCGGATATATTCTTTGCTGTTAGAATGGTGTTACAATATTGGCATGGAGTAGGTAGCTGTTTTTTTAATGATATGTGAATAGCCGGGTCAAGACCAACCGAGCACGGCTTGCGAGCCAGCAGCATCCGAGACAAATTTGAAAGGTTGCGAGCGGGCCTCGCGAGCCAAGGTGAGCCAGTTTGAGCATTTAGTTTCTCTCCGTATACAATGGAAAATCACGTGTTTTTAGCTTCTAAGGCCCTTAAGTTGTCTGGATATATAAAAAAAAAAAGAAGACAAAAACGAAAACTCTGGATCAAGAAAATATACCAAAACCGTAATATATACGGTAACAACTTATTAAAGGAACTGACAATCGACCATTCAGTCTCAAATGTTACACGCATTCTACGGGAGACATTGAACATCTGTGCTTAACAGAACACAACAGTTTGATCTCTCGTTCCTGGCTACATTAGCTATGGCGTAATTTTACCTATACAGGATAGGTTGATCGAATGAAAATAATTTGAAACTTCTGCCCACAATCTTGAATAAATTGTTAGTATAAAAATTATACAAAATATTATTAATAGATTTTCTTAAATTAATCACTTAAATAATCATTTTTATACTTTTGCCATGGACTTAAAAAACGTCCGTAAAATTGTATCAAGCGAATACAGTCTTCTTTATCCATTTTTAATTCACTGGCTCGCCAGCGTCGTTACGTCCGTCCACACTGCGCGAGCAGCTTAGACTGAGGCGCCTTTGAGCATCGGCAAAAACCGACTACCTATGGCTCGCGGTCGACCGGCCCACGGCCGAGGCAACGTGTGCCCGAGTAGCGTCCACATCTGCCGATGCAGCCTCGGTCGGTCTGGACGCGGCTATTGAGTGAGCCGAGTACGGTCTAGAAATAACTTCCTCTATACGGGTGCTGCGGAAGGATGTAGGTCATGCTTTTACTGTTAATATTTTTTAATTTGTTACATCAGGTTTCTATTTTGAGAGGTTTACCAAGTTCTGAGGAGTGAGAACTCCCCTCGACCAGGCAGCGAAAGGCTACTTTATTATTTTATTAGTTACTAACCCTGCTTTCTCTCTAACATAACTTTTATATTTAATTTTTTGTTATTCAATGAAATTTACAACTGTATTATACTAACACAACAAGTAAGTAGGATGGATGGTATATATTGGCATGCATAAAGACAAGTAGAGAAACTACCCAGTGGTAGTACTCAAATAAAATGTTCAACTTAGGAGGTCACGAGGGCATCTTCTTTTCAGACGCCTCGGAGGATTATCAGGAATTGAAGAGGTTGCTAGGTGTGAATCAAGTGGGAATAAAGTTTGTCATGAAAAGATTGATACCGGATTCGGGCCAAATTAGCAACCAATAGGACATTAACGTCGTTATGGATTACTTTGTTAAGGAGCATTGAGGATTTTACGAAGGATTATGAATTGTAAGGATTGAATACGAGAGGGATTCGATGGCTTAGTGGAGCCCCAAAGCTCTACTCCGTAAGTCCAAACAGGCCTTATAATAGTCATATATATTAGTCTTTTGTGATTAATTGGGACCTTAGAGCGTTTGTCTAGTAAAAGTTCAGGTAGCCTGAAACGGTAAGCTGTTTCTTGTCGTTTCAGTCCAGTCTTGAAGATTATAAAATTAATAAAACATTATCATTATATTAAACCCATTATTTCCTTGATAGTACCTACTTCCGTTTACAGCAAAGATATTTAAATGATATTCTTTTATCGATTAAATTTATTTTCTCCACAATTTTGACTTAAGTATCCATTTCCATGCTTTCTATTAACCTTGCGGGTTAATGACAAATGCATAGTATTAATTTATTAAATAACAGCATAATTTGTTGTTATATAACAACACAATATATATATATATATATATATATATATATATACACACACGCACACATTCAATGCGTACATTAAACACCCTGTCGAGAATTCCCCAATACTTCCTTATTCATGAGAACCCGATAAAAAACAAGAAATCATAGAGGAAAAGGAAGCCTGGTGACGCAGACAGCCACAGAGAGCTGGAATGAGTGCGTGCATTCGCCATCAAGGATCGCAGGACGGAGGACACCCTGGAAAGACACTCTGCAAGAAGCCGCTGCCACAACAACAGCCATGCGAGCGGTCCTCATCTCTGTATTCATCCTCTTTGCCATTCTCTTCACCACCTTGGTCTTGTACTTCACTCTTCATGACAGTCCGTCTGAGGCAGGAATCAGTGAGTATTCCTATAGCAGTGTTGTAGCTTATAATTACTAAATCAATCAGGTCGTCTATATACAAGCGAATATATGATCCACAGTTCGTTACTAACAATATAAAAAAAAAAAAAAAAACGAAATACCTATATCGAAGAATTTAACAAATTTTTAATTAAATATGCGTTTATATGTATACACTATATATCATGGTTACTTATGACTGACTATATATTATATAAATGTAATGCTTAGTAAAATAAAGGAAATAAAGACGCTGTTAAAGGCAGAAAATGCTTGCCTTATTTTTAGAATTCAGAAAAACACTGGAAAGATTTGAAACCTTGCTGCACAATGAGTGGAGTGAACTAGGGTTCTCTAACTACCACAAGACAGTAACACAGTATAGGTCCAGACAAATCACGTGTTTGCTATGAGCCAACATAATGGTTCTATCATTGAATCACTAGAAACTAAAATTTACCGGCTGTCCCAAAGTTAGTCCATCCTACGGTAATTTTTCTATAACCACAGAACTAAGCTCGCGTCTTTTGTCCCGAAATCTAAAAATTAAAATCATAATTTATAAAACTGCCATCCTTTGAACTTTCCTTTATGGATGTGAAACGTTGAACGATGAAAAACGTTTTAAGGTGTTCAAGAATATTAAGGGTGATCTGGGGGATATGGGTTTGAGTGGTTTTCTGTGGGAGGAGGTTTATGAGTTCAGATCGGTCCACAAAGCCTTTTTATTTCATAAATAAAAAAATAAATTGAATGTTACTATGTTTGTTTATTAATTTAACGTTACTTAATGCTACTATGGCTAATCGGACGATGCTACAGTGGGAGTTGTAAATTTTTCCTATCCATGTTTAACGAGTACCTGAACTCGTACAGGCTCGGGACCCCTATTTAACACCCCTCTCGGAAGGATGGCATAACCAAAGATTTTTTACTGTCTTAAAAATATCCTAAGAACACTTGCCGGGCTGCGAACCCGCGATCTTGGACATAGTAGAGTGTTATGATAACTATGTCCAACCACAGGTGGTTTTGAGTTCACTAAATTATGTAGTCACAGAAAGGCTAAAAATAAATAATCCTCATCGCTTAGTGAAGAGAAATCCGTTGCATTTCTAATCTTTTAGAAATGGATGTATCCATGAAAATGAAATGACTTTACTTGATTAAAAGTTCACCAAATGCCACAATAATATTAATTTCAGAGAATCCAATAAGAGTATTAATTATTAACAAGATCGTGTAATGACATATTACACTATTGCCCAGATAAACTAAACCTTAATAGTTAAGAAAAACGTATTTTGGTACTAAAAGAAATCTCTCTTATCAACTGAAAAGCAAGTATTAATCGATAACCAATTCACTTCTTCATTTCTAATATACCATTTATTATTTCGATATTAATAGAAAATATATGATTTCATAAATCAAATATTACCTCATTTTTGAAAATTTATTATTTGCAGCACTTAAACTTAATAATGCAAGTTGCATGCATGAAAATTACACTGGAATATGTAAAAGCCAAGATTCATGTGCTAGCAATACTATGAATGTCATACTGAAACCTTGTAATGAAGGAGACCCCTCGCTGATATGCTGTCCAAAACAAAATGATGAAAATGTAGTCAATATCCTTCCGAAAAGAACTCCAGGAGAAAAGGCAGAGGAAAGTAGGTACAAAGTTAAATAATTAAAGCCAGAAGTAATAGTTGTTGTTCTAGTTAATAATGTATCAATAATAACTGTATTTATTTAAATGCAATTATAGTAATTACAAATTACTGGAGTATTTAAATTATTTAATTTTTTTTCTGAAGAGCAACATGTTTTCTATAACTCAAATATACCACAATGGAATAGATAAATTTTATTAGAATGAAAGTTCTTTTATAAATTTTCTTTACAAAAAAAATTGCATAAAGAGAGCTTAAGAGATATTACAGGCTAGATCGCTTTCTGTATTTCTTTATTGGTATTTAATTTAGTATACTTAACTTAGGGATAGTTTAATATTTTGTTTCCAAATGAGGAACCAACATTCTAGAGTAAATATCACAAGTTTTGTAATCAATCCTATCTTGAATTATAACAATGTTTATAGCTTTTGCTTCTAAAACTTTACAGTGTGTAAGATATATAAAAAGGCAGCTTATAGAAAAGTTATGAACCCCGCAGGTATTGGCCCAAAATATTTGTCTGTATCAGATTGTGATGTACATGAACAACTAATAAAGAATGGAGTTAATGTTGCCGAAGAGAAAGAGTTCCCTCACATGGTAAGCACTACATCATATTATATTTATTAATCCACTCACTCACACTTCAAAACTAGAATTGATCTGTTTATTTACCCCAATATCATTTATATATTTTGAAATATTTTGTTTTATTTATACAAGGAAAATAAGCTTAACATCTAACCTTTCTTTTCATTCTGTTGGGGCAATATCTTGCCATAACTCCATAATTCATTTATAGTTGATATATTCTGTTGTATTCAGTTATCTGGATTTTTCCATTCACTTACTAACAAATATTTTGTTTCATTTTAAATGTTTTCTCTTCCATAGAATTATATTTTTAGGTTCTAATTGGGAACTTTGTGTCAGATGACGGACAATTGTATTGGCATTGTGGAGGTAGTTTAGTGAGTCCAGAGTTCATTCTTAGTGCAGCTCATTGCCAAGTTTCAGCGTGAGTATTTTTCCTGTAAATAATTTAGGATTACTCTGTTTTTATTAGATTAAAATAATTATTCCCTTGGGCCAAATGTAGCATTACAGGTAGATGGCCTCGGGTCGTATAGAAACCTATTCAAATCCTGGGAAACTGGATTGGTCCATGGGAAAGAAGAGGGATTTGAATGGTTAGGAACCATGCTCAGGACTCGTGGTTCTCCAAAAAGCTAAACAATTTTTATTTTTAAAATTTGGCAATATCAAAAAAATAAAAATAAATTAGAATATTTTAAGGAAAACAAAATTTTTAACAAAAAAAGTTTAAAATATACAATTTTTTTAATACTTCCACACTAGTACAATTTATCTGTTTGTTCGTTCATACCTACACTTTATTATTAAACTAAAAAACTATTATCGATATGTTGATATTTAAGGTCAGATATTTGCTATATTCTAAAAAATAATTTTTTAGAATTACTATTTTCTATATCGGCACATTACATCTTAATAATTTCCATATTACAGAGAACAGTCTCTACTAATTTGCTGCAATATCATAATCCCAGCGCTAATTTATATGTCTGAGCTTTATTATTTTTATTTTACATATAATTATAATTTGATTTTTTTTTTTTTAGAGAGAATAGTTATGCTATGATTGGTTCTAATAACATTGAAAAAACGTATGAATTCATTGATAAACATGTAATTTCTATAAGTGAAGTTTATATTCATCCCAACTATAATCCTGAGACCAATGACAATGATTTAGCACTCTATAAGTTATCAAGTAAGCTCAATTTTAGTGAAATACCTATCTGTCTCGATACCGGAAATTCTCTCACTAATATGCCAGTGATAGCTACAGGTTTCGGATTCAGCAAAGGTAATATATTTGAGAAACAATTTTTTTTATATATCTGCTATATAAAATATATAGATTCATATTGAAAAACTAGGCTCATCTATAGTCCTGTAAAAAATATAAACTCAAGGGGAAAAAAAAACTATTTTAATTACTTTGTCATTTATTTTGGAATATGAGTAACAAAATATATTATTACCTAAAATAGGAACAAAATAAATGAAAAAGTATAAACTCAAAAACTTTTTGAATTTTTTAGCAAGCTGCAGTTGTAATTTTTTTTTTTTTTTGAGGTGTGCTTCATAACCTTATCATATTTTAAGAACTTTGATTCAACTATCCACTTTCTCACCAAGCTAGCCTACCGAGCATACCTGCAGGATAGCTAGCATACCTACAGCATAACTGGTATACCTACAGCAAACATAGCTAGCATAGCTGGTATACCTACAGTATAGCTAGCATACCTACAGCAGAGCTGGTATATCTACAACAAGCATAGCTAGTATCACATCCTATAGTTGAATCATCTCACAATCTGTGAAAATGATATGCCTGTTTTCGAAATTTCTCTCAAAACCGTCCATTTCACTGAGGTCTTCCACTTCTTTTCTTTTGATATAACTGTCTGGTTTGCAATTTAAAAAGTGTTTGAATATTTCCTGGGTGCAGTTTAGCTAACAAGTAATTAGCTTCTGGAGCTTCCCCTCTCTTTTTATGCTATTATCCTTTGCAGCTCAATTTCAGTGAGTTGAGTTCCCTACAATATTATTTCAAAAATACTATCTCTTTAACAGTAGGAAAAAAACTAAAGTTGTAATAATTCATCAATCCACCTGACAATAGAAAAGAACATTGAGTTATACAAAAAAAAAACAACAAGGCCCATTTAAACTTTTTTGCCAATCGAATAAAATAAAAACAAGTCTATAATCATAATTGTGCTATGAATTTACTTTTAAATTTTATAAATACTTTAATTTATATTTTTTTTCAATAAACAGTACTTAGTACAAACAAAGAACAGATTACACATACATCTTAAATTTTTCTTTGTAATGATATTCCTTCGTACATTCATTATTTATGAATTATACCACATTTAAAGTTAACCTTTTCAAATTTGGCCTTCAACTCACCCAACTTTACATTTCGTGCATTATGTTCTTTTAATTAATGATGGTTTAATATAAAGACTACAAACCACTCATTTATTTAAAATTATAATTGTAATTCTATAAATAACAACCATTATTATTACTCTTTTATACATTTTATACCACATAGAGTTATTATCACAATTTTATATTTGAAACAAATTTCAGAACTAGAATCAATGTTTGTTCTTCAAAAATTCAATATGCATATTGTTGATCAAGGAACATGTGCTACAAAATATAAACAAATACCAAGAGATCTTCCTAAATTTCCTGTTTGTGCATACACCGAAGGAAAGGGCTTATGCCAGGTATGTTATCAACTTCTTCTGCTTCATATTATACAAGTTATATCTTACAAATAGTCATAAAAAATATATAACAACAATGAACTAGAAATTTTAATGGATCTATATTCCCCCTTCATGGGAGTGGAGTGGCTCAGTGGTAGAGCACGGAGTAGCCATACCGGAAATCCTGGTTCAAATCTTGCTGTAGGCAGTTACTTTTTTATTTAGTCTGTTTGTGGTAGGAAATGGATCATATGGGATATAGGACCCTCCTGGGGATCACCCAGCCTCTATAAAATATTATAAAAATATGGTACCCAAAATAAGGGGGAAAACCCTGGCGGTTGAGTGTGGCCTAAGACAAGTCACCTCCTTTCAGAACCATTGTCTATGAAACAGTGCAGTCTCTACCAAGTACTGAACCCCAGACTCATTCACGGGTCGTAGTGGTTACAGGTTTTTTCTTTTCTTTTTTGCTTCATATCTCTCATATATTTATATATTATGAATTTATATATGGAGAGTTCATTAAAAATTGATTTTGATTCAATGACAATCATTTTAAATTCGGGATAAATCAACAAATTTGAAATGATAAACACAATTTTTACAGTACAGTGACTCAAATAAACACTTACATGTATATCATCAAACCTCCGTCCTGAAACTCCTTCATAAAACAGCCTCTGAATCACAATATAATCCGATAGAACCCGGCTTCCAGAGGTAGAGTAGTAATAACTTGGGAGGTCCTCTTCTCTGGACGCCCCTTCGTAGAGTGGAATAAAATATGGCGGGAGACGTCAGTATTGGGCGGTAATGCCATTTATATTACATTCAAATCAGTTATACATATAAAAATTGTGTACTATTTGACCAAACTCGAATATGAAATTAGTAAATACTATTTAATAAGTTTTAGAATTATTTTTATTTACTTAAACATATTTCTCATAAATTTACGTTAACTTTATGGTGGTCTGATATCCTGCTGCAGGCAAGACTTTTAAGACTAAGTCTGTTAGCAGCCGGAGATGGATCAGGTAGGATCTAAGACCCTCCTAGGGCTCACCCAGCCTCCACAAAGTGGATAGCCATAATAAGGGGGAAAATCTGGCAATTGAGCACGATCTAAGACAGATCACCTCCCTGCACAATCGTTGTCCTTGAAACAGTACAGTATCTACCGTGTACTGAACTCCAGACCCGTTCACGGGTTGTTGTGGTACAGGTTTTTTTCTTTTCTTTTTTTCGCTGGTTCTTCTCTAATCTAAACTCCTTGCCTACTTTTTCAACATCTTGGAATGCAGATTTCGCATCCGCTAGATGAACTACCAATAATATCTGCCATCATATTCCAACACTTGTACAGTATTGTTAAAAACAGAGCCTTTAAACTGTATCTCTAAGTTTCTTAATGCTTTGTCAGAGAGATTTCTCCGGACCACACAATCAGACTTCTTCATCACTAACCGAACCCATTTACGAGGGTCATTCATTTCCAATAAAGCCTGGTATAGCTTATTATGTGTACACTGTCATAATCTGCTTTAAATTCCACAAAGAGATGGAATGTATGCAAATTGAATAGAGAACGTCTTTTCTAATGGAACTTCTTTGTCCGATGTTGATTTATTCCCCTGAAAGCAACATTGATACTGTCGTAGCTCCTCCCCTAACTCCTGTCCTGCAATTGGGAGGAGTCTTGCATTTATTATGCTAGAGAAGACTATATTCACATAATTTAAGAGATATTTCTCTGTATGTTGTACAATTCTGTTGTTCTTTATTTTTATGTATCAGAAACACAATATGAATATAATTACTATTAAGATAAGAATTGCTCAAAAAAAAAATTGAGAATTATCATTTATTGATTAAATAATTTTGTCTTTGAGTGATTTTATCCATTTAAAAATTGCTTAATTTAGCCTTATCTTTCAGGGTGATTCAGGAGGACAAATCCAAACCCCTCACAGGGAATTTCCATGCATGTACACTCTAATTGGAGTACCATCTTTTGGCGTCAAGTGCAGTCAGGAAGCAACCCTACCTGATGTTTTTACAAAAGTTTCTCCCTATTTAGAATGGATCGAAGATATTGTTTGGCCTGCCTAACGATTATACTTTAAATGGACAACTGAGTCCAAAAAAAAAGTTAATTTGTACTGTACATAAAAGATTTTTTATAAAATGTGTTGGAATATTTATGGTTCCTATACCATATTTATTTTAATGATAATTAAATGTTATTATAGTTATAATTTTATATTATTAAACTATATTTATATAGAATATGGAATAGAATAGAAAAGTAACTTTATTCAGGGACTAAGTCCCTTTAAAATAACAAACAAGAACAGAAATAGAAACATTACATATATATATATATCATGCCATAAGCCTACATGATACAAATCATAAAGCGTATAAAAAGTGAAAGAAACCAATTAAAAACATATATATAATAAGAATGATAATAATAATAATCCATAAACCAAAAAGCCTATGATTCGGTTCCTCATGATTGGTTAATAGAAGTCCTTAAAATTTATAAAGTTGATAAAAACGTAATAGAGCTCTTACTACGACTCATGAAACTATGGCGAATATCATTTGAATATCCAACAAATGAGAAACTTGAAGATAATAGAACTATTACTGTGAAGAGAGGAATATTTCAGGGAGATACATTAAGCCCATTATGGTTCTGCCTGGCCATCAATCCATTAAGCTCCATACTAAATAATTCTGGCATGGGCTACGCAATTGACAAAGAAGTAATCATTTCACACTCACTTTGTATGGATGACAGGAAATTATATAATGAATGAGAGAGCTCATGAGAAGTTTACTTGAGTCAGTGAGCTCTTTTACCACCGATGTTGGCATGCAATTGGAAATGGACAAGTGTGCAACTGTTAACATTCACAGAGGTAAGTATAAAGATGCAACGAATATAGAACTTTCAAGGAGTGAAGTTATCAAGCAGTTAAAGAAAACTGATTCATACAGATATCTGGGTATCACGCAGCTTCTAAAGTTCAAGAAGGGCGTTAAAAAAACAATTGAGGATGAATTCAAGAAACGTGTTCAGAGGATCTTAAAAACTAATTTAAACTCAGGAAATTTGATAAAGGCTTTGAATACATGGGCTATATCAGCGGCCACGTACTCCTTTGGTACATTAAAATACCGATCTTAAAAGAATGGACCGTTTCATTAGAACGCATATGGTGAAATCGAGGCAACGGCTTCCGAACTCCTCAGTCCCACGACTATATATAGCCAGGAAACAAGGAGGAAGAGGTCTCACTAGTTTATTAAAATCGTGCAGAGAACAGGAAGCACAACTAAAGGCCTATGTCATGAGCAGCACTTCACCTGTATTGTCTGCGATTACAAGGCTTGACCACGGATATACGGCACTAAACTTGCTTCGAGAGGAACAAAACGAGAACCTAACTGAACAGAGCCTTACTGAGTCTTGGAAATGTAAACAACTTCACGGCAGATTTTACAACGCCTTAAAAACTTCTGGAATAAATTTAACAGCATCTGTCCAATGGTTGAAAAATGGAAGTATGTTTCCAGAGACGGAAGGATTCCTTTTAGCTATACAAGATCAAGTAATGGCAACGCGTTCGTATAGGAAGTATATCTTACAAGAGGCCATTGATGATAAGTGTCGTCTTTGCAAATCTACAAATGAATCAATACAACATGTGACCTCAGGCTGTCAGGTACTAGTGGGAAAAGAATACCTCCAAAGACACAATAATGCAGCGAAGGTCATTCATCAAGCAATTGCTAAAAGTTGTGATCTAATTAAAGATCACCAACCTTTCTACAGATATCATCCTGAAGCATTATTAGAAAGTGGTAATGTTAAATTATATTGGGACCTTACGATGATAACAGACCACCATATATCTCACAACAGACCTGACATCGTGCTTATTGACATGGCAGCAAAGAAAGCACAGATTATTGAGATAGCAGTTCCTTCCGACGATAACGTGCAAAAAACAATAGGAGAAAAAATTCGGAAATATCAGGAGCTTAGCGAAGAGTTGAAGCATCTTTGTGGACTGGTGAAGGTTGAAGTACTACCAATTGTAGTTTCTACGAATGGACTTATCCCAGAGGAAACAATAAGATCCTTGAAAATGCTTGAATTGAACAAGGAAGTTGAAATACTACAAAAAGCAGTGTTATTAGGAACTGCTAGTATTGTACGGAAATGTCTAAATATCGATAAATAAGACGATTAAGCTTAACCTTGACCATGGTCCGGTTAAGACATATCAGCCAGCAATGCTGAGAAGAAAAACATAATAATAAGTAAATAAACAGTACGAATCCTGACAAGATATTAAGCAATTAAGAGAATTGATAAATCAATAACATCTATTAAATGCATGAGCTAGCAAGTAATACTTTCTTTACTTGATGTACATTGTCTTAAAAAACAAAATTAAAACACCTAAATAACACGTTAAATTATTCACTACATTTCATTCTAAGCATGATAAACCTGCTTCGAGAGCATCTTTTTGGGAAGCCAGGAGATGTTGGAAAATCAAGGATTTAAATGACGATAGTTAGGGTGCATGACGGATGTTAGGAGGGATCACACTGTGATTGAGCGGGCGAGGAAGGAAATTTCGAATGCTTTGGTTCTGTGGGAAAGGAATAGAGATCGGAAAAGCGAGATCTTTTTTTATGGTGCTGGACTGAGGATTTGATTTGGAAGAGATTTTAGATATGTGAAGGGTGTTGAGAGTTAATGGTTTGGTATAAGAATGAACCGAGGAAATATTGTCTTCGGGAGGGAGGGAAGTGGTCGCCTTGGAGTACCATGGACAAATCTTAGAGAGAAATTCATTATTCGCTTTAATCTGTGTTCAAGAATTTTAGAAAGGGTTCCGTATACTACACTACAGTAGTCAAAGTGGGGGAAGATGAGAGATGTTACAAGGAGCTTACGGGAAGGTTGTGTTAGGACATTTCGAGAACGATGGAATAACTTCAGGGAACTTATTGACCGTCGGGATATTTGGGCGATATGGGATTTCCAGGAAAGGTTTTGGTCAATAGTAATGCCTAAGTTTTTCACAGAGGAGCGGAACGTGATGGCGTGATCGTTTAGGATTAATGTTGGGAGGGTGTGGATAGAAGCAAGAAGGGAATTGGAACCTAAAACAATGGCCTGAGTTTTCATTGTGTGCAATTCCAGTTTGTCCAGGCACCGATCCTATCTGGGTCTTCCTGAATACTGGTGAACGCAGTTAATAGCTCGGAAGGAGGAAAGGACAAATAAATTTGGAAGTCATCAGCATATAGAAGGTAGGAACAATGGTGCATCGATTTAGGAAGATCATTGATGTAACAGTTGAAAAGAAGAGGAGAGGTGCTTGAGCCTAGTCCCACTCCTGAGGACAGAGTAAGGAAAGTAGAAAGGGGTTGATTAGGTCTGGAAACTGCTTGAGATCTGTCAGAGAGGAAATATTGGAACCATCGGATAGAACTGTTAGAATAAGACAATGATTTTTATCATGTTACATATATTAAATAAATAGAATAGAAAACAAACTTTATTCTGGGACCAAGTCCCTTTAGAATAACAATAATGAACAAATAAAATAAACATAATATTCATCTGGCCAGAAGGCTACATAATAATACAAATCATGAAGTAATCAAGATTGACAAAACATGATATATACAATATACATATATATATATACAAATTATCCATATTTAACCATTTGCCATAATTGTTTTCTATGGTATACGATTTAATAAATAATAGTTTAAAAAACTAAAAAAACACGATTTAACAGGAAACACAGCTAAAAAGTAGGAAATAATTTTCAATAAGTTTACTGTTAGGGCGCCGTAAGGGTAACAGGGATTGCACCCTTGTACAGCTTTCCCTATAGGAAACTAATCTCTGATAGGCTGCTGCCTTAATCTGACTCAGATAAATTTTCTTTACAGAAAATTACCTACCCAGTTAAATCTTGAATTGTAAAATCAAATATATACATGGACGTCAGATATAATACCAAATGCTAGTTTTTTTGAAACTTTTATATTGAAGAAATAAAACAAGCAAGAAATATACAAAAAAAAACAAGACAAACCAGAAATACACAAAACAACAAAACAAGAAATACATTAAATTACTTACAAACAAGAAAACTGAAAATACATAAGAATTTGTTAAATACAATAAACCATTTGATACAAAAAAAAAATGAATTTATATAATAACTAGGTTTAATTGCGCAATTAAAAAAAAATGTTTATAATACCCTGATCAGGCGGGTTTCTTGATAGACGTGCTGGTCAGGCGGGTTTCTTGTTAGAAGTGATGACTGTTGTAGGGTAGGCTCACAAGATGCGCTAGCCGAGACAACAAAGATGACTGTTGTAGGGTAGGCTCACAAGATGCACTAGCCGAGACAACAAAGATGACTCTTGTAGGGTAGGCTCACAAGATGCACTAGCCGAGACAACAATGATGAGAAAAAAACCTTTTTCCAATAAAAAAACAAAGAAGATCTCACAGCTGTTTTTTTCGATTAAAATCACTCTTATTCCAAATATTACGTTTTAGTATTTTACAGGTGAATTATTTTTAATTTAAATTAAATTAATAAAAAATACAAACTAATTGAAACTAAACAAAAATTATCAAAATATGAACATGTCATTTTAGAAATACTGAGCGGCCGTAACACCGCCCACCAAATTTTAAGTATTAAAATTTCAGTCAGTTCAAACCTCTGAAGGAGGCATCAAGGGTGCTAACTGGGCAACTGATCGCAAGTATTCCCCTTTAGGGGTTTTTAACTTTACTCTTCTTACAACACCATCTTTGCTGGGATAGGTCTCAATAATTCTTGCTGTTGGCCAAAAACGAGGTGGTACTCGGGGTTCCTTGACTAGTACTAAAGTTCCCGCAGTGATATTTCTAGTGTGTGATCTCCATTTGACGCGCTGTTGTAAACTGTTCAAATACTCTAATCGCCATCGCTGCCATATGTCCTGAATTGATCTTTTCACTAACTGCCAACGAGTTAATCTATTCACTGGTACATCATTGAGATTCAATTCCTGTGTAGCAACGAGAGGTCCGCCGATAAGGAAATGACCTGGAGTTAGAGGATCAATGTCGTCCACAGATGTGGAAAGTGGGCACAATGGACGCGAATTTAAGACGGCCTCTATGTTGGTAATGATCGTGTTCAACTCCTCAAATGTAAGACAGCGGTCATTTAATACCCTGACTAGATGTGATTTCATTGACTTGACCCCCGCTTCCCAGAGACCTCCAAAGTGAGGTGAGGCCGGAGGGTTAAATTTCCATTCTATTTGTTTGATGTGACAATGGTCGATTATACGCTCTTGAGTTCCTGAGCTTTGGAGATGACTCCACAACTCCTTCAATCTTCTATCTGCTCCTATCATGTTTGTGGCGTTATCCGAGAAAATTTGAGAAGGTACTCCTCTTCGTGCCACAAACCTGTCTAGGCATGCTATGAATGCATCAGTAGTAAGTTGTGATACTAATTCTAGATGAACTGCTTTTGTGCTCATGCAAATGTACAAGCATACATAAGCTTTGTTTGTAGGTGCCTTTTTTCTGGTAGACTCCTTGATTAGAAAAGGACCGGCAAAGTCTACACCTACATTTATGAACGCCCGACCTTGCTCAAAACGAGAAGTCGGTAATGGACTCATAAATGGCTTATAACTAGTTGCTCGTAATCGATGACATGTGACACATTTATGTATCCTGGACCGTATAACTTTTCTTCCCGTGGGTATCCAGTACTTCCTTCTAATTAGGGAATGAAGTAGTTGAGGTCCGGCATGTAAATAGGATTTATGAAGATAATCCACTAGCTTTGCTGTCAAATGGGATTTCGGATGTAAAATAATGGGATATTTAGCCTCGTAAGTCAGGGAGCTGTTCTGTAAACGTCCGCCCACCCTTAGAATTCCAAGGGAATCCAAAAACGGTGCAAGGGATGCTAATTGGGTTTTGTCACCTTCTCCGTTGGTGATCATAAAAAGCTCTTTACGGTAAAAGTGATCTTGAGACAGTTTTATGCAAACCTCTGTTGCATTGAGAATCTCTTTCAAACCCAAGATGCCCGTCATTCGTACGAAATTCTTTTTTGAGTTATTTATGAATCTTAGAATATAGGCAGTTGTTCTTTGAATTTTTGACCAGGAAGAAACATTTATTAACCATTCATCCTCTGGGTTATTGGTAGGGAATGTATGGCACAAAAGTGTAGAATCTGTTTTAATTTCTGGTAGATTTTCAGAAATCGCCGGAGATGCTCGAGTAAGTCTCCATTCAGAAGAATCCTTTCTTAGCCATGCTGGTCCTTGCCACCATAACACGGAATCTTGAAGAGAGTCTGGAAACATTCCTCTTGAGGCTATATCGGCTGGATTGTCCTTTGACGAAACGTGATACCAGTTTTCCAAATTTGATAATTGTAAAATTTGTACGACTCTGTTTGCAACAAAAACTTTTAGCTTATGTGGAGGTGTGGCCAACCATCCTAAGACTATGGTCGAGTCGGAAAATAAAAACGTCGATATTGGGGAAAGTTGCACAATTACTTTCTGGCATGAATTTAAGAGATTCACTAATAGCAGTGCCGCGCATAACTCTAACCTAGGTATTGATTAGGTTTTTACTGGGGCCATGCGAGTTTTTGCTGTTAACAGGTATGTATTAATTCCCTCTTCTATTGACTGTTATCGCAGGTAGATTGCTGCGGCATATCCCAGATCCGATGCGTCTGCGAACCCTATAATAAAGACTTGGCGAGTTTTAAATGGCATAATGCAACGAGGAATATGAATTGTTTCTAAAGATTTGAGTTCAGTAATAAATCTTTCCCATTGTGTGTTTGTAAAAAAATCTTCACAGTAGTGGTCTTCTGTGCTGACTGGTATTGGAACCTCAGCCTCTTCTATTTTCCAACAATTTTCCATTAGTTGGTTTGTCGTGGGTGTCACGGTTAGTAATGTACTAACTTGTTGCTGCTGTGATGGCACATCTACTTTTCCTGTAATAACCCATCCAAATACTGATTTTATCGCATTAGGATACCCTTTTTTTGTGACGACAGCATCTCCGTTAAGAATTTCTCCAAACAAGTCTGCTCCCAGTAAAAAATCTACTCTGCCTGGGCTCCAAAATCCTGGATCTGCTAATTGATATTCTCTAAAGCAGTCAATTACGCTGTGAGGTACTAGTGAATTAGGCATAAGTCCCGTTATTTCTTTCACCACCACTGCTTCTGTTTGGAATTGTGGGTGAAGATTGTTTTCAGGGGCTAATATGCATGAAACTTTAAATTTTCCATCTTCTATCGGAATATTACCAAAACCACTCAAAGCTTGAGAATTTCTTTTTTGTTGCAATGCTAATCTGTTTACGCAAGCTTCAGTGATAAACGAGCGTTGGGCTCCACTGTCTATAAGCAGACGGATGGTATGAAACTCTCCACAAAGATCTTTTATTCTACCAATGGCTGTTCCTAGTAGTACCAACGAGTCTCCATTCATATGACTCGAAAGAACTGCAGTATGGGCAGGTTCTTGAATTGTCTGGACCAAAGTTTCCTTTAAAGGTGTATAATCTGTAGGAGTGTCTTTTCCATTTGGGTTTGTCGCTGCATGGCGAGATCTTGGACTAGAAGTTGCCTCCTTGTCTTGATTAAAATGAAGCAGGGTGTGATGACTAGTATTGCAGTATCTACACGTATATGTTGACCTACATGCCTTTATAGTATGATCAGAAGCTAAACAGTTAATACATAATTGGCGGGTTTTGACTTCTTTGAATCTTTGCTGTGGAGTCATACCTAAAAATTTATAGCACTTGTAGATACGATGTGAATTTTTACATAGTGAACATACTTTTGAAGTAGTAGTTGTCATTATTACTTGTTTTGACATTCTAGATCTTGCCGAACTAGGTGAATGAGATCTGGTCCCTATAGTTAAAGATTCGGATTGTACAATTGTGCATTGTTTGTGTATGAAATTTACAAATTCTGTAAAGACAAGTTCTTCTCCTCCTATCCCAGATTCAAATTTTTCTCTCGTTTTGGGATCCAATAAACTTAGAGCATAAGATGTGAGAATAAAGCCGGCTGGATCTTCTAGACCCAGATTTTTAAAAGCCAAGGAACTTTCCAATACAATGTTAGAAAAATGTTCTAGTGCTGAAAGTGAAATTTTAGATATAGGATTGTAAGAAAAAATATTATTGAGGTAATTAGCCGCCTGAACCCGTTTATTGTCATATTTCTTGCATAAAACTTGCCAGGCTTGTAGATATGATTCGGTTGTGATCGGTATTGCTGCCAATGACTGAAGAGCTATGCCTCTCAGAGAACCATTTAAGTAATGAAATTTTTGAATTGTTGATAAGCATTTGTTTTCATGAATTAGTGATATAAAGGTGTCTCTAAAAGATACCCAATGGCAAAAATCACCATTAAAGGTTGGTAGTGAAATTGGAGGTAATTTAAAAACCTCGTTATTCCTTGCCTCGGATATTGAATTATTGGTTGAAGCTGTGCTTGATCCTTCACCACAGAAATCTTCAAAAGATTGTGCCTCATAAAATGCATCCCGTGTTCGAGATAAGAGGTCAACAATATGATCCAATTCTTCTGTTTTCTCCAGCAGAGCTGCCCCGCGTTTCGCTTTGATAGCAGTAGAATGGAATAGGTCCCAATTCGAATGAATGTTGGAAAGCCTCGCTTTAAAAATTTTAATTTTGGTAGGATTTGACGCGAGTGATTCGCCTAAGGTTTTGGTTTCGATAATGTCTGACGATAAGTCTTCGATTAGAGCGATTTGTTCTTCAAGCGCTTCTGTCTTGTTATCTACCTTTGGGGCCATGGTAATGGAAATTCTGAATAGGAATTTCAGAAAATTAAAGGCGAAAAGGTTATAAAGACTAATCTAAGAGAATATGTGTCCCATATGCCACATTTACAAAATAAATTGAATAAAAAATCGATAGCTGAAAAAATGGAATCGATAGCTGAACGCTGCAAGAAATTAAATTGTAAAACACATGTTCATTTACAAAGTAAATCGAATCGATACCTGCTAAAATGGAATCGATAACTTAACGCTGAAATAAACTAAATTGTAAAACACATGTTAATAAATTTGATAAATATAAAAAGAAAAAGTTCCAAAAAAAAAAACATCCGGCCTCCGGAGGACCAATATTGTTAGGGCGCCGTAAGGGTAACAGGGATTGCACCCTTGTACAGCTTTCCCTATAGGAAACTAATCTCTGATAGGCTGCTGCCTTAATCTGACTCAGATAAATTTTCTTTACAGAAAATTACCTACCCAGTTAAATCTTGAATTGTAAAATCAAATATATACATGGACGTCAGATATAATACCAAATGCTAGTTTTTTTGAAACTTTTATATTGAAGAAATAAAACAAGCAAGAAATATACAAAAAAAAACAAGACAAACCAGAAATACACAAAACAACAAAACAAGAAATACATTAAATTACTTACAAACAAGAAAACTGAAAATACATAAGAATTTGTTAAATACAATAAACCATTTGATACAAAAAAAAAATGAATTTATATAATAACTAGGTTTAATTGCGCAATTAAAAAAAAATGTTTATAATACCCTGATCAGGCGGGTTTCTTGATAGACGTGCTGGTCAGGCGGGTTTCTTGTTAGAAGTGATGACTGTTGTAGGGTAGGCTCACAAGATGCGCTAGCCGAGACAACAAAGATGACTGTTGTAGGGTAGGCTCACAAGATGCACTAGCCGAGACAACAAAGATGACTCTTGTAGGGTAGGCTCACAAGATGCACTAGCCGAGACAACAATGATGAGAAAAAAACCTTTTTCCAATAAAAAAACAAAGAAGATCTCACAGCTGTTTTTTTCCGATTAAAATCACTCTTATTCCAAATATTACGTTTTAGTATTTTACAGGTGAATTATTTTTAATTTAAATTAAATTAATAAAAAATACAAACTAATTGAAACTAAACAAAAATTATCAAAATATGAACATGTCATTTTAGAAATACTGAGCGGCCGTAACATTTACAATAATAATAGCATGATGAACAAAAAATTGTAAAACTAAATGGGATATCTGCCTCACCATTTGAGCTTCGAATCCCGGTTGGGGGGTCTGAAGGGATTTATTCGATTTAATCGATGGAGTTATTCTCTCGTTTGGTTCACAATTGGCGACATTTGCGGCTGGCTAAAGTACCGAAAATAATAACTAACTAATATTTGTATTAAGTATATTTAGGATTCAAGATAAAAAAAATACAGGAACGATAAATTTGCTTTCTACTTGGTAACCTCTTTTCTGTTTTTTTTTTCATTTATTAATATTTATTCTTAGGGGAGGATTTATTAATATATATTATAGAGGGATGAAAGCAAAAATTTTTGTTCTTATTAAGTGGGTTTTTTCTACGTTTTTCTTGCTATTGTAAAACTTATTTATAATATTAACTTTTAATTATTAACTTATTAACTTTAAATAATTAAAATCACTGTTCTTTAAACATGTAAAGGTAGTCTGGAACATGTATTCAACCTTATGCTGCTTGTACATGGAAAATTGCAAATAAAGTTGTTGTTGTTTGTATCGTTCTTATGAGAGGATGAAGAGATATTTAGATGAGAGGCAAAAAAGAAAAACATTCAAGTTTAATCACTTTCCTAAAAGGAACAATCGCTATAATAATAATTATTATAATATTATTTACTACAGTATATTTATAAGCTAGCCTATAAATTTCATCAAATATTGAAAAACAGATAATTAACTAAATTAAACGAATAAAAAATTAATAATGCACTCCTTTCCACACCACCACTGGGGTAGAGTGCTGGGGTGCGTTTTTTTTAATGTGGTATCCCCATTAGGCCTAGTCCACATTACTACCCTGCAATCTTCAAGATATAAAATCTCGAAGTAGTTGGAACTACTATAGATCATTTCAGATCTAGTAGTATTCGACTTACGAAGAACATTTGGGAAACGGGACGAATAAGCCTAAATTCGACGAGTAAACCTAAATTTACGACTAAACCTAAATTCGACTAATATACCTAAATTCGACGAATAAACCTAAATTACATATTATAAATTAACCTAAAATACATATTATAAATTAACCTGAAATACATATTTTTTAAACATACTTAGATGTTACAAGGTATTTTTTAACTAATTAAAAGAATTTTCGGAAAATCATTTCAACGCCACAATGTCTGCTCAATACCAATCTTGAGTTAGATATATTAGAGAGATATTTTTTTGAGGGATAACTCGAAATTGGCATGCCTTCAACATGCAATGATGATGTGATGTCCCGAAAAGTATTGAAAAAAATATTTAAACATCTCGATGTCTGCAGAATCCTAAGCTTAAGTTAGATATAGTAGAGAGATATTATTTTGAGGGATAGCTCAGCTTGGAATTCATTCAACATGTGATGTTGCAAGATTAATAAAATTATTTCAATTATATACTAAAAGTATTTAAACAAAAAAATTAAATCTAAGTAGGTTTAAAAAGAAAATAAGAAGCCCCAGACATCCCTTCAACTTTGAAGGTGGTCTGAGGATATAATAAAATATCACACATATAAATATAATAATAAAAACAAAACAAAACTTCATGCAATAGTTGTACTCACTTTTTCGAAGATCTTGCTCTCAACTCTCATGTGTACCTAAACCTATAGAGTAAAAATTTTACTATATATTTAAGGATACAAATTAAATATAGCTATGTAATAATATTACTCTACTCAATGTGAAATTTTAATTTTAATTTAATGTATTTTCAAATATTTAAAAAAATAATATTTTTATGAAAAATAATATTTAAAATCTAATTTTATCAATCTACAAATACTTTCAAAATTAGAATATTTTAAAATTTATATACTAAATTTAAGATTTAATTAAAAATTTACTATTGTTGAAAAAGTGTTGAGATGTGTAATGAGAGAGGAGTCCGCAGGTGCAGTCTTGAAGGTCTTGAAAATCCTCAAATCTCACATTAAATTAATAAATTTGATAACTAATGACAATAATTGAATTTAAATGACTTTATTACATCAATAGAAATTAATGAAAGCTATAAATTTAATAAGTTAAGGTGTATATAATTCTAGTTAAATATCTAAAATTAATTGAAAATTTGATCAATTTAAAAAATTCTAATTTACTGAATGAATTTAATAATTTTATGAAAGTGATTGATATAAAATTTAAATTAAGTTTTTATGAGATTAAAAAAAAATTAATTTAATAATCATCAAATATTTAAACAACTAACGTAATAGCACTAAATAAAAAAATTAATGATATGAATCTACATAATATATATGTGAGAGGAGGTCGCTGCCGTAGATATATAAAAAATATATTTCACACTCATGCTCATGCGTCATGCAGAAATACTGCCCACTGAGGATGTGACCTAGCCTACCTAACTTGAATATTAAATAATATAATTATGCAATAATAAATTTCTCATTTTAAAGTATTTTATCAATTAAATAAATAATGAAAATAATTAATAATCAATAATAAACAAATAATAATTCAATTTAAATATATCTAAAAGTATTGTTCTGTACAAATTTAAAGAAATCAAAAATTTCAAATTTATTTTAAAAATGAATATATGAATAATTTCACTGAAATTGATATTACTGAGTAAAAAAAATAACATTGTGTCATATGTTGTTATGTTCCTTGGGAGTGTATATGTGTGAAAAAAGCAACATGCAGTATCCAAAGTGGGCAGGACTGTGACCCAGATCAAAAATAATTTTAGAAGTTATGGATAATTCATAACAATAAAGTTGTAATAATTTAAAGTTAAGTTATAAAGTTTAAATTTTGTAAGACTTATAAGCAAGTTATAATTTATGTAAAATAATCGAAATAGAACAATATGAATCAAATAATTAATTGATTTTTCTAGTTGATTCTTTAATAATTGAATATTGTTCGACTGGGTCACAGTGCATGCTTTGAACTTGTTCCACTGACTTGGCACCCTACGAGGTGTGATGGCTTCGGAGTCTGGAAGATCTACGAGGTGTAGGCTGGTATCTCCGAAGGCGGCGGCATATCTTCTCCGTTCTGAAAAAAAACAACAGATATATAAAAAATACAATAACAATAATTTAAATATTAACATGTTAAAATAAAAGTGCTGAGTTGCTGTACCGAAAGTCCTGTTTCAAATCCCGCAGCTAGCTGATTTATTTTAATCTGTTAGCGCCCAGAGATGGATCCTTAAGGATCTAGAACCCTCCTGGGGCTCACCCATTCTCTTTAAAGTGGGTACCCAAATTATAATCCTTTCTTAGAAAAGGAAAAGGAAAAATGTCCTTGTACTTAGTCGATCTCACAAAAGCATTTGACAGTGTAAGGGGAGTGAAATATTGCAGGCCTTAAGAGAAGAAAGGATGGATCAAGGTCATATACGAGATATGATACTCGTACTTGCGGTTGAAAGTGGATATAAGAAAAGGAGAAGTGTAGTAAGATTTTCCAATTGCACTTCTCAAGAGATTGAGACCTTTCCAATCCGTCAGGGATTCACAGCCCCCTACTGTTCATTTAGGTCATGGATTTAGCTCTTCGGAAGGCCAAGATAAAAATGAGGAAATTTCACCTAGGATATGCCAATCTGAGCACAGACATTGACATTGTTGTTTTCTCGGAGAATGACAGGAACCAATGTTAGCAGGTTAAAAGAAGAATTTCTGGCTAAAAATATGACCATAAACCCTACTTAAACAAAAGTGAGGAGGGTAGAAATGAAGCCAAGGAGAATAATGATGGTCATTAAAGTCAAAGATAAACACCTGGAACAAGTGGAGAACTATAAACACCTGGGAACGCACCTAAATGAAAATGGACAGATTGATTTGAAAGTGACCGAGCGAATTGGAGCTGTGGGGAGGATGTTTGAAGCAGTTAAGATATGATTTCTATGCTGCAGAGGAATAGAAAAGGAAACGAAAGTGGCTGTATTTAAGTCAACATTCCTCCCTATCCTCACATACTCTGAATCATGAACACTGACAAAGAAGCACCAATCCGGAATACAAGCAGCAGAAATGGCATTTCTGCCATTGATTCCGGTTTGGAACACCACTATCAGGTCAAACCTAAATGTTAAGCCAGCCATCGAGGTGATAGAAGAAATACGACTGAGATGACCTCCTACAGATGGAACCAAACGGAATTGCAAGTGAGCCCTACTGAGCTAAAGAGGAGCGAAAACGAGGAAAAGGAAAACCTAGGAAATGATGAGGAAAGATTTTGAGAAAAGATAACTCCAGTGGAACAGAAGGCACAGTTAATGACTTCATAGGCTGATCAAGATGACAGAATATGATGATGATGATGACAGCAAATCAGTGCTCGACCACTGATAGATTTATATCGATGTGATATTATGCTTTTTTATTATAGACATAGTTTAGCAAAACTTTACTATGCTATTATACTACTATAATCAAGAATTAGAAACAAACAATAATAGACATTGTAAATTTATCAACACCAAAATTACATAATGGACAACAATAATTGAACAGTATCAAAATAATAATAATAAAAAACTATTTTAGGTGATAATAATGTTATTACAAGTCTTTTTATTATTTAGTGATATTTATTATTAAATTAAAAAACAAATTAAATATAACCAAGATAATTTAAAAAATGCTGTAGTAGCATAAGTAGCAAGTGTTGTGAAATACAATAAATAAGCCATAAAATAAAACTATATTTAATTATTATGATTGTCACTAAACATAAAAAGGAGAAATGTTACTTCCATTTTAAAAAAAAATCTTTTTGATATTGTCGAGTTCAAATAGGAAGTATTATTACAAGTTAATACAAAGTAGATTTATTATTATTACAAGGAGTGCTGCATGCCTCTTTTTCACTATTATGTCCTACCATGAAATATATATTACTATTTTTTGTGTAATATATATATATATATATATAGATATTAAATAAAAAAGGCACCAGTACCGAGTGCAAAATCAATAGGCCAATCAGTCTACTTTACGTGGTATACAAGATAAACTTATGTATTCTAGAAAGTAGACTAAGGCCAATTGTGGAGGGATAGCTTGAATAAGAAGAAAAAGGATTTAGACACAGTAGGCAAACGCAGGACGACATGTTTGTCCTCAAGTATTGGAGAGATCATGGGACCGGGACAACCATATTTTGTTAGCCTTTCTAGACTTGAAGGCTGCATTTGACTTCTATCCACACAAGGAGATTTGTAATGCTTTGGTAAATGAAAACATCTCAGGAGAACTATAAAATGCAATAAATTGATAATAAAAAGGAGTAGAGTGAATCAATGGGAGAGAGGCTAATGGATCGCTGATGGGTAAATTAATCAGGCAAGATAGCCCCAGCTCTTTATTACTTGTATGTCTTATGGATGGGTTCCATAAAATATGCAAGAGGAGAACATCACCAACATTAATTGGTAGATGGAATATGCGTCCTGTCGTAGTCCAGAGCCTTATCTATGCTGATGACTCTGCCCTTTTGTCGCATTCAAGAGAAAAGATGCAATAAATACATGTAGAAAATAAAGAGGAGCTATAACCTAAGGGAATGAAAATAAACACCCCTAAAAGTAAGGTACTGAATGTGTCCAGGCATGACCATGAAAACAAATCATTGTTTTGCAATGGGGAGACTCGTGAAGCAGTGGACCACATTCCCTACCTAGAAAAAAACATCAGTAGGTCTGGTAAAGTAGATGAACAAATCAAAATCAGAATCAAACGCAATTTATAACCAGATCTACAACAGTGTAGTTGGACACCGAAACATGGGAGAAGAGATGAAGCTCCATAAGCACAAAGCAGTCTGCTTACCAACAATTACAAAAGGGAGTGAAAGTTGGATCAATGGCCAACACAAAAGCCCCATTAAAAGTGCAGAAATTAAGTACTTACACAAATTGGCCAGTAAAACAAGGATGGACCAAATTAGACAATAAGAAACAAACTGCAAGTCTCTGAAACTAAAGACCTCCATTCAAAACAGACAATTGAAGTGGTACGGGCATAGATGAAGATCAGCAACCAAGGAAGGTAACGTAAGCCCAACCACTGAGCAGAGGAGTATCAAGGCCACATACAAAGAATAGGAGCAAGAAGGGGAAAAACCCTGTCCCAAATGAAAAGGATATGCTGAAACCAAAAAGGATGGACCTGATGGATAGATGGCTGAAGAGGAAGATAAAGAAAAAAATACTATATATGGTTGTTTTTCGATTACTAATTTTCATTGATTTTATGTTTCTTCTAAAAAATTCACAAGTCGTAAAATTCCTTCCTTCATTGCCACATATTACTCTCTTTCCCACTAGGATAATTATAGTGAAACTGCCTGATTTTGTTTTCCTAAATCTTGGCAGGCCTCATTATTTTGAAATCCGGTGCAGGGCTGATCGCTTTTTTATAATATGAATATTGATGTGATATTGTAGAAAAATATGTCTTGAATATTACTAGTGTGATATTAAGAGCCTCAAAGAAAAGAAAGAAAATGTAGCTCTCAAGTCTGTACAGAGCTATCAACATAAATAAGTTTATTAAAGTGTAAAGATTTGTTGCATTAAATATTTTTAATTATTAATCCTATCTATGTGTAAAGTATCAAAAATAATTATTAAAAATAATATATATATATATATATATATATATATATATATATATATATATATATATATATATATATATATATATAATTAGATAAAGACGAAAATTTGCACGAAAAATTGTAATAGGTTATAATAGGTTAGTGATATATAAAGGTTATAATGTAACTTGTAAATATTATTTTATACTATTATAAAATTAATAAGTAATAGGAAAGAAATTAGTTGACTGGTAGATATTATAATAGGATGTAATTAGTTGGGGGTGCAGTCAAGAAAACACAGCAAAATAAGTGAAACTTATTGTATTTTTTATGTGCCGACGTTTCGACCTACTGTGTAGGTCATCTTCAGGGCCAACAGGAGTGGCTGCTAGGTGCAGATGGTAACTGACCATACCATAACTGACTCCTATTGGCCCTGAAGATGACCTACACAGTAGGTCGAAACGTCGGCACAGAAAAAATACAATAAGTTTCACTTATTTTGCTGTGTTTTCTTGACTGCACCCCCAACTAATTACATCCTATTATAATAAGTAATAGATGTGAATATAAGTTAAACATTCTTTTGAACATCACATTTGATGTATAATTGTTAAACTGTGTTAATATGTAAAAGTCAAAATGGCAAAAGATCGATTGTAAGATCGACGAAATATAGAGAAGGGATGAAAAAGTGGTGGGTGAGCAAGTGGAGCGAGAGCGGGTCTTATGAAGCTGGAGACCGAAGTGGAAGGAAACAGGAGGGAAGCGAGCGTGAAGGAAAGAGAACAAAGAACAAGCCTACCTGGAGAACAAAGGAATAAGAGAAGCGGACATTTTGTTGACATATAAGCCAAAATGACAAAGGTACTGTAATTCTTGTAGGTTCTTAAGTGAAGTGCTATAAGTTGGGATTAGGATAGCTAAGGGATATAATTACTTAATAACATTTGAAAGTGTTTATGTCAAATGAGTGGGTAAAACCTGATTTATGTTATTTTTATAGGAATGCAAATATTCGTCCATTCTAAAATAATTTGTTTTGTCATATTATATAAATTATTATTAAATTCAGTATTTATTTATTGGCGCCCGAAATTAATGTTTAACTTATAATTAATTGAAGTAGAGCATTTTAGAGTTAGGTTTTTCATGACAAATAATAATAAATGGTCAGGAAACCGAAGGTAACCTAACATATGTGTGAGTATTATGAAATAAAAAGAACAGTAGATACTTTGAACAGTATATTAAATTTATAATAATCATAACATTTGATCATGAAGTTTGTAAGTAACTAAAGAAAATCTAATAACAGCGGGAATCTTTTGGCCAGGTGTTTTTGTGGTTACCATAGATACATCCAGTAAGGACTGTATATTTTAGGAATATGACAGTGAGCGAGGTTCCTACTATGACAATCAACATCTGATAGTGGAGTTTGTTGAACCAGGCTGAGATTCTGTGGTGGGTTATAACACAATCTGTGTACAAAAGAGTTTCTGTACGAGTGAAAAGCAGAAGTGAGTCCAAACACTTTTCAATCTCAGAAGAAGAATCCATAGAAATGACCAAACGTAGGAGTCATTATGAAAAACTTTGAAAATGGCTTAGAGAGAGAAGATTATAGACAATAAAATTATTATTAAGGGCAAAAATTGGATAAAAGATTTTGGGCAAAATTGGTGTATAAAACTGGTGGGCTCTTCAGGAAATCCTGGGCCTCACCCACCCTCTATATAGTGGGTACCCTTAACCGGGGAAATACCTGGTAGTTGAGAGTGGTCTAGGACAAATTACCTCCCAGCATAACTGTTGTTCTAAAAACAGTACAGTGTCTACCATGTACAGATCCCAAGACCCTTCATAGAGTGATTTTTATTTTTTTTTAGACTATTGTTCCCTTAAGATCCAAAACAAATCCTTGGTTGAAGTTGTTATTCAATCTTTTACTAGAGCGTTTTTAAACTATACCAAACAATACCGAGTTCGTTTCCAGCATGGAATTTAAAAAAAAAATCTAATATTTTTAGTTTTATTGGACCTTGGAGCGTAAAAATATATGACAACACAGCCTCATTTATTTAATATTTAGTTAAATTTGAAAATCGAAACATAACAAGTGTTGTTAACAAACAATTAATATCATAAAAACATAGTTGAATAAAAACTAATTCTTACCTCGCTGTTGACCGCCTTCTCCTGACCCGAAGATCTGCGTGGAGTCGGATGACCTACGTTGAACCAGATGACCTACGTCGAACCAGATGGCCTGCGTCGATCTGTTGACCAAGCCCGACTTGCGAAGCCATTATTAACGTCTGGAAGATCTTCTGAGTAAGCTGATGATCTTGGTAGACGGCAGAAGCTTCTAGAAGATCTTTGTTATTCTGTACATGTTCTTGTAGCATTCCGGATCCCTTTAAATATGAAATTCTAAATATAACGAAAGAGTTGAACATAAAAATAATAATTATCCAGAAATTGGTATGGGAAGAAGTCTATGTAATTAAACATAAATATAACGAATTTTTTATTATGGGGCAATGTTTGTACTGACATTTTGACCATCATAACGGTATAATGAATAGTAAATAATTTGCCTATCTAACAATTTTAAACAATTTCAGAAAGAAGAAAAAAAGGAAGAAAGATGTTTTTTGTAGTTTACACTACTTTTTGCAAGAGAAATAGTCAAGTGCTGCTAAGAGGGAGCGGGGAGTATGAAGTGTTGAGCTGCTAAGCTGAAATCCAGCTGTGGCAGATAAATTATTCAGCCCGTTAACAGCCGCTGATGGACCGTGAGAAATATACAGACCCTCTTCAGGCCAACCCAGCCTCTAAAAAGTGGGTAACATCGATTGGAAGAAAACTCCGGCGAATGACAGTCTCTGACAAACTACCTCCCTCCACAACCGTTGTCCTAGAAACAGTACAGTCTCTACCACGTACTAAACCCAAGACCCTTCATGGGTTGTAGTGGTATAGTTTTTTATTCTTTTATTTCAATTTTACTTACATCGCTTCTCATCATTATTTTTAGTAACTCATGTCCCATTGTTCTAAAATAGTTCAAATATCTTAAATAATACCTTCATTTTATTTTATAATTTAAAATATCCGTATTTTTATATATGGTTTATTCCGATAGATCCTTCGTAGGTTGTATTGATACAAGTTTTGAGTTTGCTCATCTTTTCTCCATACTTACTTGCATTCCCTCCATAATTTTGAATTCGATACAATTTTTTTTTTATTACTTAATTTATACATCCAATCATGTACATGTCTAATATTCCAATGAACTATTACAAGAAGAGAAACAGAGAAAATGAACGGAGAAAAAGAAAAGGAAAAAGGTTGTCTTCAATTTTTTTTAAAGATATTTTAAATTAATGTTATGGAGATTATACATCGATATCTGTTCTGGTTGTCGATTCGAGTTGAGATACAAGTTTTAACTGTTCATTCGTTTCCTTTTTTATATTCTCCAAAAATACAAATTATCGTATGCTTTAGCGTGGATAATATGAGATTTTTGTATATTTCCGTAACTATTTCATCAGGAAATGAAAGCTTCAACAAACATTTATCATCTATACTTCGAAATGTTGTATGAAACGTTAATTTCTTGATAAAATGACTACCAACAAATTTTCTATAATTACATTATTTTTCCCATACTAAAAAGTTCATGATAATTTGTATTTTTGAAGAATATTTAAAAAGAGATGAATGTCAGTTGTACTTCGAAGTGACAATCAGCGGAACTGATTTTAATATTGATACCAATACTTCATATCCCTTCGATAGTATCAATACAGAGCATTCTTCTATATATCATGTGCCTCTTTTGTATCAACAGCCTGAGCTAATAATAAAATAATTTGTATAGGATTTAATGCTTAGTAAAGAAACCGTCAAAAGTTTACTGCAGCATATAAAAAATATTTAAAAATGAACATTAAATGTGTTATAATTGTGTTGTAAATAGCTTACCTTATTTGTGCAGCATAGGTCTTCATGGGTGTTTGCTCAGCATGAAGGCTCCATTGGTTTTCATCGTGACGAATGCCTTCTTCCATCCAATGTGTAGTTTCCACCCTGTTCATTATACTACAAAGGGCCTGATGCTCTGTGGAGGTTACTCGAAGAGATTCCACGATTCGCTCGGCGACAGAAGATTCCTCTCTGGAGACAAAACGATCCGCACTCCTGAGGATATGGCGAGCCACCTCCTGAAGCCCGTCTCATCCCTCGTGAGCAGCAAGAGGCCCTTGATCCCGTGGGGTGGTTGAAGGGACTCGAACCCAACCCTCCGGTGCTCGGCCCGTGCAGGGAACGGATCCACCGTCACCGGCTTCCTTCGAGTCCAAAACCTCCGCGGATCTCTCCGACCGCCGCCTCTCCCCCTTTCCCGAATTTTCTTCCCCCCGAACCGGCCCTTCCTCTCGAACCCAATCCAACTCAAAAAGCTACTGCGTTGTAACGGAAGAGTCGAAAGAAGAATGGATCGAGGTATTCAACGATTCGCCGGGTAGGGAATCCGAACCGCGCTATCGAAGTGATGTCACAAGCTGAGCGATTTTCGTGTCATGGTCGCCCAAGAAGAAGAACACCCCACAACTGACTAAAGTTGGAACAGAAATTAAAGAATCTAAATAGAGTTTTCTGCAAATTTCGGAACTTATTTAAAAACGGAACTAAGAAAATTCTTGATTAAAAGAATTCTGATATAGATCTTAAAAAAAATTTTTTTACCGAGTGGTCGCGATTTTAAAATTTAGTTTAAAAACCTATAGCCAATAAAAGTTAAAACTAAAAGTTTACTTACATAATTATTTATGTAAGTGATCAGAATCATTGGCTTTTTAACTATTAGTGTATAGGACAAAACCCCATCCTCAGGTGCCAGCAAAAATCAAACCAAATTATCCCTCAAATTTAATATCTCTCTACTATATCTAACTTGGTTTGATTTCCTTTAGCTCCTGAAAAAATGAGGCGTTGAACCGCAACTAATAAAAGCCAATGTTGGGTGAGCTTCGAACAGCTCTAAAATTTTGGGGGTAAAAAATATATATTAATTGTTTTCCACTATATTGATTATATAAAAGCATCTTCTAATTTATATATATTATAACTAAAAACCGGGCAGATGCAGCTAAATTTAGACTGAATTTAAAATGGTGGTTGGTGAGAAGTTTTATGTTAAAAATGTCAAAATACTGGGGGCATACAGGTTACATTTAGACCCAGACAGAGCTATCTGAAATATAATTAGGTCTACAATTTTATCTTCCTAAAATAATAGTATACAAAAATTCAACCACCAAAATAGTAATTCCTGTTACCAACATCGGCAAGTAGTGCGATGCTCTTCTTCCTGTGCGACTGTGACACGAAGACTGCTCAGTTGCGACATCGCTTCGATGACGCGATTCGTGTTCTCAAACACGACGAATCGTGGAATACTTCGATCTCCCCTTCCTTCGAATCTTCCGTTATAACGCAACATCTCAACGAGTAGAAGTTAACTCGACAGATAGGTTCGGCTAGAAGACAAGAAAATCTGGAAAAAGAAGAAAAGAGCCGGGGGGAAGAGTCAGCACGAAGTTGAGGACTTGGAGGATCCCGATGGCCATGGATCTGTTCCGAGCTGAGCCGAACACAGAAGTTCTGGGCTCGCATACTTTCGACTGCTCTGCAAGACCAAGAACGCCTCACTAACTCGCCAGGGAAAGAGCCGAGTTTCAGAAGGCGGCATGCCGGGTCCTCAGGAGAGCGAATCGTTCCGCCACCTAGGAGGAGTCTTCCGTCGTCGAGTGAATCGTAGAATCACTTCGCAGTTCTTCTGCAGAATACCAAACCCTCTGCAGTACAAGTTTGCTGCAGTCGTCTAGATTCCAAGGATAAGCTTCTGAACTTGACTTTTGTCTTCCGGAATAGCAAGCGGGCTTTCTGTAAAAAATTAAAAAAAAAATTAGTAACATAAAACATAATTATTACACAATTTAAAATGAAATATAAATACATTTTTTATTGAATTTAATAAATATTTTTTATAAATTTTATTAAAGGTAATATAATCACCAATTTTAAAGGTAATAAGTGATCACACCACTCTCACCAATTTTACATACATTCATAGTAATTATTTTATTTTTAAAAATTAAATAATATGAGCTACTTAATCTATATTGACTAATATAGATAATATTACATAATACTAATTCTATATTGACTTTATTTAAAAAAAATTATAATTAGAATCTTATAATTATCCACTTTATAATGTATATTTACTTACTTGACTTGCTCATTATCATCATCCTCTTCTTCTCCTTAGCATGGTAATGTGAAACGTCAATCCAATTCTTATAGCTACTGCATGTCTTATTTCACCAGCATTGAGCTTCCTTCAAGTACCTCTGCAGTAGATTCTTCAGATTTTGAGCCTGAAAAATAAATTACCATAATTATAATAAAAACAAAATGAATATAATAACAGTAATTAAAATAAAAAATATATTCAATTGCATGTAATTGAAATATAAAGATAATAAACAGGTATATAATTCATTTAATGTATATATTAAATAAATTATGGGTACTTGTGTATTAAACCCACCACCTGTAAAGGCCAATTCGCAACCAGTTACGTTTTATAACCTTTTTAAATATTTTTATTGGGGTTAGAATTTGCATAACATAACATGCAATATAATAATAATGGAAACAAATAAATAGAAGAAATAATAATATAATTGAATATATAACATATATAACAACATAATGAAATATATAATATAAATACATATAATAATAATAGAAACAAATAATGGAATATATCATCAACAATTTAAAATAAAAACCACCCATAACCAACCCAAACCACCAAACAAACAACAAATCAGCAACAAATAAAAATGAGGATACAACAACAACTCTAGAAATAATGAAATATATAACATAAATAAATATAATAATAACAGGAATAAATAATGGAATGTATCATCAATAATTTAAAATAAAATCCACCCCTATCCACCAATCAAACAACAAATCAGCAACAAACAAAAATGAGGATACAACCAAAAATTCAAGAACACACGAAGAAACAAAAACCAATGAATTTGTAAACAATGTAACTGTTACTGTTAGAAATATAGCTGTTATAAAACGTAACTGCTTGCGGGTGCGTACAACATTGGCCTTTTAAGGTGGTGGATTTAATACACCAGTACCAAATTCTGTATATCACATAGAATTACTATTGCAAGGAAACAAAAAATGATTGATAGGCGTATTAGACATCTCTATTACGAGAACAGTTATAGCTGCGGACATCGCTACTTATTTTTAGACAAAAAGAAGTGAAAAAAATCATCTTCATTCTTAACCTGGAGAATAATGAAGATCTATAAAAATTATGATAACTCCACATTTTTGGAGCTGGGACCTGACTGCTAGGGTACGAAGTACAGGTTCAATGTTCACGGAGTAGAGGGGATGGAATAATTATTAACTTTATATATTCTTTTATTGCATTACCAAAGTTATAAAATCCTATTTCATGAAGTTAAATTTAACTAACTTAATGAATGGTTTCATTAACAGATATTCGATTTATTAAACTATATTAAAAGTACCTTATTTCTGATTTGCAATGGTAAAAATTTGTTCATTACCTTATTTTAATTGTAGAATACTTTAGTTTATCTGAATATTTTGTTTAAATTTAGTTTTAATAGTTAAATTATAAACTGCAGCCATGTGCGCTGTTAGGGACTCGGAAGCTAACTAAAAGGTACGAAGTACAGGTTCAATGTTCACGGAGTAGAGGGGATGGAATAATTATTAACTTTATATATTCTTTTATTGCATTATCAAAGTTATAAAATCCTATTTCATGAAGTTAAATGCAACTAACTTAATGAATGGTTTCATTAACAGATATTCGATTTATTAAACCATATTAAAAGTACCTTATTTCTGATTTGCAATGGTAAAAATTTGTTCATTACCTTATTTTAATTGTAGAATACTTTAGTTTATCTGAATATTTTGTTTAAATTTAGTTTTAATAGTTAAATTATAAACTGCAGCCATGTGCGCTGTTAGGGACTCGGAAGCTAACTAAAAGGTACGAAGTACAGGTTCAATGTTCACGGAGTAGAGGGGATGGATAATTATTAACTTTATATATTCTTTTATTGCATTATCAAAGTTATAAAATCCTATTTCATGAAGTTAAATGCAACTAACTTAATGAATGGTTTCATTAACAGATATTCGATTTATTAAACTATATTAAAAGTACCTTATTTCTGATTTGCAATGGTAAAAATTTGTTCATTACCTTATTTTAATTGTAGAATACTTTAGTTTATCTGAATATTTTGTTTAACTTTAGTGTTAATAGTTAAATTTTAAACGGCAGCGATGTGCGCTGTTAGGGACTCGGAAGCTAACTAAAAGGTACGAAGTACAGGTTCAATGTTCACGGAGTAGAGGGGATGGGATAATTATTAACTTTATATATTCTTTTATTGCATTATCAACCTTATAAAAACCTATTTGATGAAGTTAAATTTACCTAACTTAATGAATGGTTTCATTAACAGATATTCGATTTATTAAACTATACTAAAAGTATCATATTTTAAATTTATAACAGTAAAAATTGTTTTATTACCTTTTTTTAATAATAGAATACTTAATTTATCTGAATACATTGTTTAACTTAAGTTCTAATTGTTAAATTATAAACGGCAGCGATGTGTGCAGTTATGGAGCTAAGGCTGATCTGAGGGTAGTGAGGTCGAGGAGGAGAGGGGATAGGAAAATAATTAAATGTATATATTCTTTTAGGGTTACATTAAAGCTTTAAACATTTATTTACATAATTTTTACCCACAAATTAAAGATTGATTAATTTAACAGACAAAAGATTTATTAAATAATTCAAAATGTATCTCATTTCTAATTTCCAGGCGTAATTACTAGTTCATTACATTCTCTTATAGTTGAATACTTTGTTTGATTTTTACTAATCTTTAATTTAGTTGAAGAAATGTTATATTATAGTTATACAAGTACATTATTGTTATAATAAACTGAATAATGGTACTAATTTCATTACAGATTAGTTCGTTTAACATGTATCTGTTAAATAATTTTTTTAAAAACCCTATGTATTTTTTAAAAGAACTCCATATCGAAATTTCTGCAGAAAACTTTACTTGAACTTCTAAATACTCAAAAAACTGTTATTGAATTGTAAGAATTACTAAATAAAGATATAGCAATACAATTATAAAATTTAGTGACAGTTTATTTCACCAGGCAGAAATAATAATTATTTTATAGAAATTTACTAAAGGACTTATTTGTGACTTGTGATTGAACATCCTTAATATTCTTGTATTGTATTTTAATTCACTTGTTCAATGACTGCTACTACCATCTATCATTTCATCAACATGTTTGTAGTATTTCAAAATTTGTTTTTTTTATGAAATATTCTTTGAGAAAACAGTAAAAATAAATTTAGACAAGATGATGTAGAGTCAGGTAATATACAATCTAATAAGGTCCATTGATTATTATTAAGTCTTTATTGACACAAACAGGGTCAAAATTATGGATCGCTTGATATTTTGTCTCGTTTTTCGTTCATGAAATAAAAATGTATTTCATGTATAAACTTTAAATAGGATATGAACTCCAAAATTAAATAAATCACATTGCTTAGAAGCCCACATTTAGTTTAACAAAGCTGCCAATGAAGTTCATTAATTTATTAATTATAAATTAATTTGATCCATAAAATATAAAAATCACATAGGCTAGTAACTATTAACTATTTATTAAAAACACCAATATATACCAGTCAATTTGACATATACATTTACACGTTTATGTGTATGTGTGTATATGGGTTTATGTGTGTGTGTATATATATATATATATGTATATATATATATATATATATATATATATATATATATATATATATATATATATATATATATATATATATATATATATTCTCGGTGTGTATAATGTTATATAGATCATATAAATTTTATATTATATCATAAATCTTATATAATTATGTATAACGTTTTATTTTAATATGAACAACTTCATATAAGTTACATTTCTATCATATGTTTAATATGTTAATATGGTTTTACTATGTGCCTATTATAGCATGGTATGTTATTATTTAAATAGTTAACAATATTTTTACTAAGTGTAATAAGGTAACTAGAATATATAAATGTAATTATGTAGGTAATGTAAATATGTATATTCTCTAGTGGTAATTATGTAGATACTGTAAATATTTATATTCTCCAGTAGTGAGGGCAATAATAACCATTTGTAGTTGTTTGCCCTTAAAATAAAACAACAACAACAACATAGGCTAGTATTTTATGGTTTGTAAGATACATACCTGATAATGATGTTTCATGCCATACTATGACTATATAAGAATATGACTTACAAGTACAATATCTGTCGAACATCATTATATTCTACTTGCATCAAAGTATGAGATGTATTTCTGTAGACATGCACCAAGCTTGAATGATAAAATTTTCACACCTGAAATAATAAAAAAATATCATGATTTATAAACACTGACATAAAAAAGTTTTATAAAGTGATACCTTTATAATAAGTTATTTTACATATAAGATAAAATAATAAAAACCGGTTATAAAAAAAATTGAGTTTATTGTTGAAGAATACATTTTGCCAAAAAAAAGAGCACAGGAAAAAGGTGTAATAAAGACAGAAGAGAATAATAGAAAACTTCCATCTTGGGCAGTTAGAAAAAAAACCCAAAGTAGGCATAGAATTGAAAACTTAAAGCCTGAACAAGATAGCAAATTTAAAACTTAAATTCAGTTTAATTTAAATCAAATAAAAATTCAGTGAAATTTAATGGAAAAAGTGGTTACGTACACTGTTTTAAAGAGATTCTAAATTGAAGAACAAATTAAAATACTGGGATATAGATTTGAATGTTTTTCCCCTTTTTATGCTATATTGAAAAAAGGTACTTGTGTATTAGTTGGTCTACATGAAACCTACCTCCTTATTTCCTGTATCCTCTTCTAATCACTCCTCTCATTTCAGTTATTCAATTCCTATCATTATCTATTCAGTTTTTAAAGCTTCCAACTTTGATATATGTAGATTTAAATATGATGAGATACCAGATCTCGGTAAGTTCACCTTATTTATTCTGAGTTGCAGGAGAAATTATCACTGTCCAGCACCATATTCATGAATTTGGTAATCATTCTGCAGGTTGTCTCTTCAAACTGAGTTACAAGTTTTAACGATTCACATGTTTTCTTTTTTGATATTCTCCAAAAATACAAATTATCGTGAGCTTTGTATGTAAAAAGCTTTATAAAAAGCTTTGTATGTAGTATGGAAAAAATAATGTTATAATGGGAAATGTGTAATCTACAGATTTCCAATATATACATTATTTTTTTCCATACTGAACCTCAAGATAATTTTTATTTTTGGTGAATATTAAAAAGGAAATGAGTAAAATTTGTAACTCAACTCGAAGCGAAACTAGAACTTAAAAAAATCAACATTACAGGTTCCAATAAATAGTACATGTAGAGGGATTATTAATTTACATAGCTCAATAATAATATACAATTTAACTTACCATATCAAGAGACAGTTTTTAGTTTTAAAAATTCCTGATTTGTTTTTAACAAATGAATACCAGCAAAGAAACGCAATATGCTTACAATCTTTTTTTTAATTATTGGTTCTTAGTTATACTTTTAACTTACTTTGCAATTCTAGAGACTTGTGAAAATTATTTTGGAGAAAATGAATGGTCCAAAGATTATGAAAAATCAAGCATTGAGTATACATTTTATTCAGTAATTCAGTTCTAAATATTCAGTGCTTTATAAGATTTCATTCTGATTTAAAACTTTAAGATACATATATACTTACTAAATGAAGTTATTCAAATGTTAATAATACTTATGGATATTAATGTAAATAAGATACTTACCAAATCAAGAATAAATAATTTTAAAACGGCTAGTCCACCTCAGAGAAAAAAAATCCCGGTTATGAGCCAGAAAAGGCTACTACCAACCTTCTAAAAACAAAAGTGCACTTGTTAAAATCTATCCAAGCTAGTGACGGTGCAACTCATTCCTACTATTTCTTAACACATACTTCAAAGAATCTAATCGATCTATATTTTGTTAAATAACATATTTCTCCCAAAAACATTTGTTGAATAATATGACGTCTGATTAAAAAGCTTGAGTTGGATGTTTCAATTTTTTTCCTCATAATTTGAGGCTGGCTGGGGGGGGGGGGGGGTGAAGATAAATATGTAACAACTAACGAGTAAAGACTGTTTTCGACAAGAATATAACTATTGGAATATTTTTTTGTTTGTCTTGTAACATTAGAACAACGCTCATAAAGTTAGTTCATTATTACAAAAATTGAAAAAAAAACACGACATTTTTCATCGTTGGGTTAATGTTACTATTGGATTACGTTAAACTCGTATTTAGACCTCTGTAACTCAAAAACGGCTATTAAAATAAAGTAGAGAACTTTTAATTTTTGTATGTTCTCATTCATATCCATAAACTTTATGCTTTCAAGTAGTGATGGGCTAAACAGTGAAATCTTAATAACTCGTTATGGCATAACTGCTACAATGTAATAACGTGTCCAGTAACACGTTATTTGAGTAACGTTTTATTTCATTGAAGAAAATAATATATCTAATAAACAAATTTATATGAGGATTGAAACAGACGTAGCCCATAATAGCTCATTCCAAAAAAAAAAAAACACAGCCTTAGACGTTATTCAAGTGGCTCTATCTACGTTATCAGACCGTTATTGAACTAACAAAACATTATTGGCTTAGTTTGCTAAAACTAAAATTATTTATGCTATGTTATTCATTAATAATTTGTAGTAATTGTTTATCCTTTTTGTATTTAATTACCTAATAAAAGCTTATTATAGTATTAGTGTTAGTAAACCCTTTCATCACCACTTACTTCCTATAATTTATAATTGTACAGTAATTTCTTAAACAGTATTTTGCAACTTTGGGTTCATACTATAATAACTAGTCACCATCTTTAATAAATCTATCATGCCTATTAGCATTGTCAATGCTTTTCCATAACTCCATGGAATAGTCCCATATATATTTTATATTTCATATTAGTATAATAGTTCTATAATGTTCTGATAACGTAGGTAGAGGCACTCGAATAACGTCTAAGGCAGATTTATGGTTTTAAAACATATTCAATTGATACTATTGAAATGTTTTTGTGCGAATTAGCAAAGTTTAATTTTGTTGTTAATTTTTCAATCATTAATTGTGAACGAAATCATTCTATATTTCCAAAAAATAGCAAACTAAGGCAATAAAATTGTTTTAGTTCAGAAGATAATTATCTCGCTAACTGTGATAACGCCTCGGCCTTCAGCTCTTATTCATATGTCGAAGCGCGAGTGAAACGATGCAGTTATTCCAATAATGAGCTCGTTCTGGTAACACGTTATCTCAGTAACCGTTATTTTCCAATAACACGTTTTTTTAGACTGCGACGTTATTTTGATCCCGCCACTAGTTAATAGGCGTTCTACAGGTGTTCTGGCTGGATCGATATGTTTGTATAGTGTATATATCCAATAAATCTGTGCTCGTATCGTAATAACTTGTACTGTTGTTTCCCTGCACTTTATCACCTTTTTACTCTCATGTTATTAGGTTATGGCCCAGTGTAGCATTTTGTACTTGTTATTTTCTGTTATAGGGAGAGGAGTGGCTCAGTGGTAGAGTACTGATTTACCATGGCGGAAATCCTGGTTCAATTCCCGCAGGCCATGATTTTTATTTAGTCTGTTTGCAGCGGGAGATGGATCATATAGGATCTAGGACCCTCCTGGGGCCCACCCAGCCTCTATAAAATATTATAAAAATAGGGTACCCAAAATAAGGGGGAAAAATCTGGCGGTCGAGCGTGACCTAGGACAAGTCACCTCCTTGCAGAACCGTTGTCCATGAAACAGTACAGTCGCTACCATGTACTGAACCCCAGACCCTTCATGGGTTGTAGTGGTACAGGTTTTTTTTTTTCTGTTAACGGTAGAGCCAGATTTTTGTTTTGGATTGGATATAAGTTTTTGGGACCGACACTGGTGGTTAGTTATTTGTTTGGAAATAACTTTTTGGACACACGTTTGCGGTCAGTCAGTTTTGGTAGAACAATGGTGATTTGTTTTGAGATTCGGTGTTACGCCATTTTGTTTTAGTTCGACGCTTACGGTCAGTGTAACAATTGCGAGTTCAAGTGTTCCGAATGTTTCAGTTGAAAAATTTGAAGGATATAACTTTATTATTTGGTACTCCAGAATTAAATTATCGCTGGCCTTTTGGGGCTTACTTGGAGTTTTAAATGAAGAGCCCGCTACGACGGAACCGGAACTTAAATTTTTTAACAATCAGGATGCAACGGCCAAACATATTATTGGTTGTAGTCGTGCGGACAATATTTTTTGCACAGTCAAAGAAATGGAGACAGCAAAGGCATTAATGGAAGCCCTATTTGCAACCTATGAAAAACGAGGTATGAAGTATCTTGTTATGGTGCCAAGAACTTGGAGAAACATCTAGTAGAGTAATGACCAACCTCTACTAGAGTTTTTTCAGAAGTTTGAATCCATGGCATCTGAGGTAAGAGTGGCTGGCGGAAAATTATAACAAGAAGAGATAGTGAATCAGTTACTTATTGCAATGCCATCAGAGTTTGATTCTGTAAGTCAGCTTTAGACATTATCTTTAATAAGGACAAATCAGCACTTACTTTAGAATATGTGAAAAACTGTCTTTTGTCAGAATATGAGAAAAATATGAAAAAAGAGGATTTGTCACAAATGTATTTGGAGCGTACCTACTAAGAGTAAATTCAGAAAATATGGGAATTCAAAGGTCACTAACCCCCAAAAAACATCAAATGTGATTTGCAATTATTGCAAAGATCGAGGTCATGTTAAAAGTGTTTGTCCAAAATTAAAAAATAAGTGTTTTGTTACCACTTCTGATCATAAATTTGATAATGAATTTCTCTTCACCACCTACTTGGATAATAGTGCTGAAGCCTCGTGGGACAAAGATAGTGTTTGTTCATCAGATATAACTTGTTTTGTGGTAGACTCTCGGGCCACTGCAAATGTTATTGGTATCGATAATAATATTTGTAAAGTTTGTTTAAACATGGAAGAAGTGAATAAACAAGAAATAGATAATATAAAAGAAATGAACTTTAGTGAAATTATAAATCTGGAAGAAATGTTATAAAGATGAAAATGACTATATAAAAGAAACAAATGTTGGTACTTGTGTGTTAACGCCACCGCAGTTATTTCCCCCTACTTGTTCGCATGCGCGTGCGGTTACATTTTGTAACCGTTATATTTCTAACACCTGATTTCTTCTATGTTCGTTCTTGTTTGCTTAGTTTTGTTTGTTGCTGATTTGTTCTAGACTCATTGCTGTTATTATTTTATTTATTTATTTAATTATTATTAGATATGTTGTTATTATTTCACTAATTTTTATGCTACGAAAATGACTCTTTGGGATTTGACAAAAACAGAAGAAGAAGCAATTGTATTTTTCCAGGAGCGAAATATTTTACCAATTTTCCACCGAAATCCGATTAACCATTTTCTTATTTTTTAATAAATTATTTGGATTTTTAATTATTTTCATATTTCATTATTTTGATTGTTCGTGATATATTCCATTATTTATTTCTATATTATCCATTATTTAAATTGTTCATGATATATTCCATTTGTAAATAAATTATTTTGATTTGTAATTGTTGATGATTATTTAAATAATTTAAAATTCTAACCCCAATAAATAGATTTAAAAACATGCAAGATAAATGTTTTAGAAATATAACGGTTACAAAATGTAACCGCTCGCGTATGCGAACAAGTAGCGAAAAGTAACTGCGGTGGCGTTAACACACAAGTACCCAAATGGTAAAATGAGGTTGTGGATCTGGAAGAAGTAAATATAGAAGAAATAGACAATATAAAAGAAATCAACTTTAGTGAAAATATAAATCTGGAAGAAATAAGTTACCAAGATCACACGGACCGTATAAAAGAAACAAATTTTAGTGAAGTCGTAGATCTGGAAGAAATAAAATATAGTGAAGAGTTAAATCTGGAAGAAGTAAATAAAGAAGACAAAGCAAACCAACCAGATGTATTAAACAAGAAGACAGAGTTAACTATTAAAGAAATAACGAACAGGTCAGAAGTATGTAATCAGAAAGAGAAGGTAAATTCAGATGAAATTAACAAGAAGAAAAACACTGTTTTAGATAATATACTTGTGTTTAATTGGTCAAGTTTAAAGTTTAAATTTTTTATGTATTGGGAAAAAGTAGACATATCAAGAGTGTCTAATAAAGTAATTATAACTTTCCCTTAGATCATTTATAAGAATAAAATAAAGGCCAACTGTGGGAGTTTGAAAACAGCTTATCAAATAAATCATAATAGTGATTTTGAAATAATTAGAGCTTTTGCTAATGAAGATGATGATACTATTTTATTGTGGAAAGGGCCAGCAGATGTCCGAAACTATCTGCGGGGTAAAGTGAAGAAATAATATTGAGGTATTCACCGCTGGTTGGAATAAATTGTTTTAATAAAGGACTGGAATTGGACTTCAATTTGGATTCCAATCTGTGAAAGTGAACATGTATAATATGGAATTAGGATGTTAAAGTAATTAATTGTATTTATTTTATTTGTGTTCTGTAATGCGGAATTAGGCGGGTGTATTTGTTTCATTAATTCCTTGTATTTATTTTATTTCTATTGTGGAATTTTTTATTTTATGTTTCTGTAATTACTTTTATGTATTTTATTTGTATTTTGTAATGCTGAATTAGGGGAGTGTGTTGAAGTAATTCCTCTTCTGTGTATCATCTATATTGTATTATAGACAGTCAACACTGTAAAGTGACAGTTAAGATTATGTAGGCTGTGCACGATGTCATCCATGTTGTGTTCACCATTGTGGTCAGTTAGTTGGTGTTCAACAGGTGTTCTGGCTGGATCGATATTTGTGTGTGAAGTTTCTGCCTGTCTATATATGTTTATATAGTGTTTATATCCAATAAATCTGTGCTCGTATCGTAATAACTTGTACTGTTGTTTCCCTGCACGTTATCACAGTTTTACTCTCATGTTATTAGTTATCTATAAGATCACTTAAGAGGTAATTATATTATCTAATAGTTCCAGAATAAACAAAGAAGTTGAGAGTAAGATTGAAGTGATCATACCATCCAATTCTCCTACTTCCAAGATCTGTCTTGTTCTCAATGAAACTTATGTAATCAACTTCCCACTGTGGTAGTTAGTAACTTAATATATAATTTCTAATAATGCTTAAACCATTATGGTTGAAAATAAGTTACGTAGCCAAGTCAATTTGTTTCTTTATACCAAATCAGATGCTATACCTTCTAAAGAACCACGGACACAGGAGACTTCAATTTCGATTATTCTAAATGGATGATGCCTTATGTAATTTGATTACATCTAAGTCTTGGAAGGCTAAATCAAGAACTACATTGGTTTCCAAAGCCTTTCGTAAGTGGCAGGTTGCAAGATGTTAGTTAGTAGCTGTCATATTCCTAATACAGTCAGCACTGGGAGTATCCATGGCAACCAGCCCTGGCCAGAAGATTGCAGCAGTTACTTGGTTCTGGAAGAATTATCAAACGACATATTAATCAACTTCGTTCTTCATTAGTTTAAAAGAAGACAGTGACATTTGATCCAGCCCCACCACAACTCTATAGTGTACCTCAAGTTCCTCAAGCTGAGACCAGTGCTCAATCTCCTGCTCAACCAAGTCCGCCTCCACTACATTTCTCTCGCCCTGTTCGCACTCATAGACCTATTGAACGTTATGGGGATCCGGTACTATACCGGGTATCTTGTGAGTGATTTCTTATTAGGAGGGGAGACTGTCATATTCCTAATACAGTCAGCACTGGGAGTATCCATGGCAACCAGCCCTGGCCAGAAGATTGCAGCAGTTGTTGTTAGGCTCATACTCTAACTTAACCTTACTTAATGTTTTATGTTCAAGTGTAATTGTTATTGATTCAATATAATGTTCAATCATATAAAGTGCTTTTTATTTCATAATAGTAGCACAGTTAGTAGCAGTTAAGAAATCACAGATAAGAAAAATCACTAAGGTTGTGATAATGGCGCGAATATGAAAGGAAAACATATAGGTCTTCAGAAACGAATTGCAGACTTAAACCCGCGCGCATTTTACGTACCTTGTGCGGCACACAGCCTGGATTTGATAGTTAATAACGCTGCTAAAAGTTCGTTAGAAATTGTCAATATTTTCAATTGTGTAAGAAATTCATGTTTTCTTTTCTGCGTCAACAGCACGTTGGCAAACTCTTGCCAAAGAAATGCCACCTTTAACTCTAAAACCACTCTTAAATACTCGATGGGAGAGCAGGGTTGAAACAATAAAAGCTCTACGATTTAATTTAGGAAACATATATGATGCCTTGTTTACCATATATTCCGAAAGAAACAAAGATGCAGAGTCGTGAAATTTGACAAATTCGTTGTTACCAAAAATTAAGTCATTCAAATTTATCTGTTCCCTATTTGTTTGGTTTGAAATTTTAAGCAAGATAAATTTAGTTAGCAAGACTCTTCAAATTTCTGATGTCGTTTTGTCAGAAGCGGTAAAAATGATTGGTCTTTCAAACAGAAGTGTGTCTGAATTCCGTAATAAGTCCGCTTTTCAGGAGTTCCTCAATAACGCGGAAACCATAGCCGAAGATGTCGACGCAATTACCGAATTTCCCGCACCAGCTCGTCCTCGCGCTTGTAGAAGGTTTTTTGACTATGAGAAAGAAGATGAGCCGATAACAGATGCAGAAACACATTTCAAAGTAAATTTTTATTACTACCTATTAGATACCGCTATCAATAAGTTCGCAGAACGGTTCGAACTTTTGAATCAAAATAATATAATTTTTTCATTCCTCCAAAAATTAAATCACTGGAAGGATTTAGAGATTGATACAAAAAAGTATATTGTTCTAATTTAGAAAATAAACTGTGCCATGCTGGTTCTTCAGATGTAGATAAGTTAGAGCCCTTTTAAGAAATCGAATTATTACCGACGTTTATTAATGATTCTACTACACCGTTGGTTATTTTAAATTATTTGTTTAATAATAAATTAATTTTAGTCTTTCCAAATCTGTCCACACTACTTAGGATTAACCTCACATTGCCAGTCACTGTTTCTCACAGCGAAAGATCATTTTCAAAACTAAAGTTAATTAAAAACTATCTCAGATCCACAATGTCTCAAAGTAGATTGACAAATTTATCATTAATGAGTATTGAACATAAAATCCAAATTGAAGTGAGTGACGTCGTTAATGATTTTGCAGCAGCTAAAGCACGAAAAGTAATCTTGTAAATATGTATTTGTAATTTGATTAAGAGCGTCTTTTAATTTGTATATACTATTAATAAATATTTTAAAATATACTTGTGCAATCTTATTTCTATAGGCCCTACTTTCCTGAAAACAGGGTCATTAGAATAGAATAGAATAGAAAAGTAACTTTATTCTGGGACTAAGTCTCTTTAGAATAACAGATATGAACAGGAAAAAAAACGTAATATTTATCTGGCCAGAAGGCTAAATGTTACTAATCATAAAGCGTGTAAAAAGTGACAGAAAACATTTTAAAAAGAAATATTTAAACAAAAATAATAGTAAGTAAATAAACAGTACAGATCTTGACAAGATATTAAGCAATTAAAGAGAATAGATAAATACATAGCTTTTGTTAGATGCATGAAGTACAGCTTTTCAAAAAGCAAAATTAAAAGAACTAAATAACACAATGAGTTATTCTATACATTAGATTCTAACCAAATGACTAACCTGCTTAGAGAGATCCTTTTGGGAAGCTAGGAGGTGTTGAAAAAGCAAGGATTCAAATAATGATAGTGAGGGAGTATGACGGATATTAGGAGGGATCACACTGTGATTGAGCGGGCGAGGAAGGAACTTTCGAATGCTTTGGTTCAGACAAGTTGGAGCGTTTCACATTTTGTTTTAGGATAATGAATTTATTTTCCCTTTGTAATAATTCATTATAATAAGTATTTACTAATTAGCTAGCACACACATAATGCATTCTGGGTGAGGAGTAGAGTTTAAGGTTGATAACGCGAAGCTACGTTATCATCAGGGATCACAAGTATCTATAATGGCCAAATGTGTGCTAACATTTTTTTTAATTTTGATTCAAATGATTGGTTGATTTATATTTATATTTATTATCAAAGTATTACTTAAAAGAGAATTGTTATTGGTAAAAAATCATATTTTATCAACTTTTATAACCATTCAAAAGAAGGAGTATCAAGAGCAACTTTTCAAGGCTACCAGGTAGTCCAAGCCTTACATGAGAAAAAAATTTGCATTTATTCTGAGAACTAATCCCGCCTGAATTTATAGAACAAGTCATGTATTTTTTCGTCTTTTTGACAAAAAATGCATTTTTTTTGTATTGTTACAACACTTTTATGCCATATTAAGTAGGAGGCCCCTTTGGATGTTCTACAATGCAATAATTTTTCTATGACAATGGAAGGAATGCAGGAAAGCTGGGAGACTGATTTCTACGAACAAATCAGAAGACACTCGAGTGATAATGGCGAAAGACTAAACCTTTAAATAGAATTAACTATTAGACTTTGATATTGACTATTGACCCAGCTTAGTAAAAAATAACATTAAGTACTTTTAGTTAACCTTAACTGGACGACTCCTTTTTAATCATGTGACAGCCATGTAATCAGGATGCCAAGTATTAAATCTTGACCGTCTGAGTTCACGTTTTCTTTCTTAACCAATGCCTAACCTAGTCAACCTCGGTGTTACAAATTTTTTTCGCAACTTGAGGGGCTTTGTTGAAGGATCAGGTACCTACCTACTTTACAGTAAGCATCAGATGTTCATCAACATTTTTTTTTCATCCAACGCTTTATTGATTAATATTTCATTGCTAGCACGTGGTAACATCACTAGAAACCATTCAATAGACGACGGAGAGAGACCAGACTTAAGGATTTCAGGTGTTTGTAGCTAGACTTCCGACGAACATTGGAAAATTCACATCTAGACATAGAGAAACTACCCACTGTAGTACTAGACTTGTCTATGTTAAACGGCATTTCTTAACCTTCAGAGGAAGATTAGATTTAGTTGTGCTCTTTTGTTCATGGGAAGTGGTTCTTTACTTACAGGAGTTTATAGAATTTTATCAAAATTATCACTTTTCGAAAAATCATTATCTCTTCTTTTTTTTTTTAATATTCAACAGCTATTTTCTTCTTTAATTTTTATCCTATGCATGCACGTGGCATTTTTGTGATAAGCCGACGACCCTCCCTTTCTTTCGTACGTAGTTAACGTCGGCCCTCCAAAAAACTGATCCCAACTTACGGGGCTTCGGGTTTCGTTGAAGGATCAGGTACCCACATTACAGTTGCTGATTGTAAAATAGGCATCAGATCTCCATCACCATTTTTTTTATGCAACACTTTTTCGGTTGATACTTTATTCCTAGCACGTGGTGGCATCACTACAGAACAGTTAATAGATGACGGAGGCAGACCATATTTAAGGATTTTGGTGAATATAGTGAAGTTTATTTAACTGGCATTAGATTCCTACGTTTTCCCACTAATTTCTAACTATCCTGCCAGAAACGTCAAAATCCTCATGATTTCCCAGATAGCTACGACGATGCAGAAGAGACAGTTATTACTACGTAGCCTTAGAAGATAACGGAATGAGACCAAAAAATAAAATAAAATAAATATTTTTAGTTTGAATCCATTCTTCACGTATTCTGGTTTCGACATTCCCATTAAGTTTTAAAAAGAAAATAAACTTAGTAAGTAAAGAAGTAACCGTTGACTTCTTTAATACTTAACTACTTTACATCAAACATTTAGTACTTACCTTTTCCAGACCAATCTACTTGTTACTATTTGATAACTGCCTCAGTCCTTGGTCAGCTGGGTAACCACTCGCCTGCCTATTTTCAATAAGCGTCCAATCAAACAGATTATGAGAGCGAGGTTACTATTTGCTGAATGTATTTTGTTTTCTTTTAGCTTTTATGTGAAAACCTTTTCATCGATAGGGTTTTTACTTTCGCAGGCTAGAAAACCTTATTGACATAATAATTAATATAAGCTTCCAATATAACCAGACTGTTAATGCCGTTAGACGACAAATAAATAAATAAGTATATTCAAGGATAATTAGGGAGACTTGAACGGTGGTCGTTGATGAGTCATGGCTGATAGCAATTTAGTCAACGATACTGCGTCCTAAGGAAGGAAGGTTCATTTTTTTTTTTGTTGTTGTTGTGTGTGTGTAAGTATATATATAGACACACATACACACACAGACATGACCTAATCTCTTTAATGTTTATCTGTGCCTGATTTTCTCTCCAATATATCTTAGATCGAATTCGAAGTATTAAAACATATTTTTTTAGATAAAAACTTTAATCTTTCTGGGGAGTTGGTAAAAATTAAAGCTTATATTACCCATGAAAATTTTGTACAATTAGATGAAGGAAAATTGAATCACACAAATGTAATAATTTACATTATTATTTAACCTGTAATCAGAAGCCATAATGAAAGAAGCATTATATGAAGCTGGGTTAAGGCTATGCCTATTTCATCCATAAGGCACCAAATCAACTGTATATTATTAACAAAAAAATTATAGCGACTTGAAGAATTGTACATAAAATACTCGACAGTATAAGAATTAGGTTTAAACAAAATTCTAAGCAAAACAAAATTACTCGAATTCACCAAAACTCCGAATTCTAAGAGACAACTGATGGTGAACAATCATATTATAGAAAGAGTGGAATAGTACAAATATTTGGGAACAGTTATTATCAGCAACAACGCATTCAAAGCAAAAATCGAAAACGCACAAAGCGTCTTTGTCAACAATAAGGGGAGCTTTAAACAAACAAAATGGTTACCTAGGTTAAGATGTTACGTATCCACCGTTTGTAATACGGTATAGCAGACAAAAGTAAAAATGAGAAAGAAGGGAAGCCTTCGGGATGTGCTTATATAGAAAGGCTATTGAAAAAATCTTGCATTGATAGAGTTACAAACATGGAAGTTATACATGCATACATTCTTTTAAAATAAGGAAACACTGAAATAAAAACCAATAAACTACAACCAAATGCAGGCAAAGCTAATATAAAAACGTTAAACAAATAAATGAAAAAGAAAAAAGTCTGATTGAAAGGTAAATATTTTACAATGAATCACATCACCATGCTCGTGATCAAATGTAATATTATAGGTAATCATTGAACAAAGGATCAGATGAACATAAAAAAAAGGACATTAATGAAAATAAGTATACATCGCTTGTTGAATTTGATTTTAAGAAAGTGTTAGATAACGGAAGCATGGGATTGATTCCGCTGATATCAACAAGGAAAACAGAGCGTTTAGAGCCGATGACTCAACTCGATTACCCGTACCACCGCCAATTAATAAAAAACAGTTTGACTAACATGTTTACGATGTTCTGTTCTCCGATGGGTGACATCATGAGAGAGTACGCAGGATCATGCCCACCTGTCATCGATGGTGCTACTGCAGTTAATAATATGAATAACATAATTTAGTAATTTCTTTGTCTAAACGAATAAGTTTCCAAGAAAAGAAAAGAAACATGAAATGTAACTTGTTAGCAACAAAGGTACTAGGTATGGATATAAAAACTACCATGCCCAAGGTCATGGGTTTGCATACCGCCACGTGGCCTAAGGATTTTTTAAACAGGGGGTCCAAAGCAAGTGCCATGCCAGGTACTCGTTATGCATTCCAGTCCTGGATAAGCAAAATTGGCCTCTCGTAGCATCGTCCGATTAACCATAGTAGCATAAAGAGATGTCAAAGAAATAAACAAAGTGGTTGGATACATTCTATTATCAATGTTGATGAGGAAATGGTAAATAAATGTGTAATGTAGAAGTTAATTTGGGGTGTATTCAAAGAATTGTACATAAATTGTAAACTTCATTATTATTAGGAAACGTATAGGTGTAACTTTTAGGCCATCCTCAGGATAGAAAAAAAAATGACAGTGTAGAACAAAAGACAATAAAAAATAATATAATGTAATGTAAAATAAAATAATTGATGACTTTTAAAACTACACACTCCTCCACAGTCACCAGACTCGAATATCATTGGAAGTTCATGGCACTTTATGGACCAAAATGTTTGAAAACATCATATAACCGAAAAAGGTACGCGTTAAGTATCTTTTAGAATAAGAATGAGAACAAATAAATCCCGAATTAATTAAAAACCTTGTTGACTCAATTCCTGGACCTTTACAAGCGGTTAATGATGCAAACGGACCACACACGTATAATGAATTTTAAAATAATGAAGAAAATATTTGTAAGATTTAAGTTGCATTTCACAAAGCAAGAGGTTTAACATTTGAATTTTTGTATGTATTTATTCAGTTTCAAATACACTTATTGTTTTTTAAGGCATATCAAATTTTTGTTTATTAATTCATTTATTGAAATTTACAACTGTATTATAGCAATACAACAAGTAAATGCCAGAAATGATACATAGTGGCATGGATAAAGACAAGTAGAGAAACTACCCAGTTGTAGTACTCAAATAACAAGTTCAACTAAGAAGGTCACGATGTACTTCTTTTCAGACGCCTCAGAGGATTATCAGGAATTGAGGAGGTTGCTAAGTTTGAAACGAGTGGGTTCGAGAGAGAATAAAGTTTGTAATGAAAATATTGATATCGGATTCGGGCCAAATCAGTAAGAAAGGGAACATTAAGGTCATTATGGATTACTTTGTTCGTAACAAAGTAAGGAGCATTAAGGATTTTACGAAAGATTTTGGATTGTAAGGATTGAATACGAGAGGAGTTCGATGGCTTAGTTGAGCACCAAACCTCAATTCCGTAAGTCCAAATAGGGATTATATGAGTCATGTATATATGTCTTTTGTAATTCATTGGGAGTTTAGAGCGTTTGTCTAGTAAATGTTGAAGTACCCTGAAACGGCGAGCTGTTTCTTGTCATTTCAGTCTAGTATGAGGATTCCAAGTTAAGGCATTTATCAAGGTGTTCAACAGGAATAAGTGGAATAAATGAAACAGGAGGACTTTCCTTGATGTAAAAGCAGCATTCTACTCTGTCCCTCGAAAAGAAATATGGGATGCTTTGGCGGCTAAAAATGTGCCAGAAGATCTCATCACTGCAATTAAATCAGCATATGAGGCTGCGAAAGGAGTAGTGATGACCAACGGAAGGGAGTCCAAGTCTTTTCCCTTAGAGAGAGGTGTGAGGCAGGGCGACAGCTTGAGTCCTCTTCTATTTATATTATTTATGGATGAAATCCATAAAATCTGTGGAATCCACTGCCTGCCTGGACTGTCATCGGCAAGTGGAACTTAAGAAATGTTATGTTTCAAGCCTATTGTATGCCGATGACATAGTATTGATTTAGGACACGAAAGCAAGCTGCAGCAAGCCCTGGTGGAATGGGAGGAAGAACTCAGGAATGAATGAAAGAATGACAATAAATGGCAATAAAAGCAAGGTACCGGTGGTACCAAGAGAAGAACACGAGGACGTCCAGCTGATCTGTAATGGGGTGGTACTTGAAGTTGTGGAAGAGTACACCTACTTGGGGACAATCATCAGCAGCAGGGTAAGAAATGAGCCAGAAGTAGGTAATAGAATATCAAAAGCCAACCATGTTTACTACCCTATTTGCAACAGTATAGTTGGGCATAGGGAGGTTGGAAAGGAAACCAAAATGCACGTCTACAAATCAGTTTACCTCCCAACCCTCACGGTTGTAGCTATTTTGACTTAACTTGAAAAAATCAATAATTTGAAGGGCTTGACATTTCATATATGTATTTGGTGTATCCCTGTAAATATTCAGAGAAAAGGTAAGGTAATTATTGATTCCGTAGAGAATTGTATGATGGAGTATAAAGTTGTATGGAGTATAGACCAACAGATTTTTTTTAAGCACATGAAATAAATGTAAATTCGATCGATATAATCCTAATTGGAATACCATCGTTAGGATTAAATACCAACTTTTTAAAATAACATATAATTCAACTCCTACCATTGTCAGATATGTTGGAAAAATGTCTAAATAATTTAAACAATAAAATATTTTTTTAAATAACTAAAGTTACTATTAATTTGTTTAAAAACTAGATAAAAATAATCTACTTTTGAAATCCTAGTACGTAAAGAGAAAAGACAACTTCTGTTCTGTTATTCAAAAAACAGAAAAGGCTGCTATGATAATTGAAATAGGAGTTCCTTATGACATCGTTGATAAAGTGGTTGGAGACAAGATAGGAATATATCAAGAGCTGAGCGAAGAAGGAAAGCATCCCTTCCGCCTTATGGAAATCAAACTGTTTTCCTTGACCGTGCTCACCAATAGATTGGTCCCGGAGGAGACGATGAAGCCTGCCTGAAATTGAGACATCCTGAGTATATTTTGGAAAAAGGACAAAACGTCACAGCCATTCCATTGAATTAAATATGTCTGGGTGTGGCGAATGTTCCCTGGGAAGACTGAGTAACTGAGAGATCACCTGATCTGTGCCCTTACAACCCTTGAAGGGTATTGTGTTCATTATGTGGTAGAGACTGGACTGTTTCTTGGGGAATGGTTGTGATTTGTCCTAGATCACGTTCAACCCCCAGGTTTTCCCCCAATTTAGAGTGACCCCTTTTTTAGAGGCCGGGTGAGCCCTACGAGGATCTCCAGATTCCACAGTATTCATTCCCGGCTTAAAACAGGTAAAATAAATTATCTGACAGAGCCGGATTTGAACTTCGGCACGGCGGATCAGCGCTTAACCAAAATGATTTTTTTATTCTTGAAAGGCCCTTTAGAATGATAATACAGGAGATATGAGCTGTAGTGTCACGGAGTAAAATACATTTATAATCTAATTAATCAATTTAATACATAAGGAGTTAAATTCTAGTAACAAGTTTAAGAAAAAAAGAAATAAAAATTATTAAAAAATAATTATATAGATAGAAAATAAAATTTTCTTGAATAACACAGAATTTCCCAGCCTGGAACGTCTATTGAGGTCGAGGATAAACGCTAAAATCTTAATTTAAAAGAAAAATTGTTATTTTTTTCTATTGATAGAAACATTTTAAATCACTATACAATTTAAATTAAAAGAGAATAAGTTGTTTAAACTAATTCTCTTTGGAATTGAAAAATCTAAATTCCACAATACTTAATTCTTTGTAATAGGATACCGTGTGAAGCCATTGTAGAATTTCCCTAAATCAATTATGGCTTGCGTATTACCATAAAACTTGGACCGAATTAACCACCAATAAAAAATAATAAATAAAGTAATCGGAATTGGGAGGTGGTTGGTATTGGGAATCCCGTCCTGTTGAAGGTGATAATATATAAATAACAAGTAATATATTATCACCTTGAACACGGGATGGCTGATACGAACTGTAGGGGAACTGCACTCTTATCTAAAAGATCTCACATTCAGAAATAATATTTTTAAAAACAGGCGCACGATTCCACTGAATTATAATTTTGATGTTTTGCTTATCACGGTCAAAAAGTGGGAAGTAGAAGTTGTCGGAATACGTCATTGGAATACGACGTCATAAGGACTACTTTCACGTCTTTCTCAACTTCTCTCGATATGTCAGCATCAGGCGTATCTTACCGAGCTCTCAGGATGTGGTTAAAGCGTTTGCAGAAATAAATATTTATCGAGTTTATTGTTGTTCTTTTATTTTAAGGGGGGGGGGGGGGAAACTGCTAATCCCTTCACATAATAATGTAGGTACACACTTAAAACTTTTAGAATAGAAAAATAAATGTATTCTGGGACCTGGTCCCTTAAGAATAACAGAAATGCACAAAATTAAATAATCATATATCTGGCCAAAGGACTGTATTAATATAATATTTACATAATATCTTGAAAGTAAATAACTAACAAGTATGTTTTGGTAGAGAACTAGAAAATGTAATACTACAATAAAATAAAAAACAGACAAATTTACAATATAAAGAAATAGGCTTATAGAAAAATAAGTGAATAAATAATAGCATCTAATAATATAAAAAATTATATCATATTGAGTGAGGAATACACAGGCCAACAAAAAAAAAATTTTTGAAAACTTTTTTAACTTTAATAAAGTTGATCTTTATAGTTTGTAGTTTTTCATGTGCTGTGTGAATATAGATTTTTATGTGCTGAATCTAAATCTGGCCTTAATTTTGTTTATACCACCCATAGTTTTCCATTGTTTCTCTCTGTTCCTGTACACATAAATGCTGGTTCCAACCGCCAACAAGTTCTTTTCTTTTAGTCTAGAGCCCAGCAATTCGGCTTTTTTCTTTTGTTAGGCCAAGATCCCTAACCAAGTCGTTAAGCTTGATTTGAGTAAACAGTTTAGGCTCTACATTTTCTGTAAAACATTGGAATTCTTCACAACTTTGTTCATTTAACCCCGATTGTACATCAGAAAATACTTCCGTTGGAATAGAATTTAAATCATCTGATTGTTCAGGGGCCGGTAAATTTACACCGTGCCCTATCGATTAAGTTGAATATATCTATAAATTATTTATTGATTATAGAGCATCTGTTTGGAATTTAGAATATGTAGGAAAAGTTTGGATTTAAAAGAGGCTAAAGAGGACGCATGACGGATATCGAGTGAGAGTGAGTTCCAAAGAGAGATAGAACGGGTGAGAAAGGAACGCTCAAAAGTTTTGGTTCTATGGGAACGGATATAAAGATCGGAAGGGCGAGACCTTGTGCCCAGGGATTGGATAGAGGATTTGAATTATAGGAGACCATAGATATAAGATGGATGTTGTGAGTTTATGATTTGATATAAATAGGAACCCTTAACTCTACGTAAAGGCGGGACACATGAGACCTCGAAGAAAAATCGAAGCGAACTACATATACATATATACATACGCATATTAAACTTAAATTATAAAGTAAATAAAATGTTATTACATAATAAAATATTGTTAAATAATAGAATATTAATAATAGACTTATTTATATTATATTAAAAAGTTATACATATTTACTTATATTTATACATAGCCATTATATTCATAGAAACATAGTAGTACTTATATTTTATTCAATTTTTATACTAATTGTAAACAGGTAAAAAGATACAAACATATAGATAGATAAATAGTAGGCTAAATATTGTTTGAGCCCCCGATAAATAGCTGAACCTTTCGATGACAACTCCGAAATTGATGAGGAAAAAATAAAACTTGTGATTCAATTATTCCAGATCGCATGTCATTTGAGTGAAAACCAACTACTTCTATTTAACTACTTCTGCTATTTAACTACTTCTATCCACTAACAGTATTTTTTGGGTTCACTAAGCCTTCGAATTCCTCTCGTATCCAATCCTTACAATCCAAAAGCCTTCGTAAAATCCTTAAAGCTCCTTACTTTGCTGCGAATAAAGTCATATATAATGACCTCAATGTCCTATTTGTTGCTGATTTGACCCGAATCCAATATTATCCCTTTCATGACAAATTTTATTCTCATTAGTTCCAAACCTAGCTACCTATTCAATTCTTTATAATCCTCCGAGTCGCTGAAAAGAAGATGGCCTCGTGACCTTCTAAGTTGAAATTGTTATTTGAGTAGTACTACCACTAGGTTGCTTTTCTACTTGTCTTTTTCCATGCCTCAATGTATCATTCCTGCTATTTACTTGTTGTGTTGTTATAATACAATTGTAAATTTTAATGAATAAATAAGTATTAAGAAAGTAAATTTTGTTTTTTCTTTTGTCGTGATTAGTCGGAATCATTGAGTTGTGTATATGTCTGGCCAATGTATACCTACTATGTTTCTATTTCTGTTCATGTTTGTTATTCTTAACCGGTCCAGTTCCAGAATAAAGTTACTTTTCTCGGAGCGGGGTAGCTGAGTAGTAGGCATCCCGTGAATTCCCTAACAGTGAAGAAATGAGCTTTTAGTGAATACATTTAATAACGCACTAATATAAATATAAAATGACACATGTAAGATGTTAATACATAAGTGGTTCTTACATTTTGATGAAGAATATGTATTAATACATTAATCAGTTCAAATACTTTCCAATACTTGCATGTAATATAAATATTGTAAAGAATGTGATCAATAAGTAATGTTGGTTTATCAGGATTAGCAATTTTATTCGATTGTTGAATCACATGTAGATTTATTAGTTTCTATTATTATATTTTTATTAAACAAAATTTAAAAAATGACAGATTACCACTTAGTTCTGATTACATATATGTGTATATATATGTATATATATATATATATATATATATATATATATATATATATATATGAATATATATAATGCGTATATATATATATATAATGTGTGAATATATATAATGCGTAAACAAGACACGCATAACAGGTTGTTGAAAATTCCCCAACGCTCTCCCCTCCCCTCTTCTTGAGGACCAATAAAACAAGGAGCAATCCTTGGGGAATATCCCACAACCTCGTGACGCAGACAGTCTCAGAGAGCTGGTGTGAGTGCGTGCATTCGCCATCAAGGATCGCAGGACGGAGGACACCCTGGAAAGACACTCTGCAAGAAGCCGCTGCCACAACAACAGCCATGCGAGCGGTTCTCATCTCTCTATTCGTCCTCTCTGCCATTCTCTTCACCACCTTGGTCTTGTACTTCACTCTTCATGACAGTCCGTCTGAGCCAGGAATCAGTGAGTATTCCTAAAGCAGTGTTGTAGCTTATAATTATTAGATCAATCAGGTCGTCTATATACAAGCGAATATATGATCCACAGTTCGTTATTGACGATATAAATTATTTTTTAACGAAATAATTAAGAATTTTAAAAATTTATTTTTTTTAATTAAAATAAATTAATATTTTTATTAATAATAATTTATTAATTTTAATTGAATATGAGAGTGTTTTTGAAAATATAATAAATATGTATAGTGTAACGAGTCAAGAGGAAACACGATAGTATTTCCAAACAAATACTGTTATCTAATGAAGCCGGCTATTTTCTTCTCATTTTATTACTTAACTTATAAAGTATTATTAATTTATTTTTATTTAAATCAATTAACATTAAATACCTATGTTTTTATACTATTTCGTCGTAGAAAATCAGTGAGAATGAGCAATACGATGAATAAATTATAATTAATGTTAAGATCCGGGATCAATATAAAAGTTTTCGATGTGGGTTCTTTCCTGACTGGAGCGAATGGAAATTGCCGGTTGTGATCTTATCAACACAGTGGTCATTTTAATAATCACGATGAATATTTATAATAAACTATAGATAATTTGGAGCATAAATTAAAATTATCAAGAATATTCGGTATTATTAAAAACCTTAAAAAAGAAAGAAAAAGGAATTGAGTATATAACTGTAATTATTTCTTTTTATTAGCTCTATAAGATCCATTTCCATAAATACTTCGAATATAGACGTTATCGATGTGAGAGCTATCGGATCGTGAGAGACAACAAACAACCTGATTGACCTTGACGTAGCTAAGTATCGCTGTATAACTTTTCGAAATAACACGACCTGAATATTTTATAACATTAAGTCATTGCTTAAGCTAAACTATAATCTGTATTTTGGTTTCTGAGCAGTCATTTTATTCTATACGATCTGATTTATTTCTATCTCTCATACAGTCTCATACACCACCTGTTCTGGATGTGGTAAAGCTTTTAAATTTCAGTTACACGAGTCTGGCACCCAGGATTGCTTTACAAACTCCGTAAATTCCTAACTCCTACATATTTTCTCATTATTCAATCCTATCTCACTAATAGGTCATTCAAAGTAAATCACAGCAATGTATTTTCATCCCGCTTTTCTCAATCTGCTGGTGTTCCTCAAGGTAGTATCCTCGGCCCGATCCTCTACACAGTTTATACACCTGACATCCCAACTCATCCTAATACTATCCTTACCACGTATGCTGATGACACATGTCTATTATCAGTCAACACTGATTCAGCTATAGCACCCCATACTCTTCAATCCCATATCACTGACCTTGAAAAATGGTGTCAAAACTGGAGGATTAAAATAAATTCCCACAAATCCCGTTAATTCACTTTTACCCTCCGTCGTAAACCAATGACTTCTGGTCCTCCTGTATCGTTTAATAACATCCCACTGATTCCTGTAGAACAGGTCCAGTACTTAGGACTAACCTTGACAAAAGATTAACTTGGAATCCTCATACTAGACTGAAACGACAAGAAACACCACTCCGTTTCAGGCTACTTCAACATTTACTAGACAAACGCTCTAAACTCTCAATTAATTAATTACAAAAGACTCATATACATGGCAATCATTGGACCCATCCGGACTTACGGAATAGAGTTTTGGGACTCCACTAAACCATCGAATTCCTCTCGTATTCAATCCTTACAATATAAAATTCTTCGTAAAATCCTCAATGCTTCTTACTTTGTTACGAACTGACATACCTATAGTAAAAAAGCACCTTACTAAAGTTATGATGATAATAAATATAAATGCGACACACTACGTACTATTATAACTAAATTAGCCCCAGAAGAATTTTCTGGGCTCAAGAGAAAGAACAAGTTCTTTACAGTTCAGGCATGTTCTTCACAGAAATATTAAGACAAGAAGTTATTTTTAGATATACTTACTACTCATTAATATTCAATATAAATGCGAATAGGTATTCCCAATGCTCATTGGTCCAGGGTTGTCGACATGAGGAAATTACACACACACTGACTGCAAGCGGGGGTGACTCATCTAAATTACCGATATAGTTCTGAGGTCACTTTTCCTCCAAATTTCTTTCATTCATTCATACTTCGACAATACGATGGGCATTTCTAGTTAGAGCTCAAAACAGAATAATACCATCAACTGCTCTTCAATAATAAATTGCGAAAGGATTTAAAAAAAAAAATTACCTTATTAATTACTGCTACGACACGTACGCACAGATCGATACCTAAAATCAAACTGCACAATAGTCGATATTCCAACCCTCCGCAATTTATATCCATTAATAGAGAGTCGATTTATCGACGGTTCGCACTGAAAGGGTTAATAAAACCTAATAGGTATGATAAAAAGCAATTTAAAGGTAAAGCGAAATCTTGAAAAACAAATCAACAGCGAAAAAAACAACAGAATTTAATAAAAATTAAAATTTTATAATTAATAATTAATTTTAAAATAAATTAAAGACAATAAAAACAGGTGATTAAGTTCTGAGTTGTTTAAATTCGTTATTTTCAAAGATTAAAGTAATTAATGTGGCAGTGAAATTTAAAGGGTTATTGTTGTTATATAAAAAGTTTAAATGTAAAAATTTTATTTAAAAATTAAATGAAATAATCAATTACGTATATATAGAAACCAAGTTTGAAATATTGAATATGATAAATTATAACATTAAATATTAAAATACAATTATATTCAGAGAATCGAATTAGAGAATAATTTATTAACTAGATTATATAATGACAAATTAGAGTGAAATAACTCTGAACAATCACAACTATTTAATTTCTTGAAAAAAAATCTCTCATCAATTGAAAGGCAACGATTGATTGATTACCTCATCTACTTATTCATTCTTACATATAGATTTTTTTTAATATTAATACAAAGTATACAATACAATATCATACATCAAATAATATTTCATTTCGAATCAACAACTGTTTCAGTAATAATTAGGTTTACTAGAATTGATTAGGGTTCGAATTTCAATAAAATGTATATATTTATGGAAAACATAGCTATGTGTATGAGTCTATGTATTTATGTATATTTATAATAAAACCATATAAAATATTTTTTGTTTGCAGAGCTTAAACTAAATATGACTTGTAAGCATGAAAATTATACTGGAATATGTAAAAGCCAAGATTCGTGTGCCAGCAATATTAGGACTATCAAACTGAAACCTTGCAATGAAGGAGATCTCTCGCTGGTGTGCTGTCCAAATCAAACTGATGAAAATGTAGTCAATATCCGTCCAAAAAGAACTCCAGGAGAAATAGCAGGGGAAAGTAAGTACAAAGTTAAATAATTAGGACCAGAAGTAAAAAGTCTTTGTTCTTGTTAATAATACATCAATAATAATTATATTTATAGATATTTATTAAAATTCAATTATAGTAATTACTTATTGCTAGAGTATTATTTATTTTCGAAGTGCAGAGAAGGAATTTTTCAATGATAAATGCCTTAAAACAAACAAGGTTTCTTATTTATGTAAGTTCTATTATTACATTACATTATTGGCGCGACAGACTCATAAAGAAGTCCTTGGCCTGCTCAACCACTCTACTACCCCAATCGTCCCGATCGCCTGCTCGAGCGATGGAGACCTTACACAGCCTCAGATCTTCACAGACGGCATCCTTCCATCTAGCTTTGGGCCTTCCTCGAGGTCTTACTCCATCCGGATTTCCTTTATACAGCTTTTTAGCTGTTCTTTCTTCGCCCATCCTATATAAGTGGCCCAGCCACTTGATGCGTTGCATCCTGATGAAGCTCGATATCATTAGGTCTCCATAAAACTCACTTAGCTCCTTGTTCCTTCTGATCCTGAGTTGGTTGTTTTCTCGAACCGGGCCGAATATTTGCCGAAGAACTCTTCTTTCGAATCTATTCAGCTTTTCCACGCTGGATTTATTCAGTGTGAGGGTTTCACCAGCGTATGTCACTACTGGCCTAATCACGGTTTTATACATCATCAGCTTGGACTTTAGGCTAAGGAGCTTACTTCTCAGGAGCTTTGACATTCCAAAACATGCTTTATTACCTAATACTATCCTGGCTCTGATTTCCTCCTCCTCATCCAAATTCTCATTTATACGGCTTCCTAAATACTGGAAACTTGACACTCGTTGGAAAGTGTGTCTCCCAAACGTGTAGCTATGAGGTGGTCGGTTTTGTTTACTATTCTTTATTACCATTATCTTGGTTTTCTCATCATTCACCTGTAACCCCATTTTTCCAGCTTCCACTTCCAGCCTCTCGAAAGCTTCTTTTAAGATTATCAGCGATCTTCCTACTAATACAAGGTCATCAGCATATGCAAGAATACCCAGACTACGGTTAAAGATGGTTCCCTCCATCAGTAATCCTGCCCTTTTAATGACACTTTGCATTACAATATTGAATAGTAGAGGTGACAGCGAGTCTCCCTGCCTAAGTCCTGTACTAATCCTAAATTTTTCCGTGATTGAGCCATTTACCCTTACGCTGCAAACTGTGTTTTCCATCGTGCTCATTACCAAACCCACCAACTTGGATGGAATCCGCATTTCGCTCATAGCTCTGAAAAGCTCATTCCTGGATATTGTATCATAAGCCGTCCTGAAATCTATGAACAGCATCCACAATGTATTGCTGTACTCCTTCATTTTTTCACATATCTGTTTGAGGGAAAAAATCTGATCTATAGTAGATCTGTTAGGTCTAAAGCCTCCTTGGTATTCTCCAATATTTCTCTCAACATAGGGCAATAGGCGATTATACAGAGCTATCGAGAATATCTTATAGGCAGTATTCAGTAGGCTTATCCCTCTGTAATTTTTACATTCTGTAGAGTCTCCTTTCTTCTTGTAGACAGGCACTATAATAGACTCTTTCCAGTCTTTCGGGATCTGTTCCTTTTCCAATATTTAGGCAATCTATTATTATAGTAATTACTTATTGCTAGAGTATTATTTATTTTCGAAGTGCAGAGAAGGAATTTTTCAATGATAAATGCCTTAAAACAAACAAGGTTTCTTATTTATGTAAGTTCTATTATTATAAACTATACAATAATTGAGCCAATTTTTTATTAATTTTGCAGTGTGTAAGATTTATGGAAAGGACGGTCATAGAGAAATTCCAAACCCTGCTTGGGTTGGTCCAAAATCTTTTACTGAACCCAATTGTGAAATACAGGAACCACTAATAAAAGGAGGAGAAGATGCCAAGAAGAATGAGTTCCCTCACATGGTAAGCACTACAGTTAAATGAAATAAAAATAAATATAATTACTACCAATTTTAATAAAATGGGTCATATATTCCAAAAATTCGCAATTTCCTTGATCTTATAATTTTCTCCTGACAGCCTACTATTAAAGTATTTATATAAATTTGTATTTATTTACTCTTCATTTTCTCATGTTATGTCTCCTTTTTCGGTTTGCCCAACTTTTATTTAATGTTTACTTTATGGTATTTAATGATTTTAGAATCTTGGAAAAGCTGGGTTATTCATACAGGTTACCAATCTATTCCAAACATAGTGAGAAGGGCGAGATTCGTTCTATTTTTCTTTTCTCAAAAGAAAAGAACAAATAACTCCTATACTTCCTACTAATAAATTACTCATTTTAAGTTTTTGTCCTTGTTTATTAAAATTATTTATGTTTTTTAGGTTCAGATTGGCAATTTTCTACCAGATGATGGCGGCCAAGTGAAGTGGCTTTGTGGTGGTAGTTTAGTGAGTCCAGAGTTCATTCTTAGTGCAGCTCATTGTCCAGTTACAAAGTGATTATTTTTCCACTAAATAATTTAGGATTACTCTGTTTTAATTAACTAAATATTAATATTAAATATATAATATACATTAAAATAGTTATCCTTTAGTGCAATAAGGGTAAAAGCTGGTTTCCCTTGTATTGCATATAGAACCCGGTTCAAATACTGGGATACTAGTTTGGTTGGAAAATGAGAATTGGAAAAATAAAAATAAATTAGAATATTAAAAAAAACATACAATTTTTAACAAAAAAGTTTAAATTAAATATGTAATCTTTTTAATACTCCAACACTAATCTAATAAATCTATTTACACATTCATATCGTAAGTACATCGTACTATTTTAAAAAATAAACTATTTTCAATTTGTTGATTTTTAAATTCCGGTTTTTGCTATGTTCTAAAAACTAATTTTTTTTAGAATTACATTTCATCTATATCGGCACAGTACATCTTTGTAATTTCCATATTACAGAGCGCAGTCTCTACTAATTGCTACATTTTCCACAATACCTGCACTAATTTATACTCCTCAGCTTTATTATTTCAGTTTTATATATATAATAATAATTTGATTTTTTTTTTTTTTTTTAGAGAATATGGTTATGCTATGTTTGGTACTAATAAAGTTGAAAATACGATGGAATTCTTTGAGAAACATGTAATTTCTATAAGTGAAGTCTATATTCATCCCAACTATAATCCTAAGAACAATGACAATGATTTAGCACTCTATAAGTTATCAAGTAAGCTCAATAAAACTGAAAGGCCAATATGTCTTGATACAAGTAGTTCTCTCACTAAAAATATGACAGTGGTAGCAACTGGTTTCGGACTCAACAAAGGTAATACATTGAGCAAATTAATTTTTATTTTTTTATATCTGGTAAAAATAAAATATTCACTCATATTTTTTATAACTAGGGCAATCTACTTATTACATACAAAGAACAGTTTCCACGAATCTCTTAAATTTTTCTCCATGTTAATTTTTTTTTTTTTGGAATTAGATACCTTTATACATTTATTATTTATAAATCCTACCACATTCAAATTTGGCCATAAAATCACCAAACTTTAAAATAATTATTTCTTTTGCAGAAATTGCAGTGTTTTGTCTTCTTTTTTTTTTTTTTATCAATGATCTATTTTATAGTGCTTTAGAGATTACAAAGCACCCATTTATTAAACATTGTAATTCCAATGAATAAATATTATTATTATTTTTGTTAAATGTTGTATTACATAGATTTATTATCAAAACTTTATACTTGAAAAAACTTTCAGCACAAGAATCAAGCGAAGTTCTTCAAAAAGTTGGTTTGAATATTGTCGATCAAGGATCATGCGAAAAAAAATATAAACCAATCCCAAGAGATCTTCCCGAGTTTACAATTTGTGCTTATGCTGAAGGAAAGGACACATGCAAGGTATGTTATTAACTTAATATGCTAATATTATACAAGTTATATCTTACAAATTGGGAGAGGAGTGGCTTAGTGGTAGAGTACTGAGCTGCCATGCCGGAAATCCTGGTTCAATTCCCGCTGCTGGCCATGATTTTTAATTAGTCTGTTAGCAGCCGGAGATGGATCATATAGGATCTAGGACCCTCCTGGGGCCCACCCAGCCTCTATAAAATATTATAAAAATAGGGTACCCAAAATAAGGGGGAAAAATCTGGCGGTTGAGTGTGACCTAGGTCAAGTCACCTCCTTGCAGAATCGTTATCCATGAAACAGTACAGTCTCTACCATGTACTGAACCCCAGACCCTTCATGGGTTGTAGTGGTACAGGTTTTTTTTTTTAATCTTACAAATACTCATAAAAAATATATATAATTATGATGGACTAGAAATTTTAATAGATTTATATTTACCTTCACTTTTGTGCTTCATATCTCTCATATATATGGGCTGTTGCGGATGCCATATCACAATATCCCTAAAATTCTTTAAGAACTTAGTTGAGACTCAGACTCATTTCATATCCTGAGATAGATAGAGAGAAATATAAAGAGAGTGAGGGAGTGCTGAAGTGATAAAAGAGGACCAAATGAATATTAAGATAGTTTCATGATGAATATAAGTAACTTTTAAGATAAGGAAAAAATAAATAGTTTTGAGAATGTTCAAATATTGGACTTAGTGTGATTTTATCCATTTGAAAATTGATTAATTTAATCCAATTTTTCAGGGTGATTCAGGAGGGCCGATTCAAACAGCTCACAGCAAACTTCAATGCATGTTCACTCTAGTCGGTGTAACCTCTTTCGGCATCAACTGCAGCCTAGACACAAACCTACCTGGTGTTTACACAAAAATATCTCCCTATTTAGGATGGATTGAAGATATTGTTTGGCCTGCCTAAGGATTAGCTTTTTAATGGACAAATATCTTAAAAAAATAATTTATTCAATAATTCCACTTTGTATTGTACATAAGAGACTATTTATATTATGTGTGTGATTATTTATGGTTCCTATAGCATATTTATTGAAGAAAATACGATATGTAAATTTTTGACTTAATCTTTTGATCTATTTTTTTTCCTATTTTCTGTAATTTAAAAATAAAGATTTACCTCCCAACCCTCACTTATGGAAGTGAAAGCTGGGTTATGCTGGACAAACAAGCTGACCGAGTGACAGCGGCGGAGATGAAATTCCCGAGGAGAGTCGTTGGAAAGAACAGGAGGGACCGCATCAGGAATGAAATAGTCAGAGAGGAGCTGAAAGTGATCGAGCTGAAAAATTCCATAAAAAACCGACAGCTAAAGTGGTTTGGCCACGTTTGTCGGATGGATGAAGAGAGAGAGCCGAGGAAGGTCATGGAAGCTAGACCCACTGGGAAGAGGCCGAGAGGCCGTCCCAGAGTTTGTTATCAGGAATATATCCAGCGCATTGGAGGGGAGAGAGGCAAGACCCTCCAGGAAATGAGGCGGCTGAGTAGGGACCGCGAGGCATGGCTGCATTGGGTGGATGCTCCTCGACGCTAGCAATGGCATAAGAGGAAGAAAAGAAGAAAGAAGAAATACAAATAGTCTTTCCCTAGTCTATATCTCGTGTAATTGTATTATGTTTTCTTATAGATTTTATTTCAATATGTTATTTTTTACTAATGCCTAACCTCCAAGCTCAACAAAAACAAAAAGTCCCAAGACACGAAAATTACGTGTTTAATGTTAGTCAGTGCCAGGGATGTTACAAACACTTTTTCTACATAATCGATTGACCGGAAATGTCACTTAGTAAAACAGATTTTACACTTTAATGAATGTTTACAACGGTTGACGAAACTTGAAAAAATCAATAATTTGAAGGCCTTGACATTTCATATGTTTGTTGTATCCCTGTAAATATTCAGAGAAAAGGTAAGGAATTATTGATTCCGTAGAGAATTGTATGATGGAGTATAAAGTTGTATGGAGTATAGACCAACAGATTTTTTTTAAGCACATGAAATAAATGTGCACTCGATCGATATAATCCTAATTGAAATATCATCGTTAGGATTAAGTGTTGGAAAAATGTCTAAATAATTTAAACAATAAAATATTTTTTTATACCTAAAGTTACTAACTAAAGTTATTAAAAACTAAATTATAATAACTAAAGTTACTATTAATTTGTTTAAAAACTAGATAAAAATAATCTACTTTTGAAATCCTAATACGTAAAGAGAAAAGACAACTTCAAAATCTTTAATTGTAACCACAATAATCTATATTGTTGCATTTCGTAGTAAAACAAAAATTAAATGAATAGTTATCCATAACTGTTCGTAAGTTATAAGTATTCGTAGAAAATAATATTTCACATTGTAGTTTTATTGTAAACAATTGTAATACTGTAATTAAAATTGTCTTTAATAAGAACAACTGTTTATTTTTAAAGCCGACGTTTCGACCCACATTCCAGGTCTTCTTAAGAGCTATAGGACTGTGAAGTCTACAGAGATGGTTTTTCTATGACGTATTTCCTTATTCTATTAAAATACTTTCTCTTCACAAATCCCGTCGAAATTCCCTTTTTTATTTGTTTGTTTTAATTGTTTAATGATAATCATTTATCCGGTTGAATACACCGGATATTCTGGTTATTCAAAAAACAGAAAAGGCTCCTATGATAATTGAAATAGGAGTTCCTTATGACATCGTTGATAAAGTGATTGGAGACAAGATAGGAATATATCCATACTTCCACCTTATGGAAATCAAACTGTTTTCCTTGATTGTGTTCAGCAATAGATTGGTCCCGGAGGAGACGATGAAGCCTGCCTGAAATTGAGACTTCCTGAATATATTTTGGAAAAAGGACAAAACGTCACATACAATAACTAACAAGTATGTTTTGGTAGAGAACTATAAAATGTAATACAACAATAAAATAAAAAACAGACAAATTTACAATACAAAGAAATAGGCTTATAGAAAAATAAGTGAATAAATAATAGCATCTAATAATATAAAAAATTATATCATATTGAGTGAGGAATACGCAGGCCAACAAAAAAAAAATTTTTTGATAACTTTTTTAACTTTAATAAAGTTGATCTTTATAGATTTTTATGTGCTGAATCTAAATCTGGCCTTGATTTTGTTTTATACCACTCATAGTTTTCCACTGTTTCTCTCTGTTCCTGTACACATAAATGCTGGTTCCAACCGCCAACAAGTTCTTTTCTTTTAGTCTAGAGCCCAGCAATTCGGCTTTTTTCTTTTGTTAGGCCAAGATCCCTAACCAAGTCGTTAAGCTCAATTCGAGTAAACAGTTTAGGCTCTACATATTCTGTAAAACATTGGAATTCTTCATAACCTTGTTCATTTAACTCCGATTGTACATCAGAAAATACTTCCGTTGGAATAGAATTTAAATCATCTGGTGGTTCGGGGACCGGTACATCTACACCGTGCCCTATTGGTCGGATGGCGGACGGAAGGTTAGGGCAGCTTATTACCTTCTTGTTTTTTGAGTTATTACCAGTAATATCGAGACTGCCAAAGTAGCAATCATCGGAATGATTTCTTGGCTCCCTCCATGTCATAGGAACAGCAAATTTAAAGGTCTTTCTTGACTATTTTCTTAGATCTTCGACACATACATAACAAAGCTTATGCGGGGCCCAAGATTTATCCTTATCAAAGTATGATAGATAAACCTTTTTGACAAACTCTGTAATGTTTCTTTGGTGTTTTTTAATCACAAACTCACCACAAATATAAGAAAAACTGTCAGCAGAGTTTTTACAACCGCGATTAGACATTGTACTGAGCACATGTACAGGAAACGTAAAAGTGAGGTTAGGTTGACAGTTAACAAAACATCAGCCGTTAAAAGAAAAAAGAATCAACCTTTTTTGGCCACCAAATGTGTTTCAGCAGCCTTACCAACTTCATCCACACAAATAGGCCTAGTTTTTAAGTTATTTACTTTAAATATTAAAGCTGTTCAATTCTTTGAAGAAATTGAAGAAAAATGTGAAGAAATTGTGGGTGATACAGCTTTTTTAATATCAAATTTGGATTCAGCACCCTAAAAACTATAGGAATAAGGTATTTTCAGTCAAAATTTTTTTCATCGTTGCCCTGTGATATGTGCAGTAATTCATCAATCGATTTAGTTGAATATATCTATAAATTATTTATTGATTATAGAGCATCTGTTTGGAATTTAGAATATGTAGGAACAGTTTGGATTTAAAAGAGGCTAAAGAGGACGCATGACGGATATCGAGTGAGAGTGAGTTCCAAAGAGAGATAGAACGGGCGAGAAAGGAACGCTCAAAAGTTTTGGTTCTATGGGAACGGATATAAAGATCGGAAGGGCGAGACCTTGTGCCCTGGGATTGGACAGAGGATTTGAATTATAGGAGACTATAGATATAAGATGGATGTTGTGAGTTTATGATTTGATATAAGTAGGAACCCTTAACTCGTAAAGGCGGGACACATGAGACCTCGAAGAAAAATCGAAGCGAACTACATATACATATATACAAACGCATATTAAACTTAAATTATAAAGTAAATAAAATGTTATTACATAATAAAATATTGTTAAATAATAGAATATTAATAATAGACTTATTTATATTATATTCAAAAGTTATACATATTTACTTATATTTATACATAGCCATTATATTCATAGAAACATAGTAGTACTTATATTTTATTCAATTTTTATACTAATTGTAAACAGGTAAAAAGATACAAATACATAGATAGATAAATAGTAGGGTAAATATTGTTTGAGCCCCCGATAAATAGCTGAACCTTTCGATGATAGCTCCGAAATTGATGAGGAAAAAGTAAAACTTGTGATTCAATTATTCCAGATCGCATGTCATTTGAGTGAAAACCAACTATGTATGTACATAATTTTTAATAATTAAAAAAATAATAATTTTGATGACAAAAAACCACGAATTAATTGAATAAATATGAACTTATAATTTAAACGTTTTTATAATAATAAAATAAAATTACTTATAAGAACGCAACTAACTAATAGCTAAAAAAAATGTATATTTTAAAATTACGATAATAAATCAAACCTATTTACTTACAGATAAAATGTTTATCAATTGAAAAATAAATAAGTGTACCAATTACTAAATAATAAATGTTTATCTGGTTTGAAAGTCAAAATATTATAAACAAAAAAACTTCCTAAGTGGTCGAAGTAGATTCTCGTAGGCGCGATGAGGGATGTTGAGACCTCAGAGGTTGAGAGGATAGGTCAATTCGATGTGGTCATATCGATGAACAGATTTTAGTTCATCCTGCAACTGCTGTTCCTAAAAATAGATTACTTATTCGTTGATCATAGCTATTGCAATATAAACATTTTATGATATATTGCGAAGTAACTGATTGATGATAAATAGATCAATTCTTCGGAACTTGTAAGTACACCCTATTCATCACAACTTACACGTGTCATTTTATATTTATTTTGGTGTGCTATTTAATGTTTTTACTAAAAGCTCATTTTTTCACTGTAAGGGCATGAGTATGAGACTAACAGTTTGAGCAACCTCGAAATAGTTATTGGACCTTTCGATGAGAGCTCCGAAATGGATTAGGAAAATAAATTTCTGATTGAATTATACCAGATCGCATGACATTTTGATTATAACCTTTTATTAAACTAATAACATAAATCAATTTTCATAAATTAAATAACTAATACTTTTGATAATGAAAAAACAATTAATTAAATTAAAAGAACAATTTAAACGCTTTTATAATGAGAAAATTAAGTTATTAAAATTAAAATTATTACAAACAACTAATTAATAACAAAAGAAAACAATTATTATTTAATCCTACGATAGTAAATTTAACTCTATTAAATTACAAATAAATAAAATGTTCAAATGAAATCTATTACAAAATAATGAACGTTTATCTGGTTTTGTAGTTGAGATGATATAATAATGAAAACTCTTATCTGTCTGTCGAAGTAGTTTCCAGTAGATAGTAGATTCTCGGCAGGGCGAGCTGGATGTTGAGACGACAGAGGATTTTCGTCGGCAAGGCGAGCGAAGACGTTGAGACAACAGACGATGATCGACTGGGTCAATTCGAATTGGTCGAATAGATGACGAGGTTTAAACTAATTACACCTGCAGGTGGGCAGCAAATTAGTATCTTCTTCAAATTCACACAAAACAATTTTGGGATCCTATAGAGCATACGATGTGCACGTCAAGAGGCTCGTGGCAACACTGTCTTAAAATTCACAGAAACAACTTTGGGCTCCTAGAGAGCATACGATGTGCACGGCTAAGGGCTCGCGTCAAGACTGTCTCCAAATTCACAAAAACAACTTTGGGCTCCTCAAGAGCATACGATGTGCACGGCTAAGGGCTCGCGTCAACACTGACTCGCTCGGTCTCACCGGGGCGAACTAAAGCCGCTCGACTCTCTTTTGTTTTTCTCTCTTCACTTATACATATGTTTTCACACTTTCTACAAATATTACACTTATAACTAAACAAATAAAATTACCTTTTAAATTAAATTGTTCTAAACAACTATGAAATAAACGTTTAAATTATTATATTAAATAAAAAATGTGAAAAATAAGTAAAGATAATGTTCTTTCTTTTACGAAAAAATGATTTAATTTTTTGTGATAACTAATAATACTTTATAAAGTGACTACTTCATCTAGCCTTAACACTAACCTAGTCTCGAAACCTCGCCTAAAGAAGTTAAATTAAAATGGCTGAAACTCAAGAACCAAAACATAATATTTCCATAACAGTCAAGATAAGTAGAAACCAATATATATATATTAACCAAAAAGCCTAAAGTCTCTTTTAAACTAAAACACGAAGTAAAAATAACTGTCAATATTTTAAAAAAAAACCATTCAGGTATCATCAGTAGATCATTTGGGAGCAAAGTTTTATTTATACAAATTTTCATTTTGCTAATTAGGTTATCTTAGAAACGTTAATTTTGTTCATAACAAAACGAAAATTAGATTTACACGATAAAATTAATTAAACATTATGGTATCACAAGAACCATACATTAAACGTTATGATCCCACACAAACGTTAATTAGGTTAATCTGAGAAAAGCTAATTATGTTCACTGCAGAAACGTTAAATAGGCTCTCCACACAAACGTTATTAGGGTAATCGGTGAAACGCTAATTATGTGTCACACAAACACAACTATTATCTGCACCACAATAACGTCATATAGGTTCATCAAAGAAACGAACATTTTGCGAAGATCATTTATTAGTCATCCTTCAGTTTTCTATTTCATATATTAAAAAAATGAAGGATGACAAGAGATCCCCCTACTACATTGCTCATATATAATTAAGGAAAAATAAAAAAGTGACAAAAAATTATATACTTAACTCATCAAGGAAAACAGTGGATAGAAAAGTAGAGTAATGATTACGTCATGCACCAGTAATACGTATATTAATTTAAATACAATCGGATCTTAACTAACTAAATATAAATAATTTGAGAAAAATTAATTAATTTTGAAAAAATAAAACAGTAATTACAATAACAATTGCATTCAAGCTTTCATTATCGAACCCAATCGAGGAATTGGGAATTATCGAAAGTAAAGGAACATGATTGAAGAAAAGATGGACCAAACAAATAAATAAAATCAAATCAATTAGTAACTGTTAGAAAAAATTAGTAATTGTTTTTAAGATCAATTATCACTTTATAACCTACGAAGTGTGATTAGACTTTAAGGCATTTCTGTTATTCCCTTGACTAGGCGTGTAATAGCTCGCGAGATTCGATGATTCACAAATTGAAATTTTCCTGAAAAAGAAATTGAATATGTCAGTTTAAGACTTTAATTTGGTAATAAAAAAAAATGTCTATCCCTACTATAATGAAAGGGTATTCAAGTTATTTCACATTCGATCGATATTAACCATATCTACAGCCCCGGTAAATAATTGGTTAAGTCTGTTGTCTGCTTTCAGATAACCGGAATCGTATCATTCTCGTAGATTTTGTTTGGAATGGAACAGTCATATAGGCAATAACTCCTTTTCAAGACAATGCCTTACTTACCCCATTATTCACTACGAAAATAACTCGATTCCGCTTACATAAGTGCAAAAAACTCATTTTGGAGAAAATTATACATAATCACTTATAATAATAAGTGTAAACTGTAAACTCAGTATAAACTGTTGCTATTTAACTACTTCTATCCACGTCATCCACTAACAGTATTTTTGTGGGTTCACTAAGCTTTCGAATTCCTCTCGTATCCAATACTTACAATCCAAAAGCCTTCGTAAAATCCTTAAAGCTCCTTACTTTGCTGCGAATAAAGTCATACATAATGACCTCAATGTCCTATTTGTTGCTGATTTGACCCAAATCCAATATTAGCCCTTTCATGACAAATTGTATTCCCGTTAGTTCCAAACCTAGCTACCTCTTCAATTCTTTATAATCCTCCGAGGCGCTGAAAAGAAGATGGCCTCGTGACCTTCTAAGTTGAAATTGTTATTTGAGTAGTACTACCACTAGGTTGCTTTTCTACTTGTCTTTTTCCATGCCTCAATGTATCATTCCTGCTATTTACTTGTTGTATTGTTATAATACAATTGTAAATTTTAATGAATAAATAAGTATTAAGAAAGTAAATTTTTTTTTCTTTTGTCGTGATTAGTCGGAATCATTGAGTTGTGTATATGTCTGGCCAATGTATATCTACTATGTTTCTATTTCTGTTCATGTTTGTTATTCTTAACGGATCCAGTTCCAGAATAAAGTTACTTTTCTCGGAGCGGGGTAGCTGAGTAGTAGGCATCCCGTGAATTCCCTAACAGTGAAGAAATGAGCTTTTAGTGAATACATTTAATAACGCACTAATATAAAAAAAAAATGACACATGTAAGATGTTAATACATAAGTGGTTCTTTCATTTTGATGAAGAATATGTATTAATACATTTATCACTTCAAATACTTTCCAATACTTGCATGTAATGTAAATATTGTAAAGAATGTGATCAATAAGTAATGTTGGTTTATAAGAATTAGCAATTTTATTTGATTGTGGAATCACATGTAGATTTATTAGTTTCTATTATTATATTTTTATTAAACAAAATTTAAAAAATGACAGATTACCACTTAGGTCTGATTATATATATATATACATATATACGCAACATAAATACGCATAACAGGCTGTTGAGAATTCCCCAACGCTCTCCCCTCCCCTCTTCTTGAGGACCAATAAAACAAGGAGCAATCCTTAGGGAATATCCCACAGCCTCGTGACACAGACAGCCTCAGAGAGCTGGTGTGAGTTCGTGCATTCGCCATCAAGGATCGCAGGACGGAGGACACCCTGGAAAGACACTCTGCAAGAAGCCGCTGCCACAACAGCCATGAGAGCGGTCCTCGTCTCTGTATTCGTCCTCTCTGCCATTCTCTTCACCACCTTGGTCTTGTACTTCACTCTTCACGGCAGTCCGTCTGAGTCAGGAATCAGTGAGTATTCCTATAGCAGTATTGTAGCTTATAATTATTAGATCAATCAGGTCGTCTATATACAAGCGAATAAATGATCCACAGTTCGTTATTGACGATATAAATTTTGTTTTAACGAAATAAATCCAAGAATTTTAAAAATTAATTTTTTTTAATTAAAAAATAATAATATTTTAATAATAATAATATATTTATTTTAATTGAATATGAGAGTGTTTTTGAAAATATAATAAATATGTATAATGTAACGAGTCAAGAGGAAACACGATAGCATTTCCAAACAAATACTGTTATCTAATGAAGCCGGCTATTTTCTTCTCATTTTATTACTTTAATTATAAAGTATTACTAATTTATTTTTATTTAAATCAATTAACTATGTTTTAATACTATTCTATCGTAGAAAATCAGTGAGAATGAGTAATACGATGAGTAAATTATAATTAATGTTAAGATCCGGGATCAATATAAAAGTTTTCGATGTGGGTTCTTTCCTGACTGGAGCGAATGGAAATTGCCGGTTGTGATCTTATCAACACAGTGGTCATTTTAATAATCAAGATGAATATTAATAATAAACTATAGATAATTTGGAGCATAAATTAAGATGATCAGGAATATTCGGTATTATTAAAAACCTTAAAAAAGAAAGAAAAAGGAATTGAGTATATAACTGTAATTATTTCTTTTGATTAGCTCTATAAGAGTCATTTCTAAGAATATAGACGTTATCGATCTGAGAGCTGTCGGATCGCGAGAGACAAGAAACAACCTGATTGACCTTGACGTAGCTAAGTATTGCTGTATAACTTTTCGAGATAACACGACCTGAATATTTTATAATATTAAGTCATTGCTTAAGCTAAACCATAATCTGTATTATGGTTTCTGAGCAGTCATTTTATTCTATACGATCTGATTTCTTTCTATCTCTCATACAGTCTCATACACGAGTCTGGCACCCAGGATTGCTTTACAAACTCCGCCAAATCCTACCTCCTACATATTTTCTCATTATGCAATCCTATCTCACTAACAGGTCATTCAAAGTAAATCACAACAATGTATTTTCATCCTGCTTATCTCAATCTGCTGGTGTTCCTCAAGGTAATATCCTCGGCCCGATCCTCTACACAGTTTATACACCTGACATCCCAACTCATCCTAATACTATCCTTACCACGTATGCTGATGACACATGTCTATTATCAGTCAACACTGATTCAGCTATAGCACCCCATACTCTTCAATCCCATATCACTGACCTTGAAAAATGATGTCAAAACTGGAGGATTAAAATAAATTCCCACAAATCCCGTTAATTCACTTTTACCCTCCGTCGTAAACCAATGACTTCTGGTCCTCCTGTATCGTTTAATAACATCCCACTGATTCCTGTAGAACAGGTCCAGTACTTAGGACTAACCTTGACAAAAGATTAACTTGGAATCCTCATACTAGACTGAAACGACAAGAAACACCACGCCGTTTCAGGCTACTTCAACATTTACTAGACGAACGCTCTAAACTCTCAATTAATTAATTACAAAAGACTCATATACATGGCAATCATTGGACCCATCCGGACTTACTGAATAGAGTTTTGGGACTCCACTAAACCATCGAATTCCTCTCGTATTCAATCCTTACAATATAAAATTCTTCGTAAAATCCTCAATACTTCTTACTTTGTTACGAACTGACATACCTATAGTAAAAAAGCCCCTTACTAAAGTTATGATGATAATAAATATAAATGCGACACACTACGTACTAATATAACTAAATTAGCCCCAGAAGAATTTTCTGGGCTCAAGAGAAAGAACAAATTCTTTACAGTTCAGGCATGTTCTTCACAGAAATATTAAGACAAGAAGTTATTTTTAGATATACTTACTACTCATTAATATTCAAGATAAATGCGAATAGGTATTCCCAATGCTCTTTGGTCCAGGGTTGTCGACATGAGGAAATCACACACACACTGACTGCAAGCGGGGGTGACTCACCAAAATTACCGATATAGTTCTGAGGTCACTTTTCCTCCAAATTTCTTTCATTCATTCATACTTCGACAATACGATGGGCATTTCTAGTTAGAGCTCAAAACAGAATAATACCATCAACTGCTCTTCAATAATAAATTGCGAAAGGATTTTTAAAAAAAAAATTACCTTATTAATTACTGCTACGACACGTACGCACAGATCGATACCTAAAATCAAACTGCACAATAGTCGATATTCCAACCCTCCGCAATTTATATCCATTAATAGAGAGTCGATTTATCGACGGTTCGCACTGAAAGGGTTAATAAAACCTTATAGGTATGATAAAAAGCAATTTAAAGGTAAAGCGAAATCTATAACCATCCCTTGAAAAACAAATCAACAGCGAAAAAAAACAACAGAATTTAATAAAAATTAAAATTTTATAATTAATAATTAATTTTAAAATAAATTAAAGACAATAAAAACAGGTGATTAAGTTCTGAGTTGTTTAAATTCGTTATTTTCAAAGATTAAAGTAATTAATGTGGCAGTGAAATTTAAAGGGTTATTGTTGTTATATAAAAAGTTTAAATGTAAAAATTTTATTTAAAAATTAAATGAAATATTCAATTACGTATATATAGAAACCAAGTTTGAAATATTGAATATGATAAATTATAACATTAAATATTAAAATACAATTATATTCAGAGAATCGAATTAGAGAATAATTTATTAACTAGATTATATAATGACAAATTAGAGTGAAATAACTCTGAACAATCACAACTATTTAATTTCTTGAAAAAAAATCTCTCATCAATTGAAAGGCAACGATTGATTGATTACCTCATCTACTTATTCATTCTTACATATAGATTTTTTTTAATATTAATACAAAGTATACAATACAATATCATACATCAAATAATATTTCATTTCGAATCAACAACTGTTTCAGTAATAATTAGGTTTACTAGAATTGATTAGGGTTCGAATTTCAATAAAATGTATATATTTATGGAAAACATAGCTATGTGTAACTGTGTGTATGAGTCTATGTATTTATGTATATTTATAATAAAACCATATAAAATATTATTTGTTTGCAGAGCTTAAACTAAATATGAGTTGTAAGCATGAAAATTATACTGGAATATGTAAAAGCCAAGATCCGTGTGCCAGCAATATTAGGACTATCAGACTGAAACCTTGCAATGAAGGAGATCTCTCGCTGGTGTGCTGTCCAAATACAACTGATGAAAATGTAGGCGATATCCGTCCAAAAAGAACTCCAGGAGAAAGAGCAGAGGAAAGTAAGTAGAAAGTTAAATAATTAACACCAGAAGTAAAATTCTTTGTTCTTGTTAATAATATATCAATAATAATTATATTTATAGATATTTATTCAAATTCAATTATAGTAATTACTTATTGCTAGAGTATTATTTATTTTCGAAGTGCAGAGAAGGAATTTTTCAATGATAAATGCCTTAAAACAAACAAGGTTTCTTATTTATGTAAGTTCTATTATTATAAACTATATAATAATTGAGCCAATTTTTTTATTAATTTTGCAGTGTGTAAGATTTATGGAAAGGACGGTCATAGAGAAATTCCAAGCCCTGCTTGGGTTGGTCCAAAATCTTTTACTGAACCCAATTGTGAAATACAGGAACCACTAATAAAAGGAGGAGAAGATGCCAAGAAGAATGAGTTCCCTCACATGGTAAGCACTACAGTTAAATGAAATAAAAATAAATATAATTACTACCAATTTTAATAAAATGGGTCATATATTCCAAAAATTCGCAATTTCCTTGATCTTATAATTTTCTCCTGACAGCCTACTATTAAAGTATTTATATAAATTTGTATTTATTTACTCTTCATTTTCTCATGTTATGTCTCCTTTTTCGGTTTGCCCAACTTTTATTTAATGTTTACTTTATGGCATTTAATGATTTTAGAATCTTGGAAAAGCTGGGTTATTCCTACAGGTTACCAATCTATTCCAAACATATTGAGAAGGGCGAGATTCATGCTTTTTTTCTTTTCTCAAAAGAAAAGAACAAATTCATTCTTTTCAAAGAAAGAAGACAAATTCTTTTCTCAATGAAATATTTACTTCTTTTCAATGAATTGGACCTAATTGGCCACTATACCTTCTCTCAAACTTCAAAACTAGTATTGATGTTTTTTCCAATCTGTTTATTTCTCCCTATTTCATCTATATATCTTGAAATATTACATTCTATTTATTCAAGGAAAATAAGCTTAAAATCTTACTTCTTCATTCTATCAGGGATAATGTCTTGATGTAACATTACAAATGTAAAGGGAGTTGGATGTGAAAGACTAGCTACTTCATAGGTTCCTACAGAGACTATTTGTGGTGTGGTTGGTTTTGGAATTTTTTTTCTCCTTCTGTCCCAATGCTACCAGTGTTGGCAAAATACCTACAGACTTTTTTGTATTATATTATTTTCGAAACTTGCTTTTTTAAAATTATTTTTGAAACATCTTTTTCCTACTAATAAATGACTCATTTTAAGTTTTTGTCCTTGTTTATTGAAATTATTTATGTTTTTTAGGTTCAGATTGGCAACTTTCTACCAGATGATGCCCAAGTGCTGTGGGTTTGTGGTGGTAGTTTAGTGAGTCCAGAGTTCATTCTTAGTGCAGCTCATTGTTCAGTTACAAAGTGAGTATTTTTCCACTAAATAATTTAGGATTACTCTGTTTTAATTAAGCAAATATTAATATTAAATATATAATATATATTAAAATAGTTATCCTTTAGGGCATAATGTAGCAATAAGGGTAAAAGCTGGTTTCCTTGTGTTGCATATAGAACCCGGTTCAAATACTGGGATACTAGTTTGGTTGGAAAATGGATGGTGACCATCCTCAAGAGAATTGGAAAAATAAAAATAAATTAGAATATTTAAAAAGAAGATAAAATTTTTAACAAAAAAGTTTAAATAAAATATATAATCTTTTTAATACTCCAACACTAATATAATAAATTTATTTACACATTCATATCATAACTACATCGTACTATTTTAAAAAATAAACTATTTTCAATTTGTTAATTTTTAAATTCCGGTTTTTGCTATGTTCTAAAAACTCATTTTTTTTAGAATTACATTTCATCTATATCGGCACAGTACATCTTTGTAATTTCCATATTACAGAGCGCAGTCTCTACTAATTGCCACATTTTCCACAATACCTGCACTAATTTATATTCCTCAGCTTTATTATTTCAATTTTATATATATAATGATAATTTGAATTATTTTTTTTAGAGAATATGGTTATGCTATGTTTGGTACTAATAAAGTTGAAAATACGAAGGAATTCTTTGAGAAACATGTAATTTCTATAAGTGAAGTCTATATTCATCCCAACTATAATCCTAAGAACAGTGACAATGATTTAGCACTCTATAAGTTATCAAGTAAGCTCAACAAAACTGAAAGGCCAATATGTCTTGATACAAGTAGTTCTCTCACTAAAAATATGACAGTGGTAGCTACTGGTTTCGGACTCAACAAAGGTAATACATTGAGCAACTAAATTTTTATTTTTTTATATCTGGTAAAAAATAAAATATTCATTCATATTTTTTATAATTAGGACAATCTACTTATTACATACAAAGAACAGTTTCCACAAATCTCTTAAATTTTTCTCCATGTTAATTTTTTTTTTTTTGGAATTAGATACCTTCCTACATTTATTATTTATAAATCCTACCACATTCAAATTTGGCCATAAAATCACTAAACTTTTAAATAATTATTTCTTTTGCAGAATGTGCAGTGTTTTTTCATCTTTTTTTTTTTATCAATGATCTATTTTATATTAGAGATTACAAAGCATCCATTTATTAAACATTGTAATTCCAATGAATATATTATACTTCAACAAATAAATATTATTTCTTTTTTTTTGTTAAATGTAATACATAGATTTATTATCAGAAGAATTAAGTGAAGTTCTTCAAAAAGTTGGTTTGAATATTGTCGATCAAGGATCATGCGAAAAAAAATATAAACCAATCCCAAGAGATCTTCCTGAGTTTGCAATTTGTGCTTATGCTGAAGGAAAGGACACATGCAAGGTATGTTATTAACTTAATATGCTAATATTATACAAGTTATATCTTACAAATACTCATAAAAAATATATATAATTATGATGGACTAGAAATTTTAATAGATTTATATTTACCTTCACTTTTGTGCTTCATATCTCTCATATATATGGGCTGTTGCGGATGCCATATCACAATATCCCTAAAATTCTTTAAGAACTTAGTTGAGACTCAGACTCATTTCATATCCTGAGATAGATAGAGAGAAATATAAAGAGAGTGAGGGAGTGCTGAAGTGATAAAAGAGGACCAAATGAATATAAAGATAGTTTCATGATGAATATAAGTAACTTTTAAGATAAGGAAAAAATAAATAGTTTTGAGAATGGTCAAATATTGGACTTAGTGTGATTTTATCCATTTGAAAATTGATTAATTTAATCCAATTTTTCAGGCTGATTCAGGAGGGCCGATTCAAACATCTCACAGCAAACTTCAATGCATGTTCACTCTAGTTGGTGTAACCTCTTTCGGCATCAACTGCAGCCTGGACACAAACCTACCTGGTGTTTACACAAAAATATCTCCCTATTTAGGATGGATTGAAGATATTGTTTGGCCTGCCTAAGGATTAGTTTTTTAATGGACAAATATCTTAAAAAAATAATTTATTCAATAATTCCACTTTGTATTGTACATAAGAGACTGTTTATATTATGTATGTGATTATTTATGGTTCCTATAGCATATTTATTTAAGAAAATACGATATGTAAATTTTTGACTTAATCTTTTGATCTAATTATTTTCCTATTTTCTGTAATTTAAAAATAAAGAAATTAAAAATTAAGTCAAAAAAATTAAAAATCACCTAATTTATATTTGAAAAAATATGAGTTTTATCAAGCCCTTGATATCTTACTTTGGAATAAACTTGAATCATATCTTTTTACAATGATATTTTAGTGAATTTTTATAACTTATAGACAAATAATAAATAATGTGTCATTTTGAAATATACTGGTTCTTTTCTAATCATAGGAGCAAGCTAAAATTTCTTGGGGGGGAAATGTTGTTAACTGTATTCTCAATGAACTAACTGGTTCTGTTATAATTATAGTTGATTACTTAAGTTTCCTTCAATTCCAGTTTATTTTATTCAACTGATAACTTTTGCCTCTATTTTCATAGAAATAAACAATTTTTTCCTAAAGTTTAAGCTGAATCAATTAAGACAATATTAGTAAGCAAAAATAAATAAATTAAAAATATAGCATTAATAAAATATACATATGTAGTAGATTTTATTATTTATCACAGTATAATGGATCAGAATTCATTTACATCTGTCATAGAAATACAACAGATATCAGGTGTGTCCGCTGACAACTTTCTTTAGGTGATGGGTCAATAGTCCAATTGGAGATTTGCCATTTCTGAAAAGTTTAAGGACTGTTGTTAGAAGGCTTCAGACAAATTGCATTAAAATTGTTTATGCTGTTTTCACAAAACATTCAATAAAATAAGTTGATTTTTGCCTATTGTGCCCAATATTTCCCTGAACCTGCCTCCAAATGGCAGGGAGTAAAGGTAGTTGATGTTTTTAATTGTGTGGGAATTCATCGTACATTCAGAGATTGGATTCTAACATATTAGAGAATTTATTTTCTGAGCTTATCAAAACAAAAAGGCTCACGAAGATTATAATCATTTTAAACAAATAATATTTAACGGCTAATTTTACTAGGCAGCTGTAAAAGACAGAATTTCATATAATTTTATGAACTATTAACAGTACTTTATATTTAAACTTCGACAAAGTAATATTTCTATTATGTAAAAAGTTTTAGTAATGTAATATGTATTTTATTTTACCTTTATAAAGCGGGACAGAATGGAGACACCAGAATTATTTCCCCCTTGGGCTGCTTAATTGTTTAATTTTTATCTGTAAACTCCCCTATACTTTTCAATAGTAAATATTATTGCTAACAGTCGAAGAAATAAAGAATAGAATGAAGAAATCAAATTGATTTCAAATGAATTTCATCTTCAAAAAATAAATGAGATCATAAATCACTTTTTATGAATGTTCTTTGCTATACAAAAGGAGTTGATAATAATAATAATTCTTAACGTTTTTATTACTTGGTATTGTTTTTAAATGAGAATATAATCTAATAAGACAGTTTTTTATTCTTTACTTTGAACATTGGATCCTACAGGTCCATGCAGGTTTTTAGGCAGTTCTTGGTTCTCAGTGTTGGCCGAATCAAATCAAACTAAGTTTTACATTTGTGGAAGAGAATGGCCCGGGTGGAGGTCAGTAAATTTCTCATAAATAGGGAGAAATGTTTATTAAATAGCCAACATTTCGTCCCACTTTGCAGGTCTTCTGTAGGGCTAAATATGCAAAATACATACAATTGACATTCTATCCTTTTCCGGATATTTAATCTAGGTCAACTATTATCATTCAAGATAAGTTTTACATTAATTGCATATTTCTCATCATTGATTATGTTTTGAGTTTGTTCAATCAATGTTTCAGTTGGGCATTGGGATTGAAAGTACAAATAAAAATACTGGGGATCACCAGCTTAAATTAAAACTTAACTGTGGGAGTATATATAGCGTACATGACCAGGTAGCAACCTCATCCTCTCTACCTCACATCTTTTGAAGAGATGTAATGTTTTTCTGCAGGTATATCACGTTCTCCTACGTTACTGTAGATATATCCTCCAATAGCTTTCTGCCTATCTGACTCTTAGGTACCTGGTTTTTGTAATAGTCCTTTCCTTTCTTTTCTAAATTCATATTTATTTTTTGTCTTAAATTAAAGGTATAATCTCAAGTTTTAAAAGTGTTTTTTAAATTTTTAATATACCCAGAGCACTGGGGATATTTGCTGATTCTTGCACCCATCCTCAGTATTCTAGTTGCAGTTGTTTGCCAACAATTTTAGCCAAAGATAGATCCAAGACAGCATATGAATATGAGGTGAAGAAATCTTTAGCCCCCAATGAATAGCGCAGGAGGCATAGTTAATTGATAATCCAGTTATGCAGAATTTAAAAAAAAATTAAAATGTATCTCAGTTATTACTAGTCTGATTTCAATATTATATTTAATTTTGATCTTAATGACAAGTCTCAAGACTAAATTTCAAGAAAATCGATTTTGAAAGAAAATCCATGGATGATAACGTACTACGGACAGATAGATTTTTTAAATTTATTTATTCACTATTTGTATTATCTAGTATATTTACATACCTAAGTATAACCTCATATTTCAAAGCAAGTTAAAATATTTTTGTTCAAATTGAATGATTGTTCTGTTCATTAGAACTACTGCCCTTGTATAATTGTTTTATTGTACATTAAATGGCGCAAAAAAATCCTTGGTAAGGCAGTCCTTCCGAAGGGGCGTTAAATGGCTATACGATGTCAGGTATTAATTAAAGATCCCTATGCTATTTAAAACTGGATGGGGCAGAAATTAGAGCTGTAACTATTGCATCGCCCGATTAGCCATAGCAGCATGAAGTGGCATTAAATGAGCTAACAAACAAACGAAATGTCGACGTGTTTGTGGTTCATTTGGGCTAATTTCAACTTACGTCATAATAAATACATTTAAATTTCGGCACGGCTTAAAAGGTTTTTGGATTGCCTCTTGTGCGAGCGGGATTCTTAACATTTGGGGTCATACCTGTAGTGTAGTGGATACCACAACAACCGCAGGATTTTTTAAAGGGAGTAAAAATGCTTGGTTAGGCCGTTCTTAGGAGAGGACGTAAAATGATGGTACCGAGCCGTCACGTACTCGTAAAAGATCCTCACCTAATTATACCTGGGCAGGAAAAATTAAGGACTCTCACTGTAGTATCGTTCGATTAACCATAGCACCATTAGGTAATGTTAAATGAATAAACAAGAACAATAATAACAATTAATAAAACCTTGCAACACCCCACTTCGATCTAAAATTTGTAAGGACATACAAATTTTTTGGAAAAATAACAAAAAAAAAAGATTTGTACGCTAAAGCACCATTAGGTTAAGAATTATTAAGTTTAAAAAAAAATTAAGTATTTTATTTCATAAGTTATTTTATGTATCTCTTTTAGCTTTAGCTCTTTTAGTTTTAATGAACTTCAGACATTTAGAAATGAGATATCATTTATATCAAATTGTTTATCATTGAATTTAGATTAAATTCTCACATATATAAACAAAACATACTTCATAATGTCACGGTGGCAGATTATAATCGAGAAAAATTAATTATGATCGGTTCTACTATTGAAGTGTAGGTCACCTGTGATGTAATGGTTAGTAAAACACTCTACTATGCCTAAGATTGCGCGTTCGCAGCCCGGCAGTTGGCTGCGGGAATTTTTTATGGAGTAAAAATCCTTGGCTATGCCGTCCTTCAGAAGGGACGTAACATGGGGTTTCCTAGTCTTCGCGGGGTCTCGTACTCGCTAAAAATTCTCGTAATAGAGAAATTTAGGACTCCCGTCCGATTAGCCATATCAGCTTTGAGTGATGTTAAGAGAACAAACAGACTGTTTTGGTGTATAAAACCGGTATCTATTGATTGATTAGTACAAAAATAGCTTGAATTTCGAATTTAATTATTTAAGTTACGGAGTAAAACTTTGGGGCTCCATTAAGCCATCGAATTCCTCTCGCATTCAATTCTTACATTCCAAAATCCTTCGTATAATCCTCAATGCTCCTTACTTTGTTACGAACAAAGTAATCGATAATGACCGTAATGTCCCCTATATAATGACCGAAATTTGTTGCTGATTAGGCCCGAATCCGTTATCAATCTTTTCATGAAAAACTTTATTCCCAATCAAACCAACTAATTAACCGAGACACCACTTCAATCCCTGATAATCCTCCGACGCCTCTGAAAAGGAGATGACCTCGTGACCTTCTAGGTTGAACTTGTTATTTGAGTACTACCACTGGATAGTTTATCTACTTGTCTTTATTCATGCCAATATGTACCATTCCTGCCATTGACTTGTTATTTTGTTATAACACAGTTGTAAATTTCAATTAATAAATTATAAATATATATAATATATATATATTTATGTTAAACATACTTTTTTTAAATACACATACTTATAATTTATTAATAAAACGGTATGATGAAATATGATAGTATAACCTTGCGATTCCTAAAAGGGCCTGCTATAGGTTATTGTGACACAATCGGTTTCTCTTCACAGCCTGGCCGCCCATACTGAGAGAAATGTATTAATTTCACTGACACTTTCGCCCCGGAGTTGCCAAAAGTTTTAAGGATTATATAACGGTTAATATAATGCAGAGCACACTTGGGCCAACCTGCAGGCTATATATTGGTCGTCCGCTACAAGAGGAGAATAGTCTGTCCTTTGGCCATGGCTCTGCTTCAGTTGGTAAGTGCGGCTCAAATCTTATATACTATGGGATTATTTAAGTAATACTTATCAGGCAATAATATCATTAAGAAAAAGTGATAAAATAAAATAGGGAATGAGAAAAATATGAAAAGTTCCTTAATCTGTAAAGTCTTTTTTTTTTTAATATAATCTATACATTGAAATTTACAACTGTATTATAACAAAACAACAAGTAAATGGCTGGGATGGTACATATTGGCATGGATGAAGACAATTCGGGAAACTACTCAGTGACAGTACTCAAATAACAAGTTCAACCCAGAAGGCCATCCATCTTCTTTTCAGAGGCCACGGAAGATTATCAGGAATTGAAGAGGTTGCTATGTTTGAAACTAGTATGTTTGAGTGGAAATAAAGTTTGTGTTGAAAAGATTGATAACAGAATCGGGCCAAATCAGCAACAAATGGGACATTAAGATCATGATGGATTCTTTTGTTCGTAATATAGTAAGGAGCATTGAGGATTTTGTAATTAATAATGAATGCGAGAGAAATTCGATGGTTTATTGGAGCCCCAAAGCTCTACCCGTAAGTCCTGATGGGTCTAATTATTGTCATAAAGTCTTTAACACGCATTTATTAACTTTGCTAATATTTATGTTTGTAACGGAATCGATTTTCTACAATAAACTCGATTTTCGGCCACTTCAAAACATTGAATTGAATTGAAACTATGCACCCTTCTCGCGGACCGAAGGTAATCTAAAAATTTAATACATTTTTCTTATTGTCCTCACCAGGGTCTTCTAGATTAGCGATTTTTCATATGACAAGACACGGTAGCATCATAAACCAAGTACTAAGCCATAAATAGCTTAATAATTGAGAAAAGAACATGTTTACTATCAGGATTAACTAAGGAGTTTCGTGTTTTTTGGAACAAACAATAATAGGAAAAAACAAACTAAAAACAAGCTTTACTAGGTAAAAACTATATAAAATATAAGTTCTTTATATTTTAAATATGTATATGTAAACTATTTATATTAAACCATTTGATTAAAATTTAATAAATAATAATAAGTTTAAAAAACACGCTTTAAAAGGAAACAAAGCTAAAAAGTAGAACATTATTTAAGATTAATAAGTTTTAATAAAATGCTTGTTAAGATATTTTCATAATGGCTATACTATACATACTATACTTTAACAAATATCGGTCAATAAAATATTAACGGCAATTAACATGGAAATAATTCAGTATTTAGTAAGATGTCAAGCGTGAATTTCGAGTTCAAACTCTGCCGGAACAGGGCCCAAAAGTCCAGAAACATCAACGAAGTAATTATCAATAAGTGAGTGCGCTATTCAACGGTGATTCCAGATATTTCGAGAAGGAGACTTGAGCCTTGAGTGTTGAACATAAAGAGAGAAGAAGTTCTGCCCTTGATCGTCATCACATCGTCATGTTCTCCAAGCTTCAGCGGATAAAAATTCAAGAACAATTGTTTGAAAACAGGCAGGGAAACCCGAAGTCAGCAAATCAACTGTCGATGGTCATCTCAAGGCGATTGAGAAGGTGCTAAAGCTTGAAAGTTAGTAAAACTTCTTCCACGGTCTTCTATGTCTTCAAGGCTCAAGAATCCCTCTCGAAATCTCTGTATCCACCCTTGAACAATCCACGCACTTATACTGCCTTCCTTGATGTTTATGGATATTTGGGCCCTGTTCCGGCCGATATTGAACGTCTTGACATCTTAGTAAAGACTTATTTCAAATTACCAAAATGATAGGGAGGTAAACAAACAAATATTTGTATACGAAAACATACTAAGGAGTGTGATTGCTGCCCCATAGGTGACACTGGCCTGCTGCGCCGCCCTGGTGAGCTCGGACATCGCTCCGTCAGGATGGATCCACTACCGACCTCAGGCCACGCTGCCGCACGCCATCTCCATCAACACCTATAGGGCTAACCTGCCCGCCTATTACCTCCTCCCGCCCCCGCTACCGCTACCTGTACAGCCTCTACCGCTAGCAGCGTCTGCCGTACCTCTTCCACCTCTGGTACCACTTCCACCTGCCGGGCCTCTCATCGGATGACACTGGCTAAATGAAAATACTAATAACTGAATATTTTTTTATTTTTGTATTTTTTATTTAAAATATAGTTTTTTATTTGTTTTTATTATTGTCTATATTGTTTTTCTGTTTTTTTTATATTTGTTTTAAAAACGTTTGAATTTTAATATGAACAGTATAATATCCGTGCTTGGGTTTGCTGACGATTTGATACTGTTGGTTGAAGACGCGGAAATTATAAAACTAAACACAGGAACGTTGATGAATGCAGGTAAGGAAATAGGGCTGGAACTAAATTAGGATAAGACGAAGTGTATGGTTAGTAGCAGAAAAAGGAGAGATTTTGGGGATATTATTGTAGGAGGGAATAAGTTTGAACGTCTGTGTCGAGAAGTTTTAGTACTTAGGGTCAGTGGTAACTAGAAAAAAATAAATTCAAGAGGCTCGATTAAATGCAGGAAATGCTTGTTATTAATCAGTCTCGACATTACCAAGCTCGCATCTTTTGTCCCGAAATCTAAAAATCAGAATTTATAAAACCATCGTCCTTCCAACTCTTCTTTACTGGTTTGAAACGTGAAACCTCTAATGCCGAAGGATGAACAACGTTTTAAGGCATTCGAAACTAAGGTGTTGCGTAGAATATTCGGTCCAAAAAAGAATACACCACTTAAGAATTCAGGAGATTACACAATGTAGAATTGCGAAGCATGTACCCAATTAATATCATTTAAGTCACGAAGATTAAGATGAGCTTGTAAAGTTGCTGGGCTTAGTAACGAAAAAATGTCTAAAAAGTTAATAAGTGCTGTGCCGACTGGGAAGCATCTGAGAGGTTGACCGAGAAGCAGGTGGGAGCATTGCGTTAAGAGTGATCTGGCGATTTGGGTTTGGGTAATGGTCCGTCCACAGTTTGTAAGGTTGTTAAGCAGGGATTGGTGGTATCGGCATCGAGCCTTTGGGTTCGCTAAGCCTTTCTATTTATTTTATTTTTTTGTAATTGAATACTTATATTGTGTTCATCCACTATTTACCAGTGTTGGGCCAAATTAGTCTAAGGCTGATCGACAATTTCCAATTCGAAAAACAGATAAAATCATATACTATTCCAATCTTTTGAAAAATGAATGAGATCAAAAATTATTCGAATAACGATATAAAAATATGAGCTAACGTTATGTTTTTAACACTTAGCGCTTTGCACAGGGTGGTGGGTTTAACAATATTCATATTATAAATTGTATTATGAAATAATAATCATTAAATTTTTTTTTAAGAATAAACGATTCTTTGTAGATCCAAAATTACTTAAGCCACTTACAAAAATTACAGGCTAAATATTAAAAAAACAATGCTATCTAAGCCTAGTCTGGCAAGAAAGTATGATTGAAGAAGTAGCTTACCACTTCCTTCATAAGTGGTTTAGTGGTTAGCGTAACTACTAAGCCCAAGATCGCGGGTTTGTAGCCCGGCAGGTGACCCTAGGATTTTTTATAGGGAGTAAAACATCCTTAATTACGCCGTCCTTCGGAAGGGACGTTAAACGGAGATCCCGAGCCTGTACGATGTCAGATACTCGTTATATGCTTAGATGATTTACGGCTTCCATCCCCTCTACTTTTGTGACGTAATTTTGACGTCACTTTCTTATCACTGAACTAGAGTCTAGGGACAAAAAGCAAGTATCAAGCACGGGCGAGATCGGCTTCCTTCGGATTCCCGAACCCCTATCCGCCAACTAGTACCAAGTGTCTTTGCGTTTCCTATCTTTTAAAATTTAATATTTTAACCTAAATAGGAAAGAAAATAATTAATAATTCATGGATTTAAATATGTGTTTTGCTGTACCAATTCATTAAAACTTCCTAGTGATTATTCACCAGAAATTCTAGAACATATCGTTATTCTTTATTGACAAAATATCATTATTCTAGCTTGACTCTCTAAAATCTCTCTTTTTCTTATGATTTGGGTCCCGGCATCACCTTTTACTTAGTCCTTATTTACCCTATTGTATAATATTTTTTCTTTCAGTTCAGTACCCAACACTGCCTTAACAGATTTTATGTCAGGTACTGACTTCACAGATGCCGGCAACAATGCCCTTGTTTACCCAGGGGTGAAATAGCCCATAAATTCAACAACTCTTTGGGACTAAGTACAAATACAGCCATCAGTACACTATTATGATGTTTATTGGCTTCCATGATCACAACAATTCGGTTCGTAAACTATCTGTTGTCATGTAGATTTAGATGAGCTTGATCGAAGTAGACACAAAAACCGCAATGGTGATTTAATAGTTTACAATGGACCATAAAGGAAAGAAGGATCCCACTGGCCGCACTGACAAACAATAAAGACGATTGCTGTAAGGGAGATCCGCAAGGGACGCTTGTCGAGACAGCAATGAAGTAAGCTTGATACTCGATCGTATGTCAATAGAATCTAGTGTAGAGATATGAGCGGTGTGTAGACGGCGCTGGCTGTCACCTACGTCAGAAAAGTGGAGGGGATCGAGGTGGTAAATCATCTAAACATATACCAAAAATCCCTATCCTAATTAAACCTGGATAGGCAAAATTTAGAGCTCCCAATGTGGCATCGTCCATTCCCATAGCAGCAAAATGAAATAAATGATCAAACAAACAATGAATTGAAGTATTTTACGTTAGTATTAGTGTAAACTCTTAAAACATAACTGTTACACATAAGAATCTATTTTTATTATTAACTCTGGTGATCGCTTGTCGATAACAGCTGATAGAACACGAGACCAGATGTAAGATTTGCAGAGGAAGGATGACAATGCAACCAAGTGAGGGAAGAAATGGTGACGAAGAAGATTAGAAGAAGGGGCCCGAGTAGCCTCGTGATATTTATGTAATTGCGGTTCACGTGCTTCTCTTGTCCCACATTCCTCCCAGCACGTTTCTTCAACTTCCTTTTCAATACCCTCCGATATTGTTTCCTTTTGAACGAGAGCGAATTCTCGAAACATCAAACCAGGTACTTGGAAAATGGAATAATGCTTACTTAACACGAGGGCAAAACAGATGGTTTATTATGACAAAGATAAAAAAAAAAATCTTATACCACTACAACCGATGATGGAGTTCGGTAGAGACAACTATTTCTAAGCCAACGGTTTTGCAGATAAGTGAATTGGCCGAGATCACAATCAAATGTCACGGTTTTGTTCCAATTAAAGAATCTGTATAGAGAATGTAAGAAAAAGACAAACTATGTTTTTAATTTGAAAAAAATAACACAAACATACATACAGAAATAAACAATGTAGTTACAGAAATAACAGCCCAATAATAGCCCAAACGAAGATGCAATAGGAATTTTATTAAACTTATACTAGCCATAACCAAAACAACTGAACTTAATGGCTCACATTGACAGGCGCACGAACCTAATCATGACCTCTTCTACTTGTTGGAGTACAATATTTTAGCAAATTAAGTTGTCCTCTTTGTTGCTAGTCCCTAGGGATTCTTTTATACTTTTTAGCCTAATTTGTACCGGATAGGGTGAAATGACGTAATTTAGTCCTAATTAATTGAGGCAAAAATACATGTTTTTGTAACAGCTGGAGATAAATATATTTAAGACCAGTAAAATTTCGAAATTTGCCGTAAAATAAATTTACGCACCTCATTTATGAGTTTCTTATTATTATGTATGTTTTTGTATGGCAATGCCCGACCTCACAAGGCAAACCGTACGCAAGAACTCCTGAACTCGTTCAACTGGGAAGTTTTTCTTTATCGCCCTAGAGTCCTGATCTTGCTCCAAGTGATTTTCACTTGTTCCTAAAAATGAAGACCTGGCTAACAACACAGCTCTTTAACAACGATGAGGAGCTCCAGGTACGCGTTACTAAGTGGCTGAGATCACAGGCGGCAGAATTCTATGACACAGGTATTTCAAAGCTTGCCCACCACTATGATAAGTGCCTAAATTTGAATGGTGATTATCTTGAACAGTAGTATTTTAGTCCCTCTTTCACATGTATATAATAAAATGTTTTTCTTGTACTTGTTTTTTTTTTTTTTAATTCCAAAACGTTACTTACTTTCTGAATAGCCCTCGTACATTAATCCGCTTCGAAATCAATTTATTGGACATGATATACACCTCATTACCAAGTTACATTTGTTGGTGGCTATTAGTATATTTTTAATTTCTTCCCCTAACCTATTGCCATACGTTACCTGGGATCCAAGGTAAGTCAATTCGGACACTTGTTCGAAGTTATATGTTCCGAATGAAACTTCTGACAACTATTTCACTTCGTGTCTCTTCAGAGACCATATTTGGACTTGTCCTCGTTTATCACCGAGCATATACATTTAGCTGCAGAATCCAGAGCCAGGAATGATCGATGCAAGCAATCTACATAGCGACTTTTGTGCTGTTGCTCAAATGCTCCCTAATTTCTCATATCCATAATTTTCTGCACATCTGTAGCAACACAATCCACCCAACATAGGCGAGTTCTACCCACTTACTGTGTCCAGAAATGTTTATTGATGGACCCTTTTGAGGATTTCGTTGCTACTCATGCCCTGCCGTCCGTCCTGTCTATCTTAGTCGTCCGGATTTTAAAGTGCATGACATCATGGTCTTAATAGAGATGCGAATGCTCTGTCATCTCCATTCACCGCTCAAACTCACATACTCACAGACCTCAAAATCCTTCTCAAAATCTTCCTTTCAAATCTTACTAGCGACAATTCTAGGGCTTTCTTCATCAGCCAACATTCCGACAAGTACGTGAGAAGAGGGCTAGAGTGTTACATATTCGTACCTTCGTTGTCATGGAGAGAGATTTGCTTCTTAGATGCTTCTGAAGCCATAGTACCATCTACAAGCCACCGTAATTTGACGCTGAGACTCCGGTTGCTTATCATTTGTAGAGTATAAATTATTGGAGTTTACTCCTTGAAAAAAGATATAGGACCAATATGAAAGAAAAGATATTGAGTCGTATGAAAGAAAATGGGGAGTAAAATCGTGTGAAACAATAAAACTGAGAGTAACGTTTTACCGCGCAACGTTTTTTGCGCACCTTTCACTTTGGAATCATAGAACTATTCATACAGCAGCGTACGGGTATGCAGCACAACTGCTGTTTGTGTTAGATATAGGAATAGTAGTAATAGAAATTTGAATCTTATTTTCATCAGTCCTGTAATTAAAAAAAAAATGGTTTCCAGGTTTAAAATTAAACTTTTTACTTAATAGTAATTTTTTAATTAAAATTGGCACTGTAATAATTTTGCCATTATCGAAGTATTGGTAAATTCATAGTACAAATAAAATTAAAGGAGAATAACATTATTCGTGAGGATTTTTAAATTGTTTATATCGTAAAATAAACATCGTTAAATAGTAATATCGATTGGAATGAAACTCGCATTACTATTAATTTTGAATAAATTTGTACCAAGAACTAACATGAACTAATTCGAACAGCATAAATAATTGCACTAACGTGTTGAGGTGAACTATAATTGGCAAGAAACGCAACAGAAAAGAAGAGCTTTGACACTAAGACAAGAAAGATATGACACCGGAGAAATTATCGACTCGAAGATAACAAGGAGATCCTTTAATACCTCTATTCCCTTTGAACAGTTACCCCGAAGCCATCATGATCTGAACTCACAAAGCTCTATTACTACTATTGCACCACTTTTAGATATTGAACCTGGCTGGAAAAGAAGATATTTTTAAATACAATTGAAGTATATACACTTGATACTTCACATACTTCATATTATTAACACTTCAGATAAAAATGATCTCATTAATCAACGTCTCTAATAATAATAATAAAACATGTACCACTAAAACCCATGAAGGATCTCGGGTTCAGTGCATGGTAGAGACTATTTCTAGAACAATTGTTGTGCAAGGTTACTTGTCAAACGCTCAACCACCTGGTTTTCCCCCAATGACTTCATAAAAGCTAGGTGAGCACCAGGTGGATCAGCAGATCCCACAGTGTCTATCCGGCACTATTTACAGTACAGGGCGTCGGATTTAGCATGACCGGTGGCCCATAGATGTGCAGAAGGTACGGAGTGAAATCGAATGGTGGGTACCCTGTCTTCAGGAACCCCTGTGTATAGTGTGTTTCGGTGTGTACGCAGGGGTCCTGAAAACATCAACACACCCATTTACGCTAGCGTAATTCCTGCTATCTCTAGCTTCTCAGTTTAGAATATTTCTGTTTCGTTTGCTAAGGTGTTGTGTCTTATTTAGTTAAGTTGTGGTGTTGCTTAAATCTAGTGATGGAAGGTAATATTACCAAGAAAATAGGAGATAGGAAAGTATCACACAGCCAAACTACTGAAGTGATTGCTGATGTTTACCCTGTTGATTACTATGTTGAGCAAGTCTGTATTCAATCATTAATCTTAGTTTAAATTGAATAAATAAACGATACTTATTATAATTCTTTTGGTGCTTACATACCCCAGATGCACTATTTATTTATGAATAATATATTGAAAGTTTAAAGACTGAGTAAATTGGTAAACACAAGAATAGACCTCTGGAAAAGAATCCAATTAAGGCCATAAGAATCCAATTTGTAGATTAATTAATAAATAAGTATAAATTAATCACTTACTGTAAAAACTAAAAGTTAGATATTATAGTAGTACTGCACACTCGTTATACAGTATGTAAATTATAAATACAATTTTATATACTCCATATACAGTATTACAATGTTTTACAATGTTGTATTACAATATTTATCCATACATATACAGTATTACAATATTCTGATATTCTTTGAAATGGGTAATAGCGTCGTGACTCATCCCCTACTTCCCCCACTCAGGGCCCGCAAGCCTCTCCCCCCGGCCATGCTAAATCTGACGACGTATATAAGTAATTTATCTGCCAGGGCCAGATTTGAACCCGAGACCTTGGACACAGCAATTCTGTGCTCTACCCACTCAGCTACTGCTCTCCCGGTCTTTAATAGCTTTAGCTCATTTAATTAGCTCCGTTGTTTCTGACATAGACATTTTTAATTAAACGGTTTCTTTTGGAATAAAATGATAATGTTTTTTGTCTGAAAAAATCTAATTGAAGTTTTTATACAGTCCAAAAATATGGTAATTTTTGGGACATAATAATAATTTTTTTAAGCAGCTAAATCCGTAAGTCGTATTTTATTGAATCTCTTGAAATATTTTTTTTTTAAATATAATCCGATCCAAAATAATACAAATTTAATTAAGAAATTAGCTAACTTATTTCAGCAACCATAATCGAAAACCAACCTCAAAATTTTAGACACGCCATTCACGTTTTGGAAGGACGATATAATTTAGCGTACTATTTATACCGTGTGAAAGACGGTTCTATATTTGAATTAACCTTATTGAGATGGCATTAGATAATATATAGATGGTTGCATAATATGCTCAGCTTCGGGACTGTTATAAATGGCTTTCCTGGGCATTGTCTTTGCCTTCGATGTCAGCTGGCCTCAAGATGGATACCTTGCGGGCGTCCGATATCAAAACGTAATAGACAACTAAAACTAGTTCTATTGCATTTATGCAGTCTTCAGTATTTCTAATCCTTAAACAAAAGAGTGTTTTTCAAACAATAATTATACCAGCTGAGCTTTTTTTTTTTTGGATGTGAATACTTCTTAGTCTTGGTTAGAACTTGTGGGTCGCGTCACATGTTGTACGATACCGGCGACGCGTAGCGGACTGTGTATGTGTTAAACAATATGTTTTAATCGAATTTAGTTCAAAGGTTAGAATTCCGTTGATATGAGAATAATAATATTTAAATAAAAAGTCTTAATATAGTTGTGCAATTCATTAATATTATCTTAAAAAATTAATAACTAGTTAACTTTGTTGTTCCTAAAAGATTCTAAAAGATTCCACTAAAAGATTTTATTTTTTATTGTTAAAAGGCTCGTTTTATGAACGTTTTATTGACAATACATTTTTATTGTATAATACAATTATTGTATAATAATAATAATGCTAATTATGAAAATTGTGTTTACCTGTGGTCTAGTGGTTAGCATAACAACATACAATACCTATGGTCGCGGGTTCGTAGCCCGGCGTAGTCGTTAAAATCCTTATCCTAATTAAACCTGATTTAAAATTTAGCACTCCCAAAATTTAGCACTCCCATTGTAGCATCGTCAGATTAGACACAGCAGCATAAAGTGACGTAAAATGAACAAACAATAATGACGAAAATAAAGTTCATTAACTTCTATGTAAATACAAATACAGGTCTAAAATAATACCATTTTGTAAGAATTATTATTTCAATTAAGTTAAATTGATATTTTGTATTGAGCTTGTGCAGACCATCATATGTTTTGATTAATGAATAAACTACTTGAAAATGTATATAATTATTGCTCGGAGTACCAATAGATGAGGAAACCGGGCGAATTTTAATACTTTTAATTTATAAATCATGAAATTTATTTATTTTTGAAATGGCAATGGCATAAGAGGAAGTAAGAGAAGAAGAAGAAGACTACAGTTGATTCAGAAATCGAAAAGAAAACACAAGTATTCCAAGTTTTCAGTTTTCATTTCTTTCGGCAGTTCTCATGACTGCCTATACATACCTGGGCAGTACACCGTGTTCAGAAGTAACCCGAATCGATATTGGTCTAGAAATTGAAGTTCAGTTTAGTAATTAATTTGTACACATTTGCTGAGCCTTTCAATTTAAGTACCCAGTTAGTTATGATAAGAGATATGGATTATTTTGCATTAAATAAATAAGAAAAGTTTTTAAAATTTATTTTAGATGTTTTTAAAGTTAAAAAAATATATAGTTGATCAGAAAAACGTCGCGATCTTATTTCACTGCATACTCTGTATTGAAATGTCTTATCATCGAAATATTGGAATAGGATGCTACTTTTTTTACTTTTTAAATCGTGCATTCCATTTTTATTTTAATGTAAATTCCAAAACAGTGCTATATTTTCTGTAAAGGCTCAAAGAGGTCTTTTTTCTTTCCATGTACTCAGTTATTTTTAAAATTTAATAACTCAAAAGAGAATATTTAAAAAAACTTTCACTGGATTCCTCCGTTTTTGTGTTTCTAAGAATAATAAATTAATAAGCCCGGATTTCTTCACTAATTATAATGAGTGATATAGTTATATTATAAGTCCCCAGCGCCAAGAACAATATATAAATATATTTTGCCCAACTGTTGAGGCCACACATAAAAAAAATATTGTTAACACTAGAACTACGAAGATTTACCATATACCTATTTCTACCAAGCGGTCGAAATTACCAGTTTGTTTGTTTAATTAAACAAAATAGTAGAATTCAAGAAATTAAACTATAAATTCATAAGATAATTTAATTTTAAATAAAATAAAATATATTTCATTAAAATGTTGTAATTACATGACATACAGTGTAGAAAGAGTAGTGCGTGTTGCAACTTGCAACTATACACGGCAAACAAGAATACTAAATTATAATTTTATGTATATATTTATATAATTTTATAAAAATTCCTGGAATACACAACATATACTCATGATATTTTCATGAACGGTCAAAATGACCGGTTCGTATATTTAGGTATAACACTTAGATATCTATATATCTAAGATATCTAAGAACGAAATAATTTATAATATTATTGTATACACAAATTTAATAAAAATCATGACATTATCGTAAAATATTAATTAAGACTTAAACAGGAAATTTTATAAATAAATTATGCAACCGGTCATTTTGTTCGTAGTTCTAGTGTTAATTTAATTTTTATCTTTTTAAATTAACAACTTAATATTTAACGAAGCATTGTGCATGTTTTTGTAAACATATATTTAGTACCAAATAAGTATAGTGTAAGTGCAGTATAAAATATTTGAGTGTACGAGAAGGGCTGTTAATACATTGTTTTGTTTAAAAAGTCTAACTAAGTAGTTTAAAAGTGTAAATATAAAAGTAAGGAAGAAAATAGTTGGGGGTGCAGTCAAATAAGACACTAAATATTCAGTGAAATAAGGGCGGATCCCTGATTTTTTTCTGGGGGGGCACAACGAGCAAAAAAATTAACAATAGAAATAAACTTGTAGTATTTATATTAAGGTTTCAAAGGTTTATTAAAATATCAAAACAATAGTTTCACTCCTGTTCTGTCTGTTATTTTATTCATATATTCAATCAACTATGATCATGTGATTAGCCTATAAGTATGTCTGTAATGGATTCTCTACATTATACAAAAAACCGTCTGGGGGGCACGTGCCCCTGTGCTCGCCAAAAATCCACCCTTGGATTAGTGCAAATGGTGTTTTAATAATAAAAAATAAGATTTTATAGCAAAAACAATAACATAAACAATTTATTTTAGAAAGTAAAGATAAAGTAAAGATTCAGCCTACCTACCACCAATACAGACCGACCACGCAACGTGCACGCGCCAAGCCTACATCGGGACCTGTGTTCTTCGATCTTCACACTCCATTCACGTCTCAGAGACCAAGAAAAAAAAACTAAAACCATCTCATTTCATGGACCAGTCGTTACTCGTACCAGTAATTAGTTTGTAATTAATTTTTTTTATATAAACAACTGTACACATATGCACAATCCATCATAGTTTATTATAACTTATTTTCAACTTAGAAATTCATTAAATTAGTCTCAATAAATTTTTTTTTTTATCTTGAAGAAATTCTTATCTTTACTTTCTAAAATAAATTGTTTATGTTATTGTTTTTGCTATAAAATCTTATTTTTTATTATTAAAACACCATTTGCACTAATCCAAGGGTGGATTTTTGGCGAGCACAGGGGCACGTGCCCCCCAGACGGTTTTTTGTATAATGTAGAGAATCCATTACAGACATACTTATAGGCTAATCACATGACCATAGTTGATTGAATATATGAATAAAATAACAGAAAGAACAGGAGTGAAACTATTGTTTTGATATTTTAATAAACCTTTGAAACCTTAATATAAATACTACAAGTTTATTTCTATTGTTAATTTTTTTGCTCGTTGTGCCCCCCCAGAAAAAAATCAGGGATCCGCCCTTATTTCACTGAATTACACGTACCTTAGTAAGTATTCCTTCATTGTGCCGTTGAAGTTCTCGTTTTTTTCATTGTTGTTCATCGGAATTATTAATAGAACAGATTTATTAGGGATGAATTAATTTATCAACCCCTTCAGTATTAATCCTTCAGTCCATCAATGAAATTTGTTTGAAATCGTTTTTAAAACATAAAATATCCTTTAAGTAACATATGACCAACCAATCCTAAGTCACAAACCAAGTGTCGAAAATTAGAACTTGAATCGGAGTAAGTTAATTTTATATATTTGCAACTGGTTATTAAGTTAGTAACGAAAGTAAAGAATATTCATTTATGTTTTGCGTATTCGGATTTCGATCCAAAGCTGAGTAGGTCGTATTGTGTGGATAGAGACGCGAGGGATATCCTGGGAGTCAGAAGCTGGACGACGGCTGCGCAAAACAGAAAAGACAGGAAGAAGCTAGTAGAGGAGGCCAGGACTCCTCACAGAGTTGTAGCGCAGAGTAGTAGTTTTGAGTATCATTGACATTATATATATATATATATATATATATATATATATATATATATATATATATATACACATATATATGTATATATCTACAGCGGAGAAAAAGTGGTTAAGGCGAATATTCTCCAAAATGCTTTTCTTGTACTCATGGAAGCGGATCATCTTGTTATTTTCGTATCGAATCTGCAATGGAATTATTGCTGATATAATTCCACTTCAAGCCAAATACTTGACACAATTCCGCTTGTTTATTGTGAATTAACAATAGAGTTCCTTCACTTTGAACAAAAGGAGACTGACTTAACAACTTATTCACCGGGGATGCAGATAAATATATGTATCTATCGAGGCTCTATACGCACGAGAGACAAATACCCCAGCCGTATACTAAGAATACTTTAGAAGGGTTGGGCCAGAGTGGTTATAGCGGACTACTGGTAGGCAATAAGAGCCAGGCTAAGGAGTCCAAAGGAGGCGCTGACTGGAGAAGGAGAGCACGTGGGCGCAAGGACCCCAGGCTCACGTGGAGCGGTGGATGTCCTCTCCCTAGCCTTCCTTATAGCTCTTCTTCATTATTAATAGCCCCACCTCTTCCTATCCATTTGTAGGTCTTGTTATATTAATAAACATGATAAATAAAAATTAGCAAAAAAAAGAACAATAAAAAATGTTTTTTATTTCTATAAAGTGGGTACCCGAAATAGGGGGGAAACCTGGCGATTAAGCGTAATCTAGAACTTATAATCTACCTGCACTACAGTTTCCAATAAACAGAACGGTCTCTACCACGTACTGAACACAAGACTCTTCATGCGTAGTGGTGGTACAGTTTTTTTCTTTAAAACTTCTTATTTTACTTCCTCTTCTGCCATTTCTATCGTCTCGTGGAACCTACACTTTTTCCCATAGTATTTTTTTTACTTTAAATAAACTTTACTGCCATAAGAGCTATTAACCCTGCGATGGAGGATCCGTATCCTCGGGACAACTGACCTCCTGAATATTTATGTCCTCTCAGTAGAAAAGGTGACTGGGCTGCCCCCCCCCCCCGGTACTGGGTTTCCTCCAACCTGGAGGACCAGGGGCTAATTACAGTCAAATGTCGAGCGATGCGGCCGCCAACTTCCTACGCCTTTTTTTTACTTTTAAACTTGAGAATTAAAAAATAAATCGTAAAAAACGTTGGAGTGCATTTTGAAATGAATAATTACCAATAACAAGACTTTCACCAATATCAGTCAGTAAAATATTTACAACAATTAACATCGAGCACCCTACACTTTTTTATGATAAAATACTCAATCAAAATTTTTTTGATCATCAAAATCTTCAGGGCAAGGAAAGGAAAGTATTTCTACCCTAGGCCTGAAGATGACATACGCCTTAGGCCGGTACGTTGGCACATTAAAATAAGTTTCGCTTATTTGTGATATCATTGACTGCACCCCCTGACCAATTCAATCCCTTATTGTTTTAAATTTGGGTTCTAATTATTACTTTATAATCGGCACTGAAACGATACATTTTCAGATATGCAGAATCGGAATAAAATATCAAAAAGATTAAACAACTAAAAAAACGCATTGCTCGATACAATTTTATAGAAATAATCGGAATCGAGGGCAGAGTTACACTCCTTATTCAAGAAAATGTGAAACAAGATCAATGGATCAAAAATAATAAATTTTTCTGAGAATATACGTGTTCCAGCCACGTAACATTTAAGTTGAATTTAAATTGATTAGTATTCACATTAGAAGCATTGTAACATAAAAGACAACTATAAGACGCATACAGATTAACAATACGCTCAAATCTTGTCTTCCTACCAAATAATCCTAGAATAATAATTCAATGGTAAACAATAGTTTTTGGAAGGATTCAACCGATTGACGTAAATATTGGATGGGCAGTAGATGTGAGGCGTTGAGATGCAAAAGGAGATAAATCCAAATTTGAACATTTTTCAGGAAACACAAACATATGCCTAATTTAGGTTATTACGAAATGACTATATATTTGAGACAATTTTTTTTAGAAAAATTAGATTGGCTTTGACATGTTTTGAATGGTTAACCATGTACCATGGGGACGCTAAATTTGTGGAGAACATTAAAAAAATTAACAATTATAAAATATGGATTTATCCCCTTTTGCATCTCAACGCCTCATATAAAGCAATGAGGTTGTAAAGACACAAAAACGTGGTGAGGTGAATGAATTCAAAAACCAAAAAAAAATACTAAACACAGTACTTATATAATTATAATCATAATACAATGTAATATTACGCTATAATATATTACGTTTTGTAACGTGAACAACTATTAAATTATCGTATCGATTAAATCATACAAAGGACTTGTGGCCCGCCCTTAAGCAGTAGGCAGTTTGAGAAAACATGAATAAAAGAAAATAAATTGTATTTTGTATAGAATAGCGGCGGAGCAACCTCTATTCCTCTTATAAGACAATTATTATAATAACTCCCATTGTTATACTGTAAATTTTTCTTTCTTCCTCACAGCCTTTTTTTGGCGTTCTTCTTCAGTAAAATAATGTTTAAGTTTTTACTGCACAATTTTGTAAACAGTTATAAACTGATTTTTTTTTTACTGCTTCATGGTGCTTAATATGAATTCCATGCCCAACAATTCGGTCAATACTATCTTATCTAAAAACAATATTCCTTTTATAGACCGGGGCTTTGCAATAGATATGATGAGAAAGATAGAAGTCTTCGAGATGTTATTGAGGATATTGAGAATATAATTTGTTGATATAGTTATGATCAAGGAAGTTTTCCAAGGAAGAAAAAAAAATTTTAAAATAAAAATCTGGAAAATAAAATACTTGGGCCATATTACGAGAATCCTCCCTCTCGTATATCAAATACTGAGGGTAATCATGCTGGGGAAAATCTTCGGTAAGCGCAGCGTAGGAAGAATACGATTGTCCTGGCTCCCCGATCTGAGAGAATGGTTTAACTTTTCATAAAACCAGAGATCTGGAGGGTAGATATTAACAAGATTCGAACGAGCATGATGATCCACAACCTTCAACGGCACCTTAAGAAGAAGACTCGTATAGGCGGTAAAGGATTGCCTTAGTCTTAGTTTTCACTAAATTCATACTTGACTTATTCTCCTAAACTCAGGAAAGTTTATGTCGTCTTGAACATAAAGCAATCTGATAAAATAAATTGTTTATTCATCTAACTTCACTTTATGCTCTAGTGGCTAATCGAACAGTGCTAGCTCTAAATTTTGCCTATCCAGATGTAATTAGGATAGGGATTTTTAAAGAGTACTTGGTATGGTAAAGGGTTGGGACCCCAATTTTAAAGTCCCTTCCGTTGGGATGGATAATCAAGCATTTATTACTCAATTACAATACTTAACAAAATCCTAGAGCCACGTGCCAGGCTGCAAACCCGCTATCTTTGGCATAGAAGATTGTTATGCCGACTAATGTATTAAAGGTGGATGTATAATTAGTTTCTATACGTCAACCTCGGATATTATGTTTTCGATAGTGATTATAGTACGGGGGAGGGGGCGCGTGCAAATTAATCTCTACCAATATTTGTCGTAATAACGTTCATGAGAGATTTAATGTTCAATTCTATTTGACGAGTAAAATTAGATCTATCATTGAGTAGACAACGAGATAGAGACTGATATGAAAGCGCAGATAGCAGAGCGGGTAAATACAGACTGTATTATTAGACCATGGATACAGTGATAACAGTTTTAGATCGAGTATCGACAGAATATCGATAGGTAAAGATAAAAGCGGCGTACGGGCTGGCCAGGACCACTGACCCGGCAAATCCCTTCATCAATTTTCCAAGCCATGTAAGGGGGTGGGATCTGCTCCTTTTTACAAGTTGCCTGCCCGGCCCTCGGGGAATTTGAATTAATCTTAACGAGCAGATTCATTAATCAATATTTCCTGTATTTTAATTCTGCATATTTAATTTTTACCTTCTTTTAGGAAAAAAAATTACTATCAAGGGATAATAATGATATTTCTTATTCTACATCAAGATTCTTTACCCATGGTCAATTAGGTCACATCACTCCAGAATAACGTTTTACATTGTTGTCAAATGTAATCAAACATTGCAGAAGCTTTAATTTTTTTTTTCACTTGCAGCATTTTATGAACTCATAATCATCATCATAATCCATCCTCTCTACCGCTCATGCATTGTGAGATTTCCTTCTGAAAAGCCCGGACCACACCGTACGATCCTATACCATTTTTCTTATTCTATTCCATCGCAGGCTTCTCTTTGCGAAGCTTTCCTTAACACCATCTTCCCAGGTGTGTCGGGGTCTCCTCTGGATCTTCATCCATCAACCTTAGCCTCTCATGTCATCTTGACCAGCACGTTGTTTTCCATCTGTTTTCTTCAATGACTTTTTCTGCAGGCTCCACTCCGATACTCCATCTAATGATCGAGTTGAGTATTCGGTTTCGTATTTTATGACTTAGTGCCTTAAATGTATTCGACCTAATACATAGGCTAGATTTTTTAACTGTTAAAGCATTCCAACAATGTGAGAAAATAAAAAAAATCCTTACCACTACTACCCATGGAAGTTCTGCGGTTCAGTACATGGAGACTATACTATTTCTAGCACAACGATTGCACGAGATCACGCTCAAGCGCCAGGTTTTTCCGCCAATAAAGGGTAGCCGGTTTAAAGATTCTGAGTGAGCCCCAGGAGAGTCGTCAGATCCCACAGGGTCCAACAGATTAAAGAAATCTGCCACAGCCGGATTTGAACCGGGAACCTTCGGTATATCACCCAGCTCCTTATAACATATAAGAAGGTTTTATAAATCCTATTCCAATGGTTACGTTTGCATGTTATATGATTTTATAACCCCTCCACCATTTTCATAAGTACTAACTGGAAAAAAAAATGGCTAGCTGGTATTTTGTAACTGGTTCGTTCAGGATCATAACGGATCCCTCCAAAACTTCGAAAATTCATATTTTCACATCTTTCGCAACTTTTGTCAAGCAATTTTGACTAATACGAAACTTACCGCCTTATTTCCCACGGTTTTAGACCCCGGGGACTGAACCTGAAGTTTCGGAAGCATAAAGAATTTGACTAAGCTAGGGGAAAATGGTAAAACGTCAAGTTTTGAAATTTGGAACAACCAGCTGTTGACCCTGAACGACTGAACTAAAGGTGAAAAGTAAAAATCTTTCAAAAATTATCTCTTATTTTATACGAAAGTACCTCATTGTTCCTATTCCCATTTTCATGTTGTAATATATCTTCATATTTATAGATTGAGAAGAATTGTGAATAATATAGTAAGATTTGTAACTGGGTCTACGAGGCGTTCTCCGTTTTACACCCCCCCCCCCTCCTTTTGTAGAAAGTATTTTTTAGATATTTTTGTATAGAAGAGAAAAGATTTCCGGCCAGGGCAAATTTTTCTCTTCAAAACAAAAATATTTAAAAATAATTACCATAAAAGTAGCAATTAATAAAAATTATTTTCTAGATATATTCCTCTACCTTATAATTAACCCCTTAATTCCTTCTTTTTTACAACCTTCATAAAATTGTTGGAACCTCTTCGAATTCATATCCTCTATTCACTGACCATAAGATCTAAATTATCAGCTCCTTTTGAATAGGGATGATTTAAGAAATAGTGAAAAGCTGGATTGGAACGAGTGCCTGTCATGATTTCTCAAGGATGTGCGAATGTAAAGTAAGCGCAACAGGGGATACGACGAAGTGCAAAAACGCGGATCAAAAAAGTATTCTTGTTTTAAGAAAGTAACCTAAAAAACAACTTCTCATGCTAATTATTATAATAATGAAATTGTTGAGTGACCTATAAATTCACAAGAATATAGAACCACTATTGTTTTATTTGCAACGGTTTAAAATATATTTAGAAACACTAAAATTTCAGATTCTGATGTCAAATAAATTTACAATCCACGTTCAAAATAAATTTCTGTATAAATCGAAATAATCGTGTCGAGTACATATTGTTTCTTAATTCTAAATTCATAGTTTTTAATGGTAATATAACAAGAAATCGTCAAAGGCCATTGGCGGCCATTTCAATGAGAACTCATTGGAATTAAAACAAAAAAAAAAAATCAAAAAGGACTCCCACGTCAAGAGGACTCCCAACCGCGAAGAAAACTCAAGACTTAGGAATAACTGTGCTATTTTTTTTTTCAATTATAGCCTCAAATATTTCAATTTCATTGAATTTTTTTAATTTAAATTATTAACATTAGTCTTTTTTTCACATATATAGACACTTCGAACAATAATTATATACATTTTCAAGTAATTTATTTATTAATCAAAACTGTGAAGGGGTGTACAAGATCACTACAAAGTATCAATAATTTAATTGAAATAATAATTAGTAAAGAGTTATATAATTTATACAATTAATTTGTATTACACTTTATTTTAATTTTTAGGTTTATTATCATTGTCAAGTTCAACAATCCTGTAATCATTTGTACCTTCAATCAGTTCATAAAACAAGGCATTTAATTATGGCAAATAAAACCTTTTAGGGAAAACGACAAGTTTAACTATTTATTGTTGTTTTAAGTTATTATTAAGGAATGGCACAACTATTATGAGAACTTTTAGTTAAATATTATTATTCTTAATAGGATGTAATTAGTTGGGGGTGCAGTCAAGAAAACACAGCAAAATAAGTGAAACTATTGTATTTTATGTGCCGACGTTTCGACCTACTGTGTAGGTCATCTTCAGGGCTATGAGAAAACAAACAAAAACAGAATAGACTGTAAAAATACATAAGATAGAGATACAGAAAATATAACAAAATGTAGAGATATAGAAAAATTGAGCGAAAAAAAGTGAAGGATATATAATGAAAGGATATATGAATAAAGATGATTACATAGCAGATGTATAGAAAGGTGATAATGCAAAACAAAATACAAAGAGAGAAATGAAGTTAAACAGAAAAAAAAAATGAAAAAGATATAAATATAATGAGTATGGAAAACTTAGTATAATAAAGATAGAAATGTATTGCAGAGAAAACAATAGTATGAAAATAGACTCCTGGGGAGTACCATAAGTGAAATGAAAGAACATGAATTAAAAATTATGATACCTAAGAATAAATAGAGAAGAATATTGTAGAAAGTAAAGAATAGGAATCTAATGTATGACAGGCAAAGAAGTGAAATATAAATATAAATTTAAAATATAAATATCAGATGTTATATAAAATAAACTGCACCCCCAACTAATTACATCCTATTATAGTACCTACAGTCAACGAATTTCTTTCCTACATTATTATTCTTATATCAATCGAATTCTAACCTTTAAACTATAGTCGATTAAACAAATTTGATAACTCATGTCGCTACGCGTCGCCAGACTTTGACTGTCACCGTATCTGTCTTAGCGAGGAGATTACAATAACAAACAGGCACCTCTACTGGTTAGCCCTTCAGAAGAAGGCAGCGGGAAAGATGAAGTATGTGTGGTTTTCCGCGGGCAGAGTGCGCTGTAGAAAAGAAGATGGTCACCAGGTGGTCTTATTAGACCAGGCCCAGGATCTAGACGTCTTCGGGTGACTACTAAAGTTTTGTTTCCCCACTAGCTCAATGACAACCTATGGCGCTCACCACAGAATTTTAGATTTTGCTCACGTCCTCTCTATACTATTAATTTCTATTTATTGGTCTATATTTTTATTTCTTAGGATCTTGAGTTCATGCTTTTAAGTTTTTTCATGTTTAAGCAGCTATCCCATCTTCTTTTTTTATTCTATTACTTTACTTTTTCTCAATATTTATTTATTATTTTCTCTTTTTACATATTTTAACAGTATTATCATTTCTTTACTATTAATATTCTTATCTGTTTTTTTCTTTTATCTTGCATTTCTTCAACTATCTGGAACATTTCATAGCTTTTTACTTAATTTATCTGCTAAAATTAATTGTTCACAGCATCTTCTCCTCTTATACTGGGATCTTCTCTCCTACCTCACCATCATGTCAGGGACCTGACCTCCTGTCACGTCAACACCCAATATTTACCTGCCCATTATGATGAATTCCTTCAATATTTCTCCCAAAACTTTTATCATACCATTGGAATTTCTGAGACATGGCTGAAACCCCACATCCCCATCTCTGCAATATCCTTACCTGACTATTCATTCCTCCGCCACGACCGGGCAGACCGGACTAGAGGAGGAGTAGGTCGTAGTATATCGCCCTCCTTTGGTCCGTCTTGATTCTATCTTTCAATGTACCCATTACGACTACATTCCTCTCTATAACCACATCATAATCTCCAGTGATTTTAATACCAATCTCCTTGTCCAGTCCAACGATCGACTATACCTTCTACACCTTTCCATTGTCCCATTTTCTCCCACCCATCATACCATCCTGTCCGATACCTCGCTAGACCTGTTTGTCACTGAATCACGGCAGATCCTCCTTTGTTCCTCTCAATTACCCGTTCCATTTCTGTCCTCTCATGATCTTATCCAAATTTCATATAATACCCAAACTCCAATTACACCACCTATAACTATAACCTTCCGCAACCTAAATGCTCTCACTCCAGAGAACATCTCACCCTCTCTTGAAACCTTGGATTGGAGAGAGATTTATTCTTGTGCCACTATTGATTCGATGGTTGGCATACTTACTTCAAACCTCAAATATATCCTTGACATCCATGCCCCATTGAAAACCTCAACCTTCCGTCACCAGCCTGCTCCCTGGATGTGTCAAAAAATTAAAGATCTTCAAAGGAAAAACCAAATACTTCCACTAAGCCCTTTCATCTGCTCCCGATTCTAAATCCAAATGGCTTCATCTTCGAAAGATTCCTCTCCTTAATTCATCTTCTTCTAGGTCCTTTCCAGCCTCTCCCGATGAAATAAACTCGTATTTTTTGTCCACCTCAGTTAATGCTTCAAATTCATCCTCTCCCGTATTTTACCTAATGCCATCTTTCAACCCTGACAACTTTTACTTCGCTGACATTTCACCCAACGACATTATTTCCTCTGTTCTGAAATCCCACTCCAACTCCGCTTCGATGGGATTCCCGTCAAACTGCTTAAATCCTGTCATCGATATTATACCTGTCCTACTCTTTATGTACAATTTTTCCCAGCAAAACCCAGTATTCCCTACCTCTTGAAAAAAAGCTGTTGTCCACCCTATCAACAAATGCGCTAACCCTGTCTCGCTCAAAGACTACCGCCCGATCTCAAATCTCTCCAACCTTTCCAAGCCTCTGAAAAGAATAGTCCAGTCACAAATGTCAAATTTCCTCGAACAATCCAACATTCTTGACCCTCTTCAATCAGGTTTCCGTCCCGGTTTCTCCATACAATCTGCACTTATCAAAACCACCAATGACATACATACTGCTATGGACGACAAAAAACTAACATTGCTTATTCTTCTTGACTTTTCTAAAGCTTTTGATTCCTTGGATCATTCTATCCTTTTCAGTAAACTCAAATCACGGTCTTTTTCTAACAGTTCTATCCGATGGTTCCAATCTTTCCTCTCTGATAGATCTCAAGCAGTTTCTATACTTAATCATCCCCTTTCCACTAGAGTGGCACAGGACTCAATCATCTCTCCTCTTCTGTTCAACCGCTATTTTAATGGTCTTCCTAAATCGGTTCACCACTGTTCCCACCATCTATATGCTGACGGCTTATATAAATATATTTTTCCTTTCCTCCTTCTGAGCTATTAATTTCGTTCGCTAGTATTCAGGAAGACCTAGATAGGATCTGTGCCGGGGCAAAGCTGAACAAACTGGAATTGAACGCAATAAAAACTCTGCCTATTGTTTTAGGTTCCAATTCCCTCCCTACATCCATCCACACCCTCCCAACATTACTCCTAAACGATAATCCTATCACGATTACATCCTCGGTGAAAAACCTAGGCATCACCATCGACCAAAACCTTTCCTGGGAATCCCACATCGCCCAGATTTCCCGACGGACAATTAGTTCCCTGAAGTTGTTCCATCGTTCTCGTCATCTCCTTACACAATCTTCCCGTTAGCTTCTCATCAAGTTAATATCTTGTCAAGATTTGTACTGTTTATTTACTTACTATTATTTTTGTTTAAGTATTTCTTTTAAATTGTTTTCTATCACTTTTTACACGCTTTATGATTTGTATCATGTAGCCTTCTGGCCAGATAAATAAAGTTTCTTTTTCTGTTCATATCTGTTATTCTAAAGGGGCCTAGTCCCAGAATAAAGTTACTTTTCTATTCTATTCTATTCGCTGACGCGACCCCTAAGTTCTAACCCATAAAGACAAAGAAGTATTAACTTAAAAAAAAAAACTATCATCTGGTAAAACTATTTCATGAAAATCACTCTTTTGTTTAAGGATTAAAAATACGTCATTGTTAGTATCAATAGCACAATTATTAAATGTATTTTCGGGTTAATTTATCATTATTATTTTTATATCAATGGAATTCTACCGTTTAAACTAAAGTTGATAAAAATAAATTGTAGAACTCAAGCCCAGGTCGCAGGTTACTGACGCTAAGTCACAAGTTCACCCCCTGCCATAAGTCGCAAAACGCAGCTAAAGAAGTTTTCGCATCAAAAAAGATTCTTCAGTTTATTAACTTTTTCTGGATTATTTTCAGAGCAAGTTGTTATTTATTACACGGGGTTAAATTGAGCGTTAATACTGAACTGTGTGTTCTAGATAACTTTTGAATCAAAATAAAATATTTAAGAAAGAGACATACATACTCATATAACAAGTATGTCGGGAGCAGACGACAAGACCCGGAGACAGAGAAAGAGAAGCGAGATCAAAGAAGAAAGGGACACGAGACCTCGACACGTTTCTTAAAGAGAGGTCACGTGACGAGTGCCGTAATCCCCCCCCCCCAGGGGCCCTTTCAATTGGTATCTACTCCTTTTGTATTTATTTATTGACGCAGCCTTCTCCTCGTTAGGCTTTCTCCATCTACATCTACTTAAATATTGTAACAATTAGTTAATTATATCACTCGGTCGGTATATTTATTGATCTTCTCAATAAAAATATATACTACTCTACAAAGAATCGAAGGGGCCTCTAAGTTCGAAAAGGTAAAAGGATTTTAAAAGATCAAAAATCTAAATGAATTAGCATCAATTTAAAATTTTCAACTTTTTTTCTGGGAATATCCAGGAAGTTCCATCCAAAATTTCAATTGTATATAATAATAAAATAGTAATTTTGTGATAGTTTCTTCTTTACGAGAGCTCGATGTTGCGGTTGATATTTTAAGGGATGGTCCTGTCAAGAGCTTAACCCGAGACTAGAGGACAAAGTTTGAGGCGAGAACTAAGAGGGGGATCAAAATCTCCGATGAGGAAATGAGTAGGAGATCGGAGAGGATGAAGCGATACTGTGCGGAGAGAAAAGACACGTGCCAAAAAAAATTGATCCAAATTGATTAGAAATTACCAATAGTTCTTGAGCAGATCTCTTGGTCATTGTCTAATTAATCTTTCCTATTAAGCCCGGATAACAAGGAGTAGGAAACAGGAAGAAAAATTTAGTGATTTTGTGTTGAAGAGTGGAATGTTGCATTTTTGTTGTGAATGTATGATTTTATAGTGGGAAAGTTTATGTCGTTCTGTCTGGTGCGATTCTAATAAACCAGGGAGCATTTTAGACAGTGTTTTTTGTATCGTGTGCATAAGGACGTGTTCTGGTGAATCCCAAAGTTCTGCTCCATATCCCCAAATGGACTGTTATAGATTAGTGGTTTGTTTCGTAAGTCAAGTGAAGATCTGCTGCCCAGATGATAATTGTTTGTAGCGTTTTGCCAGTTCTTGTCTTTTTAATTTCGTAAATATGTTCCATGTAAGTCTTTTGTAGTATAGTCTGAGGTAACGTACATAGTTTCTTTAAGGTACTTCGTCGTTGTCAATTTTGACTGCTGGACAAGAAGCCTTCCTCAGGGAGAAGCTAATATGTCTCGATTTCGAGGCGTTTGATTTTGTAATAATAAATTACAATATGTTGTTCCGTCTCATTTAAATGACTTAACGCTAAAAGAGCATCGATCCATTTTTATCGGGGTGTTTTACCCTAGAGGTATGTCCGTCGGGTCCCTTTGCTCTTCCGTTCTGACTACAAAGCCAGACCATTTTTAATAGGCGTGATCTTTTTCAAATTTCAAAATATACTTTCCCAGACTATCTAAAACTGCTTCGAGGTTGGGGAAGTCCTTGACTGTTTTCATCCTCTTGTTTTTCCAAAAGTTTATATGAAAATTAAAACTGAAGCCGCCCTAGCATGAATTGTAAATAAAGTTTCGGCTAACGGGGCGACCTGTGGTCTAGGGGTAAGCGTAACAAACTACTAAGCCCAAGATCGCGGGTTCGTAGCCCGGCAGGTGGCCATCCCTTTACTCCCTTTAAAAAATCCTCAGTTACGCCGTCCTTCGGAAGGGACGTTAAACGGGGGTTCCGAGCCTGTACGATGTCAGGTACTCGTTAAAAATCCCTATCCTAATTAAACCTGGATAGGCAAAATTTAGAGCTACTACTGTAGCATCGTCCGATTATCCATAGCTGAATAAAGTGACGTTGAATGAACAAACTTTCAATCTATTCACACTATTTTAACCCAGTACACTCCCATTTTGTTTTCTACATAGATGTATTTTATAGAAATATTAAATCTGTCCATAAAAAAAAAAAAAAAAAGACGATTGATCAAAATAATGTCACGTCAATGTCCCCAAAAGTCTTATAAAATGACAAGTAGATGTAATGAGAGAAATGATACATAATGGCCTGGATGAAGGCAATACTCAAATAACAACTTAAATTCAAAAGGTCACTAGGCAATCTTCTATTCAGACGCCTCTGAGGATTATCGTGAACTGACGAGGTAGCTAGGTTAGAAACTAGTGGGCTTGAGTGGGAATAAAGTTTTCATGAAACGATTGGTATCGGGTTCGGGCCAGCAACAAATGAGACATTAAGGTCTTATGGATGACTTTCTTCGTATCGTAGTAAGGAGCATGAAGGTTTTTCGATTGTAAGGATTGGATACGAGAGAAGTTCGATGGCTTGGTGGAGCCCAAAGCTCTACTCCTTAAGTCCAAATAGGTCTTATAATCGTCATGTATATGAGTCTTTTGTAGTTAATTTGGAGCTTAAAGCGTTTGTCTAGTAGTCAGCGGGTAGTTTCTTGTCAGTCTAGTATGAGGATTCCAAGTTAAACGTTTGTCAAGATGTAATCCTGGGTATTGGATTTTTTCAAAAGGAGTCAGTGGGATATCATTAAAGGTTACTGGAAGACAGAAAGTCATTGGTTTCCGAGGAAGAGTAAAGATGATTTGACGGGATTTGTTGGAATTTGTTTTTACACCATTTTTCAAGGTCAGTAGTAAGGGATTGAAGAGAATGGGATGCAATGACTGGATTAGTTTTGACTGATAATATACATGCATCATCAGCATACGTGGTTGGTCTAGAGAATTGGGCACTAAAAGTCTGTGTATAAACATTTTTTCATTAAGATAGTTTAAATCATTAGCCAGACTATATCATTAAACAGACTATATCATTAAACAAAACCTACTCGGTAGCCATAGAGACCCCGCTCGGAGTCATCTCGAATATAGTTAATTTTATACTCATAAACGAGAATTCCAGTACGTTCCCGGAACACGTTCCCAACCGGTTCATACCGTCCTTGAAGATAAATTTAAAATACCATTCCCCGGCCATTACTCTCATAGTTTATCAATGCCGTTGTTTTTAAAACAATTCCATATAGCAGCAACCGCTATTGGAATAAAGGTAAATTTCTGTTCCGCACATTGTCTGTCGCTTCGAGTTGAGTTACAAGTTTTAACTGTTTATTCGTTTCCCTTTTAATATTTTCCAAAAATACAAATTAACGTGAGCTTTATTATAAAAAAGAGAATGTAGTTATGGGTTATGAGTAGATTTCGATAATCATTTCATCAAGGAATAAATTTTCAACTAACATTTCGAAGTATAGATAATATATGTTTGTTGAAACGTTCATTTCTAGATGAAATGATTACCAAAGTATATCCCATAATTACATTATCTTTTCCATATTAAAGCTCGTGATAACATGTATTTTTGGAAAATATTAAAAGGGAAATGAATGAAATGTTAAAACGTTTCTTGAATCAACTCGAAGCGACAGCCTGCGGAATAATTACCCTTTTAAATATAAAAGAATTTTTTTTGAAATAGCAAACAATTCGTACGAAAGGCTGTTTTAGAATTACAAATATAAAATTGGAAACATTTAATGTACATTTTTAAAATTAGCTCCAAAGAATTTATAGGAATAAACGAATAAAGATAATAAGATCAAAGTTTTACATCTTTTTGACCTCGATAGTCAAATTAGAAGCTCAAGTTAAAAGACAGACAGTGTACATCAAGTATATACAAACAAGTGTAAAACAATAAATAATGTTAAGTATATATAGGGATATCCTATAGATCTAGGTCCATCCTGACTCTAAGGGATATCCTAGAGATCTAGGTCCATCCTGACTCTAAGTATCAAAAAATCTATAGGAAAAACTGTAGATCTCACAAAATATTTCACTCCGTTTATCGGATATAAGTCACCGTCTAATCATAATAGGCCTTCTAAGCTATTTCTTAAAGGGTTTTGAAGTGAATACGTCTTCAATAGTGGGATACAATTCAAATAAACAAATGATAACCAAATCGGGGGATACTTTTGATATAATACATAAATAGTAATGCTTGATATAACAAATATTGCCCGTTACGTAAAAGTAATCACATACAACACACGGGCGAGGCCATGGCACAGACACACATCAATTTTTTTTTAGTCAGAGGCTAAAAGCTAAAAGTTTGCCAATTATCAAGCTAATAGCCCATCGAGTTAAAATTTCTACTGAAGTGATAGACGTAAATAGAATAGATTTAATTCGAAATATGTAATGGAATTCTCTAAATACAAAATTTCATGTTTTATAACTCATATTCCATAAAAGTTACAATATTGATGGTTAGTTAAGTGATTTTTTTTTAGGGTAGGTAACGACCCTATTCCAGAATCCATTTTTAAAATATAGGTACGTGTTTAGGCATCTTCAAAGTAATCGTACATAGAGTATTGTAAAGAAGTCACTTATGGGAATGGCATTGTCACAAGCCGAGACTTGTTTACAAGCTACATCATCGGTGACGTTGAAACTCATTAATTCTTATTTCGTGTACTGATATTCCGTCCAACCATTAGCAGAAAGTATTAAAATTACTATTCATCATCTTTTAAAATTTGACGAACTATTCTAATTTTAACACTAAATAGCTTTCATACACTATAGTTTTCTTTATAATGTGGGGATATGGGGTCAGTGAAGATAATGGATTGGTCTGACCGAGGTACGAACCAGGATAGCTCGGGGGGTAGAGCACCACGATGGAAACGTGGGAGACCCGGGTTCGAATTCCGGCCCTGGGCATATCATTTCTCTTCAAAATAAAAATATTTACAAATTATAACAATTAATAAAAAAATAAAATAAAATGAATTATAATAATATATAATGACGTAAGTCAACAAGACCCTAATTAAAGTAATGTTCAATAAACACTCTTCCCCTTGTATACATCGCAAATTGCGAGAAGACGGAGATATGGGATGAGTGAAGAGAATGTATTGGTTTGACCGAGGTACGAACCAGGATAGCTCAGGTGGTAGACCACGACGATTTCGAATCCCGGCCCTGGACATATCTTTTCTCTTCAAAATAAAAATGTGTTTTTGTTTCTTTTATTTTTAATTAGAACAGAATTGGTAGAGAACATGAGGCTGACTTCGTCATAACTGCAACTGTTTTTGCAGAGACGAGTTCATACTGTGATATGGTGAGATATGGTGTGGTGGCTCTAATACCAAATAAAACTTAAAAAATGTTTGAAGAAAAAATCATATCGATGTTGGTTACACAATTTTAGTTCGATTAGTTGGTTCTTCGAGAGTTAGAGTTAGATCTCATACTTACCGATAAAAGTTATTGTGGTTTTTTAAAATAAATTTTCCTAAAAACAAAGTTCGACGTTTATTTTTTCACAATTTCGATTTCTCTAATGCGCAAAAGACGGCGTTATAGACAGGCGTTATGATATCTAACGATATTTTTTAAAAATAGCTCAGCAAAAAATGAAAAAGGTGTATTTTTTATAAACACAACTTTATTAATCACTCGATTTTCAATTACCTTCTCGTTCAAATTTAGAGAAAATTTCTTATTCCATCCGAAAAAAAATCATTTAGGTATATAAACTTTAATATTAAGGTTTTGTGCAACTTTATTAAAAGAAGACTAAGGAATTTAGATGGTAATAAATTTAAAAGTTGTATATGCCAGTATTATTTTGTTTTATAACACTAAGGTTATAGGACTGCAATGGACGTCGAACAGTTACGCGCAAGGGAAGTCTAGAGACGTCATTTACAAAAATGTGCTAAGCAAACGAAATTCAAATTTTTTTTTTAGGTTAGTTTTATTGTAATTCATGTAATGCACCATTCCTATCAATTCCCCCTTCTCGATAAATATTGAAACATCTGGAATGGGATATAATTGGTTTTATTGATGAATGCTCAGTGATGACTCTGGACTAAAATGTTTAACTCAGGTCGTGAAGTGGTCCATTGTACTCGTACATCCTGGATAGCAAAATAAGATAATCTTGAGAAAAACGCATTTAGAACAGAGAGTCTTCACATCAGGTCCAGATAATTCTAACAGAGCTAACGGAGATTGTTAAATATTGGGAGGATTCATAAATTCGTTCGGTTTTTGAAGGGTCAAAAATATATTCGCCGTTTTATTAATGATCTCTTAAGAAAACTGGGGCTTTGAAGTCAAAAATGTATCGAGTACGTTTTCATAACTCTCCTATCAGCGAATGGTTTACCGCTGGAGGAGGTTTGGAAGGAACGTAATAAGTGGTAGTTGGATGGTGCAAGTTTTGGAGAATACTGTGGGTGTAATAAAAAAGATAAAACATCCCGATCAAGTCAAATCCCGACACCTTTGCGATAGACTAGCTCTGAGCATTTTTGTCTAAATGCTTGGTTAAATTTCGTTAGCCACGTGCAGAAGATTTCTAAATCAAACGCTTTTCCTTGCATAAGCCAATCGTAAAACATAACGTCGTGATAATCCCACTACATGATGAGCGCAATCATTTTCGGATATAAGACGGCCTTCAGGCTGACATTAGATCGTTCGCCAGCTGTTGTCCATCTTCTCCTGTGCACTACATTGTCGTTGGTGATCCAATCATTGTCATCCATCATCATTTGTTTGAGAAATGGTTCCCTTTCAGGCCAGTGTAATAGATTTGCCAGGTTTAATATTCGGTTTGCCAGGTTTGCCTCAGTCAGTTTGTTTGGCGCCCATACATCGAGGCGGGGCTCGTAGTTAACTGTTTAAAATCCTTTGAACGGTTCCAAAACCTATTTCCAGATTTACCGAAATTTCTCGTAGCTGTAGTGACCGGTCTTGTTCAATTAGAGCCTTGATAACAGCTCAAGAGGAGACTCGAATTTCCGGAACGAATCTTGGCGAACCATTTTTGAGAAGTTCTCTTTTGGTATCATCCCCGTATATCTTACATACCTTTCGTTGGGTCTTCAAAATCCACTTACTTTTTTTAAATATATAAGCAAAATATGACAAAAAAAGGTTATGTTATTTGACATATTCACGGACGCTGTAGCACAAATAAAACTAATGCTAATGAAACCGACCAAACAGTATCGAAGAGGGGACTTTGACCTTTCCGGTATCATTATTATCATTAGTATCATTATTGTCTGATAAGGAAAAGAGAACTGGAGAAATTTGAAAACAATTCCCACTACTAACAAAAACCTAACGATCTTATGGATCCATCCAATATATATACATATCTATAACTATATGAATAATTACCATCTAAACGTACCATTTATTGTACAAAATAAGAAATAACAATAGGAACATATAAATTATTATTAGTGGAAAAACGTTAACCTGGTGTTTATCGTAAAGTATTTTCAACGAAATTCATAAGAAAACTATTCTTCTATAATTTAAATTACGAAATCTTTTTTAGTAATTTTGATAACTATGACTAGAATTCTTTCTAACGCCCAATTTTGAATAGATGACCTATTCGCAAGATGAATAGAAGGAAAATTATTCCATGTCGGAAGAGCTTATCTTCTGGACGACCTAATCAATCCCAGAACAGAAACTTGGATTAAAACCCGGAAGTGGGGGTTTAAACGGAGAGAAGGAGAGATTAAACCTACCAAACTAACACCGATTGCATAGCGTCCATGGATATAGAACCTTTGCAAAATTATTATAAAAACCATACATTATGGAGCGATGAAGCAATTTTTTAAATTACAAATTTCGATAGCGCCTATACAAATTCAAAGTATCGAAAGTGAAAATTAACACATTAGTGTTCAAAGAGTGAAGAAAGTGTTTCAACGTTCATTTAAACAGTACGTATCCTCAAACGTATTTTATCCATGTTGTACCTATTCTTCATCTATGCCCTATGGATGACTATCTATGAATTATATATAGATTATCAATCCTAAACAAACGTCATAAATTGAAAAATGTGTTCTTTTTTTCACACTCGTTATTGGCTTTGGCCACTGGAATTGACGATATGTTAAACCTCTATACATGAGAAAATTATGATCTTGGCATAAACTGAGTAGATATAGATCATAAATTCCTTTAAAAATCTTTATTTTAAAGGAATATATATATATATATATATATATATATATATATATATATATATATATATATATATATATATATATATATATATATATATATATATATATATATCATTGCTTCTTCATCCAGAAACGGATAGCTGTACAGTTGCCCGCAGGTAAGTCTGACGTTACCCTTTCTTGTCGCTTCTTTCCAATATTTTTGTATACAGAGTTAATTACTAAGTGAACATAAATTTTATATTTCTGTGCTTAATTAAATATTTTTATACTTGTTTAAATCTAAATCGTTAATTTGGTCATACTTTGCCGTTCCCTAAACCCCCCTTATTCAATCCTCTTATTCAAATTTTCAATCCAGCAACAAGAAACAAAATCTCTCTTTCCGATCTCTATTCTCGTTCCCACAGAACGAAACCATTCCAGTGTTCCTTTCTCGCCCGCTCCACCACAGTGTGGAACACAATCCCTCTTATAATCCGACATGCTTCTTCCCTTTCCTCATTTAAATCCCTACTTTTCCCACATCTCCTGGCTTCGCAAAAAGATGCTCTCTAAGCAGATTAATCCTTTCTTTAAATGAATCAGTAATGAATAATTGATTTTGTTGTTCAGTCGGTTTTGTTTTGTGAAATGAAGATATACATTATGTAAAGAAATTATTACTTCATTTGTTGTTATTAGTTTATTTATTCTCTTTAACTGCTTAATATTTTGAAATGATTCGTTATTTTTATTTATTTTTTTATCTCTACTTTTATTTACTTTTTCGGCACTTAATAAAAACGTTTTTGTATTATGTAGCTTTCTGGCCAGATATGTATTATATTTTTTTTTCTGTTCACGTTTGTTATTACATAAGACCTTAGTCCCAGAATAAAGTTATTTTCCTATTTTGTCCTATTCTAATTAGGATAGGGTTCTTTAACTACTGACTCCCATCTTACGTCCCTTCCGAAGGATGGCATTAACAAGGATTTTCTATTCCCTTTAAAATAATCATAGGCCTCTAGGCACAACAACCTATTATTCCCAGAACCCGCGATCTTGGGTATCGTAGGATGTTATGCTAATCACATGTCACCATCACATGCTATTTATGTTCCTGCCTGCTATAATCCTTAGTTATTTCCCTTAGAAATCGAAGGACTATGTTATATGCCCTAGATTTTAAAATTATACCTATAGGTCTATAAATGTAACAACTGGACCAAAACCAGAACAGAGATACCCGGCGAGATCGAAAGCTCATTCTATATCTGTTGTCATTGTTGCTGACCATTGTGTAATCAGAGAAGATACATTAATACGACAAGATATTGCATCATGTCCTGATCATAACCCTCGGTCAGGAATAGCTGCACTTCAGGGAGGAATTAACGCGTTACGTCCGCCTCCTTCGGCCATTGTCCATCCCTCCTCAGCTCAGGATCACGTAATCCTTCTGTATTTCGGTAACTGTCTAAATGCTATCTCCATGTCCTTTAGAGGACAATCCCTCCCAAATTAGTCCCTTTGGTTAGGATTAAGCTAAATTAATCCCAAAACAAGTAAAGTTGTGTTATCGTCGAAATGTCAAAGAAAAACATATTTCAAGCCGTTTCGGCCAGCGTAAATAACGTAACAAATAAATAAATTTCACCCTCACCATGTCTATTTCCTTTGATCGTGTTAGTAATTTTTAATATATTCGAAAGATAACAGATAAATGTCTTCATTTACTCTGCCATTCAACCTGATGGTCATTGTACACACTTCGCTAAGACATTTGATGTTAAGGATAATTTGGAAGGCCAAATGCTACTGCGTGTGAATGGACCGCAAGAGAGAACTGGACCCATAAGGGAGTACGGAGGACCAACCAAAAGAACTTGTGAAGGGAGGAAAATAGTATAAAAATTAATTCATTTCTTGGAACTTGTGTTCTAATATTCCGTAAATGAAGCGAAGGAAGAGGAATGAAAGTGGACAAGGGTTAGAACAATATATAAAGAATCCTAATAAATGAAGGTTCTATACAATCTTCTTTTGCTGGAGTTACGTCGACCCAACAGTTACTCATGCCAACAGTTGCTGTACCACGCTAGTCACTTTCTCTTATTCTGAAGCCACGAGATTCATCCCTGAACTTCTTCCTCTCGGTCTTTGGATACTTGGAGTAGCTTCAAGGGATTTGTATACTTCCTTTAACTTATTCGACCCAAATGGTCCTACCATTTTCAACCCTAGGGTTTTAGTTATGGGTTTCACCCCTAAGCCCCTCCCTTGTTCAATCGCTTGTGATGAGATTTACCCAAGTTGGCTTGCTGTTAACCTAAAGTCAATTATCCAGTATATTCACGAACCAACGGCGTTTTAACAGTGTAACAGCTGAAAGGGGAGCGCATTTCGTGCAATTACCGACTGCCATCAGTTGTGAGTACCATTTTTGTAACGTGCATCCACATTGTGCAATGTGGATACACGTTACACAAATGGCAGGTCAGACGAAAAAAATTATTATTAATTCGGCGCAAAAACAGGTGGACGTCCAGGCCTCCTCAATCAGCATCCGGCAGTAGTTTCTGATGAGTGGTGATGCTATTAAGTTACGGACTCACAAATTCCTCACGTCTTCAGCCACAAACTCAATCCACCCGCAGTCTTGGTCGGCCAACTCTCCTCCGTCTATGGATGACTACCGTCAATAAACGTTTTGGTATTTCCTTCTCGCTCATCTTGGCCACATCTGGAGCCCATCTTAGTCGGCATCGTTTGATGACATTAACCACATCAGGCCACCAAAGAGACCATATATTCCTTCTTTTTCTCTCACGAAAAAAATACACAAGGGGAATACAAAAAGACAAGAGTTTGTGAAAATTATATGATAAATTTGAAGAGAAAAAAGAAGTACATAGAAAAGACACAACTATTGAGATTTTAAGTCCATCAATAACTCATGCTAACATCTTTCTACTTGAAATTTGGTACGCCAATAACAAGATCTTCTGCAATCTTCTATCAAATAATTCGTGTAACTATAGGTTCCATTTGCCAATAACTCGGACGATATGATATTCCTTCAACGGTCACCTAAACACTTGTTCGCAAACCATGTCCCCATCAACAGGGTTAAATCAGCGCGGAGCACGGAGCACCGCTGGTACGCGAACATAGTGGATATCCGCCCTATTTTAAGATACTTCCACCTTAAGATATTTCCTTTCTGCTTCGTTGGCTCTGCTTAAGTTCCTGTCAAGAAAAGACCACCTCTCATTTTCATACAATAACATGGGATGGTAAATTTATACAAAATTGTGCGGTTTTACCATTTGTTCAGCTTCAGATTTCACTACAACAGAATTCCTTATTACAACTGTGATAAGATATGCTGTAGTCTTATTTAATTCAGTTAGATATTTCTACTTCAGCTTTGCTTACACGAGTAACTGCCTGCCTAGGTACACCAATTATGCTATTATTTCACGAGTTTCTCTACGAGTCCTATATCACAGAAACGAATTCGTCCATCACATAATATATAGAAGAGTGTTTAGGATGCCAACTTTTTAAGCCTGAGTTCATTCCATTAATTCTGACAATTACATTTAAACGTTTGCACGAGTATCTGATGACTTCTTTATGTTCTCCAGAAGGCTTAATTACCTTCAATGCGTTTCACATTTGAGTTTGTAGTATGGATTGGAAAGCGGCTTGCAGGTCTAAGATTGATTGTGCACTTTTATTTAGAACCGAGGTCTTCCATAGGACTGCATTTAATAAAGTTATATCGTCCTGAAAACTGCATGCAGTTCTTCAAGTTCTCCTCCATTCTTTGCACAAGTCTCATTCTTAAGATAGTTTAGTATGATTTCTGTACAATATGAATTAAGGTTTTTGATCTGCAGAACTACAGTAATATTTGCTTGCATATTTACAGACTAGGATGATGGTGTTGTACCCCCTATACCTGAGCACACACAGGATGATAAGCCCTTAAATTTGGCGGCACATGAAACACATGGCACACATTTTCAAAGCCCCAATACACATTTCAATCAATTAGATTGAATATTTTATGTAGATTATATTTCCCAATATCTTATATACGATTATCTAGTAACTGTAAATTTATTACCTGTATCCAATCCTGAAGAGTGAAACTAATTCATGCAAGGGAATCTCTGAGTCTTCGTAAATTGTTTGTTTAAGGTAACTATTATGCTGGGTTGGCTAGATTCTACAGTGGGAGCTCTAAATTTTGGCTATCCAGCTTTAATTAGAATATTAGTAATTAAAAATTAAAAAAAGGATTTTGACATTGTACAGGCTCAAGACCCCCATTTAACGTCCCTTTCTAAGGACAGCATAACCAAGGATTTTTTACTCCCTTTTTAAATTCTAGGGCCACCTGCCGGGGTACGAACCCGCGTTTCTAGGCTTAGTAGGTTGTTATGTTTATTCATCGTTGTTTGTTTATTGCCTACATACTAGCATCTGGGTTGTTACAGATAACCTAAGGCAAACACGACTAACATTAAAAGAAAAAGAATATTAAAAAAAAAAAAACTTACTGAAACTATATCAAAAAAGAGGAAATACCTAGGTTATACTTGTATGGTGTTCACCGCTATTACATTGAATGATTAAAACTGATTATTTAATGAATAATAATGTATTATGTATTAAAGGGAAGATGGACGGTGCGGCGAGAGGCGGTGGTGGGGGGCAGGCTATATATAGGGGGCGGCGCGGGGAGAGCGTCAGTCGAGATGCCGGAACCGAGCCTTAGAGGAGCGCGTCTGTTCAGGGCGATAGGGCGCCGCCTGGCCCGCCAAGAGGATGAGGATTCTGCAGACTCGGAGTCCAGTTCTGACTCCGGAGGGCAGCCGCAGCAGAGCACCAACACCCTGAGGAGGATGATGGCGTCCCTCAGCATCCGAAGCCCTAACAAGGGCTCGCAGAGAAGGATCCTCCGCCAGCCCATGTCCTACACCTACATGAAGGGCATGTCAGGACTTCCGACCATCAGGGTACCCAAAGCGGGCAGCATGCGCCACTAGTTAGTACTTACCTGCCACTCTACCACCGCTGACTGTGCGCTTTTCTTCTCGCCGGAGCATCTTTGCCTCGTAGTGAGGACTCTAGCAATGTATGTACTATCCAACATTCCCTCCTAGCATAATGTACAGGTACCATGACAGAAACCTTGAGTCCTCTCTCTCCCTCAAAGGAGTGATAAAGCTTGATATTCGGGGTTCTTAAAAGATTATCAGTGATTGTTACTCGATAATTTCATAGCTTAGTTATCAGAATGGTTAAAGCTATTGCTAAATATTAGTGAAATGGTATTAAAGAACATGACTTCTTTACCGATCTTTCAACGATCTATCGTAGAACATTGGTCAGTAGCGTTATTGGTTTCACTATTACGCATAAATACATTTTAATTGATTACGAAAACTATTACTTTTTTTTTAAATTCAATTTAGATCAATTTATTTCATCAATTGCATTATTAGACTTTAATGCTGCAATAAATGAATAAAAATTGGAAGGTATTGCAAACTTTCCCTCGTCTACATATTGACGTAATTAATGAACCGTTAGAAGGGAACCAATAACGCTCGGTTAGGGCCACATATGACGTCAGTGCATGTTATGCCACATTGCATAAGAAGTCCCCGCAGGGCCGTGGTTTCTGTCATGGCTCCTCCTCTTAGCAAAGAGAATGAAAAAGAAAAAAAGTTCACAGTCCAATGCTTCTTTGATTCCTTGTATTTTGAGGACTTGAAAAAGGTGACACAAGAAAAAATATATAAAAAAGGATACTCCCCATATCCCTTATTTCTTTTGATTGTACGCATTTGATAATTGATGTGTTGTCCTAATTGAAGAGTAGTTGTTTGATGAGCTATTCCAAGTAGTACCCTTAGAGTAGAGAATGCTTTCCTATGGTCACACCAGATTGTTCTCCAGTAGAAAAATGTGTGTTCGAGGCAAACCCGGGTCTATCCGTGTTGATCTATCTGAAAGCCGAAAGTTGGAGTCTCTCAGTGACAGCCGAACTATCTGTACATATATACCAATGTTTTTCATCTTATATTCCTATATTCTACAATATAAAAATATAAATATATGTATATATATAATATATGTATATCTAGACCAAACCTGAATTAAGATATCCTATACATATTTATATATACATAAGTACCAGAAAAGTAGATATTTCAAGTGTATTTTGTTAACTTGATCATATTACCACTCTTGTATATTTAGCCATTAAGATTTTTACTGTATAATAATAGAAGCAGAAATTTAAATGATATATTTTTCATTGTCTCTTATAACTGTACTTCCTCTTTGCCTACTACATAATAAGGTATTAAAAAAGAAAAAAGAGAGAAAAATGTTTTGTCAAACACCAAGTCTGTAGTGTAATCGAATGTTTTTTAAATATTGATGGACATGAACTCAGACCGTGCCTTTGAGTTAAGGCTTTTACCTCGTTAAGTGATATTGTTATGTCAGCTAGTTTTATATATATACATATAATATGTCATTTTAAAGGTTTTTTTGATGACTTTTGTTCCATAAATAATAGGACATTGATCTGTATTTATGATGTGACGAAAATAAATGACGATATTATATTCATAATCTGCACAATTCTTGTTTTATTATACCTTTATTATCCCGCATGCTTTTGAAACGCCTTAGCCCTAGAAAATCCGTTGCACCTCGATCAATCTATAACTATCATTAAATGTTAGCCAATATATGGCGCCAAAACACATAGGAACTGTGTTGGAATAACAAAATATTTTGATATTAAAAAAAAAATTAAATTAGATGATAAAATAAGTAGATTGTCTTTTTTTTTGTTCCGATTTCTGTTTTTAATTATTTCAAAAATACCTCACACATTAAAAAAAATCACTAAATATATTTAGGCCTAATGGTACTCTAATATATTAATAGATTTGATAATATTTACGGATAATTAATTATAGTCCTGATAACTTGTGCATGCGCGGGTGTCCTAGGGCTATCCGAACTTTGTAGGTTGGCTACGTCATGGTGTTAATAATAGCATAAAAGTTTATCGCATTTAAGATAACTTTTAACTGTGAAAAAATAAAACATCAAAATATAAGTTTCATAATATTTTTGTTATATGATTTCATGAAAAAAAAAGTTATTTAAAAATTAATTTGGTTATTGATAAATTACTAATACAACACAAAATGTTTATTAACAACGAAAAAAATAAAATTCCAAATAAATAATGAATAAATTAAACAAATAAGGTGAGTGGGTTTTCTGATATGTAATAATCAAATGTCTTACATTATCTTTAATTTAATATAAATAATATTTTATGAAATTTGTGGGTGACAAAAAATTATTCACCCATTGACCTAAATATATACAAATAGATATGAAGTTGTATGCTTTCAAAGGCTTCTTTTTAATTAAAATTAATTCTTATGGCCATATTTTTCTAGAAAAAATAAAATAAAATATTCAATACATTTAAACATTATATATAATGTTATTTATATATATATGTTATATATATAATAACATTATATATAAAGATTGACCTATATCCAGAAACAATGCATTCTGAAACTATTGTTTGTTTTCATGAAAATGTTTTAAAAATGATACGACCACTTACCTCAGGGGTATAGAACTGTAAGTTAAGTTATAAAGTAAACAAATAAAAGGTTGGCGTAAGTTGTTTGAAAATTTACCTCCTTTTTTTAACGCCTGAATATATTGTGTTAATTTAATCCAAGTCAAATGAAGTCATTTGTATACCAATTATAAAAATTTCCTAGTAGAAATGTCTCTCAACATAACCAATAACCTTTATTTGTATTCCTGATGTTGTAAATAATTGTATTTTCTAAATTTGTCACCTCATGTTCTCATAATTTATATTCATTCCTAGAAGTATAACTTCATCTCAGTTTTTCATTCTCAGCTAAATATCCTACTTAAAATATAATGATGAATCTGTCGGGTTTCGAACATTGAATTTTTTTTTTTTTAGTTTAAATGTGAGGATTCAACATTTACTAGATAACGCTCTAAGCTCCCAATTAATTAAAAAAGACATCATGTACATACATAATATACATGACAATCATTAGACCCAACTGGACTTCACAGAATAGAGCTTTGGGGCTCCACCAAACCATCGAATTCCTCTCATATTCAATCCTTACAATCTAAAATCCTCAATGATCCTTACTTTGTTACCAACAAAGTAATCATTATAATCCATAATAACCTTATTCTCCCATTTGTTGCTGACCTGGCCCGAATCCGAAATCAATTTTTTCATGACAAACTACATTCCCACTCAAACCCACTAGTTTCAAACCTCGGAGGTTGCTCTTCAATTCCTGATAATCCTCCGAGGCGTCTTAAAAAAGATGGCCTCGTGATCTTTTAAGTTAAACTTGCTATTTGAGTACTACCACTGGCTAGTTTCTCTACTTGCCTTTTCATGTCAATGAAAACATTCCTTATATTTACTTGATGAATTTTGTTGTACAGTTGTAAATTTCATTAAATAACTTTTTTTTTTAAATGTGAGGCAAGGCTAGAAGATTACTGTATTTATGTATTTTTATTTTTAGTTTAATTCTTCCTGAAATCGTACCACCCCCCTACACTTTCACTGGGTTTAGGCAAGAGAGTTATAGAAAATTATTGAAAATCACGTAAGCGATTGAATTTGCATATAACTGTATAAAACAGAAGAAACATTTTGGTTTGTAATATACAGTAACAAAAATATTGAGATCATGGAAAACTTGGAAACCGAGTTTCCAATTGAAATACAGATTTAAGTCTCCCTGAAACCGTCAATATACTAAGTTTCGAAAAATAGTATCCGTGTTGTTTAAAATATTTTGAAATAAATTGTTTTGAATTAGGCCGGGTACATTTACATTTAAGATATTTTTATTCCTATAATTCAATAATGAAGAAAAAACTTTTTTTCCAGTCAAACAAATCTTGTTAAAAAATTAACAAAGGATTAAAAAGACGTTTCGACACATTTATTTGTCATTTTCAATTGTTTGGTTCTTCACAACATCCTTTAAAATTCATAAGTAAATTCATCACTTGAGGTAAAAAAGGATCTCAAATTAATTCTATATAAAGTCCTAGAAGTCAACCTTCTTCCATGGTCAAATGTACAAATATGCTTTTTGACCTCAAGTGATGAATTTACTTATGAATTTTAAATGATGTTGTGAAGAACCAAAAAATTGAAAATGACAAATAAATGTGTCGAAACGTCTTTTTAATCCTTTGTTAATTTTTTAACAAGATTTGTTTGACTGGAAAAAAGGTTTTTTCTTCATTATTGAATTATATGAATTCAAAAGTTAGTCCAGTATATAAGAAAGATCCTATAAAGAAAATGATATTTTTATTTGAGGAGTTCAGAATCAAAAGCGGATAAAAATTCAAAAATTTACATTTTCATAAATTCAATCGAGCAATAATTGATGCTTCCGAAACTTGAGGTTCAGAACCGGACCATGAGAAATAAGGTACCAATTTTTGCATTGATAGACAAAGTTTCGAATTTCGGAGTTATCCACTTTGTTCCTCATTGCCTCAAGTAATCAGATATCTATCATTTATATCCTTCAATAGGATATAGAGCAAAAATGATGAAAGGACAAAAATGGTTTTCTTATAAATTTTTATTTTGCTTGCGGGAGCATAAACAGGCCACCCAACTTCATATAGTTTAAAACCATGTTTTCCATGGTGCAGTGGTAGGCAACCCACAGCTCCATAACCAGTCCCCTCGGGGTCGATACAGCCGTGTTCTTCCAACAATCGGGTTCTACGATAGTGACAAATCGGTCTAAATCCATGTTTTAAGGCTATTCGGAGGAAACGGGAGCACGACGACTTATGTTTCTTTCCCAGACACAGACTATCCCTAGACCGAACTTCTGGGAGGTTCAGCCAGGAGTGTCGTCTCCTTCTTTCTAGAATTTCCCCTCGCCTTATTATCAGCTGCAATAAGTTATATTTATCTAAAACAATACTTGCCCAAGATATTGCAGGCTGTGTTTCTTTATTCACTACTTCGTTTTTCGTCTTCAACCTCTAAACAACAGTCTCGCTTGCAACTCTATCCATCTCATTTGTGGATTCTTCATTAAAATCCCATACGCATGTAGTCTTGTATTTCCGTTTTCTTTAGGTCCAGCATAAAGGATCGAAAACACATAGCATCTAAATAATCTTATTTTTAAGCCTAAGGTGAAGTCTCTGCTGCATAGCGCTCTCATCACCTTCATAAGGGTAGCTCTGGCCTCTTCGATTTGTATTCTCATTTCTTTCAGTCATTCTCCTGGTTTAGGACAGTGCCCAAATATTTATATTCCACTATTATCTAAATCTGATAGTCTATCCATCAACAAATAATAGTAACTTAAATGAAGCAATTTTATTGAAAATTCATTGCATATCAATAAGTTAAAAAAACAAATCAATTATTATAAAAGTAAATATAATACAGCTTTACATTAATCTGGGTATTAATCAGGGGGTGCAGTCAAAGATACACAAAATAAGCAAAACATATTTAGTTGACTGCACCCCCTGGACCAATTCAATCCATTATTAGAATTATCCAGTCATCTATTTTCGACTTGAACTTAATCTGGATATTAACTTAAATAATTAATATAAAAGAGGAATGCATATGCGGAGGATAATTGAGGAAAATAGTGAGGGTGGGCGTCAGAAAAAATTCTCTTAAATCAGAAGAATTCTTAATTTCACCAGTTATTTGTTTTCCCTTAGGCCTACAGGCTTTGGTTTTGCAATCGACTGTCAACCCTTCACCTCATTATAATCCCTGAAGAAGACCTGCAATGTGGATCGAAACGTCTGCTTTAAAATAAATAGTTCTCCTTATTTAAGAGATTTTTTTTGACAGGCACATGGATCATTTTCTTCCTCTGTTATAAATTAAATTATAATGCTGAATTATTTTGTTTATGTTTCCATTTTAAGAAGGAAATAATTTCTTTAGGAGATTCCTTCAATTTCGTGCAAATTTGACATATATTAAAAAAGTATTATTAAGAAACATAGCCTATTTATTTATCCCGCCCGGATCAATATAAAGAAAGAAAAGGTGAAATCCTTTGAAAGTTATAGAAATGAAATAAAGGAACATAATTTGGTGTATAATATATAAGAGTGCTCCTCTTTATAGCGAGAGATATTGTGACATTTAGGTTGGATATGTATGACCTAATCTAACTCGGGTAGGATCCAACTCGTTAAAAGGTCTAAGGGAGGAAGCCTTTGTAGTTCAGGAGTCAAGGAAAGGTCGAGTCAATTAAATCGATTTTTGTATCTCTATTCATTATATCATTCCGTCATAAATATTTTGAAACCATCTTGGTTGATAAAATATTGTTTTTATTAAATAAAAATCCGGCATACACCATGTCTTTACTTCGATATACACATGCTGTTTTGTTTCTTTCTTTTAATGTCTTTTTTTGCTGCTATCGGTCGAAGCTGCAGTGGGAGTCCTAAATTATGGCAATGCAGGCCAACATTACGTAGTATCCGAATGACGGTTTAACCAAGGATTTTGTATTTCCCGTTAAAAAATCCTAGGGCAACCTGCCGCACGGTGGGGAGAAAACGCTAAAAAGCGCTTAAAAATCATTAAATCCTCCGGAGATTGAAGTACAGCCTAGAAATTTGGCAGACTTGTTTGTGTTACCTAGTAGTTGGATAGTATATATTATGAAACGAATTAGAGGATAATGAAATGTTCAGTATACAAGATAATTGTCAAGAAATAGAAAAATATTTTTCCAAAAAGTTGTGTGATGCATCATTCCAATATATAAATTCATATTATATTAACTTGTGTGGGAGGCCATGAAATATAAATGAAATTTGTATAGGTATTTATAAACGTAAGAATTTATATGAAAGAAAATTTATTTTATTTATACATTAATTCCACCTGATAATCCCTCAATATGAGAAATTAACTGTTCAGCATCATCCTCAAGGTCCAGTGCGATTGGTAGCCATTGTGTCCGTAATGACGAAACTAAAGGTTGTGAAAAGATGAGGAGGTTGTGCATTACATCCTCGTTCGTAGAAATGCGGGAATATTTTGTATAAAATTTATTGATAATACTCAATCTTAACCTATCTTCAATTAACTGATGACGAAGATCGGACAGGTGAAATTCATGAGATAAATATTTAAATAAAGTGTGCGCATTTTGCTCCTTTGACTTTACAAGGACAAGGAAACGGATTTTCACTTTTATCGATGACATGGTAAGCGTAATCAAACAATTAAACGATAATTGACAAAATATCAGAATGGAGTAAAGAATAAAATGATTACGATCTCCCGTATCTCATTTGTTTGTTTACACGGGCATGGAATTAGTGAGTTTTTTCGATTTGTTTGGGCTCATTATCCAAAGTTCGCAGCTAATTCCCTATCAGGATCTTCATTCAAACCCTTGACGACTAATTAATAGATATTTCGAAGAGTACGTAAGAAGCCATTTTTCGATAGTATTTTGAAAAAAAAAATGCTTTGAAAACCTTGAATTTCCTAGTTTTTCGTCGCTGATCAAAACCAATTTACGGTTTGAATTTTGGATTAGTGATTTTCTTCCTCCTATTACTATGATTGGTCAATGTCTGGACGAGAGAAATTAAATTTTACCGCATTTAATAAGAAAACAATTTATAGATTTGCTTAAAAGCAATTATTTTAAATTCCGGCTCATGGTTCTTCACCGTCTAAAGGCTTCCTTTAGCTTTGTAGTGGACAAAGGGCTCTAAAATTTCAGTTCTGATTTCCTGAATGGTAGGCCTATGCAAATTTACTAATCCTCAATTGATTGAATATAGTAAAAAAATAACATTTTTAAGCGCTTTTTTAGCGATTTTTACTTTTTATTACAACACAACAAATTTAGAATTTGAATTATCAACCTAAAAAGAAAAACCTGTAACAGTACAACCCGTGAACGGGTCTGGGGTTCAGTACATGGTAGAGACTGAACTGTTTCAAGGACAACGGTTGTGCAGGGAGATGATTTGTCCTTGATCACGCTCAACTGCTAGATTTTACCCTTTATTTTGGGTACCCACTTTATAGAGGCTGTGTAAGCCCCTTGGAGGATCTAGGATCTATCTCCGGCTGCTAACAGATTAAATAAAAGTCTTCCCAGCAGCGGATTTGGACCCAGGACCTTCGGTATGGCAACTTGCTGCTCTACCACTGATTTACTCCGTTAATCAAATTTAGTATTTGAATCTATCAAAATTATATATTTTTTTCTGTGTACCTAAAAAAGACTAAGTGGAAATTGATGGTGCCTAGATCATAAAATAATAAACTCACTAATAATTACAATTGTTGAAGAATCAGATGAAATGTGTACTTTCTTTTAATGTTTTCTTTTGCGATGACTTACTTTGGCCAAGTTGTCTATTACGTAATCAATTAAGTGATGTCCTTTACATTTTCTCTGTCTCGCGATAACGAGGCCAGAGTATCGAGTTCCTCCATCTGACGCCTCAAGAGTGTCCCAATTAATTTCTACTTGCTAAATGAAGAAGCACATGCTCTTATAAAGAGAACCTTTGAACAATAATTAATGTTTCCTTGTCCCTTGTGTGACCTATATGAAGATGATAAAGGTTCGCCTGGAACCATAAGATCGAGATTCTAAACTTTAACATCATTTCCTAAAATGACTAATTACATCAATAAACAAAAATAATTCATTTAACCTATTTCTCTAGGTATCCTTGTCCTCTTTCTACCTCCAAATAGGGCAAGAGTAACTTGAACGGAGAGTTGTAATTGAGGTAGTGATGTCCGATAAACAATGGTTTAGGAGCCCCCAAGGACTTCTGCCGTGATGCAAGTCCTAGGTGTTAGGGTATACTCCATTACTAAAGTTCTAGATCAAACCGCTAGGGTATGACTTTATTGACTATATTTAGAACAAAATATTCATTGCATTTATCTATTATAGAGTAAATTCGGACTACTTTTCTAAGTTGAGTCCCGTAGATCTAGGAATTTTTCTATTTCTATGCTCTGGTCACTTGTTATCCTTGTAAGGTGGAGAGGTTTCAGCTATATCAATACACACACTCACACTCGCACACATACATGTATATATATTCTTAAGTATATCCATGTTTATGTAAGTTCCTGTGGTTACATTCAACAGCGATCGTAATAGCTCGCAGCGTCTTTCTGACGCTTTTGATGACCTTTATGATGCCACTCCTTTTTACAATAGCATTTTATTTTATATTTGGATGATTTTCTGCTGCACAGTATTTACTACGGGGTGTTATTCTCTTGAGGAATCATGAATCAACTTATAAGTTCATAGAAGTGTAAAAAAATTTATTTTTTTTGAAAATTTGAATCTTCTTGCGCAATTTTTACATTAAAACAGTTATTTATTTATGACTCCGGACACCATGTCTACAAAATAGAGTTAGCTTGTCATAAGTAAGTACTTTGAGTAATACTTATCAATGCCAATAAAAATGTGAACAATTCTTTTAGCTGTTTCTATAAGTAACGAAGAAATCAATTGTAATTGTTCAAAGTTATGAAAAATTGGCACTCTTGAAGGAATACAAGAATTTAAAAAATGTGACATGGCCCCCTTTACCTCCAGGGTACAGATTAGTAATCCTGAAATGATAAATTTTATAATTTCCTAATTTCTATAAATAATTTTTATTTCCTATACCGATAGTAGAAGGAGCGTAAAAGGATACAAATTTTAATGGTTTTAGTTTTTTAGAGCAAACCAGAACAAATTTTTTTTAATTTTGTATAATTGTTGTAGCTTGTGACCCTTTCGTAATAAATTAAATTTACTAAATAGAAGTGGTTGACTGGATAATTCTAAGAATATTTTTAAAGTAGACAGGTGGTGCAGTCGATAAGTAAGAATGACTTTTTTTATTTTATAGAGCCTACATTTTGACCTTAAATTTAGGCAATCTTCAGGGCTTAGAAACAACAGAAAAAGCTATATAAAACATTGCAGTACCAAAGAAGAATAACAATTATAATAATCAGAAATAATAAAACTGAAAAGAAATACTAAGAGTAAAAGATAAATTATAAAATAACTGATGAGAAATAATAAGAATGGAAAGGAATCTATAAGGCAATGAAACATACATAATGGAGATAATAAAACATAGTACAATAACCAAGAGGATGACCTCATCATAGTACAATAACCAAGAGGATGACCTCATCATAGTACATTAACCAAGAGGATGACCTCATCATAGTACAATAACCAAGAGGATGACCTCATCATAGTACAATAATAAAGAGAATGGCCTCATCATAGTACAATAACGTTTATAGAAAAATAAACTACATATGTAGAGAAATAACAAAAATCACCATCCTCTTGTTATCTTGCCATGTTTAATCAACTCTATTATGTATGTTTTATTACCTTATCCTTTCCAATCTTATTATTACTCATCAGTTATTTTATAATTTATCTTTTACTCTATTTATTTATATTCTTTCTTATCATTTCTGTTTATATGAACTGTTACGTAGACTTCTTAGATTATACAATGTTTTTTATACAGTATTTTCTGTTTCTTTTTTCTCAGTCCTAAAGATGGCTTGAATCGTAGGTCGAAACGTAGGCGCAATAAAATAAGTCATTCTTAATTTGTGCAACTCATTTACCACATCCCCTGACCATTTCACACTTTTCAAATAATTATCCAGTCAACCATTTTCATTTAAATGCAAATATTTACATTTAGTACGCAAGCGTCAGAAGCTATAGCACTTACAAAAATTTTGATTTGATTTATTCTAAAAAAATTAGATCAATTGAAATTTTTACGCTTTTACTTCCCTATCTCCTTGAGGATAGAAAGTAAAAATTATTTATAGAAATGATAACTATAAAAACATTTAGTATAGGATTACAATTCTGTACTCTAGAGGTAAAGGACACCTTGTCACATTTTTTAAATTCTTTTATTTATTCAAGAGAGCCTAGTGCCTATTATTGTTGTAAAAAATTGTACTTAATAATTCGAGCGAATTCCCGCTCGTTTTGTTGGCTATCACTTAGAAAGCCGGTGGGGCCGAGTTTTGAGTTTGCGGTTTCATGCTGTAAGTCGGATTCTTGAGGAAATGTTTGTAGTATACTGTGACAGATGTTTGAAGTATTCTGGAACAGATGTTTGTATTATTCTGTGGCAGTATACCTGCGAAAATCCTCGGTCCCGAGACCTTGTATAACTCATTTATCAGATATGATATTACTTACGCTTTGTTCCTTGAGATATTATCTCGATTAGTATGACTAATCTCTTAACATGTTCGAATCCTGGAGTGTAGTAGAAATACAAATGTTCCATAAGAACATAGTGTATAGTAATCCTTAAAGTTTTTCTTGATAATATTCCAAATCGTTTGTTCAGTTGTTATCTTATCAGCCAGATTGTCGGTCAATTGCACAGGGAAAGTTGCATATTGCACTCCCTGCAGGTGATATTGCACTTGGTTTTGACACATTGTCCCTTCCGAAGGACGGCGTAACTACGGATTTTTTATTCACTTTAAAAAATCCTAGGGCCACCTGCCGGGCTACGAACCCGCGATTTTGGGCTTAGAAGTTTGTTACGCTAACCATTAGACCACAGGTCGCCCCCTCTATTTCTCTTCATATTCACGATAGAAGAGAAGTACTTTGCTATTTGAAGATATAAATAAAAATCAGTAAACCAAATAATTAATTTCATAACGATTAATGAGAGGCTGCGCTGCCCAACAAACTGGATAGGTGTTTGCAAATAGCTTAAAATTCGTTAACACCTTTCCTTCCTCAATACAATATTTTTTTTATTTCCTCATAGAATTTGTTCATTCAAAAGTCCATTTGCCGTGGATCGGTATCCTCATGTGGCTCACCCAGCCTTTAATGTAAAGTGGGAAGGGTATTGAACGCACTTTAAAAGGAGAATTAAAGGGAGGCGAACTTTAAAAGGGTAGGCTGTTACACAATCACTTCCGTAGGCCTGAAAAACGACTTCCTCGTCAGAGATAATTGAATGAAATGAATTGTCACTTAAGCGAAACTTTAAAGATATTTTAAAGAGAGAAAAATAAATTAGAATTTAAACCCTGAGGATATTTTAATGAGATTTAATTCAGGGTAATTAAAATGAAATTTAATTTAATCTTAATTTCATATAATGGATTTGGTCTAAATCAATGGGGACTTTTGGCCCAGTCGCATTTGGTTGAACATTGGCACCAAGATTGAGCCGGTTTATATTTGTCACATTATTTCAGTTTATTACAAACTTTAGATTTTGGGGTTTAGATTCAGAGAATCCAAAACTTGTATTTCCGTGGAAGACTTGGAACCACTATTATAATATTTTTGGCCCATATATTTTAGATATGTGAATGAAATATTATAATTATAAAGTGTTCTAAGGACGTGAAGGTACATAAAATGGTATTCATTGATTGTTTGCAATAAATTTGTTTGTAGGATGATGTATCATTAACTTCGGCGTTTTAACTCCCTTGATCATAACAATCCATCAAAATAAACATTTAAAAAAAAATGAGTAGATGCTAATTGTTTAATTGATTTCAATATACAGTTTGAAGAATATATTAATAAAAGGTACGCATCCATAGAATATGGCCTCTCAGTTGAGTTCCTTGTTCGAAAAGTAAACACAAGTTTGCCTGAGACCCCGATGACCTCCGAGATCGTTCATGGTCGACTTGATCAACAAGGATCCATAGAGCTCCTCAAATTCTGGTAGTTATATTAATTTGTGCGGTTCTTATCTTGGGAAACAATTTCCTTAAGACGAGTTTGATTGATCTGTGAACTTTATCTGCGGTCAGGTAATGAAATGTTTTTCAGAAGAAAACTAAATAATCTTTAAAAGAGTTAATTGTTAATTTGGAAACCAAAGTAAAATGGTTTGTTAAATTTTTATTAAAACTTCATACACCCACTACTAAAACCTCTCGTGTTTTGATACAATCTTATGTTTAGATTTCTCCCAATTAAAATGGATCTATAAGCGAAAGTGTTTATTCAAACAATTTTGTCTAGCACGACTCTTAGCTCTCATGTTCTTCATTGTTTTGTTGTTTGTTTGTTCATTCAACCTTATGGATAATCGGGCGATGCTACATTGGGATCTTTAAATTTTGCCTTTCAAGGTTTAATTAGGATAGAGATATTTAACGAATACCTGACAGCGTACGGGCTCGGAACACCCGTTTAACGTCCCTTCCGAAGGACGGCATAACCAAGGATTTTTCACTCCCTTTAAAAAATCCTAGGGCCACCTGCCGGGCTACGAACCCCCGATCTTGGGTTTAGTAGTTTTTTATGCTAACCACAGACCACAGGTCGACCCCTTCTTTGTTTTAGTCCGGTTCTAAACTGAAAAAGTCAATTTTTTTTTTTAATAGGATGCAATCCCAAAAAGAAAACCTTCGAAACCAAAGTTTCGCCAATTCAGGCATCATCAGGACTCGCACCAAGATGGCAGAATTAACGAAACGTTGACTGCCTGGGTTTTTACAGTATTTTAGAGACTTGAGGCCTTGTTTTTTGAGTTATAATTTATGTGTCTTTTAGAGTTTTCGATCACTCCAATCAATTATTTAAATTTAGAGTTATTCGCCTATCATCCTGAGTGCCTAATTTGTTCAACACACTTCCATCGTTGCAGTGCCTGTCAAGACAACGAATGGCAAGTGGGAAAGATGTCGTGGTGTATGCGATATCTTATTAAGGGTTGGTATTTGAGGTTTAAAACGTTGAACTTTAAAAATCCAATGAGTTGCATGCTCGCATTAAATAGGTGGAACAAAATCTGTCCAGTAATGATCCGTAGAAAAAAACTACCCGTTTTTTCTCTATTCAGTTTTAAGGACTTGTAAGAATTGAAATTCGCAGACTAATCATATATATCTTTTGCCAAAATCCATCCTTTTGCAATTAGTACATAATTGCATGAAAAACTTTAACAAAAGGAAAATAATTTTTATTAAAGTATCCAAAAGTGTATAAGCAAACACGGGTGTGGGCTGGTAATAAACTATAAAACTCCTTTGACAAAGTTACTTCATGAAAAGATTTGGGCAAGAAATATGACGGTGTGTTCGATTGTGTAAGACCAACATTGATATACATAACACTTTTCGAAAACTTCTTTTATTCATGTTTTTCTCTTCATCCAATATTTTATAAAACACTTCCTGAGGTAGTTTAGACGTTATCGCCATGTACCGGCAACAGCTTGTTACATGCGACGCTGAAGCTCATTTTAGGAATCATAACAGAGATTTACTTATATATAAAAACCTTAAGAATAAAAAAATTTACTCCATATAATAGAAACAATGAACTTATTATAAATGTATTTCATGGATGTTCAAAACGAGGAAGTCCAAAAATCGGTTTTTGGGACAGTTTTATGAGGAGTGATGAAGTTAAAGTGAGTGATAGATGTTAGGATGGTAAAGTGTGAATAGTACATTTTGTTAGCTCTATTTTTTTTACGTCAGTCTAACCACAGTGAAACATACAAGCAAAATATTGAACAAAACAGCACCATCATCATTGTTAAACTCAAGTTAAACCACAAGGTTTTCTCTGTTTGAGGGTGCTAACTTTAAAGAGGTTGGGTCAGCCCCAGAAGGGTCTACTGATCCCTCTGAGTCTGTCCGAAACTCAGGGCCTAGAGAGCCAGTACACTAACCAAAACACCCAATCCCCATTATACCGATTCAAATCTTATTATTAGTTTTTCTTATTATGTATCCATTCAAATAATAATAGCATATGGATATTAAATTTATATTGTGACTTTAATAACCTATTAAGTATTATACTGTATGAATAATATACAATATTCTCAATTGGAAGGTATGAATCTTTTTCATTTCTTTACCAACTTCTTATATCCCTATATTAGGCAACATTTCTGCTGTACTACGATTTTTAAAAAACGGCATATATTTCGTGTTTTTTGAAGCAGCATACTGACCATTTCAGTGAAGAAGTATCGGCCCATTCCGACCAATCGATGCTGGTCAGATATGTTTCAGCTCCTGATGAAGAGATAAATTTCTCGACCACGATAGGCCCTCCCCATTGAGAAGGGCGCAGTGAATAACACCGGCAGTAGAATGGCACCACACTGCCACCATAACTATCAACTGCATGTGCAAGTTGTAACTGCATGTCAGTTCCTTCACACACAACTCATTAGAAGTTTATTCGTATTTAGAATAGCCATAAATTAAAAACAAATTAAATTAATCTCTGTTTTACTAATGGTTTTCTGGTACTTTTTAACTGATTGAACTAAATCAGTATCAACCCTCGTATACTTCGCTAAAATGCGAGAACCCAGGGACTTAGGATCAGTGAAAAAAAAGTTATGACCACGTCCGAGAAGCGTGCTTCATTAGGGCTTAGGATAGCTCAAATGGTAGAGTCCCAGGCTAGTGATCTGGAAGACCCGGGTTCGAGTCCCGGTCCTGGAAATATCTTTTCTTTTCAAATAAAAATATATTAAAATTAGTAACAAAAAAAAATAAAATAAACTATAAACGATTTTTTGTTTGAATTTCGGATTAAAGAGAAAATATATTATAAGGGTTATTGAGATATACATATATTTTATCACTAACATTATGCTAAAAAGTACCAAACTTAAATTAAAGCAATTAGTTTACTATTGGCATACAAAGTGAAATAATTAAAAAAAATAAATACATTCTCCATTAATTCTAGATGATTGATCTTTCTTAATTTTAATATTATATTCCTTCTAATAATTTTGCTTGAAGCTCCTTTCTTGGAGTTTTCCTCTTCTGGGCCTTCTCTACTTCAATTATTTCCTTCCTCGATCTCCACATCAATTTCTATTTATTTATTTCTCTTTTCTTAAATTCTTCTAATCACTTTAAGTGAAAATACGAAATCGATAATTACTTTTTATTTATTTACCTTTAACTTCACGTATATGTTCATTCTATATAATTAAAAGTACATTGGTAACTAACAAACTCACTGCTAAGCTCAACAGAGGCTAGAGCTCCCGACGAGCCTCCTCCACGCCTCACGCTCCGTCGCCCATTCTCTCCACCTTCTCACCCTCATGTTTTTCAAAACTATACGTCATCGATTTACCAAAAACGTATTTATGGAGATCGTTAATAGTTACATTTTTTATTACAAAAATATTAATAAAGTACAAAGATTATTAAAATTAAAGATAAATTGTGGCCTAATATAATATTTTCTCATCATGTCCCTGAAAATAGGTTACGTCCTCTACTCGCCAAAAAAAAAACAAAAAACAAATAGAGCGTAAATGCTAGGATCATTTCGGAATTAATCAGGTATTATTATCAATATTTTGAACAGGAAAAAGTGAAACAAAATAAAAATACTTGATATCAAATCTACGCAATTTTATACTTAGTAATATAGAATTAATTATTTTGTAAATATTAACCTTAATTAATGATTACAAAACGTTTACAAAATTATCCTTTGAACCAAAAAAACAAATGAACCTTAACATAATTGAAAATATTGTAATACAATAGAAAAGAAACTTTATTCTGGGACCAAGTCCCTTTAAAATAACAAACATGAACAGAAAAAAAAACGTAATATATATCTGGCCAGAAGGCTACATAATAATACAAATCATTAAGTATTTAAAAAGTGAAGTATTTTAAAAAAAATAAGTAAAATAAAAATAAAAATGAAATAACAAAAAAGTAGGAATCAAGACAGAATATCAACTAATTATAGAGAATTAATATATTAATAACAACAGTTAATAAATAAAATAAATGCATGGGCTAGGGTGCAATAATTTCTTTACACAGTGTATATCTTCTTTCCGAAAAAGAAACAAAAACAAGTAAGCATAAAATAATTTATTCAATACTGATTCATTTAAGCCAATGACAGAGCTGCTTAATACTCTGTATATCTAAGCCATGAAAGTCAAAATGGAGGAATATTATTTCTACGAGTGGATTCGGACAGGAAATGGCAGAAAAAATGAAAGAGTGAAAATTGAAGATGTGGGAAATTTGGTCATTGCAGGATAAGTTCAAAGATGATACTAATGGTTCAGTCATTTAGGTATAGCCTAGGACAGTTGAAAATGAATCTCAGGAAGTTTGGAAACAATGACAATTGACTGAGTCACAGCAGCCTTTAGCCTTAATCGATCTAAATCTGCACTCATTCGATTTAAGTCTTCTTGAATCAAGGTTAACGCCACATATGACTCAGTAGGAGAAAAGTGTAAATATATTTAGCAATCATCTGCATAAAGGTGATAAACAGTCGAGAATCGAATTATGAAGGTCGTTAATATAGGAGTTGAAAAGAAGAGGAGATATAGTTGAGCCAAGGGCAACTCCTGACGAAACGGCAGATCGGAAGGTTAACTTTGTTAGCTATGGCAACTGCTTGCCTACCTTCAGGGAGAATGGATTGAGTTTTTTTTATAATTTATTTATTCAAAATTAACCACTGTGTTATAATAATATAACAAGTAAATATAATGGGTGATATACGCATAGAGACTATGCCAAGCGGAAGTACTCGAATAATAAATTCAACTTAAAAGATGACGAGGCCATCTTCTTTCCGGACGCCTCGGAGAATTATTGGGAATCGAAGAGGTTGCTAGGTTTGAAATTAATGGGCTTGATTGGGAATAAAGTTTGTCATGAAAGGATTGATATCGGGTTTGGGTCAAATCAGGAAAACGGGACATTGAGGTCATCCTGGATGACTTTATTCCAGGACTTGGTTTATTTAATTATGACTTTATTTATTTATGAACCAAAATAAGGTGCACTGAGGATTTTACGGTGGATTTTGGATAAGAGAGGAATTGGATGGCTTAGTGGAGCTCCAAAGTTCTACTCCGTAAGTCCAAATAGGTCTTATAATAGTCACGTATATGAGTCTTTCGTAATTAATTAGGAGCTTAGAGCGTTTATATAGTAAAAGTTGAAGAAGCCTGAAATGGCGAGGGATTGAAAATAATATTAGCTAGCCACAATAGCTTACAGCTCGTCGTAAGCCCCCAAACCTTTTTCTGAAGAGTTCATTTGTTTGAGTGCAGCTGTTATTGAGGACGCGGGACAGGCCTCTACGTCATAGCTCGCTGTCTTACCGAACCTAATTACTGAACGACTTCCTTTAGATAAGGCAACGTGATACAGATGTAACCTAATTTATAGAAATCAACAACCCCTTGTTGAACATCGGGAATATAAAACTAATTAGTTATTAACATCATATTAACAATAATGAGGCCGGCTTAGTGGATGACGTTATATTATTTGTTGATTAGCATGGAAAATTAGTATAGGATGTACACATACATTTTTTTTTTTGGACAACCTAAGATTGTTACGATGGTCGCAGTAAACTTTAAGAAATCACACTTAATTTACATATATTATGTAGTAAAGAATAATATTTGTCATTTTTTCCCTGCTTTCGTATTCTCAATGAGAGGAAAATATAACTGGAAAATTGTAAGGAAAATATAACTGGGATTATAAACTCATAGATATTCCCTCTAATCTAATATTTCTATATATTTTTTTTCGCTTTCTCTCTGCCGAGATCTTAAGCCAAATATTGAGACTCTATCTAAATCCTAACGTCAAGATAGTCCTGTTTATAGCGATTAAGAAACAGAAAATTGAGCTAATTTCGTCAGGTAAATTTTACTGGATTAAATCGCAAAAAGGTACAAAATGTACATTGCAAATAACCACGATTGAGCTGATCCAAATAGAATTTTTCACAGTTTAGCACAATGGTGCTTAATGTTCTAGTAAATCTGTTTCCCTTCAATCAGAGCAGTAGTACACACCTGACTCATCAAAAGCAAAACAATCCCACTCTTATCATATAGGATTGTTTACGATGGAGCCACTATGGCTACTTTTGTTTCAACTGTTCTGTTCTTCTCTTCCACTCCTCTTTCATTCCTGAGTAAAGAACGTTCTTCAATGCCATCCGGAGGCTCCTCTAACTCTTAAATGCCCTTTTCTGTCTCCTTAATCCACGAGATGGCAATTTTTTACTTTTTTAAGATACATCAATATCTTTTTTGTCATTCTGCTAGGATTCGTTCTTTATAGGTGCGTACTGAAATGAAATTACATTGATAATTTCATATAAAACTCCATATTACATAGGCATTATTTCAAATATATAGTACCATATTTAATTTGTCTACATTAAATATTAATTATAATAATAATTCATTTGTTTGTATTATGCATGCTCATAGTAACCCAAACATCTACAACATAGATAATTAAAGTAAACAAGGTAAAGTTAATAAATGTTCAAAATTTCAAATGTCAAGGATTTAAAATTCCTCGAAAGAGGTTTTAAACCCCTTACCCCCCCCCCCAAATAAAACACTTAAACCAACTTCAACCCATTAAGGGTATAGGGTGCGTATGTATGTGTAAGGCAACGGTTTTTCAAGGGAGCCGAGGTCACTGTACACCAAGTTTTCTTCCAATTAATGGCACGATGGCAGTAGAGGCACGATGAACCCTGGAAGATTCCACCAGAAGCAGACAGAATAATTTATCTGTTTCATAAGGTTTTGAATCTGAGGCCCCTACAGTTCATTGACTCAGCATTCTATACACTAAGCTACCCATTATCTTATATAAGAATATAGTATAATATTTTAATTATGATTCTATAGGATTCTAAAAGTAGAAGTACAGACTAGTATGTTGAAATAGCAAATACCTTTGAAATACCTTTGGATGAATGGATATCCATTTGCTTTGCTTAATCATTTTCTAAATAAGGCAAAAGATTAAAAATTGAAAGTCCGAAAATTATTCGAGCCTAGGATAAACATGGATGCTTCCTAGATCCCGGCGCTAGAATAAAGTTGCCTTATCGGAGGGAGCTATAATCCTCTCGGGGTGCTATATCACCTCCTACAACGTCAGGAGGACAGGTAGTTTTAATTTGAGCCTCGAGTTAAAATTTAAAAAAAGTTCTAATTCTATAACAAAAACTTTTATCAATTACTTATTTTAAACACTTTAAATAATTAAGTGTTCTTGAATTAGTGTGTCATAATTAAAACTTTTTTATCGTTTTATTTTAAGTTTAACCTAATACTATTGGTATTTTAATAATTTAATGAAGATTTATTTCCACATTACGAAAAATCCACACGCTTTAATATTTTCATTTATATTTATATTATGATTTTTATTTTGTTGATATATTTAAGCGGAAAACTATACAAACACTCGGCAACGGGTCTGTTTATCGAACAGTGGGAGGTGGGTCGAGTTAGTCCCACCTACAATTGATGAGTTAACCTTTATTAAACTTATTTTTTCAAATAATTTAGATAATTATCTTGAAATTTAACAACAAAAAACCCAGTTAGTAATCAGTTTTTGAGAATCATCAAATCGACATATTTTATCCTTGCTACCTCTGTTAGCTACCACAATCGAGAATTTTCGAACAGGAAATTGTTGGGCGTCTTATCAGAACGAAGCTATTCACGAAAATTCAGCTTGATAGTAATCAAGTGCAAAAATGGACCATGGATCCTGGACTACGTTGTTTGGAATTTCCCGAGGGGTCTGATATACAACATTAGAATTTAATAGTCTATAAGAACCCGTCTTTATGAAGTTATATCTTCTTACAATTAAAATGCCATATCTAAATAAACCTGCCACTAAACTCTTATTTGACAATCTTTGTTTTATACTTATTTTTGTACCCCATGGCCCCCTCGGCAATCCACCTCCATTGTGCACGATCCTCAGCTCGGCTTCCGTTCAACCACTTCTATGAGCGATGGTCAGCTTCAACATCCTCCAGCCATCGTAGAGACTGCCTCTTCATGTTTTCCTGATGTCCTTCTGTTATTTACTTTCGGCTTATTCCTTGAGCCATAAGTTGTATGGCCACCTTATTCTACTTTTTTTGATACAGGAAACTGTCTTATTTTTGAAAAGGAAATTTTTTTTTTTTGCAAACGCCTTTTTAAGACAACTCGGATATCACTGCTTGTCTTTTCTCATTTTCGTCTTTCTTTTCTCCCAGTATTTTCTATTCTGCGTGCCTTAGCTTCCTTTCTCTCGACCACGCAGTACCCTTCGTTCTTCTTTATTTTCCACTACAACCTTTATTTCTGTTGTTTTTTTTGTCCATATTGTTCTCTATCGAGACAGTCCCTATATGCTATTTTTAATTTTTCTGTTTCCTCATTCCTCATTGTATTGAGAGAAACGGAATCGAGGCATTCTCGTAGTTTTTGACTTAAAACGTAGTTGTAATGTAAGCAATAACTCCTTTTCAAGCCAGTGACTAGTGAGCCCCATCACTACAGTCCTACCCCTATCATGAATGATCCAAGAAAACTTCCCATCCTCATCCTGAAATGTACATAGTGTCGTAAAAGAGATTGTGCCAATCCTATTTACCCTGATAAATATCAATTTCAAATAAATAAATCAACCAAGGGATTAGGGGAGAGGACTCAAACCTAAGTCTGGCTTAGCCCTTTATCACTACGAAAATAACATGATTCCATTTCCTTGAGTACAAGAAACTCATTTTGGAGAAAATTCGACTTAAACACTCCTCCACCGCGGGCTGTAGATATATAATATAGAGATAACATAAAAATAACAACGTTTTGGAGCTTATCGATTTTTTTTTTAATTCTAGAAGAATGTCTCGATTATGGAGGAACATACACAAAAGATAGACTGATAGATTTTCAAGACATGTAAATAGAAAAAAGTAAACATTGTTTAATATGGAATATATTAGGTGGAATCCGATTTAACGATATAATTAATTGTGACTTTTTTTTCATAAATTTAAGAATGAAAATATATCGATTTTTAATTTCCATTCATTGGGCTGAGATTACTAAGACACAGAAGTAAATTTCGATACTAAGTCAGGAAAAGGAGACTTGTAAAAGTTGGAGGTGCTGAAAGGTGTTGTAAGTTGAAGGGAGGAAGATGGTGACAAGGAGAGCCCTCACGGATGGGTGACGAATCGATGTGGGTGACGCTCGGCTGGGTCCGATCGGCTTTGCCTACCCAACCGGTGTGTATGTAATAAACTTATGACCTCAGCTAAAGTTCGTTCTATTTTGTCTCGGGAATAATCCCACTGACATATCCGACATCCTCTCCGAATAATACACAACACAAATATATGTACACTATGCCGATTTGAAATGACTATTGTTAGGAAGAATAGATCTGAAAGAAATAAAAAGAATGTTAATTTTTTAGCCTGATACGAGGTTTTTGTCCTCTTGACATTATTGAGAAAAACTTTCGTATCAACAAGATAATTTGAGTTTATGGTACTTGTGATTAAAGCGGATCGCCATGGAGTGCGATGGATACAATGGCTATCCGCCATTGTAGATAACCTGAACCTGGACAGTGATAAAGATATAAATGAAGATATAAATTACCTTCTTATTCATATTTAAAACATAAAAAAACCTCTGCCTCTACATAACCCATGGGGAGTCTTGATAGTAGCGACTATACTGTTCACGGATCAAGGTTGTGCATGTGGAGGTGATTTGTCCTAGATGCAATTTTTGGGGGTATTAATATATTTTGTTGAATTATATTTATTTTGGTATGCCTGAGTAATCATTTAAGATAATTACTCAATTTATTATTTCTTTAAACGTGCTAACTTTATTAAAAACTGTATTGTTTTGCAGAGGTTGGTTGTGTGTTTACAAATTTACTAATTAGTCAACTTAACTAATTGAATTAAACCACCAATATAGTATTCATAAATATATAGTGCATCTGGGATAAGACTGGCCTAAAGAATTATAATGAATATACTTTATTAATACAATTTCTTTACAAATTTGGACTATAATTTAAAATATACATTTTGACATGAGCAATAATCATTCAGATGTAATGGAGGGTTACCATAAAATATATGTAAATTAAAACTTATCAGGTAAATATGAGGGGTATATCTAGGTTACGTCAATGACTAGGGCCTCCGCCTGGCCGCCTTCGCGCTCACCCGAACCAGCATCTCATCTTCCGGCTGCTCTTCGATAAGTGCCTTCTTCATCTCATGTTCTTTGGCTTCTTCATAGCCCTTTTTTAAAGTTGGAGTCCTGGATCCCCCTTTCGTATCTCTTCAACCTCCCTCACAAGAGGGTGTTGCTATCTGCCTGAGTGACCTACTTCTTGTAACCGGTTTTTGCACATTATCCAAATTCATATTTATTTTTATAATAACGCCCGGTACGATCATAGCACCCTCAACCGCCAGATGTTTCCTTATTTTGGGTAACAACTTTTATAGAGGCTGTGTAAGTCCCAGGGAGATCCTAGATCCCATAGGAACCATCTCCGGCCGCTAACAGATTACACAAAATTCTGCCAGCAGCGGTATTATAACCCAGGACATTCGGTACTACAAACCAGTGATTTACAGCTGAGCCACTCCGCTGTCATTCATATTTATGGAAATTGAAATAGACAAAAAGAAATGTAATAATAACAAAATACTTTTATTTAACAATATTAAAATTAATTTGGAGAACAAAAGAGCTTAATGCTATTTAAAATAGCGAGGAAAGAAAATTAACATATATATCTGTAGCCACGGTGAATAAGTTGTTAAGTCAAATTCTGTCAAAAGAGAGATAATTGTATTGAGTGAAGGGGAATCGTGTCATTCTCGTAGTTAACGGCTTGAAATGAAGTTTTGATATAACCAATTACTCCATTAGTAAGGACATAAGCAAGCCAATGCCTTACTTAGACACTTATTCACCACGAAAATAACACGATTCCGCTTCTCTAAATAAAATACACTCATTTTGGAGTAAATTCGACTTAACCACATGTTCAACAGTGTTCTATCATTCTATAAGGTGAGTATGGGCCTCACTTGAAGGATCGTCAACGTTGTACCGGCGATTCACAAGGAAACATTTCTTTTTGTTGCTGGGTCAAATATCCTTTCCAACAGACGAAATATATTGTGGTTCCCTCTTATATAATATTTTTACAAATATTATAAACAAATAGTTACTCCTTTCCTTTGTTTTGTTTTTTGTTTGTTTTTACAATCAATCACTCGGCAGTTTCACACAGAAATAACTCAGCAGAGACGAGTGTACGGTTACACGAGATAAGGAGATAGGTTTCATGGCGATCAGCAAAATAACAAGAACCGAGGTTTTTAATAAACTCTTTTCGGCTCCTTCCTGGAAGTCTCTGAGACACTCCCTCACTTTTCTTATAGGAGGTTTGTTCAGGGTCAAATGTTTGAACGACATAATGACAATTCAAAGACGACACGGCAAGGCACAAAAACAACAACAATTTTTAAGATTCTTTAATAATATGCAGGAGTGGATCGAGCTATGAATATTTTAGAGATTTAGCAGTTTTGTTTTCCTAATTTCCTTATAATCTCAATTATTCCCCCTTTTTTCTTCTTCTTCTTCCCGTGCCTTATTATCCGTTTCGGACATAAGTAACATGGCGTTCTTAATTTTGTTTGCGGCACTCTTAAATAATTGGAGACTAAACCTTTGCCTCAAATAACCCCCTGGGCCCCTCCTACTATCAATCTTTCACTTGCATTAATATCTGCAGTAGAAGATATTTGTCAATTATACTAAATTTACCTTTTTGATAATATATTGATCTTGATCTTATCCGGCCCGACTTCTTCTCTGTTTATATGTGGGTGGTCCATGAAATTCGGAGAACACGACGATACCCCCCCCCCCTATCTGTAGTGCTTCTAACTATTTCTCTAAAAACTATTATTACTTCCCATGCTTATTACAGATGTGCCTCGGTCCCTGCCAAAATAATGCAGTGATGCAGCCGTCATAAGATATTCCCATCATGATTTTTATATTTATGGCCGTGTAAAAATCTGTAAAATGGCAACCCAAAATCTTTAATCCTTTCACCCAAGTTTTTAAGTAGGGCAGAAGAAGTCGGCAAAACTTCTGAAAGGCAGACATTTGGGAATTTGGGCAGATGGCTCAACCTAGAAAAGAACAACGAACAGTCCATTCGATCCTAATGGTGCCTTTGGAAATGCTTAAGAGTACGTAGAAGAAAACTATATTTGTAAATCTGGCATTACCAGAACTTACAGAATCGTTTTCTAGTGATTCATAAATAGGACATGAATGCATCCACAGATGCCACAAATTGACCTTTGATAAGATCATTTCTTGGCATCATCAGTGTCATGCCGGGAAAATGCGACTAAAAATCGCCTTGTATGGAATTTTTTGAGTAACATCGCCTTACTAAAAAATTTTTTTTTTCATACAATGCACTGATTTATATATATATATATATATATATATATATATCTTTTATACCCAGGTTTAAATCTTTTGTAATGTTGTTTATATCACAGAAGACTGATCACAAATATTCTTTCACCATAAAACCATTTTTATATTAACCGGTTTATGTATGATCACATATTTGACTAATTATTTTCAATGAGTGGCAAAAGCAATAATTGTTAAGAAAATAATAATAATATTGTTTAAAAAGGATTCTCGAATAATACTTATTATATTCCAAGGCTCTATTTTAAAACTTATATTAATTTTCTCTTACTGACGCACTCACCGCTTGCGGTTGCCCAGAACAAAACCAGCCGGACCAGAAAAGTTTCAGAGTTGGCCTCTATTAGCTAGCTACCCGGACGTAAGAAGGGAAATGCAAAAAGGAATAACTTCTTAGTAAATCTGAAGAAATTAGTTCCTGAAATCATTAACTAAATATTAACAAAAAATGTAAAGGTTAATCATTTTCTAAAGATTCGCTAAGTTGGATTAAAAAGTATTTTTGCTTTCCTCATTTTGTAATGTTCAAAGAGAGAGGATTGACAAGAAATTGCCATCATACTCTACACCTTCATGCAATTGGAATGAAAGCCTTTAACATTACATATAATACATAGAAAAAAAAGGGTGATGAAATGGCCAATGTCCTTTTAAAAAATATTAAAGTTTTCTTTTAACGTGCCCTTGTCATAAAGAGATTAATAAAAAATGCTCCAGGTAAAACAAAAAAAGCTACAATTTACTAAGCAGTATTCTTAACAATTATTTATACTACTTAATTCGATCTACTGTTATTAATCAAGCAAAACATCATTTAAAATGCGAAATATTCCCCGTAAAATCTTATATTGTTTACATCTATATATTTAATAAAGTAACTTTCTGGGACTAAGTTACTTTAGAAAAACAAACATGAACAGAAAAATAAAAATAATATATATCTGGCCAGTAGACTCATACTTTTAATTTATTATTTATCGAGTAAAATATAATAAATTAAAAGTACGAGTCACGACAAGGTATTAACCTATTAAAGAGAACTACAAATTAATAACTGCATGAGCTAGCATGCAATACTTTCTTTACATAGAGTATATCTTCTTTATGAAAAACAAACAATTATTCAATACTGATTTATTTAAGCAAATGACCTGCTTATAGAGCATCTGTTTAGGAAGTGAGGATATGTTGGAAAAGCAAGGATTTCAATGAGAATGATGAAGAATCATGGCGGATAATAGGGATTGAGTTCCACACTACGGTGGAGTGGGCGAGAAAGGAACGCTCAAATAATATGCGTATTAAGTTCCATAAGTTTCCGGCCTGTCCTGCTTCCCCTCCTTCAAACGTGCCGGAACCTGCACGACTATGCAGGTCCATGCTTGCTCACTCCATACCCATCGCCCGCACTTCCTCAGTCATGTCAGTCAGTGTCCATCCTTGAAGGAATCTCCCCATTTTTACAATGTTCAAACTCGAATATTGTAAAATTGTAGTACCGTGCGGTTATTAAATTCTTTTGTAAAGAGGGTCGTACTCCTGCGAAAATATATAACCGAACAATATTAGTTACAATAAAATTATCACTATTTTGGTAAATATCATTATCATTTTTACAATAAATTTTATTTTGCACGATCTTTCATTAAATGTATACTTTTTGAGTAAATCACATTATTTTTCTCATAACTTTTATGTCAGCAATTTCTGTGGAATGAACTTTGCATATGAAACCTTTATAGTGGAGGATGGAAATTGTTGGGGGGGGGGGGGTGCAGTCAAAATATATACACAAATAAGTGAATACTTATTTTTTATTTGTGCCGACGTTTCGACCTACTTTGTAGGTCATCTTCAGGGAAAATAGGAGTGGCTGCTCGGTGAACCGTGTATTCTTTATTGGTTTAAGACATTCAGCAAGTTTTTCACTCAGTGGAGAGGTTACGAATAATTATAAAATACAAAATTACAAGTGGCAGTTCAGGTTTTTCGATTTTAAATTGTAGCGTTGCTCTTAAATTCCTGCCAGATATCCATATTAAATACGTAATTTAAATTTCATTTAACGTGTTTTAACTTGGCTTTCCTAGACGCTCATAGACCATTTTAAGGACAGGACTTCTTTATTTGGACATACGGGACCTTAAAATGGGTACTTTTAAAGATGAATAAGAAAATTTTGTGGATAGCGATACTTACTATTTCATATAATTATATGCAGAGCAGAGTCAATAAAAAGTAAAATGTCATCTAACTTGATGTTACCATTAAAAAACAAACATCAAAAAGAAGTCATCCCAATAATTCCCTTTCATAACCAACGTTTTCGAGCCTTCAACTCAATGTGGAGAGGCTTCTAATGCTTTGCATAACTATAATAACTTAAAGCTTTGAAGTTGTTAAAGTAAACTTAAATTATGAAAAGCGAGGGGATGGTTGACTGGAAAGTAGACGTAAGGAAGAAAATAGTTGGGGGTGCAGTCAAATAAAAACACTAAATAAGTGGTTACTTATTTAATTATGTGCCGACGTTTCGACCCACTTTGTGGGTCATCTTCGGGGCTATAGGAGACTGGAGTGGCGTCTAGTCTTGCTCCAGCATCCTATAGCCCTGAAGATGACGCACAAAGTGGATCGAAACGTCGGCACATAATTAAATAAGTAACCACTTATGTAGTGTTTTGATTTGACTGCACCCCCAACTATTTTCTTCCTTACCTAATCTTAAATTACTTTCAAGATAGAAAAAAAGTTAAGACACCAAAAGAAACAAGTTGGACTTCTCTAACACGAATCAAAAAATATTCAATCCTCTAACTCTATTTTGGAGGGTTGAAGGGATCAAAATATCACGAAATTTCGACAGAGTATATCTCTAATATTTTAGTACTCTTCTACCAAGAAAGCAATAATGATGAGTCGTTTTATATTGTTACGGTCAGAGGAATTAGGACGGGCTGAAGGAATTAAGACGAGCTGGAGAGATAAAGACGGATTAGAACGGCCTGGATGAGGCGAGACAGTTCCGGGAACGTTCTACTCCCCTGCAGTCTAGAACCTTCGACGGGCCTCTTTATATAACGTCCGCTTCAGCCTAGACAGTTAGTATAGGTCAGTGTCAGTGTGACGAAATATTCAGTGATAACTCAGCCAGTGGCAAGTGATAAGTGAGTCTCGCCAACTCAGTTTATCAGTGAACTGTGACAGTACGAGAGTGTAATAAACTGTGTCTGCTTATTACTGTGCGTCAGTTTGTCATATTTGGAGAGGCTTATGGTCGGTGTACTTTAATTAGAGGACTGTAAGTGTAAATTGTAGTTATAAACTCTTGTTTAGTTTTATTGTACTTGTACAAATTTATGTAAATAGTTAAGTTATTTAGTATTAGCAATATCTTATATTATTTGTATATTATTTTAGTAATTAGATAACACTTAGGCCTAGGTTATAATATTTAGGATTGTAAATTTATATTAGTTTAACAATTTAATTGTTTTAAGTAATTTCATTGTATTATTTTTAATTTGTCAATAAATATTAGTATCTTGAATTTATGTGTAGTTTAATTCATTTTGCACCCAGTAGCCCGTAACAATCTGAAATGTCCGTTTTTATTACTTCTAAAATTCAAAGTGGAATTAGTATGCTTCTCTTGTTTACTATGTTTATCTTTACAGATTGGAATGAGCTATTGTTAATCATCTTTGTTGATATTAATATCAATACATATAATTATGAGTTTAAACTATAACATTGGGCAGCCCAAGCTGCAACAAACAATACTAGCACGTTCGGGGAAGGGTGTTGTAAAGAACGGGCCATTCGCCGTTGGTTTGAGAAATTTGCCAATAAAAAAAATTAATGTATTTTATATTTATTATTCTTATGGTGGTGATAATTTTTAAATATTTTTATTTTGAAGAGAAAAGATTTGTCCAGGCCGGGATTCGAACCCGGGTCGCCCGCTTTTCAAGCGCGGTGCCCTAACCTGGCACGTAACATGGCCAGACAAATCCCGGCCTGGACAAATATTTCTCTTCGATTTGAAAAATTGCGAGAACACCGGGATATCGGTGAAGAGAATGGATTTGTCTGGCCGTATTACCAGCCAGGTTAGCTCAGTTGGTTAGAGCACCGCGCTAGAGACGCGGGCGACCCGGGTTCGAATTCCGGCATGAACAAATCTTTTTTCTTCAAAATAAAAATATTTTAAAAAAATTAATGGTTTCTGTGTGGTCAATGACACGATTAATTCATTTCTCCTTCCTACCGATAGGTGAAACCATCACATCCACGTCATACTACTTAGGAATGCTTGCATTGGTTAATTGGAATGGGCCTTTACTTTTACACGACATACAGTGAAGAAACTAAAACCAGCCAAGAAGTCCTTTCATGCTCACTTTATTCGCATAGACTTATCTCCAACAGATTTCCATATGTTTAGAAATTCGGATTACTCCTTCAAGGGTGAAATTTTTGAAAATGATTCTCAAGTCAAAAACACCTTTTCAGACTATATTTCATCACAAATCCATGAATTTTTCAGCTCTAGGATTTTTTCAGAAAAATTTGATAAAATGGTGGGAAAATTGTATGGAAAATGATGGTTAATATTTTAGATAAAAAGGTTTTGATTGCTTAAAGTTGTTTTTCTGAAAATAGACATTTCAAATGAAAAGTCCCAATACATTAATGCCAAGTTTAAGTACGTTTGATTTGAAAACAGCGACAGAATGTGGACGGATGAAGCAAAAATAATAAATACTTGAATTGTTGGAAAATATTGAAAGGGAAACGAATGAAAGTCAAAACTTGTTGTGACTCAACTCGAAGGAAGCAAAACCTACGGAATAATTAACCCTTTCTTTTTTTTAGGCGGATTGAGACTAGGTATTGACCTAATTAGATTTAGGCAAAGGTCAGAAATAATATAAGTAGATTGATATATTGTTTATTGTAATGGTATGAAAGAAGTTTTAAGAAGAAAATTATTATTTATTGCATATCTAAAATATATTATTTAATAAGAATTTTCCGTTTTTTTTTATCGAAAAAAAATTAACTGTTAGTGTAAGGCATTACAAGTAAATAAGCCGGTCACGAGTGAACTGGGTGAAGCAGGTGACATTGAGACTGAGCTAGAAGTAAAGAAGACAAAGAGGTCGAAGAAGAGCCACCAGCGAGGTAGGACATTAGACGGTGATGACGTTGACGGAGGGCAATGAATGGGCGGGCGATAGCACTGACAGCGGAACAGGTTTTATGCCGCTATCAGTTTGACAGTTCTCTTGTTCTCCTTCCGGTGGCGCACTCTATCGCCCTCCCTACCACCTCCCTCTACTAGCCTACTCTAATAGCCAGTCCCCACTTCATTTCTTATTGTCCCTCGTCTCCAAAACTAGTTCACTTCTCTCCTCTCAAGGTCGTCTTTCATCTTACAATAAATTATATCAATATAAATAAATACAAACTGTCCTGAACGATACAATATTAAAAAGAAGATATAGAATTTATGGAATAAGGGTATCAAATGTAAACTACAGATTGAGATCGAATAAAAAAAATCAACAGAGGACTTGGTAAATGACTATGAAGAAGAAACGACTAAGTTTCTACACATGGCCACGATGCATCTCACCGGGTTCTATAGGCAAATATTCAATAAGATATACCTGAAAATCCATAGTGGTATATGATAAGCAGATGAAAGAAAAACTTGAAAGATTTTGAATAATTGATGGCTGTCTTGACAGAGACAGATTTAAAACGGGTTCTTGTGGAAGAGAGAACGAAGCATGGGTACGAAGAATAGACGGAGGAAAGAAGAAGGCAACCTTCTGAAAGAATATCTCCATCGTAAGTCATTACGAAAAAAATAAAAAGATATTATATAGTGACATTATGGAATATACTATATATATATATATACATAGCAACTAGTGGAAGGAACTTGATCGGGGTTCATGATGTTTATTAATGAAAACTTGATTTAAAAAAAAAAAACGTTCACCACTAAAATCCATCAAGGGTATAATGGTGACAGTATTGTTTTTAAGCCATCAGTGGTGGAAGGTGGAAAAAGGGCCGAGATCGCGCTCAGCTGCCATGTTTTGGAACAACCCACTTTTGTACTTTATAGAGGCCGGGTGAGTCCCCTGAGGGACTTTGCATGGTGTGCAACACAAAAGTGGCTTAACTCTGGAATCAAAAATTTAGAGTTTATAGAAGTCCGGAGCGATTTTTTTTTTTCAGGTCAAAGGTGAATAAATATATCCAACAATGTTAATATAACATTACAACATATCCATAATGACATAATATAACATATCCAAGTAATCTTACAATTGAACCCGACCAGCTCAGCTATTTAAATAATTAGTGACAGGGCAACAAGTAGTCAAAACATCTTAATTGTCATATTCTAATAAAATATAATACGCAAAACTACCCTGATACTCAACATTTTTGGGAAATAGAGACTCTCATGAGGCTCTCTATTGTTCCCATCTTCAGTGGGTACACTAAATTGGGGGAGAAACCTGACGATTGAGGCTAATCACCGCCTAGCACAACCGTTTGCTATTAAACAATGCTGTCACTACCATATACCGAGCTCAATGCCCTTTATGAGTCGTATTGGTACATAACAAAGACGTAACGCAGTCAACTGAATATCATGAATGAAAGATGATCAAGAGGAAGTAACGATAACGACACAGAGGTTCTTGAACAATAGAACACAGAATGACAATGAGTATTCCAAACAACGACAAATATTATTGTGGTCGTTGGCATTCATTGCGAATATAATTGATTTCACCTAATGGGTGCATTTATTGCCTGGAGTGAACTGTACTGAAGTTAGGAAAAAGGCCTACGGGGACGTTTGCTTTTACAGGAAATGCATACGATAATGACACTAAAGTTCTAGAACATTCAGCCACAATAAGTTAGTACTTCAACAAAGGACAAATTTCACTACATTTTATGAACTACATGGAGATAGGAAAAACGTCACAACCACGGCGACACTTTTTTTTTTTTAAGAAATCGACTAAAAACTGGAAATACCTACGGTTCAAAACCGACTGAATAATCCTGGCATTGGAAAAGGGACATACAAACCTTTCAGAATATCGCGGAGGAACAAATAGAGGAACAATGGAAGGGTGCCTCAATGGAAAGTGAAGCACCGCCATTATATGAGCCAATGGGAACAAAAGTCGTCTACGTCACGTATAGGTTAGGGCACTTCTTTATTTTATTTTTGAAAAATTATCTGGCGATACCAAGTGTTTAAAGCTGCTGGTATATTTATAAATTATTTTTGCATTGTTATCAAACAAAAAAAACTTAAAATAATGTACAAGAATAAGTGGGTACTTAATAAATGTAGGGCATGAACAGAAATCATTATTGGAGTTGTCAATATTTATTAGGTTTCATTATCATAGTTTTATCTTAAACGTATAGATACATAAACACATTTACGCTTTTGATAAAATATCGATAAACGTGTTAGATCGGATAAATGTAATTTAAGAAAGTTTTATAAAATATTATAGAACTGAATGAACTTGCTTCCTCTTTTTTATACACTTTTTAAGTAAAATTAGGGAATGAAGGTGGGGTTGGGGTTACTTGTGCTACTAAAGTTTAGCATAAAACTTACTATATCAAAGAACGCGTCTTCACAGTCCGCCAGACTAAAGGGAGTAAAAAATCCATTGATCCTGCCGTCCTTCGCAGTGGACGTAAAATGACGGCCCCGATTCTGTGGAATGTTAGGTACTCTTTAAAAATTCCTATGCTGATTATACGTGGATGGGGCAAATTCAGGATTCCCATTATCATGGTCCGATTGATTAGCCATGCAGCAAAAAGTGACTTTAAATAAAACAAATAAAATTAAAGAGTGGGATCCTTCAAGAAATTCTGTCGAGTTTTACACCCATTTTCGGAAAAAAGTAAATGATGGTAGAAACTGTACAAATTATATGTTTGTCGGTACTAATTAACTAGGGAGCGGAGTGGCCCAGTGGTAGAGCGCCGAGTTGCCATGGCGAAGGTCCTAGGTTCAAATCCCGCTCGCTGGGCAGACTTTTATTTAATCTGTTAGCTCCTTGAAAGGGGGCTTGGGGCTAACCCAGGCTCTATAAAGTGGGTAACCAAAATAAGAGGGAAATCTAGCGGTTGAGTGTGATCTAGGACAAATCACCTCTCTGCAACACCCTTGTCCAAGAAACAACACAGTCTCTACGATGTACTAAACCCCAGACCCTTCATGGGTTGTAATGGTACAGGGTTTTTTTTTTTTTAATAATTCACTAGCCCGCTAGATCGCCACACGTTTCTTATTCTGGAAATTACATGGGAAGGACAACTTTTTTGACACCCTCCAGTGTCATGTTCATGTCACTATGAAATTATGGTATTGAATTGAATATTTTATTTTTAGAAACTGTATCAATTACTGTTGAATAATGATCTTGTATACATGGGGAAGAAAATGATCTGGGTGGAGGTCAAGAAAATTCTCTTATATCCAGTCTGTCAACCCCTGCCGATCAAACTACCCCTGAAGAAGGAAGACCCGCAATGTAGGTCGAAACGATGGCTTACCAATAAAAAGTTCTCCCGATATAAGATAATTTTCCTGACCTCCACCCGGATCATTCCTGCATCAATTATTATGTACTAAATGTTTAGAAGCAAAATATTAAGGCAAATTCTGAAAGGTTAATTTCTCGTCCTAAAATCCGTCAAGGCGTTGTATATTATTTTTTAGATGAAAAAAATGGGAAATAATACGTGGAACAACTTATTTTAAAAATTACAAAATGACTTCTAATTAATTGATTTAATTTTATGATTTATAAATATATAACCCTGATTCAAATATTCATCACTAGGACATAAATTTGAGAGTAGGTAACTATTTTGTGCGGAAAATTTTCTCAAACTATTTTATTTCAATTACAAAAACAAATCAAGCTGATTCTTTTTTGAGAATCAATTCGAAAAAATATTTAAATATTTTTTGTTCAAAAATTATAAAATTGACTTTTTAATTTTTAATTTAAAATTAGTACAACTTTTAGAAATTTATATTTCATCTTTAAATAGTAAAAATATATGTAGTTCGAACTAACTGAACGTCATTTGTTTTTTTTTATATTCTTAAACTTTTTCCTTTTTTTTTGCAAATAGTTTATTTGAATACAGTAATCCAGTTTTTTTAAACATTGACGTGCTCGTAAACGGTGTCATTTTCATTCTTCAAGGAAAAATAATTGCTAAAGAGATAACATTAACAGAGATGATAGCAGTAACGGTTTTAACAAAATATTACTCATAAGGCTTTCTTAATGTCATTATTACGGCGCACTAGTTTAAATTAGGAATGGGTTTTCTGTTAAATAAGTTTAATTTTGAATAAATTATTACATTTACAGAAAAATGAAATATAAGACAAATATTGTATTAATCCGTTAAATGGCTCCTGGGGCATCAAACCACTGGATGATTAATAACTGTTGTTGATAAAAGTTCGAGTACAATTGAGCTTCGATGGAATGACTGTCACATCAATGTCAATGAATCAAAAGGTAAATATGTCACACTCTACTTCAGGCTTATTAAATATTCCCTCATCAGTCCATTTTATAGCCAAGCTGTGACCTTTATTGGAAACAGTTCGACATGAAAAACAATTAGAATAAAACCTAGATACGAAACTCAAAGAGAACCTCATCTTCCAAGCACAAACGTGAAATAAACGTGGAAGCTAGTTAAATGTTAGCCTACTTAACTATCCAGAGCAACTGTCCTGAAAATTACAACTTTTATCGGATTAATTCACATAGATACATAGTGTATATAAAGTCACAAAATGTTGAGGCAATGTTGGTGCAACCCACAATAAACTGAAGCCCCGACATGTAAAAAATATCTTTTAATAAGAAGTGTACTAGCAATACACCGGATTTAATACAATACTTATCTAATATTTCCTTCTCATAATAAAAACCTTGAAAGAGTCACAAGTCACAAATATCTTTTTATTATTTATTGTAATTTTTACTGTTTAAAAGTTTTACCTGGACGATAATTTCCCTCCTAAAACTTTTAAACAGTAAAAATGAATAAAGATAAAGAAGAAATGATGCAGAAAGTTGTTTGTATGGTTGATTGAAAATGACATGTAATTATCGAAACGTTTTATATTAAAAACATAAATGACTGGAGAAAGGTTTTTATTATGAGAAGGAAATATTAGATAAATTCAGTCCAGTTTACATCCTTTTAAAATTTTACAATACTTAATAAAACATTTCATCATTCATTATCAACAAAAAAAAAGATTCATAAAAATTACGTATTTTTATTTGTTTTATTAATTTATTCATTGAAATTTACAACTGTAAATGGCAGAAATGGTCGTATGTATAAAGACAAGCAGAAAAACTATTCGGAGGATTATCGGAAAAAGAAGAGTTTGCTGAGATTCAAACTAGTGGATTTGGGAGGGAATAAAGTTTTTCATGAAAGAACTGGTGTCGGGTTCGGGCCAAATCAGTAACCTGAGACATTGAGGTCATTATGGACGACTTAATTCCTAACCAAGTAAGGAGCATTCATGATTTTTCGAAGGGTTTTGGATCGTAAGGATTGGAAACGAGATTGATTCGATTGCTTAGTGGAGCCCCAAAACTCTATTTAGTAAGTCCAAATAGGTCTAATAATAGTCACGTACATATATGACTCTTTTGTAATTAATTGGGAGCTTAGAGCATTTGCCTCGTAAGTGTTGCAGTAGCCTGAAACGGCGAGCAGTTTCTTGTCCTTTCAGTCTAGTATGCGGATTCCAAGTTGAACGTGCAAGGAAGCTAGATATTTAGAACATAATCCCAGGGCCACCTGTGGTGTAGTGGTTAGCATAACGACCTACCATGTCCTCTGATCGCGGGTTCACAGCTCGGCAGCGCCCTTTGGAATTTTTTGAAGGGTTACACCCAGCATACCATCCTCAGATTGGCAATAGCAGCATAAAGTGCCGTTAAATGAATAAACAAAAGAAGCATAATCCTTTCAGTCCAAACAACTTGGAACAATAGTCAATGTTCCATGGTATTAGGTCAATATATTGATATTTTAATTTGGTTCAAAAATGGAGAGTTTTAAACCGAATTCTCCAAATTTACAATCAAATCCCCAAGAGCATCTATCTCCCTACTATAATCATAAAGATCCATTTAAATGTAGAAGTGAGCTAGCAATTCCAGAAAACTGGTGTTTATTTGTTACCATTTTTCCCTAATTCAGAAGTTCACAATAGTTCGACGTAGTAGGCAACAGCGATACTCAACTGCGATGGATAACTATGAACTCTACAATACACTCCATACAAATTAATCTTTTTGGACTAATTTGGGTTTTTCAATATTGCCAGCTTCTAGGTTCTAGGTTTTATCACTTGTCAATAAAGAAAAAAGCAAGTTTATCTTTAAACATAAATGAAGGAATGAAAAATTAAAATAAAGCAATAGTTTTGTTTTAGTCAGTTATTTGTTGATTGTCGCCAACAACCTTAAGAAGGCCTGGTGGACATACAGGTTCTTAACCTTTTCTAACTAGTGTGAGAAAATCAAGTCTTTTTAGGTAGTTCAATCACGAAACAATACTCAATCCTCATCCGGAATCGAACCAGCACCCGCTAAAGCCACATGGCATCTAAATTGGTTTTAGCCCCTACCGTCACTAAAAGACTTGAACTGACTAGACTACAGAGAACTAACCAAATTATCCTGTCAATCGAGATTAATGTTGACAACAGCATGCAGATAGTCTGGTTCGTATTATCGAGAATATTCTAATAAATTGGTATTCATGGATAATAATAATTATGGTGAATTATGTATTATAAATAAATAAAAGCGTAGATATTATTCAAAATAAGAAGAAAGTGTTATTTTAGGTACTGCTGTCTGCTTAATACCGGTATTTTCCTTTTTACAAGCTAGATACAGTCGAAATGTACCTGATACTTTTTTATCAATTGATACAAGTATCAGATACGGTCAGATTGATACAACCATTCCTAGTTAGAAGCATCAGCTATTTAGTATTCACGAATATATTCACTACCTCATGCTACCTTATGCTATTTATTACTGTACGAACTAAAGCTGGTATATTATTTTTTTGTATCTACTTTGTGAATCAATTTGTGGGATTTAATTTACCATAGAACGTAGTTTTTAAACATTATATATATATATATATATATATATATATATATATATATATATATATATATATATATATATATATATATATATATATTGGTATGTTTCTACTCTTAGATATATTTTGGACATTCTATTTTATTTTGGGATGCCAGAGTAATCATTTAGGATGATTACTCAAATTATATTTTCTATGCCCTAGTATTAATTGGATTCTTTTTCAGAGATCTGTTCTCGTGTTTACCAATTTACTATTAAATTTATTACTCATAAATAAATAGTGCATCTGAGGTAAGCACCAAAAGAATTCTAATAGTTACAGTTTATTAATTCAATACATATGTTTTAGAGGTATGTTATTAAATGTTTAGAGCTATGTCCGGGCAAATATGGGTCATTAATGGATATATTTATACCATAAAGTAAAGGCAATTGACATAAATGATTGAAATCGGGTGCAAAAAACAAAGCGTTTTAAAGAGTATAGCGTGCGGCGGCGGACAGACAAATTTTGTATTACAACCCAAATTCTACGTGTCTTGGAACGTGAATAGCAAAAGTTTGAATTAGGGTTAAAATCTATTTTTTATTGTTCAATTCCATAGCTTTAAAAAATAATTAACCAATAAAAAACATGATTTTAATCATTTGATGCCTTGTGCAAGTTACTATTTCGGCGAATAACTCTTTTTCCTTTAAAAATAATAACAAAAACTAGAAAGGTTTCTGTGCAGCGTATTAGAAGTGTAAGAATCGGGATATCTGTATTCAACTACAAAAGTAGCAAGTAAAAGTATCCGTATCACTTGTATCAGATACAGGAAAATCCAGTATCTACCCATCCCTAACCTCAACTGTTTTTAGTGGCAATTTTATTACGCAATACAGATTATTTTCTCGAGTTTATATAATTCGTAATTCGACTTTTGAAACAATTTTGGCTTCATCATTCGATCTTATAAATCAACAGGTTATAAGCGCATTAAATATATATCTCATGGATATATATTAGCCATGGAAGGGTCACCTGTGGTGTAATGGTTAGCTTAACAACCTACTATATCCAAGATCGCGGTTTCGCATCGGGGCAGGTGACCTAGGGATTTTTTAAAGGGAGTTAAAAATCCTTAGAAATGCCGTCCAACTGAAGAGACGTTTAACGGGGGTCCCAAACCTGTGCGGTGCCTGCTACTCGTTATGATCCCATCCTCATTAAACCTGGAGAGGCAAAATTTAGGACTCTACTGTAGCATCCTCCGATTAGCCATAGTAGCATAAAGTGGCGTTAAATGAATAAACGATAATCGCCATAGTAAAACGAAAGACATTAGGTAGTTTCGAGTTGCAAGGATTGTTCAGAGGTTATCTCCAACTTTCGTAAAATGAAATGTTCAATTTCATGAAATTATTCTTTAGTAGTAGTCTCGAAGAAAATCCGGGTGTGGTCGTTAGCGGAAGGCAAACGAACGAACTGTTGTAAATTCAATATTTGGGTTATAGATATCTTGTAGCAATCGTTTTTTTTTTTGTGTTTTTATGGCCTCGGAATACTGATTCTAAAACAGTAATTTCCTCATTGTATTTATAAATTACTTAGTTGTAGCGTGTTGTGAGGCAATGTTTTGAAACGAAAAGATAAATAGAGTTATAAGGATCGTAGTGAACTTCAACTTTTGTGCCGAATCTGAATAAAATCGGTTAGATTGCCTCGGAGAAACGCGTTTTGTCACAAATACTTTCTCTGTAGCATTTGATCATAAGTGTGACAAATATATTACAGACGAGGTTAAAGTTGAGCTTCCTATGTATCAGTCAAATTGTATTGTATGTCACGAATGTTCTCAATCTTGTAAGAAAACGTTACACAGGTAACAAACAAAATACATAATGCCCCGCCTCAGAGATTTTCGAAATCAGAGATAAAAATGCAGATGTATGTAAGATTGTTTAATTGTGATTTTATTGACTTTAAGAAGAAATTAGTACATATAAATAAAGTTAATTTGTAATAATACAAAGTAAACATAAACAATTCCCAACATACAATATATTTTATTTATGTCCGACCGAGGTACGAACCAGGATAGCTCAGTAGGTAGAACACCACAACGGAAATGTGGGAGACCCGGGTTCGAATTCAAGCCCTGGGCATATCTTTTCTCTTCGAAAAAAAAATTTTAAAAATTTCTAACTTTACACATATTAAAAACATATACTCTGTTAAGCTCAAAGGACGTAACTCCAAATTAAGAGTTTTATAATAAGTTTGTCGTAGTGTTCGGGGGTGTAATCCGTAGTCTAAATATTGCACTATTTTATGGCATTAAAAATAGTAAATCCAAATAATTGATTTTCAGTGCTTCCAATGTCATTAAAATTGTATGTATAAAGGCCACAATTAGTACACAAAAATGTATTTAGAAAAATCATGATGAGTTCAGGTTATATTAATTACAAGGATAATTACTCAGTTATAACAAGTTAATATAGAAAATATACCATACGAAGTACCTATATACAATAGTTTATTCGGATATCAAAAATGTTAATACTGGTGATGAGTTATTAAATGATATGTCGCGTTTTATTACTGCTAGTTATCAATTAACTGATAATGAAATAAAAATAATTTTGATTAAGTTTTAACATAATGTTATGTTAATGGTTTTAAATGTAAGGAGCGTACTGTTACTAGAACGACTATTGCAGGAAGAGTGGCCTGGCCAAGATCACGTTCCACCGCCGGGTTTCTACTTAATTAAGGAAACCCACTCGACGAGTCCCGGGAGGGTTTACTACCTCACTACTAATGGCATGATGAGTAACAGTTTGTCACAGCCACTCAGAATTAAATATCTGTCACATTGCTTGCCAGATTACAGTAGCATCTGGAAGTAACATCTGAGGTGGGAGTTGCTGACGTACATTTTCTCCTGAATTTCGTAAAAAATGTATGATTTTCATATCCACCAAAATATTTTTTACCTTTCAAAATAGTAGAGTATTTTGTGGATATTTTTTTCAATAAAATAAAAAACAAACAACAAATATAAATTGAATCGAAATAAAAATGCAGTTGGTTGATTACAGGCACTTAAGGTTGCAAATGATAACGTGTCTTATCAAATAAATCTCCGGAAATAAATTCCTTAGAACACTATATTTATATTCTTAGTCATTAAATTTATAATATTCAAATTATCTAGATTCAAGAGATTACTTACATTTAAATTGAGTTTTGTATTATGGGAAGTTAATATTAAACAACAAATTGTTAATTTATTTGTTTAAATCTGAATTACCTATCAGAACGCTTTTATTATTTCTACGCTCACTTATTAAAAAAATCTAAAATGTGTTCAGAGTATCTTCCTGACAACTAATCAGCTTATTTAAATGAAAATTTCATTCAAAATTTATTTAATTTTTATGCTTTGTGTTTAATGCACTTTCCTATCCCTATGATCGAAAACAAGAGAGGTACTAACCTTTCCTAATCATTGCCGGAAGGGAATACCAATACACCCTGGCCGGATTCGAAGTGGAGTCGCTCAAGGATCGAGGTTGCTCTGATTGCATTTGAACACTCTTTTTTTTTCTTTTCTTTTCATTTTTTAAATTTTTATTTAAGGTTTTGGTCTTTCAGTGCGTATGAAATCTAGCCTCCTATGGCCAACAGAGGCTTCACGATAACCGGAAACCATTTCTGCTCTAGATTGTAGATAGATGATTTTAAAGAATTTGTTGAAGTAAGACTTGCCTAAAGTCTGATGAAATATTTTATTTGCGAATAACTTTATAAGAAAACATTTTTCGTTGACAAATCAAATCTTCATTTGAAGAATTATAATCTGTTTACTAAACAAAATAAAAAAGTCACTAAAATGAGCTATTATCAATAAAAATACATTATTAAATTCTGGTATTGTAATATGTAAGAAAACTATGGTAGCTGGCTCAAATTTTTATCCAGCTTTTAAAAAATCCCTTTTTTCTGTGGATATTTTGTATATTTCAATGAACTAATCCCATTAATTCGATTTTTTAATTAATGTTTCCATTCAACTAATAACAGAACAAGGTTATGTGCCCTACTCATTTTAAACCTGTAAATAAATCACTAATCACAATATGCAGTGTTTTTGGTAGAATTTCGACCTCTGGCCTATTACTAGTTTTGATTATATTCCTTTTGATTCATATGTTTATGTTATAGTTCGAACACCATTACTTCTGTCTGTGTAAACGTAATGTAATCTCAGTCTTCTCCATTTTAATATTTCTATCAACAATATAGACCTGCTAAATAGGGGAAAAGAGGAAATATCTCGAAAAATTGAGCGGCAGTTCACTGATCTTGAAGAATGGTGTCAAAACTGGAGAATTAAAATAAACTCTCAAAAATCGCATCAAATCACTTTTACCTTACGTCGTTAACCAATGACTTCCTGCCCTTCAGTATCCTTTAATAATATCCCACTGGTGCCTGAATAACAGATCCGATACTTAGGGGTGCATCTTGACAAACGATTAACCTGGAATCCTCATACGAGACTGAAAAGACAAGAAACCGCTCGACGTTTCAGGCTACTTCAACACTTACTACACAAACGCTCTAAGCTCCCAATTTATTACAAAGACTCATCTACATGACCATCATACGCCCTATTTGGACCTACGGAGTAGAGCTTTGGGGCTCCACTAAGCCATCGAATTCCTCTCGTATCCAATCCCTACAATCCAAAATCCTTCGTAAAATCCTTAATGCTCCTTATTTTGTTAAGAATAAAATCATCCATAACGACCTTAATGTCCCGTTTTGCTGATTTGGCCCAAACCCGATATCAATCCTTTCATAACAAACTTCATTTCCACTCAAACCCTCTGGTTTTAAACCTAGCTTCCTCTTCAATTCCCGATAATCCTCCGAGGCGTCTGAAAAGAAGATGGCCCCGTGACTTCTTAGTTGAACTTATGATTTGAGAACTGCCAGTGGGTAGTTTCTCTACTTGTCATTTTCACATGTCATTATGTATCGCTTAGCACATTTACTAGATGTATTTTTATTATACAGTTGTAAATATCAATAAATAAATTAAAAAAAAAAATAAAATAATAACTTCAATGATTTGCTTTTTAATGGTATTGTGACAAAGAAAATGTCCTGATTATAGATTGCGTTTGCCTGACCTCGTAGCATAGCTCACATTTCAATTTTAACTTTCATTCTGAATAAAGGACATCCCGACCCATCTGACTCTAAACAAACCACTCATGTTGATGATACATGTTTATAATCACGTTGATGATACATATTTATTATCATGTTGATGATAAATGTTTATTATCGGTCATCACTAATTTATTCATTTATTGCATCCTAAACTCTTCAATCCAGTCGTTAACAATGGCGTCAAAACTGTAGAATTAAACGAATTCCCCCAAATCCCGTCCAATCACTTTTACCCTTCGTCATAAACCAATGATTTCTTGCCCTCAAATATACTTTATCCCTATACAACATATCTATCCCACTTATGCAGAACGGACTCGATTGTTATGACTCCTTGATAAATGCTTGGAATCCTCGATCTACATTGAAACGACAAGAAACTGCTTGGTGTTTCAGGCTACTTTCTACTACACCAATGCTCTAAGCTCCCAATTAATCACAAAAAATTCATTTAGATGAGTACTGTCAAACCTACAAGGATTTAAGGAGTTGAGCTTCAGGGTTCCATTGAATCATCGAATTCCTCTCGTATCCAATCCTTACTATCCAAAATCCTTCATAAAATCCTCAATGCTGATTACTTTATTACGAACAAAACAATTCATAATGTTCCATTTGTTGGTTTGCCCCAAACCCGATATCAATCCTTTCATGGACTGAACTACCATTCAAATCCGCCAGATTAAAACTGGAGTATTACCACTGGATAGTAGTAAATTTCAATAAATAATTTTTTATAAATACATTATAATTCTAGCATTGCTATTTTTAAATTCGTGTTCTATCTGCTTATTTTCTCTGTTTCTTTTATTCTCTATATATAAACATATATCTATATGGATATAATTACTAATTAGCCTTGATGATAGTCTAATTTTTTGAGCCAAAACTTCAGCATCTAATAACGATTGAACACTACAGGGTTAAAATGAGGTAACTCACTTTTTCATATCGTTCAGTAATATTCGGCAAAATTAACCTCGGAATTTTTCAGTGCTCTTTAGACGATCCAAATAGAGCAAATCAAAATATAGCTTTAAACTCTCTACGTAACGCCGAACTTATGAAATTCGAATAATTAATGTAAAATAAGGCCAACAAATAGCTGTAAATGTTAAAAATCCACCTGCGTATCAGAGGTATGTAGGTGTTTTACAGGTATTCCCTTAAGTATTAATAAATATTGTTTGTTCATTTAACTTCACTTTATGCTGCTATGGCTAATCGTACGATACTACAGCGGGAGCTCTAAATTTTGCCTATCCAGGTTTAGTTAGGATAGGGATTTTTAACGAGTACCTGACATCCTTCAGGCTCGAGATCCCCGTTTAACGTCCCTTCCGAAGGACGGCATAACCAAGGATTTTTTACTTTCTTTAAAAAACCCTAGGGGTCCCGGGCATAACGTTAAACTGCCCCCTGGGTGGACGGAAATCATAGCCATAGTGAAAGCAACCTGTCTAGGGGAAGGGAACCCCAAAACTCAAACCACTGTCCTCACAGTTTAAAAAGGTTGATTGTAGGGCCAACACCCCTTCAACGGAAAAAATATATTTCGCATTCAAACCCAAAAAGAAAGAAAACCTGACGGATCTAATCGGCAACGACTTAAGGCGCGGAAACGGAACATGCCTTTTTGTACATGGAATGTCCTAGGTTTAAGAACCAAAAAGAAGGAGGTGGAAAATGAACTGAAAAAGCAAAACATTGATGTGACAGTCCTTAGTGAAACTAAAATCAAGGGAACTCACAATGAATTTTCAGGAAAATTCTTGTATATTTACAGTGGAGTAGAAAAAAGTGAGAGGGCTAAAGCAGGAGTTGCAGTGGTGATTAACAAGAAATTGCGCAGGTGTATTAAGAATTATGAATGTGTAAATGAAAAAATAATTAAACTTGAAATGCCATTGTTTGTAGAAGAGGTTGTTCTTTTTGGGATCTACGCTCCAACTGATGTCTCCAAACAACCCATAAAAGACACGTTCTTCGCGATTTGCGACTTGATAGAGCGAACACCTGACCGTAAGATTGTTATCTGTATGGGTGACTTCAATGGACGTGTTGGCAGCAAGTTCAGGGCTCCGTGAGGGGGATTGGATGGACAGAGAGCAGTGGCTTTTGGATATTGGGGATATGACTCCTTAAGTTGTAAAAAAAACCCAGTTTTTTAAAAAAGAAATCCTAGGGCCATCTATCGGGCTACGAACCCGCGATCTCGTGCTTAGTAATTTGTTATGCTAATCACTAGACCACAGGTCGCCCCCAAAGGTGTTGAAATAAAATATGATTTATCGTTCAAAAGACTTTTTATTTAAATGCAAAGTTAAACAATTTTTATGCCATTTCTTGTATATATGATTGAACGTTCAAATTGTTTTAACCAGTGGTTTCCAAAAGGGGGGGGGGGTGGCGCCGTATGAGTAAAAGTCTCGGGGGTCGCGAGGCTAGGTGAAAATGAAAAATTCTCACTAAATTTTTGTTATTTCTCTCTTAAAAGTACTTTTTTAGCTTAAAATGAAACTTTTAATGTTATGACGGTAAAACCAAATGTTTTTTGTTCAATGTAATACTTATTGTTTTGTTTTTTCATATGCCCATACAACTTATTGTCCAAGGGAAAGGACGTAGTAGGAATATTATTTGAACAGTGGGGTGGGGCCTGGAAGGTTTTCATTTGAACAGGGGAGGGGCGTGGAGCAAAAAAGTTTAGGAACCACTGCTTTAAACTAACGTGAGATGTTGTGCATTTGTTCTTCTTTCGGGATGGACCGCGTGGTGTTGGTGTTGGTGCCCAAGGTTTCGCTCATCGTGCTGTGTTCTTCAGGGCTAGTCAGTTAATGAAGAGCGGGTGGTGGAGTCGGGGTATTTATACCTGGGGGGGGCGTGGTCTCGGTCGAAGCCTGTCTTCCACTGAAGTGAAGATATGAGATGTATCATTGAAGAATCAGTCTTTAAACTTTTAAAATCTGACAACCTGTTTTCAGGTTTCATGCAACTTTTAAATAGTTCGTTTAACAAAACGCTTCAGCTTTATTTAAACAACAATCTTTTTTCTTTTTTTTACATAGTAACTAAAAATGTGAGTGAAGAAAGAAAAAAATTAAATCGACACAAGATAATTAATTAAATATACATCCCTGATGGCTAATATAGTTTTACAACGTTAAACATGAAATTAGATGTAAGAGAAGAGATCGAACTGGGAGGTTAAATAATGGTTTCTGATAACATTAAGTTTAGTGAATTTTTTCATCTCGTATGTATGATTAGCCCAATTTGAAACTGAACGTAAACACATTAGCTGAACACAATAACTTGGTTAATTGTTTGGAACTGAGCTAGCTACCTCAAGCCTCAGGCAAGCCTTCCTTGGTAAGGTTTCCAACTTAAACCCGAAAACTTAACCTCCACCCTCATAGCACCTCCTAAAGAGGAAACAACAAGGGCGAATATTATAACTAATGTTCACGACAACGTAAGTTTCAATAGTTCAGGGTCGTCTTTGAGAGTAACACTTTGTGGAGCTCTTAGAGGAAGGAGCGAATATTTCTCCGACAACGAAGTGTTTATTAGTACTGCGAAACATGTAACTAAGGTAAGTGTGAAGTAAGTATGAAGAATGCTTAAATTGATCAGGGTATTAGGGCGTAATTCTCGAATAAATAAAACTAATATATAGTTTTTATAACTTGACGAAGCAGAGTTTCGAAGTTGGTGTCACATATCAGAAGGGGAATTGAATACAGTCATGATTAATTTACACCGTAACCTGAAGAATATCCATAGAGAGATAAAAGTGAAGGACAATGTATGGTGTAAACCATATGCATATTTCTTGCACATAACAACAACATAACATCACTGTAGTAAGGCTTCAAAAGTGTTTTGTTATTCACTGCAAGGTGCAGTATAAAATATTCAACTGTATAAAATAAAGTACTGTTGATCACTTTTTTTGTTTTTAGCGACCGATCAACTCATATACTGAAATCGTAATGAAAATATTAGATTCGTTAAAAATCACGGTTTTTATGAAGGGTATTCATTTATTACTGATTACTTATCTAATATTATATCCAACATTATTCTCCATGTTTCTGTTTGTAAATTAACAATGCTATATTTTAAAACATGTTCTGAGAAAATCTATATGATATACATATATATATGTGGTATCAATGATGATATATATATATATATATATATATATATATATATATATATATATATATATATATATATATATATATATATATATATATATGTGTGTGTGTGATATACATAATGATTATGAGGCGTTGAGATGCAAAAGGAGATAAATCCAAATTTAAAAAATTTTCAGGAAACACGAACATATGCATAATTAAGGTTATTATGAAATGATTATTTATTTGAGACAATTATTTTTAGAAAAATTAGATTGGCTCTGGCATATTTTGAATGGTGAACCATGTACCACCGCATAAAGGACAATAAATTTGTCAAAAAACATTTAAAAAATTAAAATCATTAGATATGAATTTATCTTTTTGCATCTCCACGCCTCATATATACATTTTTTTATCTATGAATTTGGCCATCTATGGACTGCACTTCACTCAAGACTTATGGTGTCTCTTTATCTTCTTGTCTTCCCAGTACTTCTTCATTTTCTCTCTACATGCTCGTCTCATCTGTCCAGACTCTTTTCGGCCGATGCTTAGGCTTGTCTTCTTCATAGGTTGCGTTTTCTATCAGCAGCCTGAAGCGGTTTTTGTCATGTATTATTTCTTCTGTAACACCTATTTTGTTAGCATCTTCCTTCACTGCTTCTATCCATCCTACTGTTTTCATTAGATTGTTAACCTAATTAAAAATCTTCTTTGAAATCCGGGGTTTTCCATTCATTTTAAATGCCCATACAGTTTTAGCGGTCTCTTCCTCATTGTATCTGTGATTTTTTCTATCTTTTTATACAAATCTTCATTTCTTCTATTAATCCATATTTTCATTTTTTTTCTCAGACCCTAGAATTATATATATATAGTTAAGATCCCCATCAATAAAAGTCAGTCTTTATTCAGATATTCGTCTTTGAATCCGCGAAACACTAAGCTATATATATATATTACTGTTTAAGAGTTTCCTCTCATTAAGATATCCTTCAATCAACCTTATTAGTCACCCGAAAATTACTTCAAGTTCCTTTTTCCATTTCCTTCTGTCCTGTCTATCTTCCTTTCTTATACCATGACCGTGTATTCTTTCCTCAACTCCTATCCATCTTTTGAGTGAGCTTCTTCGCTGTTTTGTCCCTGTAGCATTGCAATTGAAAATTGAAGGGCAACCTTTCTCCTTCATTTACCTGAGATTACCATTCCAATCTCCTTTTCTTTAGATTTTGTATTAGCTCCTCTGATTTCAACAACTTCTTTCTAGTCTTGACATCCTGGCAGCACTCCTTCAAATGTAATATCTACATTTTATTTATATATATATAGTGCATCAGAAACAAAAATAAAGGGTATACTTAAAAGGTATATTCTGAAAAAAAAGTCTACAGAGGCTCCTAAAATATAAATATATAACTAACTATCTATAGAAATTGATCTGTATTTTACTAAATTGGCTAATAATTCTTGAGTGGGTAATAATCTTCGGCATAACTCTGGAGTCTGAGGTTTTATGTGTGCTCGGGATTAACCAATTATAATCCAAAACCACTTGTATCCATTTTTTTAAATGTTATGGTCTTTTTTTGTAATCACGACCCCCATAACTCATTACCTACTTTTAATATTATCAAAAATATTAGGAGTTTTTTCATGATCATATATATATAAAAATATCATCACATCCTTCCTGTTGGCTTTACTTAATTAAAAATACCTGAGCTCAATTGACACAAATTTTGATGTACTATTCCATTTTTCGGTGGCGACCAAGAGATCTAGACGTTAGAACAACCTACTAAAGCCAAGATCACGAGTTCGTAGCTTGGCATTCGGCACTTGGATTTTTCTAAGGGAGTTAAAAATACCTGGTTATACGGTCCTTTGTAAGGGACGTTAAAAGGGGGTCCGAGCCTGTACAATGTCAAGTACTCGTTAATAAATTCCTTCCTAATTAAACCTGGATAGGCAAAATTTAACGCTCCCGCTGTAGCATCATCTGTTAGCAGCATAAAGTGACGTTGAATAAACTTTTTTCTATTATTTTTTTTTAAATTACTTATTTCTAAACTGTTTCGTGTGTAGAAAGTGGTTTGTTTCTGTTTTTAACAAAATAGTCTCATAACCGACTTCATTTTATATGTAAAATTCATTTATATTTCAATGTGGGAACCAGAAATCGGTTTTTAAAATAACCGTTTTACCGATTATTAAACCGATGTAATCAGGAAATACGCATAGCAATGTTGCTAAACTGTTCAAGGCCTAGCAAGTGTTAACGAATGCTAACAAATAAAGAATAAAAATGATGTTCCTTAAGTCTATAAAATACTGTCAATAAATAAACAGTCAATGTTTCGCAAAAGTAGACAAAATACAACACATCTCACATCAACAGCCAGGCAGAATCATCAAATAGAGACCGCTCCAAGAAATTCCATAAACAACATGTTTGTTGCTTACTTAAAAAATTTGCTCAAACATCATTTGACTCTTCTATTTTTCACTGTAATAAGTTGTCAATTTAAAATAAGCAGCTATTTTTTCAACGCCACGAAAAAAATCTAAAAGACAAAATATGAATTATTAATCCATCCATCGCTTATTTTAGTACTGTCGTAGACGTAGACTGAGTCGAGTCCCAGATTAAGCCCTGAGGAATCTCTGGCAGTATGCACAGCAAAACGTTGACGAAGAGCTTTATGACATGGCAGAAACCACAACAAAACGTGACGAATAGATTTAAAATATTGGCCATATTATTAACAATATCTCTTTAATCCATATTTTAAAGAGAGTATTTAAAATACGGATTAATATTAAAAAGAATTATTTCAATTAATTCACAAGTTTGTTGCGATCTGTAATACACTTTACGAGAGAGGATAGCAAAAGCTATTCACCAGAATTAATATCGTCACGAACATGTTACGACCCATTTCAGAAATACTAGCCAATCTGGCGGCCAAAGTAGGCCAATTTCAGTAATAAAGTGACTACTCCTTTTGCAACGCAATATATAAACACAGATGGTCCCTTTAGAAACAGGCATTTTATTGTCAAGTCGTATTTCTTCAGAAAATATTAGATTTTTTCACTAAATTGAAGGTCCTCGTAGGAGTGAGTGTCCATTTTAAATCATCTACATAGTACTACCCAGGTTCAAATATTTTCCCGTGTATATTAACATACATTAATTGTGTTAAACTATCTCGTATTTAATAAAAAGCGAATCGTATTTTATTAAATACGAGCGAACTCCTCAGAAAAGTAAATACCGACTCTACCAATTTTGTTGAATGTTTCAGTCATGCTCTTCCCTAGATCTACTAATAACCTCTTCAGTATAAATTGTAAACTGGGAGGACCAAGAGGAAGTACCATCCCGAGGATGCGATTACTTGCAAAAGATTGAGACCGGCGAAGGAGAAAGAAGAAGTATACCCTGTAAAAGATGTTTCACACTTGATGTTTGCCAGTTGATGAAACCATGAGCCTTATTCAAACCTTCACCAATTATGAAAAATGAATATGGGTATAATTACAACAATGTATATAAAAAGCATCATTAGAATAATACATTTTATACTCACAGAAGCAACCTGCACAGCTTCACCAGTGAACTCTCTCCATCCTCCCAAACAATACAGGGAGGGTGCTGTTCTGGGCATAAATGAATATCGCTTCCTGTGCACATATTTCTCCAGTACATACACGGGAATTTTCACAAGGGACAATTTTGTGTACAAACGTTATTTGATTTTATATAAATCACACTATATAATAGTGCATAACTTTATATTAAGTTATTATATAATAAAGTTTATCAGTCTCATATAATAGTATTTTTATTCATATAATCATATTATTCACATTTATTATGATATTTATATGTCCGGAATATGACAGTGGCACTCCAAGAAGTGACATCTGAACAGAGTGACTTGATGTAACATTATCCCAATCACATATTTTACCAAATCAATTAAATAACATAAAACACATTCAATAATATATTAAGCAAGTAGAGTATGCGGTTCATAGTTTATTAAACTAGATTGTCAAACAACAATAACTAGTTATTTGACTGTAATCATGTCTTTTTTATGTTTTATTTACACACACACACACACACACACACACACGCACACACATATACATATATAGGGTAACATTAATTTTTATTTTACTGTTTTACTCAGATTATTAATAGCTTAGATAAAGAGAACATTTTATATTTCACATTTTTATAAAAAAATATTTAATTTTTTTATTTCATGTCAAAGGATCATCATAGGTGGTACGAGTGGTGGACTGCTCTCTTCAAGTAATGCCTCTTAACATAGACTACAAAGTAACAGACTACGAATGCTTTTCTTTTTGTTATTGTGATACCAAATTAATATAGCACAAATAATTATCTTGCTAAATGTAGTACTTGCAGCAGATATGTCAAGAATTACATTAATCAAGTTATTTATTATAACTCTGTATTAACGATATTGAAGCAGATTTTTTTAAGATAATTTAAATGTGGCACTTTGGACAAATATTTTTTGTTAATAACAGAGTTTATTTCAAATACTTGAATATTTTTTATTTATCTTTTAAAATTCACAACAACCTACTATTAATTTCAAGCAGAAATACCAAAACTTTGAGTTTATTTCAAATCCTCAAATATTCTTTAGAACAGATTTTTTTAAAATAAAATAAGCACCCTAACCTGTAATTAATTCCTGATGACCCGATTGATACCTAGTTAAACTATTGTATATATTTTATAATTCCAAAAATCATGTTAGAATTTAATTCATTAAATTAATAGAATTATTTGTATGTAATGTAAAATAATTTGATAACAAAATAATTTAGTTTATTTGTAAAATTATTAATATAAATGTCTCATTCATGAAATCCACATTTCTGTAGTCCTTAAATAAAGGTAAGTACCTCTTGTCAATTTTTTTCTGACTTCTTATGCAAAGGATCAATTTCCTTTTCTAATATTTTACCTTAAATTTTAGGAAGGATCACATTTGAGGGATCCTTCCTAAAATTTGAGGGATTCTATCGGAAAAGAGGGAAATATTAGAAAAGGAAATAGATGCATCGCTAAAAGAGATAAGAACAAAACTGACAATAAAACCCATAAAATAAGTTTTAAAAACTATGCTAAAAAACTACGGTACATTCTCTTTGAATAAAATTTGTACATTGATTTTTCAAAAAGTATTATTTCAGGAGAATTAAGTTAGATAAATTAATGGCTTGCTATCTAAAATTTATCAAAATTAATTTATTTAATTCTTTATTATTGTATTGTAAGATATTTTAAAACCCAATTTAGAATTAAATGTGTTTTTTTTAATAATTAGCTAAATAATGGTACCAATAAAATCAGGAAATAGAAATGATAAATGTAGAATATAATGTATATATAATTAAATTAAGTTTTTAAAACTGTGTGTATCTTACTACCCTTCAATAGTATAAGTACATATATATATTCATAATTTGGTTTTAATATTATGCACCATGGTATATTTCGAATCACACCATACACAACGACATGAACATTCCCACTATCAAATCATATATTCATAACAAATACATGACATTCCACTCATCGACACAATATCACCCAAACCCACTCGTTCTTCCGCTTTCCTACTCCCTGTTACCTGGACTGAATAGGAAAAGATTAAAAAGACATTGGCCAAGAGACCTACTCACCTATTGATATTTATATTTTTACTCCATCATCATATAGAAGTTCATGAAGAAAATCAAGGTGAAAAACACTAGGATCAAATTTGCTGAATGCGCAATTGCGCAGGTGAAAATGAAAAATTAAATTATAAAATAAAAAATATATTCACCAAAATAAATAATTTTGTTTTTAAAATGTACTAGAAAATATTAGTGGTTAAAAATAAAGTATTTGAACAAAAGAAGTAAATAACAAAATAATTTTAAAAAACTATGCAGCAGTGACAAATTCCTATGGATTACTTCTGTGAATTTTAATTTAGTATATTTTGTAACTAAAAGCAATATTAAATTTTCTTCATAATTACAGCACCTCTCAATCCTTGGTTTAGATATTAGATATATGCATTTTGAGAGGGAGTGACTCTATATAGTTTTAAATAATATTAAATCCCTTTAGAAAGGTTAACAATAAATCCATTCTAACAATAAGTCCTCACAAAAAAACATAAAGAATATTGTTGTTGGATCCATCTCCAGTCCATAATCCACAGTTACATAGATTAGATACTATAATTCAAATTAATTTGGTTTTAATATTAAAAAAACAAAAAGTCAGAATAAATCACAATAAGCAATATAATTCAAAACGCAACAGTAGACCATAGAAAAGATATATTCATTCCAATTATTTTAAGCATTTGAATAGCAGCAGGACACATCACAAGGTAAGTAAAGTTAATGATTAAAAGAAACCACTATTATTAGTAAACTTGGTCCATATTATAGCATTATTGCCTAAACTAGGACTAGAATGAATCTATTAAAGCAATTTTCATTAATAATAAAGTTATATATTTCTAAATAAGTCCATTACTAACTAATACTGAAGGTCTAAAAACAATTTAAATTTTTTGTGTATAAATTACTTCCATGGAAAATAATGTAATCATAATCTTTTAGTAATTATGCATGAATAAAGTAACTAAAGATTTAAATATATATTTGTGAAGTGATAGATAAACGATTTAAATATTTAAGTTTTAATTTATATAATTAGTTAATTAATATTAAATATTTAAAGCCTATATAGAATAGAATAGAATAAAAGTAACTTTATTCTGGGACTAAGTCCCTTTAAATTAACAAACATGAACAGAAAGAGAAACATATATATTTGGCCATAAGGCTAATTATATATTGGCCATTTAGAATGGAAGAATCAAAATACATATGTTCGATGACCCGGCATCAACCTGTTGTCAAGTGATAAACCCAGTATAGAGCTATGATAATATATTTTACCATATTGGTTTACATTAGGTTAATCCTGAGCTAAATATAACTTTTTAGTTTAAATTAACTTGTTGAGAGTATACTCCTTTCATTCTAAATGTGCAATACATCAGTGATTAATAATAGTAATGCATGAAATTTATAACTTACAAACCTGGAACATTATTCATTAGCATGTAATGATAACATAATATAACTAACACCATCAAATGGAATATTCCAGAATGTTCTACAGTCACAAGAAATCAGCTGTAAAAAAAAAAAAAATGAATGAAGTGACTACTTAAATATTCTATTGTTCCTCTACTGTCTAAAGAAATTTTATGTCAAGTAGTTTATGGTAAAAAACTATTATGATAAAAGTAATACATATTTTTAAGTTGCAATTTTAGACAAAAAAAATATTTTTTACTACAGATAATCCTAATATGACTAATATAGGCCATTATGGCCAGCAACAGAAGAAATTTAAATTCAACTTCTTGCATTGAATTTGAATTTATTGAAATTAATCAATTTTAACCAGATTAAATCACAATTGTGGTAATCCATTTTTGAAAATAATAAAACCTTTGTCAAATTAATTGTTGTGTTCAACTGAATTACAAATATCATAATATACATAAAAATAAGTGGAAACTTATTATTGGCCCTGAAGATGACCTACAAAGTAGGTCGAAAGGTAGGCACAAATAAAACATAAGTTCCCACTTATTTGTGTGCATATTTTGAATGCACCCCCAACAATTTGATACATCATTTAATGAATAAACAACTATTTCTAACATTACCAATAAAACAGTAAATAATATTAAGCTTACATTTGAAAGAAAATAGTCAAGGGACAAGATCTTTATTCCTTATATATAGTTCAGTGCCATCATTGGAACTTACTATTAGTGGCCAATTGTAAGGTAGGTAACCTAACAATGTTTTGAAAAAAAATATTTACACTTTATTTCAAATTGATTCAATTACACAACATAATAGTCAATATTATATGTACACTTTTTGAGACTTAATAATATATATTAACTTTTATACCAAAAATCATGTACATATTTTATTTATCTTGCTAGTTACTATTGGTAAATATTAGTAAAATCAGTTAGGACGAAAATATTCAAGAATATACGACTGAAATATAAGCCATTAGTCTTTCATGTATATATTTAAGAACATTATTTGTTAAAAATATAAAAATAACTTATATGAAATATATAAGTTATACGCATTCGGGGGGGGGGGGGGTGCCAAAGCAACTGGCACTTTATATTGAGGTAAGTTTAAATACAATTTTAGCAATTGTGTAAATTGTGGTTTAGATAGCGTAGTAATTATACAATTTTCAAGAAAGTAAAGAACATTTTACAATTCATTACATTCATTTTTCTTTAAATGGCATAACTTGAATGTGTATTAGCTAAAAAGAGTAAGCATGGGAAAAATCATTGAAATCAATAATAAGACAAAATTTTGAAGTACCAATTGTATAGTTGATTTTGCAGGATTTCGGTTTTCGAAATTCAAGTCGGCACTACCAATTTTGATGAAATCTACTCAAAGCCTCTTTTGATATTATAGGAAAACGCCGAGAAAATATACAGAAAAAAATTTAGAGGAAAGAAATGTGCTGACAAAAATGAATTTTAAATCATATGCATGCTAAATTAAACCAATAATTGAACAATCTTATTCGACGAAACAGTTTTTGAACTTTAGTTATATCCAAGATTTACTTAGGTATTTTGTATTATTTGGATTTATACTAACTCTATCTTCTAGTATCTTTAAACATTGGTCGTTTTAGGGATTGGTATAAGAACTGTAGCCAAGGGTGCAAACTTTAGGAGTGAATATTTACAATAAAATAAGGTTCTATTCCAAAATAGCTGTAATAAATATAAGGTGCAGTTATTTAACAGCTGAGGTTAAAATAAAATTGTAAAATTCTTATTTTCCAAGACCTTCCTTGAGTTCTGAGTAGCTGTGATTGTACTTAGTGAAAATATGTTAGACTGAGTGCCAAATGCGTAAATAATCTTCCGATCTAAACCCCTTTAAAATAGAGAAAGAGTCTTAAGAGACTCTCTAGCAAACCTAAAGGTTGACGATCTGCTCACGAATTAGTTCAGAGCTGATAATTCAGTTTGAGTAATTGAGATGTGAATCACAGCCTGAAGTAACTCGAATTCAACGAAATCCGCGATCCACTTCATAAGGGAAAAAAGTATATCAATAAACCACAAACAGTTCCTTTTTGTCGCATAGCCGAGATTATAGCCGTTTCTACATTAACACTTACTAGACAAACGCTCTGAGCTCCCAATTAATTACAAGAGACTCATATACGTGCCAATCATGAGACCCATTTGGACTTACTTAATAGAGCTTTGGGGTCCGTCAAATCCATCGAATTCCTCTCGTATCCAATCCTTACAGTTCAAAATCCTTAGTAATATTTACTTTGTTACGATTAAAGTCACCCATAATAACCTGAATTTCCGATTTGTTGCTGATTAGGCCCGAGCCCGATATCAATCCATTCATGACAAACTTTATTCCCACTCAAACCCACTAGTTTCAATCCTACCTAACTCTTCGATTTCCGATAATCCTCCGAGGCGTCTGAAAAGAAGAGGCCTCGTGACTTCATAAGTTGAATTTGTTATCTGAGTACTACTAGTGTGTAGTTTCTCTAATTACCTTTATTCATACAATTATGTATTACTCATACAACTACTTCTATAATTATTTAGTTTTAAATTAAAAAGAAAAAGATAAGTGTGATTCACATATAATTATAGGTATGTTCTGAGGTTTCTGGGAATAGAATGATGTATCAACATGATGCGTTGATCTGAATTCAGCTGATTCTTTGTTTTCGTTTATCCTAAGGTTCTTATAGTTGTTCCAATTGTATATATGAGTGCCTTATACAGGAAGGGCATTTGCCTTCTCCCGAAGCCAAGAGATTTTGTTTTTATTATTTCCGACTCATGATCCATCAAGGAATACGAAAATCAATTAGATTAAATTAACTAAAATTGAGTGTTTTTTCAGATTAAACTACGAAACATGATACTTCATTATCAATCACAAAACCAGCTTTTAGCTTGTCTTACTACGCCCTGGAAAATCTGGGAAACACATTGGTCATGCTCATGAAATAAAAATAGGAACATATAGTTCACATGTGAAACAGTTTTGTGGAAAATAAATACCAGAGAGGAAACTAGATAAATAAGGAGTACGTTAGTTCTGCTCCAACTGGAAAATATTTCGTAATCATTTAAGGAAAATGTGGACGGAAATTGTTACGCAACGCAACGTTACAAGCCTTCACGAGCTTTTATTTTAGATGCTAGGTGTGCAAACGTAGGTTAAGTAATCAAAAAGCTAAGTTAATGGATCTAATTTATAGACATAGCGTATAACTTATGTTTGCATTATTATGATTATGTTTGAATATTACATGATCATTATTCTAAAGTCGAAAGTCATTATTCAGTAGTAGCAAGTTTGGAACAAGTGCATCATGCTTAGTCCCCGAAGGATTAAAATACTCATCTATCCATCGAAAAAAATAAAACCTATCTCTACTGCACTTATGAAAGTTAGATATGGATCTTTGTATAAATGTATCGAAAACAAGAACTTTTTCGAAGAATGACCATTCCCTAAAATTACGTGATATTTGGAGTTAGTTGAAACCATATGAATTTTTTTGGTTATTATAACTTCCGTATAATCCCTTCAGAAAATTGTAGCTTATTTCCTACAAATGTTGTTTGTTTGTTCATTTAACATCGCTTTATGCTGATATGGCTAATCGGACGATGATGTAGTGCAGTGGTTCCCAACCTGGGAGGGGTGAGTACAAGTCAGGGAAATCGTGAGACCAGTTGAAAATGAAAATTCTACATTAGGAGCTCTACATTTATCCTACCCAGGTTTAAATAGGATAGGGATTTTTAACGAGTACCTGAATTTGTACTGGCTCGGGACCCCCCCCCTTAACTTCCCTTCCGAAAGATGCCATAACTATGAAGTTTTTACACCCTTTAAAAAATCCTGGGGCCAACTGCCGGGCTACGAACCCGCGGTCTTGGGCTTAGTAGTTTGTTTGTTTGTAGTATGCTAAACACTGGACAACAGATCACCCCAACACACAAAGGTTTACCTATTTAAATATATCTTTTAATGAGATCCATGAAGAAAAACCACTTTTTTTTAATCATGACGTTTCCCTAATAAAAACCAAGCCCTTTTCAGAGATCCTCCTGAAAAACTCCCAGCTCACACAAAGTAGGTGGCTTGACACTCCTTCCACAACCATTGGTCAAGAAACAGAACTTTACTCAAGACCAACCATGATTTTCCGAGGAGGCCCTGACTCAATAACTGGGTTGTTGCGCAATTGAAGATGAGTAGCCCAAACCTTTTAGACCAAACTCCTTCACCGACCTCGGATGACCACATCCGGAAAACATTTTAAAATGTTCAGTATTTCTTGGACGCACGCAAGCCACGTTAGAAATAACGACTTTATACCATTGTAGAGAACAGATTTCCCACGATGTTGCGTAACATTTTCCATCAACCTTGATGGGATTAATTTCTTACCTGACTCCCTCATTGGAATCTACTGAGGACGAGAACGGTGTTTACAGAGTCTTTGAGTTCTTTAAAGAGGAAATAGCATTTCAAAGACAAATCTGTTGACCATGCCAGACACCAGTCACGTAACAAGGTACCTCATTCCATTTCCCTCACAAAATTAAGTTGCGAATTTTAGGTTCAAAGCTTTTTGATTCAAGAATTTCTCTTCTTGAAAATGCCAATCTTTAATAAATTTTCAATCTTCAATCAAAGTTGTGGTGGAAATTTGAACTAATCACCTGATCCCTCCCTGACATCAAGGTACGTCCCTCAAAAGCGCCATCGTTTCTCTCAACGTTCATTTTGAGTAATTTTTAACTAAAACTATTCTTTTAGAATGAAAAAACCTCGGTCTGAAAAATGATGAGATCGCTGGAGAAGTTAGGCAAATTACACATAGTGAATGCACGTGATTAATATTATCGTAGTGATAGCGTAGCGAAGAATAAGATGGGCTTGTAAAGTTGTTGAGCTGAGTGACGAATGAATTGCTAAAACGTTAATAAGCCCAACCTGTACAATCTGGTCAACGTCTGAGGTGGGAGGATTGTGTGAAGAGTGGCCTGGAGATTTTGTGTTTGGGTAGTGGCTCCTGGAAAGAGTTTTGTAAGCAGAGGCTAGTGCCATCGGCATCGAGACTTCGGGTTCACTAAGCTTTATTATTATTAATGACATGACTTGGATATTAAATTATTATTATGCGTATCTTACGTTATTGAATGTATCTGTGTTATAATTTTATTTTATTTTATTATTAATGGCATGTTTTGTACAGCCATTCATCAAAGAATCTCTAAAACCATGCTCAAATAAATGTTTAAGACCAAATGACTGTCCGAAAACTGTTTTAGTCAAAATCTGCTATGTAATGCAGGGCGGTCTCCGGTGACTGTCCGCACAACTAGCACATTTCGTCAACTAATCCGCGCATCATGAGTTGTCAGCTAAGCCTCAGATAAGAGACTCAGATATGTAGTTGGTCTTTATCCAACACATGTCCTCCACTTCTTCTACGAATATCTCTTTTCGATATCTTTTAGAAGTACCTAAACAAAGTTCTTGGCCAACCGTGTGAGGGGGAAGGTCATTAATTCAAACTCGTATACGATTTAAAATATAACAATCAATTGTCAACAATACCTGCTCGTATTCCCATCTAATTTTATTCCGATATAATACACCGCCGTAGACTGTAATAATATAATGTTCCATTTATGAAAATATTGTTTGTTTTTCTATATCTTTAATTAATAACATTGTGAATAGCAGTAATATTTTTAATTGTTGGACTATAAAAGGAAACACTACTAATAAAATGTTGTTGATGTTATTAAGAAATTTATGATAAGTTCATAAAAGACAGAAATGATTACTTCTACACAGGTTTCAGAAGCAGGAGACAAGGAAAAAACACTGAGGTCAGTGGGGGTCAAGCAGAGGTAAAACTGTAGTCAAATTTTTATTATGATTAAAACAATCAGTTATTATCAGGGATTTTAGAATTGGTACGATTTTTATTAAATTCTCTTATAATATTTTTAGACGATTCGTGAGTTAGTTAGACGATTGGAAGCTAGATTGAAACGAATCCCTATCATGATTTCCCTGGAACATTCAATCGACGCCGATACCACCAATTCAATATATATTTACAAACTTCCGTTTCTAATACTCATCCAACAAAAGTCAGTCGGACTCTTAACACGATACTCCCACCTACGCTTCGGTCTATCTCTCAGACGTTTGTTAGTTGGCGTTTATTATGTTTTTTTGGAAATTCGTTCATTACTAAGCCCCAAAAACGCTATCACTTTAATAACAGTAACCGTGTGCATGGTCTGCAATTCCGCGTTTTGTAAACTAATTTCTACAGTTGCCTCATGCTTTTTCGGACCCAACATTCCACGCAATATCTTATTTTCAAACACAATACTATTTGTTTCATCCTTCAACGTTAACAGCCGTATTCCTCATCCTTACATCCACAATCCTCATCCATAGGTCAGCAATCGTATGAGGCGTCATTTCACCCCTAAAATTCCCATTTGTCTTCCTAAAGTTTTAAGAAGCTTGAGATTTGTTGAAAAGTTTTTTAAATAACCAAGATTGATTATTTTAATCATGTTCATGTTTGTTGCTGGATTTCGAAATGGTGATACTAATTTTATCCTGATTTCCCTCTCATCCGTTTTTATTACCTAAATATGAAATATCGATAGGTCATTTTGGCATTTCACTGCCGATATTAAAATAATTTAATAATATTTCAATAATACAACTCATTTTGACATTGCTAACGTTCCAACAGATTCCAGGGGAAATAATAAAGAAAGATAACTTAGCTGTACAAATTATAAAAAAATTAACGAATAAAACGGTCTTATAAAACTGATAAGCAAACCGTGATTAAAGTTATTTATTTTTTATTGATATATAGGTTTATTGTTTATTCACTTTAGGATGCTATGGCTAATCGGACGATGCTACAGTGGGAGTCCAAAATTTTGGCTATACGGGTATAATTGGGTGAAGGATCTTTAACGAGTAACTGACATCGCATTGGCCCGAGATCCCGTTTTTACGTCCCTTCCGAGGGCATGACCAAGAATTATATAATCCCTTTCAATAAATCTTATTGAGCTCCTGCCTGGTACGAACACGTAATCTTGAGAATAGTGGATTGTAATGCTAACTACTAAAACACTACAAAGTAATTAAAATTATTTTTATAGTATCTAATTAAAAAAATAATAACAAAGTTTAATAAAAAAAAATAAACTCAATAAAGTTAACTAGCGCTGTCTGTATTGATGCCATTTATGACATAGTGACATCAATACTTGTGATTAACCTATAAACACCTAATCAAAGTACAAATACAATCAAAGACTTGGATACTCCATCGCACAACACATTTCTCTTTCAAATTTCTCCTTGGATGATTCAAAGATGAACTTAATATAACTGTCGTTCCTTAGCGAGGCTAACGATCCACCAGTTCTCGGAATCGGAGGGCTCCACAACCCATCCGAACTGGACAGCACACAATGTAAGCTGCAAAACTCTTTGATTTGATCTATTTTCTGCCAATAATTAAATTAATTATTGCAATAATAACGACTTCTTAACTAAAAAGCTAATAAGGAACGTTATTATGATTGAGGAGGCGATGGAGGGAAAATTATGAAAATTTCCAAAAATTAAGACCGGATTTAACCAGGTCAACTATGGCATAGTGGGTATTATAACAATCTTCTATGCCCAAAGTTCGCAACCTAAGTTGGCCTTAGGATTTTTTTAAAGAGAGCCTACGGAAGGGACATAAAATGGGCGCCTCGAACATGTGCGGTGTCAGGTTCTCATTAAAGATTCCTATCATCATCATACTTAGATAGGAAAAATTTAGGACACCCACCATACCATCGTTCGATTAGTTATAGCTCCATAAAGTTACGTTAAATGAATAAACATTCCACTGTAAGGTGATGAATGGCCTTTAAAAAATCCTCACGGGTTAATATGATAATGGTGGAAAAAAAATCGTCAAAATCGACTGTTCGTCAAAATTTAAAAAAAACAAAAAACAATAGAGAAATATATTTTATTTGACTTATAAGATAAATGAGCCATTTGGTTTCAAAATCGGTTACTTCCATCTTTTTCCAGAAATGTTGTTTTTTTATTGCAAGAATGATGTTTGGATGTGTTTGTTTCAAAACCGTCTAGATCTTTTAAAAATCAATACGAAAAGATTCCATTTCCCTTTAAAAGTGGTTACATCCAAGCTTCACGTCTAATCCAAAAAATAGATAATGTTGATGCTTTATTGAAAAAACATTATGGGGAAGACTGGAGAGCAATTGATATCCTGGAATTTCACAAAGAAGTCATAGACCATAATGTGTCACCTATCCAAGATGATAATCATATTACTATAATGGATGTTTGCCCAATTCAAGATGGAATGAAAATTTGTATGTATGAAAAATCAAAACTATGTATACATCTTGTTTAATTAAAGAGATTTGTTTTTTAAAACGTCTACTTTATTTATTTATTATCAACCATAAACTAACCAGATATCGATATTTTCTGATCAAAGTCAGGTATATCCAACATATTTTTATATTAGATCAAATTAAAAAAAAGAGAAGATCATAATTACTTTTTGACAGGTTTTGAAACACAACGCCTCAAATATTTTATCATACTATTATTCCAAATGATGTATGATAATATACAACATATACTAATTGAGCAATATTATGTAAAAAAACAACAGAGGAAAGGGAGGTGATGGAACACGTGACTGATGGAGTAGGCGAAGGGGAGGGCCAACGTGATGTTTGGTTGCGACGAAGTCAAAGTGCCCCGGATTCATTAAAATCTGATTCATCAAGTCATAACTTCTACCGCATAACTTCACTCATTGTTTTGTAGCATTCAATTTTATATTTAATGATTAATAAGTCAAGAGGTCAATGTAATTCAAATTGAAGGTTAGTTCGATTTTATTGTAGTAGAGTGCTACAATTATTATTATTTATGAAATTTGAAAATATTTTAGTAACTTTTTATGAATATATAAAAAAAATATGTAAAAATTCAGAAATTCTTAGTTTAAGCTACAACTGTAAATAAATTTACAATTTATTTAAGCTATTAAACAAATTAAATCAATAATAAAAATAAATGATAGCCTAATTGAAGGTTGGAATTAAAAAAGGCAACACTGCCTCAATTCTCCAACGACAAATTAGTTCATATATGAAATGATACCGTTAACAAAGGAGTAGGAAGAATCCGATACAAGGAAAAAAGGGTTTTATTAATTTCTGGGGGTAATATCCTACCGTTGAATTTAAGTAGGCTAATGAAAGGAATATTTGAATTCCTTAGAAAGAAAAAAACTACGGGTACGGAGAATATGCTTAGAGAATCGCCAAGAGCATAAGCCAAGACAAGAGGTGGAGTTTGAGAAGAGAACGAAGCGAAAGATCAAAATCTCGGATGTGGAAAGGAATAGAAGATCGGAGAGGCGAAGTGAGACTAGGCGGAGAGAATCGCACATGCATAGAAATTTATTTTTTATTGTTCTTTTGATGGTGAATATTTTTATTTTGAAGAGAAAAGATTTGCCTTGGCCGGGATTCGAACCCGGGTCGCCTGCGTCTCTAGCGCGGCACTTTAACCACTGAGCTACCAAGGCACGCATTCAAGCCAGACAAATCTATTCTCTTCACCAATCGTATATCCCCGTGTTCTCGCAATTTTTGCGATGATTGGTAGCTCAGTGTTTAGAGCACCGCGCTAGACATTCAAAATAAAAATATTTAAAAACATTTACTAATGTTTGATCTGGAGCACCTCAAAGTTGGATGAAACTAAGAAATATAAAAAAATAACATCTTGCGTCACGACTTACATTACATTATCGATTGTTGATTGTTTCGTGTAAAAAATAAAAATAAATAAATATTGAATTATAGAATGTGTTCATTAAAAAACCTTTCCTCATTTATGAAAGGTATTGCCAAAAAAATTGTATCTCAATAACAATTATTTGAACTCATTTATTGACATTAGCCAAAAACTTTAAACTTCAAATCATCATCAAATTGCATTCCACAATCCGGTTTCAAGTCCTGGCCTTCTCAAGCCGGCTTTCAGCGTGCGGATTACATTAATTTCCGTAATTATAGTATTTTTTATTTTGGTATTTATTTTTTTAATTTCCTCTGTTCTCATTCTTGATACAGGTCCTGCCCTCCTTAGCCTGCTTAATTTAATGATTGAAGTTCGGTTTGGGAGATATGACTAATAATTTCCAGTTGGAACGTCTCCGCTATTCCTCTGCAGCTTGAACATTCCATATTCCCCAATAGGATGCTTATTTTAATTATTAGAAGACTATGTCTCACAACTTGGAGGAAAGTGTCGGGCAATGGTTTGTATACGTAGGTAAAAGGGGAATATACTTAACTTGAAATAGGATCAATTAGGCAGTCATTTTTTTTTAAATTTCAACAGCAACACTATTGTCATTTCTAACTATTTATTTATTATCGTTGTCGAATATGAGTTCCAACGGAAGCCGCAGTCCTGTCCTACCGTCTACCAGTTACACAATCCTAGGATCCTAGGAATCGTAATATAAACAACTTATTTAATATGGTTCATTAAACAATTGGTTTTATTCAAGTACTCAGTAATAAATATGTTTCCAATATTTTGTGTTCAAGTGTGCAACTTTGCAATTTGAACAATTTATTAGTGTTGTGCACTTATATCAACACTTTATTTTATGAATGGTGGAGGATTACTAGGAACGAGATACAAGTAATGAATGGGATAGTGATTGAAAATCACTCACTTAATCCAGATTATACATTCTACCAAAATCAAATAGTAATCATATTTATTAATAGGAAACTTATTTGCATTTCATTAGCAAAACTTTGGAAAACTAGAGATTGTTCTGTTTCAGCACAACACATGTTCTCATCACTATTGTATCTTTTTTTTTAATCATTCAAGAGATAAGCGCAGAATTTGATAAACCAATCTATGATTACAATACTAGCTGAACAGATATGATGAAAGATAGCTGCGGATACATTTCCCTGATATTGATACACAGATATATAGATAGATATGGAAAAGGACAAAGAAGGCGACCTACATCCACTATTGATAGGGACCATCTGATAAGGCCACATACGACACAAGCCTATCTGCCTCGTACATCTCTCCACTTCCTAACCCAGTTGTCTCAGGTCAGGTAAGTGAAATCAAGCTATAAATACAGGTATACCTCCCTCCTTTTTCTATCTTACATGCAAATCTCTCTGAGTCGCAAATCGAAGCGCAGAATTTATATACTCGTTTCAGGATCACCTAAATATTTATAACAGAGAGGAAAATACTTGACTGGAAGATCGTAATGAAGGAGATGATTAGTTTGGGGGTGCAGTCAAAAATAGCACTATATGTATAAGATAAACTTATTTATTATAAGTGCCAACGTTAGTTATTTTTTTGTTATCATTATTAGCCCTGAAGATGGCCTACATTGTGGGCCGAAACGTCGGCACTTATAATAAGTTATAATAATAACATCTTATATAGTGTTATTTTCGACTGCACCCCCAGACTAATCATCACCTTCACTAAATATGTATAATATGTTCTTCAAAGATATTTGCAACAAACGTTTTCAAGAAACATTGTCAAATAAAAGGTCTATAAGTATCACGTACAGACATAAAAATTTTTAAACTTGTGATGCAATGAAATCTAAAACCTTACTCAATAAACATTCTAACACTAAAACCTTTTTTGGAATCGAACTGGTATTTCGTGAAGTTAGCCTTTTCAAACTGAATTACCTAACTTTAAACATTGGTAGGATTGAAGAAATTAAAGATTGGTTGAATGAAAGATTGAAAAAAAAGTGTTAAATCTATATTTTTATATTTGGTAAGACAATCGATATTATGTTTTCAGATCTAACGTTATAGATCTGGGGGCAAAATAGGAAAATGTTGGAAACCAAAATTCGACCAGATATCAAACTTTTTACATTTTTCAAATGTTAGAGCAACGATCATGTTGTTATTTACATTGAAGATACAACGATCAAATATAAAAGTAAAGGTTATTTATGAAATACAATTCATATAACATTAGACAATTACCGAGCAACAACCAACAACACTGTCGAAGTTTATTTGAATGTCATAAAGACTACAACAATTTTTTCCAAGACTCAATAAAGAATAGCTAAGTAACACGTTCCGCTTGCAATATCTAAGGAATGCTTGTGTCATTTAAACGAAATAAGTTTAAAGATATTATTAAGTCACTGCACCATGAAAATAATTAAATTTTTATGAAGACAAATTTTAATTCATTTGTCCTAGAACTGTCAAATCTAATGTACCAATGTATATTACATAAACGTAAGGAAGAAAATAGTTGGGGGTGCAGTCAAATAAAAACACTAAATAAGTAACCACTTATTTAGTGTTTTTATTTGACTGCACCCCCAACTATTTTCTTCCTTACGTCTATCTTCCAGTCAACCATCCCCTCGCTTCTCATGAATTATATTACATAAAGCTGGATGACGGGGGCTGTGGCTGACAGCAACACGCAATGACATCATACATATATATGTGGCAACGGGTCTAGCGATTCAAGGAAAAATCGATATAGAAAACATGTGTCATTATTATTATTCATCTTTTGAAACTGATATCAGAAATTACATTATTTATCAATCTATTCAATTTCAATCAAATAAGATAATTGTTTTATTAATTTAAAACAATACCTGTCAGAGTTGACCTAAGATAGTTTGACAGTCCATACAGCTGTATCTTCCTCTAATTGCCCTGAAGATGGCCTACACCGTAGGCCAAAACGTTGGCATTATTAAAAAATAAGTTTTTCTTATTTTTGATGTTATCATTGACAGTATCCCCTGAGCAATCCTATCCTTCATTAAAACAATACCCTTGATTGATTCATCCTATAAAAATTTAATATTACACGGAAGACATAAAAAGCAAGTTGAAAGTCTAAAAATATGACTTGATAATAATGCATAGCGTTAAAAAAGTAAGAACTTATGGCGTGAGTTTAGAGCAGCAGTTACCAAGCCATAAAGCTAGCATACCGTCACAGAGTCTAGGTAGTTTAAAAGAACCAGTTATCGATTAAAACTTTCTAGCAACACATATATAAGCAGTAATAGAGCAATTAAAAGTTCTACGGTCTGCACAATTGACTGACGTCAGCAGTATGAGCATGAGTGTATTGTTGCATGTGTCGTACAAGAAGGGTTCAGGGGATTGCATTTAAAATATTCTGTTATTTAACAAATAGTCATATTTATATCCTATTACATTTCCATTGCGCCAAAGTAGTAGAAGAGATAAAAGAATGGACTGAAATGGTTCCTACTAAAACTGGCTACTAACATCGTTTCATAGAAGCAAGTTACTCTGTTTGCCGAAGTAAAAGAACAACTGTTTGCCAGTTTTACATCAAATTGGCATTAAGTTAAAAAACTCTTAATAATTGGAAAGTTCGTTTTGCCAACCACTGTAGTACACCTTGGTTTGTTGGTATGTATAGAAGTTTTCAAGAGTTGTAAAGCATTTGATCTAAACAGAGGACCGAATGAAGTGATCTTTTTGGTTCGATAAGGTATTTGTATTTAAGTTTTTCGTTCCCACTGGTGCCTGTAGAACAGATCCGATACTTAGGGTTGCACCTCGACAAACGATTAACCTGGAATCCTCATACTAGACTGAAAAGACAAGAAACCGCTCGACGTTTCAGGCTACTTTAACACTTATTAGACATAAGTGTTGTTATATTAGACATAATAAACGCTCTAACCTCCCAATTAATTACAAAAGACTCATCTTCATGACCATCATACGACCTATTTGGACTTACGGAGTAGAGCTTTGGGGCTCCACTAAGCCATCGAATTCCTCTCGTATCCAATCCCTACAATCCAAAATCTTTCTTAAAATCCTCAACGCTCATATTTTGTTAAAAATACCGTCATCCATAACGACCTTAATGTCCCATTTGTTGCTGATATGGCCCGAACCCGGTATCTTTCCTTTCATAACAAACTTCATTCCCACTCAAACCCTCTAGTTTCAAACCTAGCTTCCTCTTCGATTCCCGATAATCCTCTGAGGCGTCTGAAAAGAAGATGGCCACGTGACCTTCTTAGTTGAACTAGTGATTTGAGTACTACCAGTGGGTAGTTTCTCAACTTGCCATTACTCATGTCATTTTGTATCACATAGCCTATTTACTGGATGTATTTTTTTTTAATACAGTTGTATATATCAATAAATAAATTTAAAAAAAAAAAAAGTTTCTCGTAACTATTTATTCTTATAAATCGTAATTTTGCAACAAGCGAAATATATTTGTTTTCAAAAACCAGTGAATAAAAAAAAAAAAAACTGTGCCACTATGACCATGAAAATGTTGGTTAAGAACATGGCAGAGACCATACTCCTTCCAAGGCATTTTTACAAGAAGGTGATTTCGCTGATATCGCGCTCAATAGTCAGATTTTCCCCCATAAAGGGTAACCACATTTTAAGAATTATGGTTTTCGACGGTCTCCAGATTCACGGCTGTTAAAAGAATATACATAATTAATCTACTAATACTAATCTGTATTTTTACAGTCATTTCTGTTTTTGTCTGTTTTTTCTCATAGCCCCGAAGATGACCTATAAAGTAGGTCGAAACGTCGGCACACATAAAATATAATAGGTTTCTACTTATTTGTTGTGTAATTTTTGACTGCAACCCCAACTATTTCCATCCTATAATTAATCTACCACAGCTAGTCTGGAACTCGGAATCTAAAGAGCTTCACAGTCCAACATTCCATAGAGTACATATATTGTACTAAGCTAACCCGCTCACTCTTACAAGTGAATAAAAAACACTATATAAAAATCTAGATAGATGCTTTTTACCATGATCTTCCAAAAGCTTTCCATTCAGAACAGATGTCAGGCAGGGTGACGGTTTTGTTTGTATTCTCATCAACTGTGTTCTTTTGGAGAACATTAGTAAGGAATGGAGAACAATGCTACCATCAGTAACTGAACTTCAGCTTGGGTACAAGAAAGAGAATCACACTGATCCTATGTTTAGTCCTTTCGGATAATCTCATTTTGTTGGTGAACAATATAGAGGAAGCTACTTGCAACTTACAAAGTCTTATAATGACTTTGTAATAGTGAGGTTGTTAAGAATGGCTTAAAGATCCAGAAAACTTAATTTATCACCAATACCAAGGAATCCCCCTCTACAACTCCACTTGAAGGACTCCACCGTACGAAAAGAACATGCAGTTAAGCACTTAAGAAAGTAGGCACCAGAGCTACCAAGTTTGAAAGGGTTTATCAATATACAAACTATCAATGTGTCCAGGTGGCTATTCCACAATCTTCAACTCAGACAGACAAACTTGTTTGTAAAAATCATCTGTTCTGTTTTACTCAAATTGAGTGCCTTTTAATCGGCAGATCAAGAAAGGACTATTCAGGAGGTGGGAGATGAAATAGAGGAAGACCCTGAGGAGGATATTAGGACCAGTTAAGGAGTCACTTATATAACCTGTCATAAAAATAAGCTCTACAAACATCAGGAGAATATATTCACATGCACAAGGAAAAGGCGACATAGATTTTATGAATACTAGGCTTTTCTGGACTCAAAAAGACACACTAACTGGATCTTCATAGTGACAAGTAAAGGCAAGGCTTCAAAGAACAACTGGATAACATCAACTATGAAACAACCAGAGATCCCTCTGGAGAAAATTCATGACTCACCAGTAGGACAATTACTGGTACTAAATGGACAGAAGGGAGGAAACTGCCTCAAAGTCAGAGGATAAAGTAGAATGGAACAACACATAGAGTGGATAAGAACTACCTGGTCCTCATTAGGCCAAAACAAAAAAATTATTGTAAAATTTAAAAATATAACAAGAGAGAGGTGAAAACAATGAACATAACGAAATCTAATACAATAACACGAGAAATAATTTTCCAATCAATGTCTGACATGGGACAAGTAAAAGTTAAATAAGATTAAAATTAATTGCAATTAAATTGAAAGAATGGTATATGTTTCAAGATAGAGCAAGATAATCAATTAAAAAATATAAAAACTCATTATTATTAAGTGGAGAAGAAAATGGTAGAAGTAAGGAGGATGAAAGAGACAAAATAAATAACAAAAAAGAAAAACACATCTAAAAGATGTGAATTCTAGAAAATTATGGGAATAGAAAACCAATATGCCTTTTACCAGACCAATGATCCAAATCATAAGGCGTTTAAATCAGAAAATGGCTTTTATACAATTTGCTTAAATTTATGGATGCATCACTAGAGTTTCCAGATCTCAACCCAATCAAGAACTTTTAAGCAATTTAAAATGGAAAAATTGAATAAACTACAATGAAAATAAATATATTCAGTTAAAAGAGAAATGAAAATAAATATATTCAATTAAAAGAGAAATGAAAGTAAAAGAATAGTACAAAACTCCTCCAGACACAACAACAAAATTTGTAGAATTTATAAAGTAGTTGGAATGAAATGATAACCAACAAAATATCAGACTTTTTTAAATATTAAAATTGTTAATATTGTGAAATGGAAAATCTGTAAATAATAATTTAAAAACGATATAATTGATTAACAGTTTGCACATTTACTTCAAAATAATACAAATTTCCCATGATTTTGTTCTTCTAATTTGAAAAACAAACTCTTGAGTGGGAAGCTAAGAAAGAAATAAAGGCGAAATGACTGTCCCTAACAGCAATAAAAATAAAAATTGTTAAAATTTGAACATAGATATAAAGTTTTTCTAATATTTTTATTAGTTTACCATCCAGTTCGATAATACATAACATGGCATTATAATGTTTATAATTAAACATCTAAAAAATTATTTTAGATGAAATAAGGAACTCACACTAATTAGTATTCAAAGAAATTAAATATCAATAAAATAACATATTAGCCATAAATGTTTATAGTTGTTGAATATGCAAACAGTTGAACTTTTGTTTCCCTCGTGAATTTGAGTAATATTGTTTAAAACAGTAAATGTAGTATTATTTTAAACATAAAGAGAAAGCAATATTGATGATTTTTGCTGACCCAATTATTTCTCCAAATACTTCAGGCTTAAAAATCCAGTCAAATATATACCAGATATTATTTTTGAATTTATCACCAACTATATTTTCAATGATGGTATTAAGTATATTTTATTTTTTCATAACATCAAATTTACACCAATAGTAAACGATTGGAAATCTCTCCATGGTTCTAATACCATAGCAATATTTCTTAGAAATGAAGCCTCAGATTCTGCCAAAACTGCCAATATTTGACAACAATGTGCTAGCATTGTTGCCTAGTTTCCTGGCTTCAGTTATTTGGTTTTTATCCTTGCTACGCTAGTGTTCTATTTTTTCATTGTTATTCCACCTCTGCGTTTCTCATAAGAACATCTTGTCTTCAGTGTTGTTAAACTGTTAATATGGATTCACCTTCTTCATCTTCAGCTCTATTGCAGTTACTGCAATAGAAAGATTTGAGTTCACAAGGCAAGTCCATTATATGTAATGTTTATAAATTTGTCTAAAAATGTATTAACCCAACGTTTTTGAATGCCATTGATTTTAATAGAAGTCAAAAAATAGAGGCAGAAATTTCTGGCACGAGATTAAGATCAGTGCAAAGAGTGTGTCAATCAGACAAGCACAGTCCTCCTACAGAAAAGAAATTCGAATCTCCACGTAAAAAATATAAAAGAGATAAGCCACAATCCATTTTGAATGATTTTGACAACGATGTAGTTCGGGGTTCTGTACTTAAACTTTACGATAGATGTGAATATCCTACAGCTGAAAGATTATGTCCAGTTCTGCAAGAACAAATTAATTACTATGGCAGTGTTTGATCTATTCAAAGGCTTTTGAGGAATCTGGCCTTTAAATGTAGGAAGAAAAAATTTCTTCTAAAACGGAAAGACATTACGTTGGCCCGAACTAATTTCTTGCGAAAAATGCACGAATTTGTAAAGATGATCCAATTCCAAGAAAAAGAATATATTTTGATGAAACTTGGGTGAATGAAAACCATTCCAGAAAATACATTTGGGAGAGCACAGATAACAAGGGTGGGTTGAAGGTACCTGTTGTAAAGGGAAAGCGGCTTATTGTTTGCCACGCAGGTAGTTCAAGCGGATTCCTGAGTGACTGCAGATGGCTACTCCAATCCAAAAGGAAAACTTCTGACTACCATAATGAAATGAATAGTCTTTCTTTTAAAGAGTGGTTTATAAATCATCTCATACCAAACCTGGAGGAACCTTGTGTAATAATTTTAGATATTGCTCCCTATCATTCTGCCTTATTGCAAAAATGTCCTTCACTTCACTGGCGGAAGCAGGAGATAATTGAATGGCTAAGGGGAAAAAAGGTATCTTTTGAAGCTAATTTAACGAAAGTTGAATTGTTCTCCAAAGTTGGACCATTTAGAGGCAATAAAATCTATGAAATAGATGAACTGGCAAGAGCTGCAGGGCATGATGTTTTGAGATTCCCTCCGTACCACTGCCAATATAATCCAATCGAATTAATATGGGCTCAAATTAAAAGAGAAGTGACCTATAAAAATAAAACTTTTAAATTAGCTGATGAGGAGAGGTTAAAGTGTGAAGCAATAGAAAAAGTGACTCCTGAAGATTGCCGTAAATGTGTAGAGCTAATTGGGACAAAGAAGTAGTAAAGAATGAAATTATTGAAAAATATTAATAAATTTAAGGGACGAAACTACATCTCAGTCCGAAGAATTTTCAGATGATGAACAATAATTGTATTCTTGATTATACTTCATGATTATAAACAAAATTATTAGAAGATTTTAATCAATTAAATTGTATAATAATCTATTTTAAATATAATGTAGTATGTTTATTAAATCTGAATCTTTATTAAAAAATTACTTTTTTGATCCTTACAATTAAATCCTGGCCAATAAATATAAAAGATTCCTGGGGTGTCAGAAAGAAGGTCGATTTGGCAACACCGCATTTTCTTTCAGCCGCCTGATTTCATGTTGTCGACTATAGATATAGATAGAGATACAAAAGTGTAAAATTTTCTTATACTTACAACAGTTGGTCACCAACTTCTCCAATACACCGCATGATGTTTATACTTCAAAATTCAGCCCAAGATCCACTTCCACTGGAGGATTACCAACAAAAACATCACAATTTCTCTAAAACATTCCATAACAGAATTTCATTTAAAATAAAGGGACAAAATTACAAAATTAATTTAAATTATGCCTTTGTTGTCAAAATACCTCCCTCCTTTCTATAGTCAAGGGAGAGACTTCATTCCCCCTAAATTATCATGAAATAATTCGGGAAACCAGAAATATTCAAAGCTATTGTTGTACTTGTTATTATTTTGTATTTCTTTTTTCCAACAATTTTTATCTGTTTTTCATTTGAAGTTAAAATCAATGAAATACAGATTTTAAGGCTTTGTGTTTGCACTTTATTATTTTTTTAATCTTCAGTACAAGTACATAAATAGTAATTATTAAAACATGTAATAGTTGTTAGAAGTGGAATTTGAATTTCAAAAAAGAAAATAAATTAAAAAAAAAATTTTTTTTAACTTTTAATATAAAAATCGTTATATTTATTTTCTTCTAACTTTTAGCAAGAATCGAAAAGATGCAAATAAATCCAAAAGAAAGATGTTTCTCAACCGAGAAGTTGAAGAACCAATTCACGTAATATGCAACTAGCTGTTAGAAATAAATACTATATCGAAGTATTGCATTTTGCATCGAAGAAGAAGAAGAATTGCAGGAGAAAAAGAAGGAAACTAAAATAGCTATGACAATACTACCAATTCTTCTGTACAGTGCTAAGAATCTAACTGTCCTTCATACCCATATTAGCAAGGAAACTGATAGGTTAGAAAAGATCTTGGCAAGACAAGAAAAAAAAGCTGGAGAAAGAATAGAAAAAGAGGAGACCTGAAATTAATAACAGTTCAAAAGATGACTGAAATGGTCAGGTCATATTTTAATGAGCTAATTGATTTCTGGAAGCAAAATCAGAGGAAAGATAACTCATTTGCATGGTGGAGGCATTACCATGGTGGAGATAAGAAAAGCCAATGGCAGGTATCAGTGGCAAGGTGGACCGAGGTTGTTCCTCCACTTTGATGTTACTTAGGAGGTAGAAAGAATACAAGAACTATTAATTGAGGTCAAAATAGTTTATTTTACAGTTATGAATAAAATTACACAAAATTTACTTTAAAGTAAATATTACATAATAAAATGTGAAACTTTATATAATCAACTCAGAAATATGAATGTTAGAAAAAAAATAAAATTGTAGTACAAACAAAATAAAAATTTAAATGCAAAACAAACACTTATTTTAAACAACATTTCAGTAATAAAACAAAAGCATTTACATATGAACTTAAGACAAAAATCTTAAATGCTACAAAGGTATACAATAATCTCAATATCATTATTATTTTTTGTACATAGTGTTATACAAACTAAAGTAGCTATAAATATTAACAATTTGAAATGGGACCCTTAGAATGTTTTTTCCAAAATTTTTTCACATCATCGTGTCCTTGTTTGGTAACTACCATGGTTCTGCGTTTATCACAATGCCATATCAAACAGTTCTGTTCAGAAGCATAATCTCTAAGAACGGAGAAATCTGAATGCGACAGGAACTGACTGTAAAGGATTCCTTCTGTGAAAGAAAACCTGTCCCTTTCTTTTTCCCATAAACGTATTTGGTCACTTATAGTAGGTGGAATAACAGGACCACCTTTGGCAATTAATAAGGAGTGAGCATGAAGGGTCAAGAATCTTATAATTTGTTCAGAAGTGATACCACTGCGGAGGGCCATACACACAGAATCCCTTGTTAAAGTTCCAACACACATGTTAGGGAATCTATAGAGTAATTCAGTAAATAATCCAATCAAGGCTACTTTCAAGTTGGAATCAGTGTAGGCATACACTCTGTAATTCGACTCCACAATAACAAAGCCTTCTTGACTACTTATTTCTGACTTCCCCTTCTGCCTCGTCATATTAAGAGCTAACCTGGTAGGGTAGAATTTTCCTCCTTTTCTTTTTCGTTGATATACCAAACCGAATTCTCTCAAATGCTGAAGAAACGTAAGGAGGCTCTCACTTAATCCCTCTGTACTATAGTCCTTTCCTAATATACTGAAGCTCAATTGGAAAAGAAAAGCTAAGCACTGAGCGAGATCCATGCCCCTTGCATAAACAGTGTCAAGATATTGGAGCATAAAATACCAAACTTGAGCAGGAGTGTCCAAAAGAAGAAATTGAAAGCCGTCTCTAGTAATCACAGGGCTGCCGTCATCATCATCCCTCTTCATAAGGCCAGCATGAAGTAATATTCTCACAGCGTCGGCAGATATTCCTTCTTGTTGTTGAGATCCAACCATATAATGAAGTACGCATTCCCACCTTTCCATTGCATATTTATCCAAATATTCGACATCTCTTGCTTTAGTATCAGCTTCCATATTAGGATTACATCCCCAACTCGACCCCCCACCAAAAATAGCTATTTTCAAATTTTTCTTGAATGTTAGATTCAAAGCCCATGCAGGCAATCCACCAGGAATCGAAGCCTCTTGCCATACTTTTAGTTTAGACAAAACTTCGACAACTTCGGTATGCTCCTTGGAATATTCTTGCCCGACCCAGGAAGCAATGACAGCCTGAGGAACTGGTTGTTCAACAAACAATACTCGCATGACATAATGCTTACCGATATCTGGTAAGTCTCTGTAAACGGCTAAACAAATTATGGGATATGAAAAGAGAGTGTCAATCACATCTTGGGGCAATGTTATTAGGTATTCATATAAATTAGCACATTGCAAAGCTTTATGTCTCAAAACACCATTAGCTGAACTATCCTCCAGGTCTATTACTCTACTATTCACATTACTATGTCTAGAAGCACTTTGAGAGGCACTGCTACTATCATTTTCAGAATCTAAAAATACCATTATCCGAACTCTACAAATAACTAATTTTCTTCTAGCTGATAAAACAGTATTTTAAAAGAATAACTCTTGCTTTTTTCTTGTGAATTAGGCATAAGAAAACTAAAAATAATAAAACTTTAGGTGAAATCAAAAGTTCTCTACCAATGTGATTTCAAAACTGTCACAACTATAACTATAAAAAAGGATTCCGCTATAATTGGTTGTTTACATTATAAAATTATCGATGTCTGCCCCATTAAAAACTAAATTTTAAAAAACCACTGACAATAAGAATCACATTTAACCTTCACAATAAATAAACAAACAACCAAGAGCCACTAAAAGTCAGCTGTTGGCTGGTTAACCTGCTCTGTTTGTTCACCGCCTTTACCATCTACCCAGTTTTCCCTTACCAATTCCAATCTTGATTTTATCGTTGCTAAAGTCATACAACTTACACAGTTTTCAAAATACAATTACTATATTTTTTTCGTTTAATTTTATATATTTTATAAAATATCAACATATTTCTAAAATTTACATAATGTTGTGCGACACCAGTTGTCCAGTAAGATGTTGAGATCGTGTTCGTAGGAAATGAGGTTAAAATTTCACGTTATTTTGCTTAAATGAATAGATTAATCTAACAAAAATTACTGATTTATTTTGGCTTACATGACTAATATTTTCATCTTGATATTTGACGTAGCCACGGGCATCTATTGCGTGATTATTTCAATAAATTGGACTTTCTTTTCTTTCCTGAAAAAACCTTATTAAGTTAACTTAAGAAATTATAAAAATCAAGAACGGGAATATATTTAACATTATCTTGGTAAGTAAGTTTTTGTTGTAACTTTCTTGTATCTTACTCTTCTTATTTCTATTCCTATAATATAACACTAGTTTTCCAGAATATTTTTCGTTGGTTATTGTTTTAATAATTCATTAGTATGTCTTAGTTAAATTTTAAGGAGATTGGTTTGATTTAATTTTACTCAGTTTTGATGAATTAATGTGTGTAGCATTTTCATCCTCATTGTAGTCTTACTTTAATACCATTTTATTAAAGTAGCACATGTTTTTACAAATTCTGTTGGAGCCAATTGAAATCTATTCTATATTGGCTTTATACTTAATTTCTGAATGGGATTTTGTTAATGTCACACTTATTTTCTCTTAGGTTAGATATCACAAAATCCTCGGAATAGAAATACATTAAAGTTGGAATTAATTTCTCTTTGGTGTCAAACCATCTACTGTTGCATAATAGAACCAATTGTCCGTTTGCTGATTATTGTTTAGCAACTCTGCTTAAATATGTACAGGGGTCATTTTTTTATTGCAGCTGTGGTTCTGTGCCGTTAGCCGGGTGCAAATGCAGCCTATTGTAAAACCAACGCGAGCCAAGTCGCCAAGCGAATGGCAGAACAGCCAATGGAATGAAAGTTGAAAACGTTTAATTATAAACAAATATTAATGAGTTGTTAATAAAACAGTTTTACCCTCAAAGAATGCTTATAATTATTGATTTTTCCTGAATAAGGTAATGTACTCCTCGACTCCATGCTCTTTGTGCGGCATGTTGAAAGATTCCACCGCCAACATACTCCGTCACAAAAAAACAGTTTCATTTCACGATTCTCTTAAGTTTGCATTATTTCCCATAATCCCTTTCTCTTGAAAAAAAGATACTGCATCTTTTTTCAGTTCTAGCTAAATCCCAAAGTTTCATCTTTATTTTACAAAAATTAAGGCTGAAGAAAAAAAAGGAAAACATGCTTTGTTTTGAATGAATTCAGAGAATAAAACACAAGGTCCCAAACAAGCATTCCCCTGATGAGTGTAAGAAATTTGGTGGATTTATACATTTTTTGGTTGTTTTTTTTGCTTGCGCACGGCTAACGGACAAGTACTGCAGCTATTGTACATTGTATTTTGGAAAATTCTTTCTCACTTTCATCTGTCCAGTGATTAAGTATAATCTATGTTAGGATCAATAAGAAGTGAATCTAGTGCAAAGTATGACAAGCTTTAATCGGAAAATTTAAAATAGATATTCAACTGCTACAGACATTCTAACCAGGAGGTTGTATCCTCAATGTCTTTAAAATCCTTTTGGTTTGTCTATTTTAGAGTGCTATGTTGGTGGTACATTTTAGTAAACAACAATTTCCATATAATAAAAAATAAATCATTAAAGATGAAATAAAACAAATTATTTGAATTGTGTAATACTTAATGTTTCTTTATTAATTCTTTTATTTATTTTATTGTTTCGTGATTTTCTGTCATTTCCCTCCACCAAAAATGAAAAGGCCCACTATTGCAATGAGATTTGTCTTAAGAATTCATGTTATTTCTCTGAAAAACCATCTCTAAGTTTAAAGGTTACAGTAATCCATTTTTATCTTCTATTTATTCTTTCAAGCTCTAGTCTTATTGAGAGTTGTTAGGCACCTTCAACAATTAACAAGATTATATATAATCAAGACTTATAATTAACTTACTTAAGTCTATTAAACAATATCATTTGACAACAGATATACAATATTTAGGATTGCTGCAGTTAATAGCCCTTAGCTAAAATGTTCTTTTAGATGGCTAGATGAAAAAGTTTTATTTGCTAAAAAGATGGGGATGCACAAACATTTTTTTTAGATTTGTTGATGTAGGTTATAGATCACTGATTTATACATTAATAATTTTTCTCCCTTCACTTACTTACATTAAAGAAAACAATCCTCTTTTTAGCTACATAGTCTTTTTTAATTGTTAATAAAAATATAAAAACTTTAGATATCAGATTAAATTTTGGCAGTGCGAAGTAGTTATTTCATCCAAGTTATTGACTCACTTCTTCACAGGTTGAGAAACATGTGATTATGACAAAAGGCCCTTTTGAGGGCCATTGTGATAATTTTAATATTTCTCTTAGACATTGTACGAACGCTTCAGTAATACCAGAGAGGTTTATCTCCCTAAATCTTGTTCGTTTACTTCCCTACCTTTTTAACATGTTTAAACCATTAGTTACATAACATTTACAAGTTTTAGTTGATGGATTGTGCCTCTGAAGTACACAACTGATATTACTTAATTTGTCCGTACTGATGTTGATTAGAGAATATGATTTAATTATCACAGTTATGATTTTCATTATGCCATCAGAGTGTTTTGAAGTTATTGAGACCAGTGAGTGATTGGCTGATTTGTTTACTAATTTTTTAACAAATGAAAATTTGCCAATGTTTTAAGTTTTACATTAAAAAATAACTTAAAATTACTAGCAAATTAGATTTTTTTTAAATGGAAGGTAAGTATACATTTTGTCATGTAATTAGTAAATGTTTTAGAATTATAACGGTTACAAAATGTAACCGCTCGCGTAGTGGCGTTAACACACAAGTACCCTTCTTTGTTTGCATGTATAGTTTCACTTTTAAAAAGAAAAAAAAACTTGTAAGTGCCAACTTATTTGTAATATGCATCTGTATATTAAGATAACAAAGAAAATATGAAATGAAAATTATATGATATTAACATTGAAAGAATGGAAACATTGAATTAGTAAGACAAATAAATACATTACAGAAGTTTTATAAACCAATTAACAATTAGAACTTCTGTGGTGATAATAATGTAGAAAATCAAGAAAAAATAAATAATTGTAGATGTACAAGAAAGAGAAGTATAGCAGTCAGAAGAAAAATATTAAATTTCCATCTTTTGGCTCTGTAATTTTCATAACTTCAGTGTACCGCTTGATGACTCGCTGCTTTTTACTTATTTCTATAATCAAAATATCATTCATATTTTTACCTCATAACAAGAAATGTTTCATACAAGTCATAATTTCTGTTGCATGCTTTACTTGGCTGGAAGGCGACAAAACTAAAAGGACAGATTTTGAATAAACATTTATAATTGTTTAAAACAAAATTTCTGTAATTTTTGTCTAGCTCTTGATCCAAAAATGGTTTAATTAAAAAACTCAAGTGATTGTATTCAGCTAAGACCCCTTCGCCAATTTTCTTTACACAATGAATCAGTACATTTTAGTTGTGCTTGAAGATTAAAATTATAAATATTATGTCGATATTGTCTACATACATAAAGATGAATCACCATGGTTTGTTTCATTCAGTTCTTACGAAGCAAAACCTTTAATTATAGTTCCTATTGTGAGATTAAGATTTACGACACAGAGCCCTTATCTGTATAATCATTTAAATGTATACAAATTTATATTTTTCAATTGTACATTTTTTACAGTTAAGATTTTTTTATGGTGTTCGAAAGTATTATCTTGATTCTGTTAATTTTAATAAAGAAAAGTTGGTATATTGTATTATATTTTTCTTACTACGTTTTGTACCTCAGTAATTCATTAATAATGATATTGATGACTAACTAGTTCTCTATTCGAATGTGATGTACAGTAAGTCTTATCATCAAAGTAATAGTGATATACATTAAGCCTTATCATCAAAGTAATAGTGATATACAGTAAGTCTTATCATCTAAGTTGCTAAGAACACATTGACAAAAGATTATAAATGTTCATTTATTAAATAAAAAGTTTAATCTCAATTATTTTGTATAGTAAAATCTTCGTTTGTGCATTATATAGGCACAAATGCATTATATCGTTTCTACAAAAAATTGTATCAAAATTTGAGACATGATTTTTTTTCCCTCTAATAGCCGGAGATGGAATTTACTATCTCCATGATTCAGGTTCTACACCCTTAAACAAAAACAAAAATTAAAACAGGATTACAATATTTTTCAAAAATCACTTCTTTTCTTTATTGATTAAGTAATTTTCCCATTATTATTAAAAATTAACAAATTAAAGTTATTTGACATAATTTTCCACTCTCAGTTCCCATGTTCGCTCTCCTTCTTCTTTTCTAAACCAGTCTCTTGTTACAGTATTTTAGCTCCTTGTCAAACTATGATAAAATAAAAAAATTGGACCTTTCAAGAAATTGTAAAAATTAAGGATATTACTTCTCAACATCAAAAGGAATCATATGATGTTTCTCTTAACAAGACTAGATCTCTTTTTAATGGTGTTGCGTTAGAATAATTTTATTATTGAATATATTTACAATATAATTTTATTATTGAATATATTTACATTTAGTTGATTTCTTTAATTATTATTTTTTATATTGTTCATTGTTTAATTCTTTCCTTTCGTGTATTGGAAAAAGTCTGACTTCAGGTAGCCACTAATGGGAACAATGGAGGTAATAACCCTTGATGACACCATAGATAATGATGCTTCCTTGTTTATCATCGATGAAGCACCCATGTTAGAACCATCTACTACTGCTGTTATGAAGGATGTTACTAAAGAAGTTACTAACAAGCAGCCATTAAAGAGGAAGAGAAAAAGATCTGATAAGAAGAAAAAGAAAATAATTAATTTAGAAATGAAAAACAGTTCAGGGCCAAAATGCTTGGTCTTAGGGTCTAAAGCTCAAGCAAATAACAATATAATTGCCCAAATGAAAGCGGCAAATTTTAGTTTCAAAGGAGGGAGTGAAAGTCAAAGGAGTCCTCGTAAGGATTGTGGTAGTTTATCGAATCATTTACAGAGTAGTAGCAGATCTAGAGAAAGTGTTCCTGAGACCATTGTGATCCAAAGTGATGAAGAAGATGAGGATATCATCGAACTTTCTGATGAAGAAGTCGGTACCATTGGTGGGGAGCTATCGAAATCGGTGCACACGGCTCAGAATAGACTGTCTGAATTCCAGAAGCCACCATCAAAGAACCGTGTTACTCTTCTGGCCTCTACCTCTTCGAAAAAGAAACCAGAAGCAGCTCCTCGGAATTTGAGACCCATTGTCATTGATGGGTCTAATGTAGCTTTTGGGTGAGTATAAGGCTTTTTATGTAGTATATTTTTAGTCATAGAAATTTTATTTCAATTATTTATTTAATAAAAGTTCAGTGCTTATTCTTCACATGAACTTAAAACAGATTTTATTTTTATGATTTTTCTTTCTTATTTAGTAATAGTTGAAACAAATATAAAGTTATAAATTTATAGATGGCATTATAAATATATATACATATTGCAGCCCTTTGGCCAGATACATCTTAATTCAATTTTGTAAACATCTGTTATTCTGTACACATAAGTTATTCTTATAAAGGACCTGGTCCCAGAATAAAATTATTTTTCTATTCTGAAGGTGGTCTGAAAAGTTTTTGCCGAACATTGCCAAAGTTCGCCGCATGGTGCTAGACGATAGCCGAATTAAAGTGAGAGAGAGGGATAGCAGAGGTTGTGAACATGTAAAAAAAAAACGTGTTTGTTACATATTAAATCAACATTTATGTGAGAAAGAAATAGTTGACTGTGGGTACTATAATAGGATGTTGATAGTTGGGGGTGCAGTCAAGAAAACACGCAAAAATAGGTGAAACTATTTTATTTTAAGTGCCGACGTTTCGACCTACTATGTAGGTCATCTTCAGGGCCGATGGCAGCTGGGACAGCGAGTGGAGAGAAGAGGTAGGATCGCGGGGTGTAGGTTTGTAAGTAGAAGTATCAGAAAGAAGGGAAATCATTTTAAGGTTATATTCGGAAAGATTCATGATTACTGTAGAATTACCTTTATCTGCTTTAGTGACAATCAAGTCGTCATGAGATTTGAGGAAAGAGCGTGTGAGGGAAAGGTCCTTAAAAAACTGTGGGGAGAAATTAGAAGGGGAAGAATGGGTGTGTTGAAGGAAATTGGAGATGATGTTAGCTATGGAGACACGTGAAAGATCTTGTGGAACATGTGAACGTTGGAGTAGGGGGTCATTGTGAATAAATTCTAAGTCGGTCAAAAGATCAGGAATGATTTTATTGAAGGAAGAGGAGGGTGCAGAAAAATTTGGTCCTAAGGATAGGATGTTATAGACATGTTTAGGGATATCGGTGGAAGAAATATTGTGGACCCAGTTTTTATCTCCTTTTGGGTAGATTTTGGAGGTGAGGGATTTTTGGTAAAGGAATTTGAATTTGGAGATGAGGTGGATTTTTTTACGAGACCTGGTAGTGGTGAAGATGGATGTAACAAGAGAGGTAAGGTTATTCATGTGGTCATGGGTAAGGTGACTGGATAAAAATTGGGTGAGGGCTGGAATACGTAGGTTTAGAAAGTGGATTTGCTGAATATTCTCCCGTATTTTGAGATTAAGTAAAGATTTTTTAAATTTAAATGAAAAATTATGTAACTTGGGATTTAGGGATTTTGATGTGGTGAAGTGATTAAGGGCATTGGTTATGAAATTTGGAAAAACGGAGTTGGATCGGCATTTTAGGAGGAAAATACGTTGTTCCAGGTGATGAGCCAAATGTTTTTGTAAGGAACACAGGTGGTTGATGTGAGATTTTAGGTTTGGAAATGAGGATTTTATAGAAGAGAAAGATAAATGTTGGGGGGGGGGTGGTTAAGGTAAGAGGAGGGGAGGCATTTCCATCATAGTTTGGAAAGTTGTTACGATTTGAAGAGATATAATGAGAAGAGAGAGCAGAAGAGTGGCGCTGTGGTGAGGAAGCTGATGTAGGAAGTGATCTTGGAGACGAGAGTTGTTGCGGAGGGTGCGACGAAGGCTGGTGATGGCTGGAAGACGCGAGACTAGAGGTGTGATGTCGAGGCGAGTAGGTAGAATCTGGGTGATGTAGTGAAGAAGAAGGATCGATGTGAAGAGGTCGAGAAGTAGTAGGTAGAGAATTATGGTCTTGAATACTGGTATTGTGAAGAGAAGATCTAGAAGAAAAGTTCTGTTTTTGGCCCCGTTTTTTGTGGTTCATGATATTATGTGAGAAAGAAATAGTTGACTGTGGGTACTATAATAGGATGTTGATAGTTGGGGGTGCAGTCAAGAAAACACGCAAAAATAGGTGAAACTATTTTATTTTAAGTGCCGACGTTTCGACCTACTATGTAGGTCATCTTCAGGGCCGATGGCAGCTGGGACAGCGAGTCAACGTTCACTCGCTGTCCCAGCTGCCATCGGCCCTGAAGATGACCTACATAGTAGGTCGAAACGTCGGCACTTAAAATAAAATAGTTTCACCTATTTTTGCGTGTTTTCTTGACTGCACCCCCAACTATCAACATCCTATTAAATCAACATTTATATATGAGAAAGCTGTCCGCACGTTGGGTGCCGCATCAACATTTTCAACGCTCTGTTGGCGGAGTTTAGGCGCAATAAATCCGAGTTTTGGCGCCGATTAATTACTGTAGATGAAACTTGGATAAACCATTATATGCCCGAAAGGCTGGGATAGTGATGGGAACTGTTTTTTTGCGATAGTCATGGAGCTATTTTAATCGTTTCCATTTCAATTGCCACCCTTGAAAATTTTCCGTACTGGGGAATGGGCGAATTTAGGGCCTCAGTACTCGCTAGGATAAAATCATCACAACCTTTTTCTTCACAACTGTTGTTAGGACAAAAATGAGGGAAATAATTCAAAAAACAAATAGTTGATTTTTTGTTTCTGAGAAAGTTTAATCCAAAATAAGTAAAAACCTGTAATTTGAACTGAACAACATAACTTCAAAGGTTTGGTAATAAAATAATAAACATAATAATAATTTTCTTGTTTACAAAAAATTAAGGAAAAAATTTAAAACAAAAAGTTGATTATTATTTTATTATCAAAACTTTGAAGATACTGTTGTTAAGTCCAGATTACAGCTTTTTACTTTTTTAAAATAAACTTTCTCAGAAACAAAAATCAACTATTTGTTTTTTTGAATTATTTTGCTCATTTTTGTCCTAACAACAGTTGTGAAGAAAAAGGTTGTGATGATTTTATCCTAGCGAGTTCTGGGGCTCTAAATTCACCCATTCTCCAGTACGGAAAATTTTCAAGGGTGACAATTGAGTTGTAAAGCGTTATGTTTGCTTTGGAAAGGGTTTCAAATCATTTGTAAAGGATTACATTTGAATTGGAAAGGGTAGCATTTGATTTGTAAAAGATTACAGTTGACTTGGAAAAGGTTCAAATGGACTTGGATTTGCTATATTTATTTATAATGCCAAATTTTTTATAATAACTGTTACAATGGAAAAATAAAAAATCTTTGAATCTTATTTATGTATAGAAAACAAATTTAGATTCATTAAACTATGTTAAGTTTAGTTAAGATTATATGGGATTTAACATTTGTATGCCAGTAATTTATCATTATCGCTAATTATTGAAACCTCCCTTCCTTTTGTAGAGAAGAGAAATCATTTTTTTTCCTACTGTAATTTAATTCTATTTTTAATAATTACTAGTTGACCTTATAAACGGGGATAAGAAAATGATTCTACTAGAGATAAAAAAAAAATTCTTTAAATTGTGAAACCATTTATTAGGAACTGATATTGTGATGTATGTTGCAGGTCTTCATCAGGGCTTAGTGGTTACAAGTGGTCGCATTCTCATACTTGTGGCCACTAATTAATTCCTGAAGAAGGCCCGCCATATGGATCAAAACTTTGGTTTCTAATGAACAGTTTCACTACCTAAGGAATTATTTTTTGACCTCGACCTGAAGCCTTTTCTTCTCTCTGTTTTAATTTACGTAATTCTATTGTGTGGTTATCTTAGACAGCTGGCTGATTTATTGTGGCCTCGGTTATTATCGATAACATTTTTTTTTTTTTCCATAACAGGCATGGTTGTCGTACAGCATTTTCCTCAAGGGGATTGGAGATATGTTGTGACTATTTCTTGAAGCGAGGGCACACCGTGAAAATTTTTGTCCCTCAGTTTAGGCGAAGACACCACTCCACTACAGACTTTCATATTTTGGACAGATTGGAAAAGGAAAACATCCTTGTGTTTACTCCGAGTCGAAAGGTGGATGGAAAGCAAGTTGTCTCTTATGATGACAGGTATTTTTTACATCTTCTCATTAGCAATGCTGTTTGTAAATACTCAGGATTTCATGTAGTGTGTACAAACTAACTAAATAAATGTTTTAGTAAGCAATGAATACCTACTATAAAGAAACATTTCTTATTTTATTAAATTATAATTTTTTATACAACCGGGTTTTCTTCTAATACGTCGGTATGTCATTTGCATCCATTCTGGCAACAGCTCTGTGCAATCTACCAAGCTTAATTACTTTAACTTTATCGAGCTCTTAATACAAGTCTCCGATTTCTTGGTTGGTGTGTCCTCTGCAGCCCTAGGAATCCTCTACTGCTTTATAAATCCTTCTATGATTCTGAGGAGAATAAGTGCACCATCTTTTCATTGGGCTTAGAAAACGTCAATGTTTTTTAACCATAGATCACAACTGGTCTTTCAAGATTTTGAATAGAGAAATACCTTAGTGCTTCTAGAGATTAAATCCTCTTCAGGTGGTCAAATCTGTAAAAACGTCTGCTTGTGGAAACCTCTATATCTCGGCTCCCATATTGTTAACTGTAAAAATCGTATCCTAACATGTAAAATCGATTCCTCAGTATGTGAACAATATTGCTTTTTTAAAAGCATTTGAACCTCTCTTTCCCTGTTGAGTTTGGTCCCAGCCATGGATATATTTTGTTTTTTGTTGGCAGCACTAACCCAAGCTCCTTCTCTGCTTTTTCAATGTAATTACTTTCACAGCACTAGACGAGCTACCGTTATGTTTAAAATAGTACTTCTGAACTGTAACCCTGAGTTTGATAATGCTTTCTTGAGAGCCGAAACGAGAAGGAGGTAAGCTAGGGCATCTCCTTATAACGAGAAGATAATCAAACATGAAAACTTCAATTAAATGAAAAATATGTGGCATGTGAATGGTGGAAGTTCAAATAAAGTAAGAATGAATTTTAAAAATAATATATGTTGTCATATTGATTGAGATCTCTTGATGTTTTTGTGAATATACTTTCTTCATCAAAGGAGGTGAGGGATAATCGATTAAGTGAAAAGATTTTTGAATATCACATGAGTTATTGTGGCTAAAGAGTTTAAATTATCAATTTTACTGAAGAAGAATTAATTTTGGATGCAATAAAGCATAAAAACTTATTAGGGGTTGAGTCTTAAGCAACTAAATTAATATTAAGCCAGACAAGAATCAAATAAACCGTTATTCAGTGTTGCCAACTTCCTTGTTAATAATATTCCTAAGCCATTGTGATAAAAGGGATTAACTATTGATTGAGAAAAAATGAAATTAAATGAGATTTAATTAATAATCATTATCTTATTTTTTATCTAAAAATTTATTATTAATAACATATCTGTTGAAATATTAAATTGTCCCTCTTTAAAGATGCCAAGTTTACTCATTTTGAATATCATGTCACATTGCAACTGATGGTTGTAGGTATATTGTTGAATATGCAACGAAAAGTGGAGGTGTAATCGTATCGAGAGATAACTATCTAGATCTGTCGGCTGAGAGTAAGGAATGGAAGGAAACCATAAATAAAAGGTAGTATCCTAGTATCAACTATAGAGACCATTATAAATTAATATTTTAGTTTTTTTTTACTCTTATTTAAATATATTTTAGATCATAATAATTAAATATACTTTTTTAACAATTGCCTTTAAATTTGACCAAGTCACTAGTTAGTAGTGTCTTAGTTCTGCTGGAACAATGTTTCTCTAAAGATCTGTTCACTTCATTGCCAAGCCTGTGCAAATCAAGCACAAACCTTTATGATGAATTAAATATTATAATAATAATTATTTAAGCTGTAATTAAAATATTGAAATTTAGAAACTAAATTCTATAGCTACTGTAAGCAGATATATCAGTATGCCCTGTTGAGCACAAGAAAAGTATGCTGATTTTTATTTATTTTTTTTCTGGAAACACGTAAGTTTCTGAAAGCATAATCAAGTATTGATAGGGTTCATAGAAACGTATTTTTTTCTTTATCCTTGTACCAATTGACAGACTTTATTCCCGCTCTCGTTCTTTACAGTTATGACCTGTTTTTAACTTTATACCTTAAATTGTGATATTACCGTTTCTATCTAGTAGTATCGATAAAGAATTTCATTTTAGCCCTTATCAGTCATAGGTCACCTCTCACGTGACAACAGTTCTATGTTGCTACGGTCATACATCATGTGGAAGGTGACAAGTTGGAGCTTGTGGAAAATAAAATGATGAAAAACCAGCATATTAAAATAAAATGATATCATTCCTTGATTATGTCTCTATAAAAAACAAAAATGTGGTAAATTTGTATGCGGAAGAGTGTCACAAAAGTAACTCGAGTGGTTGGCTGCTGTAGAGGAGTCATGTTAGTGTCGAATTATCAAACCCTTCTCTAGGATTTGGGGGATTGGGGGAGGAACAGTTGCACATTATCTGTTAACTTGTAATTTTGAGTTGTCCCGGTTTTCTTGCAAAGAAGGGATGTATATACGAGGGTGGTTTGAAAAGTTCACGGAATGTACTAGAAAGAAGTGTCTTATCTTGGTGGAACTGCTTTAATTTTATCAACATAGTCTCCCTGTAGACTAATGCATTTGGTTCAGCGATGTTCCAATCCCTTGACCCCGTCTCGAAAATGAGATTCTTCCAGGCCTGCAAAGTGTACCTCTCCTGTCAGTTCTTCTGTTGTAGGAAATCTCTGTCCACCTCAGAAAATTTTCAGCTTGGGGAAGAGATGAAAGTCTGATGTTGCCAAATCAGGTGAATAAAGTGGATGAGGCAACAATTAGTACCTCAGTTCATGAAGTTTTGCCATGGCAATAGCACTTGTGTGCGAGCGGGCGTTGTCCTGATGAAAGATGACTTTTTTCCTTGCCAAACCAGGCCTTTTTTCGTGTATCTTTTCCTGTAGTTGGTCTAGGAGGTTTGCGTAGTATTGCCCCGTAATTGTTTGGCCGGTAGGAAGATAATCTATCAGCAGAATGCTGATATCCTGAAAATACAGAATACTGATCCCAGAAAACTGAGGCCATGACCTTTCCGGCCGAACGTACTGCCTTTGCTTTCTTAGGTGGTAGTGACTCAGCATGTTTCCACTGCTTTGACTGCTGTTTTGTCACTGGGGTATAGTAGTGGACCCAAGTTTCATCTGGAGTCACAAACCGGCGCAAAAAATATTGTTGGTTGCGCTGAAAACGGGCGAGATTTTGTTCGGACATTTCCAATCTGGTGCGTTTATGGTCCAATGTCAAGAGCCGCGGCACCCATCTTGCGAATAATTTTTTCATTCCCAATTCTTCGGTTAAAATGTGATCCCTACAGCTTCAGCAATCTCGCACTTTCAGTCGACAATCCTCCATGACCTTTTTATGCACTTTTGCGATAAATTCTGGGGTCGTAGCAATTTTTGGCCGTCCACTACGCCGATCATCATGTAAGCTCTCCCGACCAAATTTAAACTCGCTGGTCCACTTGGAAACAGTTGAATATGAAGGAACAGAGTCCCCCAGTGTGTTCTGAAAGTTGGCATGAATTCCTTTGCTTTCATACCTTTCTTTACAAAATACTTAATCACTGCTCGAATCTCAGTTTTTTCCATTGTCACAAGTCACTATGCAAAAAACAACAACAAAGAGTTGCCACTACCACTCACGCCATGTGTTCACTCACAAAGGATGTGTGATTATTGTGGGAACCTTGTTCTAGCACTGGCATCTAGCGGTGATTCCGAGAACTTTTCAAAGCACCCTCTTATAAAAAATTTTAAATTTAAATATGTAGAATTTATGTATTTATATGGGAAATAAAATGTGATAAAAAGTATTCAGCTCAAAGGCCACACAGTTGATTTTGCCTCTTAGCTCCTTAGGCCCTCAATATTCATTAGCAAAAGATTTATAAAGGAATTGTTACTGTTGTAAGGTTGATTGTACTTAAGGATTGATAACACTTTTATTATACTAAAATAAAAAAACTTTTTAAATTGATAATTTTCCTAAGGTAATAAAGCATTCTTGTATTAATCACTATTTAATGGCGATGGCAGGTTACTCATGTTTACTTGGGTCGATGATATGATAATGTTCCCAAAAGACCCTCTCGGACGAAGCGGCCCATCCCTTGAAGAATTCCTCTCATTTCCAACTGATAAGTCTGAAGATGGTCCTTCATAATCACCTTGAAGTAGAGAGTTACTAATTTGGTAGACTAACGATGTACATATGTTAGTAACAAATGATATATGGGAATAAATGTTAAATATTTTTTTAATTAAATGTATGTTTTTGTAAAAAAAGGGAGGAAATGTCTTAAGACAGTAAGGAACTGGTCAAACCATGATACAGCTCTGGTTAAAAAATGTTTATATTTTGTTAATAAATGAGCATTACGTGGGTTAAAAATGCTTTATATGTGAATAAATTTTTATTTTTTTAAATAAAATTTGTATATAAAAAAAAATATTTTGATATACTGTACATTATGTAGGTTTAATCACCACGTGTGTTGCCCAAAATAGTGTATCATTTGTAAGTTATATTCTGCATTTATTATAAACAATCTTTTCTGTGTATTATAAGTAGAAAGAAAGTATATATAATTTTTTTTTTGTTTGAACAATTACTTTGCATTTATTTCAATGAGTTTTGTTACTTAATTCTCTAAAATGTTTGGCTATTTATTTTATGGTATTTATATTATTTTCATTAGTCTTGTGTTGTAGATTTTTTTTTTTTTCATTACATTCAGGCCAGATATTTTTAATTTGAATGCTGAAAATTAAATAGTCTGAATTATTTAAAATCTATGTATCAGTTAAAGAGAAAAAATGAAAGGTAAAAACATCTGTAACTGCACTTGTTGTGTTGATGTTTATTTGCTGTTTAATATCTTAGTTAAGTGTTCTATTACGGCAAAAACCATTGTATTATTTACAAGTTGAGTATATTTTCAATTTACTCTTATAAAGGAAGTAGACATTTTTTGGTTATTGTTTAATGGTTAATGTAATGATTTATTTGTATTTTAGCTTAAGTTAATGTTTACAGAATTAATGCCTGTATATTACACAATATTTTTTTAAAGAATGCATCAATTTTAAAAGAATGGTTGCCCTTCCCATGTATATCTTTGCGATAATTAAATATTGTAAATCATACCCGAGTTTTCATTATGTCTCTTTTAATAAAAGAATGATGATTTGGTTGCGCTTGAAATATTTAAGTATGTCTTATTCAAAAACAATGGTTATGGTGTTAATATAAAATTTTCGGAAGAAAAAAAAACAACCTAAAATTATTATGCTAAGGTTTAATATTTAAAAATGCATAGTTACATAAATACTGATCTCACTAATCTGTTGCAATGTAGGGATTAGTACGACCAAGTTACAGTTCACAGAGGAAAAAAAATTAATGATTTTTGAAGTTAGATAGTCATTAAATCAATGACAAAAATAATTTTAATCATCATATAAAATAAAATAATGGAGTGATTATCACTCATATTGGTTTCATAAATCAATATCATTATGAATACAATTTCAATCAGATAAATAGTTTAAATACAGTTCTATCTCGCTAACCATAGCCCTATATTGGTACTGTCATAAACAGTGTCATTTTTTCCGAAATTGCTCGATTATAAATCAAAATAAATTAACATGGTTATTATGAAATTAACTGATATTATAATGTGATTAGTTTAGGAAACATTGCAATCTTGCATTTAAAAAATGATGGTATATGATGTTAATGGCATACTTTCTATAGTTGCGTAATTGATTCTCTCTCCTAATGTGTTCATTAAAAAAAAAAATTCTTTTTGATATTGAATTAGAATCATGCTGTATATAATGACTACACTCATTACATTCATTATCAACACTTGTAATTTGATGCTCTGTAGTCACCAACTATATATGATAATGTATTAGTTATGTTTTCTATATTGTCCTCCAGCCCTCGCAAGCATTCAGAGCCATGAAAATGATGCACCAGTACTTTCGAAGTGCCAGATTATTAGAAATATCATTTACAAATACTTCATATATTTTACTGAACCTTTAAACTGAGACTCAGTAAACAGTTCTGAGATAAACATCTTTCAATGATAGGAAGATTTCAAAAATATGATATTGAGATAAACACATTTATGTACATGGTTAAAATACAAAATCCATACTCTTGGACGGATTATTTCTAAAATCAAATGATTCAGAAATAAAATATATAGTCTTTTACATTCAATAAATCATTGATATTCTATGATTTATATTGATATTGATATAAATTTTATATTCTAAACATAACATGTTCAACAAAATATATATATAAATATCATTTGCAAAAATATTTTTCATTAACAAAAATAAATCTGGCTATTAAAGTAAAATAACAAATGAAACTCACCTTATAAAAAAATATATGTATAGGTAGAATGAGTATATATTTTTTTAAAAATAATTTTAGATCAAACTAAATATGACTCGAAAGTAAAATCAATCATAATTTCTGAGAAGTTAAAAACTGTTTTTACACTCTTAAATTATTCAATTTTGATTATTATTATTTCAATTCAATAGAGAATATGAAAAATTGTGCTATTTGTACTAAAAATGTACTATTGAGCTTTCGCATCAGCTAATAACAATTTAATAAATTAGTGCATGAAAAAGATAACTATAAAATAAAATCAAAAATTTTACAGTCTAATGATTTTCATTACCATTCAAGACAAGACTAATTCCAAATTGGTTACATTAACATAAACAATATTAGGAAAATGCCTAATAAATATCGATTAATACTTACACTAGGGTGAATTTGTACATAGTATCGTAATCAGAACAAATACTTGGTAATTTATTGTTTCTAAATTACTTTTATTTGATAGTCTAAAGGTGAGTTCCACTAACATAATACGTTTAATATAATTGTATGCATCGCCTAAATTCTGTGTAATTACAATTATTAAAAATAAAATATATAAAATTAATTAATTATAAAATAAACATATGAACCCAAACACCTGGTCTTAATTTCATCAGACTTAAAAGACAATATCATAGATCATCAAAATAAAAGTTAGTAATTACAAGTGCCTTAGAACTAATACAAAAAATAAAAATCATCTAAAAAGTAGATTGATACAAAGCTCAAATAAAGAGAATATCACAATGAAAATCGAGCCCAGGTAAATAACCATTTAGAAAGAGAAAAATAAAAAACAAAAAATTATTATTTTCCTTTCATTCAATATGCAAATAAAACTTAAAATTGAAATAAGATACAGCTACAATATAAATGTTTCATTTCAGTGATAGTGGTTGTTATAAACTAAATATTTATAAAGATATTAAAGCTTGTCTTTAGATAGACTAACAACATCAATTAGATATTTTTATAATTATAATAAGTAACTGATTGTTATTTGAATCAAGCACATAAGGTTGGCTTTAGAAAAATAAAGTATCTTGAAAGTTCATTAAGAAGAGACATCGAACATCAAATTAAGTAACCACCAACTTTGGTCACTGAATATTAAAAATACCAAGATCAAAACTTTACTCAGGATATAACATTTCTATCGGTATTGCATACAGTTCAAAATAATATTAATGTCAATTAAATAAAATGAAATTGATATTAAAATACTGAAGAAGAATACAATTTTAAGATTTCTTTCAAACAAAACAAATGATACATGGTAACTATGATTAATGGGAAAGTAGCCTTTAAAATATAATAAATAATAACAATCTCAGGCTTTCTATAACTATTCCATCAATTTACATATTTTACATGAAAAAATATAATTATGCTATTCAATATATATATAATTTTTTTTTATTATTATATTAATTCACTTTTTCCAGAAAATATTATGGAGATTGGTCTGTTTAGAAATAGGAGTTGTAAGCATTTTAGTTACTTTTTGCTTTACATCTTCAACATGGCCGGCTACCGCTACCCTGAAACAAAAACAGAAAATCAGAAAAAAAAAGTTCAAAATGTCAGAAGTGGGAGAGAAAAGTTGGATGGGCTTCTCTATACACCAAATCAATTTAAATAGACATTTTCTACCCTCTAATTCAATTTTAGGGCCTTTATAAGTGTTTACAACATTAAAGGATATGAAAATAATTTAAAATAGTCAGTCATGAGGACTGCCGACAGAAGTGAAAACTCAGCTCCAAAAAAAACACAATACGGTAATTGAAATAAGAAACAAATATATTTGACAGGAATTTGTGTATCGTGTAAAAAGTCCATCGAATGTCATTACATATTTTGTAGTACTTAATTTTTTATCACTAAATTAAACATAGTCAAACCTATTGTTTTTTTAGAAAAGCAATTAGAGGTAGATTTTTATCATCTGTAAAGGTAATCTATCCATAGTATTAAATAAGATCTTTTGGGGAAACCGAAAATAAAACTTTCCCTAATTTATGCTTTATGATATTATTAGTATGAATAGTACAACTATTAAATGTCCTTTTAGTTAAATATTGTTATTCTTATATCAATCAAATTATAACATTTAGCCTAAGTTGATTAAAACTAATTGTATATCTCAAAAGTAGGCCATAACACACCACCAGTCTCGAGCATGTCAGTGACGGGAACCCATAAGTTTTCCCCAAACCAAAAATCGCTCAATGCGGCTATAGAAGTTTTCACTTCAAAAACATAGGACATGCCAACATTTTCAATAAAACTTCCGTCGTATTATTCTCACTTTAAAGCAACAATACTTTAAATCGCTAAGTGGACAAAAGAAATCCATATTTTGAAACATCCACTTTGATGCAGCTTAGTATTTAGTTCAAATGAATTTGATACAGTTAAGACTGAAGCTCTTTTCTTTTCTGATTGATATTGTTAAGATCAATATGTTTAATATAATATAACTTTACTATTTGGCCTCAATAGATGCAAAGGGATGCTGAAGATGTATGATTGATAGACCAAATATGAGAAAAAAAATTAAATCAAACTAGACATGGGGAATTGATCAAAAATAAAGAAATATTAATAATGGCATTAGACCATTGGAGTAGAACTGTATACAATAATTTTTGTTGTATAATATCGTATCTAACAATACATTGATATGTATCGTACAAGCCATGTTGGGCTTTTTTATTAGAATAAGAAATAGAATAGTCAAAAAGGCGGGTAGCAGTAAAATATAGGAGAGGGAGATAAACCCCTCTCAAAGGTAGTGCTAAAGGGACATTGCTTGAGGAAAAACAGAAGAAGAGGGTGGAAGGCTTTACTTCTTGAAGGTGATACTTTTGGGAGAAGATGGCCAGATCCAGATGTCCTTACCACCTTGACCTAACAGATGAAGAACTCTATAAATGCCCCTGTTAAAGCAGATAAGCGTTGATTTAATTTTTATGCAAGTATTTTATGGCAATCCTCTATTTATCTGAATTATTACTGCTCAAGTCTTAATGTATAAATCCATACTTTCCCTACATCTTCTAAATTCCCAAACAGATGCTCTATAATCAATAAATAATTTATAGATATATTCAACTTAATCGATTGATGAATTACTGTAAATATTCCTCACTCATAATATCATTTTTTATATTATTAGATGCTATTATTTATTCACTTATTTTCTATAAGCCTATTTCTTTGTATTGTAAATTTGTCTGTTTTTTTATTTTATTGTTGTATTACATTTTCTAATTCTCTACCAAAACATGCCTGTTACATTATTTACTTACAAGATAATATGTAAATGTTTTATTCTAATGTAGTCCTTTGGCCAGATATATATTTATTTGATTTTGTGCATTTCTGTTATTCTTAAGGGACCTGGTCCCAGAATAAAATTATTTTTCTATTCTATTCTATATATCAGATGATATTCAAAATAAACAATTATTTTAATAAAGTATATTTATTGTAACTATTTTGGTGCTTACTTAACCCAGATATACTCTATACTTATGAACATGATATTGATGATTTAATTAAGGTATTAAGTTGACTGATTAGTAAACACACAACCAACCGCTGGAAATTATCGATTAAGTAATTACCTTTAATAATTATTCATGGCATTCTAAAATCAATAATGTTAATGAACCATTTTTATTTTCTCTTAAAACATAGCAATATCATAATAAAAGAAAACTGTGTATAGTGACTAATACAACCTTGAAGAATTCGAATGCTGTGGCGTGACCGAGGGAACTCGGAACTCTAGATCTCGAATCATAGCTGATACTGTCTCGGAATGTGTAGGGAGGCTAACCTGGCAGGTTCCTTCCAACTTCCTGAGAATAAAAAGTTATTATTTATTCTATCTGATACAGTATTACCATCATAAACATTGTACGGCAACATTATAATTCTTGTTATAGTTAATGTTTAATTTAATAGTTTCTATAACATTGAACATTTAAAAGGAAAGTGAAACAACACTTTAAAACTATTATAATAAGAACTATAAATATAGATAATATATATATATGTCTTGCGAGAACTTCACTAACTACTAACCAATTATTATAAAGCTTTAGTATATTATTTCTAAATGTGGAGTTATATATAGATCTCACGCTGTGTAGGAAATAGCACTGCATGCTTAAAAAGAAATAACCGAATAAGTGGAGATATAATCATGAATATGAAAACCTCAAATAATTAAACAGGAAAGCAATTTACAATACTCAAACAAAATAAATGATGACATTTCATAATTTAAAGGATGTTGAAGTTCCCTCTTACATGATGTCAATTTGACATGGTTTTGTTTTAGTGACACCATAGTACTACAAATATATATCTGCAATACCAATAAATAAGTGGTTGTCGAAATCTGTCCATAGTGAGTTAATTATATCAAAAACTGTGGGAATAACATAAATCCGCTTCCCTCAATACAATTCGACTTATTCAACAGACAATAACTATAAGCTGAATATGATGCATTACAGTTAGATACAACAAACGACAATGTACTACATTTATAAAGTACAGATATAACAATTTATTATTATAAAATAAATACTTACCTGAGGGAAGGTAGAAGAGTGTTAGCAATGACCTGTTTGGAAATCTGGCAATAGACAGTATTTGAGAAAGCTTCAACTAGCGCTGCGACTACCTCCTCGCTTTTGTAAGAGCACAACTGATCCAATTCACGCAGCAATACTAAATTTTAATTAAAAATGCTTTATTTTAATTTTTTGAAATAGCAATTATAATAAATGGCCTAAGATAAATATCTAGAAAATCAGTAAAAAAAAAATTAATTGGTTTCCGTAAAATTAAAAAGTAAATTGTTTTGTACGTTACCTCAACTGATAAAACAAATGGCCATCACTCACATGCTTGAGGACACAAGGAGGAGACTTTAAAGAACCTGTATAAGGGATCTATAAGAATATTAAATGTACCCACAGAGGTACTACCACCTTGTACTGTTTATCTTCATACCTCTCATGTCAGTTCCTTGGAATTTTACGGAGAGGGAATCTGCTGAATGTCAATTTGTTGTACATAGAATGTCCATTATCCAAATGTTCAATTAAGGAAACTGTGTTTCTTTTTTTGTTCTTATTTCAAATGTAATTTTAATTAATTTGATCAGATCATCCAGTTACTTATTTGTATAAAACGATTTTTTCCAGGAACGGCAATAAGGGGGCCTTAATCATTTCTCGGAAACTGCTAAAAAATGGACTTAGACTTCAATATGTATTTGTTTACTAAGTAAACCTAATTAGGTAATTTCATTTGTTTCTCTGAATCCCTTTCTATTGATTTAGTTGGTATTTATTTTTTATTGAATTTCGATTATAGGAACCACCCCTGACAACATTAGTTCGGATAATCCACGTTTCACAGTACTTGGCAGGTGTGGATAAATATATAAACAAAATTTTAATTTTTAAAGTTATGAACTATAAAACTTCTCAAAATCACCTTGCTCCCTGAAATTAGAATCGGCTTTGGGTGCCATCCTGCCTATGGCTGATATGACTGATATAAGAACAGGAGCCTGCTCACATCCTGCCGCATCCGTAATAATCCTTCCTGTCTCGAAGTAGCACTTCTCTATTACCTGGGATCAATTGTAGTAATTAAATTAGAAAAAATATATATATATGTGTGTGTAACTAATTAAATAAATTTTTTAATGGTCAGTACCTCTCTGCTGCTGCAGCATTCTAATACAAGGGTGTGAACTTGGAGCGTAGATACTCTTACTGATCTGAAACATGGAGAAGATATAGAATTAAACAATACTGAAATCTTTGAAATAAAATAAGTAATGTACATTACAATACTGTCTGCTGTGTACATCAAAAACTGTCAATCAATGTTTGAGTTTTATTGGTTAGTCTTTTAAACATCAATGAGGTAAAGAAGTAGCTTATGCGAAAGGCATTCCAGTTCAGGACCCAAGTTTGGGTTGAGGTGTGATGGATAACTAATTATTTATTCTTCCTTCTATGGGTTGGAAGAGAACCTTAGCAATAGGGCATAACCCTGATAAGATCAACCATTGGCCAAGACTTGTGTACAATGTACAGAACTGGATGAAGTAAAGAAATAAATTTCAATATTTTTTATCTTTCAACTCTAGAACAGTGCTTACTGACCATATAGCATGCTTTCAGAAAATAATACTTACACATCAGGGTCCGAAGCAAGGGTGACTAGAGGTGGAAGGATTCGATTAGCAATCAGCTGCTCTGTCGAATAGGGAACCATCTCAGCCAGTAGTTTGCTTGTCAGTACTTTCACCCTTGCCTGTGGGTGAACAATTCCTAAACAAGAAAAAAACTAAGCCAACCACAGACATAAATTGTTTATTCATTAATTTTAAACTGTGATAATATTTGCCAGAAGCATTTTCAATTGACAATCACTTGATGTGGCAAAAGTTTTTGAATTACATTAATAACATGTTAGAAATTAGAAAAAGCAATAAGACAACTCCCTTTATATGATAAAAGGCAATATATAAGCAAAACAATAGTAAGTAAATACAAGAATGAGAACAATCTAATGAATAGAATTTAAAATAAAAGGATGGCAGTATTAAACTCAATGAAACTTACATGAAACATGTAAAACATAAAAAAGCATGTAACGTAGGTCATAAGTACGAGGGAGGGGTAGAAAAGTCAGTTTTTTATAATTAGTTTATGAATATTTAAGGAATATTTATTTGGCTTCTACCTAGTCTATTTTATTCTCCATATTTATATGATCAACTAATAATGCTAATTTAATTATAAACTAGAAAAATACATAATAAAAATATCACTGATGACTAATTCTTTGACAGTGTAATTATTGCAGAAGATTTTTTTTTCACAAGATGCTATACAAATATTTATTTATTTTTTGTAAATAAGAGTCAGGTACCTTGCCAGAGAGCAGATAGCAATGGCTCAATGAGGTTAAAATGCTGAGCAGAGCGGCGAGCTACTAAACACATAGCGTCTGGTGAAGAACCTGCCTGGCCGATTGATATTATCAGCCTTCCGATAGTCTTTTCAACTTCTTGCTCCAGCTGCAATTCGAATAATCATTATTTATCCCTTCATTCATATTGTTTGCAGACTTGTGAAATTAATTGGTTCACTTTTTTTCAAGTTAAAATAAAACCATTATATTTACGATGATCTCTATAGGTACATAATAACCTAATAGATTTAAATATGTTTCTTTGTATTGTTGATTTGTATGTATAAGATAAAAAAAAATTCATGATATAATGAGTAGTAGCAAGTGAGATATGACTGTATCCAGAGTCCTTCAATATTAAAGTACGTACCTGCAGAGGTGTGAGGATTCCAAGAATATGTACAGGAACAAGAGAGAGCATTACAGCACGTCCAAGTCCCTGAAGGTTGCATTCCAACTGGTCCAGCCGACCTTCCACTGTACTTTTTATCTACAAAATAATTGTAATCAGAACAAACAAAAAGAAATATGTCTATTTATATATAATAATAGGTGTTTGCTTGTATTTTGATCATGCACAAATATTGTTGGTTTTGACATTTCTCCACTTAATATAAGTTTTTCACTCAATATTATTGAGTTATTCAGTGTATACAGACACTTATTATAGAACACTCAAAACTTTGTTTTTGATACTCACTCACTACCTTAGTGCTTAAGTTTAAAGAAATCTACTGCCGAAGCCCATCAAACATTTTTAAAAACTTATGATGATCCTGCTAGGTCAAATCCTAGTAGTAGTTTCAATGATTAGTAAGCGGTGACTTTTATTTCTATGAGCAACAAGGGCCTGGAAACCAATTGCAAAACTTATTGGATGAAAACCCAGTTCAAGCTCTTAAAGAACTTCCAGATAGCTTAGCAGTTGATTAACTGTTTCTAGACATTTTTATGTGATGAAAAAGAGCCAAAAGAAGGGAAAATGGCTTAGTAGCTATATTGCTATTTAGCTAATCATCAATAAAACTGAAAATCACAAGTGAAAACACCTCTTTTCAGGAGAGTGAAAAACTCTTTTAAGGTTCATATCAAACATGTTTTACCTATGTCAGTATACGTGGTTTTGTGCCTTATTGATGATTCTATATTAATTTTATATTTAATTACCATTGCTAAAGCAATATTTATTGATCGAAAATGAAAAATGTGTTTTTTTTTCACATTATCTGAATTAACTGAAAATACCATTTCAAAACGTTTCTACATCACGGTTTCATTACTTGTAAGGCAAAAAAAGAAGAGTTTTCTGTGGCGTATCATAATGCAATAAAAAGTATAAAAGTATTAAATGGCAATCCCAAGTGCAAAAAAAGTAATGGGTTAGGACTGCAGAGCCATTCACATTGACACCAAAGCAAAATATTCTTGCAAAGTCTTGCTTTGCAAATGATGAGATCTGCAAGGTATAATGTACTTTGAGAAACTAAAACCACGTTAAACTGTTACTGCACATGTCTATCGATATTAATTGAAACAATTGAATGATATTATAACAAAAAAGACCAGGAATATTGAGTAGCAGATGCAAAATCATCCTCTTGCGTGACAACCCTCGGCCGCACGTTGCAAGAGTTTTGAAGAGTTTTGGATCCACTGTTGCAGGTCGAATGAGATGTTCTGCTGCACCCAGTGTACTCACTAGACATTGCCGTCCGATTAACACTTGTTGAGATCAATGTGGTATGATTTGGCTGGCTCACAGTTCTAAAATCCTGAAGAAGTGTGAAGCTTACCCCAGCTTCATACAATGAAGTTAAATCTAGTCTTTCAGCTATAAAAAGTAATTAAACTCCCTATAAAATTATAATATGGTTCCAAGATCGAACTGTCCCAGTATTATATTGCCGTAAAACCTCCATGCCTAGTGCAGTCGATATTAACTAAAGGGGTAAAAATTTAAAATAATTATAGTACAGACATTTTCAAAATGAATATATAAGTATAAAACATATACTTATATTTACAAAATATAATATAATATATATATATTACCTGTTTTGATGTGAACCCAGGGCCAAGGATGTTTGTAATGCTGGTACAAAATTTAATGAAACCCACAACTACATCTTCTCGTTTAGGATCAACCTTGTCTATGAGATTAAGCAGTTCAGGAACTCTGAAATCAAAAGTTGAATTAATGTTGATAAATAATATAATACATTGCAAATAACAATGTAGTATTGTAACAAAAATACTTACAATGTATCCTTTACCCATAGAAGAAGGGGCGATAGTTCATCTTCTATAAGTTGAAAAAATTTAATTAGTGACAAAATGTAAATATTATTTCAACAAATAGTATCTAAATACTTTAATAAATTTATGTTTAGAAATTTAAACAATTTCTTATTTTATTTAACATTGCATTAGTTTCTTCTGTTTGATTAAAGTTTATTTAGTCATAACAAAGAAATATTTTCCCACACGTAACTAATCAGCAAACCAATCACAAACCAGAAATGCTCTACTTTAATGAAAATGAAAAGCTTCATTATATAAAGTTATTTTTGTTTTATTTGATTAAAAAAAACCATTATTTTTTAGTTATTCTGACCAGTTTGAGCTTCATCTTCAGGTACAAACAAAGGAAGGCAAGCAGTCATTCCACGAAGACACATGACAATGCTTCTATCACGGTCAACCGTATTCTTTTCCTCCTACAACATACAACATTATTAGACTAAATGAAATTTAAACTTTTTTTAAATTTAAAAAAATGTACATCACAGTTCAAATTTGGAAACATCATGGTCTCCTAGCTAAACTTAAGAGTGCAAAAGCCCTCAACCTTAATATTCCATTAGTCAGATAGAAAAAATGGCACTCTTTTGACCAACAATTTTAATATGCTACATTTTTAATATGATAACTATTCATCAGAGTATAGAAAAAAATGCACATCTACCATTCGAATCAGGCTGAATTTCAAAATGGCAACCAAAATTTTTGAATCAATAAGATCCTCATGAACACATTTCATTACTTTTTTTTATTTATTATAACTTGCAGTCCAGAGAAAACTTACAGTATATGTACTGTGTCATGTTCATTTCTAGAATTCATAGATTAATTTTTTTTTTGTCACAATAGATCCAAACTAATTAATCCAAAGACCTTAATGTTCTACTCATAAATAAATTTAATCATTTTTCTGAAGCATGTCTCATCATCAATGACATGGAAAATTTGATTATCATTCTTGATATTTTGAATTTGCAGCAAAATTCTCTCGGATTTTCATCTTTACAACAATAAAATAAAGAAATAATATGCATTAAAAAACTAAAAAAGTTTAATAATAGAATTAAACCAATAAATTAACAGTAATCGCCCATATCCCACCACATTTTTCATGATTTTAAGGACTTACATAGATACAAAACTATTTAAATACTTAAAAATATGTCTATTGCCAAAGGAAGCGCCTTAAATAATCCTAACCTCGAATCCTCACCTTGATGTAGGCAGCTATATTGGACAGTATGATAGCCATAAACTGGATCAACCGGCCCCTGGAGTGTGCCCATTTTGCCATCACCGGGCATAGCTGCCTCAAGCAGACTTTCACCACGGCATCGCTCTTGTCGATCACAGCCTTCAGGGTTAGCTCTTCGACCTGGACCATAATTTGTTTAACCTCATACATTAAATTATTTTATTTTTATTGAAACTATACAAAGCAAGTGTCTAACTGCGCTATTTCTGTGTGAGGCTGAGGCTTATCAGCCGACCCTCATATATATACAGCCTACATTATTTTATATATATTATATCTTAACATACATTGTACCTGATCTTTGATTTCATATATTGGTTATTTTATCTCAGATAATTTTTGTAATAAAAAAAAAAAAATTGGATTAACTTTGAATGGAATAAGAGATAAAAGATGACAATAAAAGGTAGGGTTGGTATATTATATCAAGGTACTAATCTATATGTAAGTACATTTTCCCTTAGAATCATGCAATAAGTGAATATATGAAAGTATGAAGACATGATAACCTATAAATAAAAATTCTTATTATAGCCTGACAATTTAGAAAGCAGAAGTCGCCCAAGCATGGGCAGACAGAGGTAATACAACAAAATAACCTATTATATCTCTCTTGTTATAATGCTCTTACTAGTATATCTTTGCATTCTCCTGGAGTTGTTATAGCTGTTTTGCATTTGACCCGGCTAACCTTGGATTTTAAATGTGGAAATCAGACAATAACCTCAAGGAATGGTATTTTGAAAGACAAATGAGAAATCACAAATTATACTAGGAAGATGTGGCCCAGACCTTGAATCTTAAGAGACCTTCAGTCAAGTGGGGCAACTCCCTTCCCCCCACCACACCTTCCTTGCCCCGCTTCTGGTTATGAAAAAGGTTGTTTTCTAAATTGTCAAACTCCAACTGCCACTCACACAAAAGCTAGGAGATCAATAAAAAAATTAATTCAAACCAATCTTACTTTGATTAAAAACAATTAGGTAAGTAAAGAAATAAACAATTTTTTTTTTGTTAATAGTTAAGATAAATTGAATTATATAAGATTAAGATTGAAATATAAAACTAAAATAAAATTGGAAACCTGTAACAAGATTAATCGAGCATTTTTATGATGAAGATTGTTTGTAATAACACTCTCATTTGAAGATAGAAGTAATGATGTGACTGCTCTGCCACATTACAAAATATAAAAACACTTACCTGATGATAATTCCGTGCCATTGTGGCAGCGATTGCAGCCAGGCTGGCAACAGATTCGCACCTAACTGTTTCATCCTTATCAACAATCAATTGCTTTAAGATAGAAATGATCAGAGATTCTCGTAATTCTCTCTATAAAAAAAAAAAGAAATATTGAGGTTCTGTTAAACAAAAATAAAAATATCATTGTGATATGAGAGAATAAACTATCACACTATATTTTATTTTACTCCAGTTTTTTCAATATCATTATTATTATACTTGATTTGGCTAGTAAATTGTAGATAAATATTGGATCCCAATATAAGTTCACAGAATTTATTAATGTGGGGGCTAGCAACTACATTTATAACAGAGTCAAAATAGCTTAGATTTACTTTTGTAGATGAAAATAATCAGAAAATAAGAATTTCTTTTTATACATTATTTAAAGTTAAAAATACATTTCAAAAACTACATTAAACCACAGAGAAGAATACTCTAGAAAAAATTTAATAAAATAAAAAAGATTATATATTTTTTAAATAAATAAATAATAACATATATAATTAACTAATAACTTACAGAAATATAAAGAGAAATTCTCGGACACACTTGAGCAACAAGTGCCCTCTTCTCTGGATACTTGTGCGACATTAGTTGCCAGCACTGGGGAAGGACGTGGTGTTCTATTGTAGCTTCACTCAGTGTTTCACATGCCCTGGACATTCCTGATCCAAAATAAAGTTATATCAGTTTTAATGAGTAAAACTTGTAGTATTTATCAAAGGGATAATCATTATAACATAGCAATATTAATAATAATAAGTTGCTAGCAAACAGTCAGGTAATAACGTAATAAAAAACAACAAATTTTTTTTTCAATTATTATAGTGGTCAGTTTAATCTCAACTTGTAGGGCATGTAGAGGACCCAAAGAGTAGCCTAGTGTTAACACTTCAACAATCGAGTATGATATCGGGTAGCTTCATTTGAAGTTATTTAATAAAACGAGTTAATGAAATCAAAATATTTTTATTCAAAATATTTACCCTTATTTTCTATACATTTTTCCCACAGTGTTATCAAATTTTCAATCTCCGAACTGAAAAATTCAGGCTTATATTTCTGAAAATTTATTTTATACTTGAGAATAATTTTCAAAAATTTTAACCTTGAAGAAGTTGTCAAAATTTCTGAACAGATGGAAATCTATTGGAGATAAGTTTGGCGAATAAAGTGCAGGAAGACTTTGTGACCCACCTCGTTTAGTCTCTTTACTGCCTGTCGTGAAACATGAGGTCTGGCATTGCCTTATTAGAGTATAGGTCCCTTCCCATTAACCAATATCCCTACAGTACAATGTGGATGTGATAGTTTCACGTATGAAGGAAAGGAGGATTGAATTATTATTTATTTATGGAATAATCTGTGTCACCAGCTGAAAATTTCTCAAGCCAGCAATGAATGGTCCATTTGTTTCCCTGAACGCGGTGGTAATTTTACTTGCAGCTTGGGCTGCCAAGTGTCCAAGTTTAAACTCATAAAAAAAAAATTACCTACAAAAATCGCATGTTCCTGTGGTGCCATATTTGATGGCATACTAAACAATGTTTGTTCAATAGTCGTGATAGTAAATATTATAAAAAAAGAGAGGATTAATAACATCTCATTACAATATGTAAACATAAACGTAAGCATAGTAAACAACTTAGATATTATAGCCATAATTTAACTTTAAATAATATATATATATATATATATATATATATATATATATATATATATATATATATATTATATTATTTGTAACATTTAAATTTAAATAATAATAATATTTAATTAATAATGATAATATATATATATATATATATAAGTTATGAGTAGGAGCAGGACAGTATTATTGCTAATACCATTGATGGAAATGTAAACATTGTAAAACAGATAAAAGCAGGATTATCAGACCAAATAAAGCAGTGTGTTTCCAGAAGTCAACCAGTGTGTGTCATTACAACCTTTTTCATTCTTTTTTTTTTATTCTATTTCGTGCGACATCGCTTAAGTGGTGCCGAAACCCGGGAGCCTAGGAGAAAAGAAGACCCGCGGTAAAGTAATTTTTTTTTCTCTTCTTTCTTTTGTTTTCTGGTTGACTTCGGTCATTAAGGAAGAATAATGCCTGAACCCGGATTAAGCAATATCCTAAGACCGGCATTGCTCACGGTGGATCCTCAACCACAACCGATTCCACAACCGCCACGGGAACCACAGGAGCCTATAAATCCGGATTTTCCGATCCTACCGTCGACTACTCTGGCGATGGCACGCGCAGACATTGCCGCGAGGGAGGCCAACCTTTTAGAGCGCATGAAGCTACAAAAAAGTAACGCGCGTGATTTAAGGAGAGAGATTAGTGAATTAGAAAGATTCAACGGAGAAGTAGGGGAGCTCAACCACTTTTTAAAAGGAGGGGATCGGATTATGTACTACATCCAGGTCCAGGTTGGGGCAAAGGATATAGAGGAATTGGATGCTACCAGGCTAAGGGCAGCCTTAGCGTGCCGAGTCAAAAGAAGCATCCTTAACCTTATTCAGGCGGACGAAGAGACACCCTGGCACACCATAAAGGAAAGGCTGAAGAAGGCATTCGGAGGAGGTCGCTGGGCTCCGGAGGAGGATATGCTCCAAATGTTCAGGGAGTATAGGAAACCGGGGCAATCACATGGACAATACGCGGCAGTACTACTGGCACGGTATAACAAGATTACCGAAAAACTGCGCGAGATAATGGAGACTGAGCAAGTAGAAGCAAGAATGGACTTTCTGTCCCGGATATTAAAAGTCCAGCTGGCCAGGGAGACGGGAAGAAAGGACGGATTGCCAAGGGATAAGACATTCCTGGAGTGTGCTCAGGATATTGTAGACTCAAGCGCTAGAGAAGAGGAGTCAAAATACAGTGAGGTAGGAGAGACAGGGTGGAGCAGGGTCACCTACCGTCGCCCAGAGGCTAGCCGGAGCCGTCCAAGATGGGATATGGGAAAAAGAAGAGATCCCGAAGGACATAAAAAAGAGAGGCCAGGTGCACGGGATAGGCGACCGGGAACAGAGAGGAGAAACGGGAGAAGAGAGGAGCGGAAGTGCCACGAATGCGGGAAAACGGGGCATCTGATGGCCGAATGTCCCCGCACCAGGTGTTTCGAATGTGGAGGAGAAGGACACATGGTGCGACAATGCCCGTACTTATACAGGAGGAGCCAGTTACCAAAACCCGAGCCCATGGAGGTAAACACTCAGAGGCTGCGGAGAGGTCCCGGAGCAGCGAGGAGAAGCGACTCTTCCGGTGAAGAGACAGAGATTTCCGGAACATCAGAAACCGAAGGCGAAGGACCAGGGAGCAGTGGAGGCGAGCGGTATAGGAACCGGAAAGGCGTTCAGAGACGGACCGGAGCAGGGGATAGCAGGACAGCGGCTTTCTGAGGGGAGTGTCTGCAGAGAGGCGACCGCACCGAGACCTGCAATAGCGTGAGAGGTAAGTCCTGCTGGTTGCCAATCATTAGATTAAGAGGGGGAGTGCAGTGCTTGGTAGACACGGGGAGTTCCAATACCATTGTAACAAAAGGAGCGTTAGAGAAGTTGTACGGGAACGAGAGGGTACTCCAGGTTCGTGAATGCAAATGTCAATTAATCACTCTTGGCGGGCTTTGTAAAGTAGAGGGAGAGTCAACTATTGAGATTGATCACTGGACGGGGAAGCGCGGGAATCTGAATGTCCACGTAGTGGGTGAGATGACCCGGCATTACCAGGTAATAATAGGGTGCGACCTATTAGAGCGGGTAGGAGCGAGGGTTAGAAACAACCGAGGTAGATGGGAGATTAGAATCGGATCGCGCACATACAGCTGTAGAGGGATTGAAAGGGGTCCGGAAACTCAGATAGGCGCGGTAAACAAAATCGAGGACTGGAAGGGGGAGATTCAGAGGGAGTTCCGCGATATTTTTTTTAACGAGGGGGATATTTTAGGGGTGACAGGCCGGACGGTTCACGAGGTTCCCCTGAAGCAAGATAGAGCTACGTACATTAAGGAACGGAGATATCCTCAAGCGCTTCGCTCCCATATCCGCGAGGAATTAATGAGCCTTAAGCAACAGGGGATCATCGTTGACAGCACGTCGCCGTATAACAGTCCCTTATGGGCAGTTAGGAAGAAAAGTCTACCAGGGGACGGGAAAGAACGGTACAGAGTGGTGGTAGACTACCGAAAACTTAACGAGAACACCATAGATGAGAGATACCCGATCCCGAGGTTCGAGGATATTTTAGATAGGCTGAGCGGAGCGACGATCTTTAGCACGCTGGACCTCAAAGCAGGATACCACCAGATTAAGATGCACCCTCGTGATCAGCATAAGACCGCGTTTAGCTTCGAGAGAGGGCATTATGAGTTTACGCGTATGCCGTTTGGCCTAAAAAACGCTCCAATCACCTTCCAGCGCTTGATGGACGAATTCCTCAGGGGTTTAGGAGAATCGTTTTGCCAAGTCTATATGGATGACCTCCTCGTTTTTAGTAGGACCGAGACGGAACACATTGAACATCTACGAAAGGTCTTCGCCAAGATTAGGGAGTTTGGACTCAAGTTGTCGAAGGAAAAATCGGCTCTGGGGCAAGAGCAAATAACGTTCCTCGGTCATAACATCTCTAGAGAAGGGGTCAAACCGGACGCGACGAAAGTGGATGCGATTCGCAAGATGGCGGTGCCGCAGGATGTTAAGGGTATACGTCGCCTTCTGGGAACCCTCAATTACTACAGGAGATTTGTACCGGACATGGCAGCATATTTAGTGCCTCTTAACAGATTGCTAAAAAAGGGGTCGAGGATTGTCATCACGCCGGCCATCGAGGACAACATTCGAAGATGTATGGAGAGGCTTCAAGAAAAACCCGTGCTTGCGTTCCCGGATTTTCAGAAACCCTTTGCAGTAACCACGGATGCGAGCGAATACGCGTTGGGGGCGGTGTTGTCGCAGGGAGAGGCCGATGGGGAGCGTCCGATAGCGTATGCAAGCAGACGGCTGACCGATGCGGAAACAAGGTACAGTGCGCTGGAAAGGGAACTGCTTGCGATCGTGTGGGCAGTGGAGCATTTCCGACCATATATCTTCGGAAGGCAGTTCCGTGTTCACACTGACCACAGGCCGCTCCAATGGATAGGGAAGCTCAAAGAGACCTCGGCGAGAGTGTCAAGATGGAAGGAGTTCCTGGCACAATATAACATGGAGGTTGTATACAAGCCAGGGAAGGAGAACGTGGTAGCGGACTGGCTTTCTCGGGCCATTACAACAAACGCAGTAGAGGAGGTGGGCGAATCGTCGCGAGACGTGCGGCAATTCCTCAGTGAATGGACACCGGAGAGAGAAGGAGGCGAGGCAACGGGAGGACCAGAACCACCATCCGACGAGAGCTCTACAGAGGACAGACCAGAGAATATGGAGGAGCTGGACGAAATCATCAATGACAAGAGGCGTCAAGTGATTTGGAAAACGAGGACATCAGGGCTACTGAAGATTGATTTCGCTAAGTACGGGACGCACAGCGTTATTACGGTCTGGTCACAGCCCGGCGTTGGGGATGATCAAATTTGTAGAGTCCTCAAAGACGTGTCGAAACAGGGGAAAGTTCACCACATTTATGTAGGAAACGCCACGATCTGGGACAAAATCCAAAGGGTATGGAGGTCAGAGCGTATTGGGTTGGACCGCAGTTTTATTCGTTGTAAACGAATGGTGGAGACAGTCCGCGAGGAGGAACGTCAGAAAGAGGTAACCCTAGCTCATCACCAGGGAAAGACGAACCATCGTGGGGTTTCGGAGACGTTGATGGCATTACGGCGTAGATACTTTTGGGTCAACATGAAGAGAACAGTGAGCGAGATCATCGGGACCTGTGAGGTGTGCCTACGCACAAAATATGATAGACATCCGCCGAAGGTCATGCAGGAAGAGACGGCCACAGCAGAAGCGCCCCTCATGGATTTACAAATCGACACGTTTACCTGGAGGGGCTATAAATGGGTGACGATGGTAGACCTATTTAGTAAGGTAGCTATGGCATACCAGGTACAGGAAAGATCGGCGGATGCGGTGTTAGGGGCGCTACAGCGTTGGTTTCAATTCTACGGAGTACCCGAACAGATATCATCAGATGGGGGTCGAGAGTTCGACAATGCGGCGATTCGGGAGGAGATGCGCGTGTTGGACGTTAGGTGGCACCTCAACACGCCGGGACACCCTAAAAGTAGAGGCTGTATCGAACGCCTTCATAGCACCCTAAGCGAGCACCTCCGGGTATATCAAGGGGAGAAGGGACTTGAGCCAGACGCCGCTATGACTAAAGCCATCGTCGCGTACAACCACTCCATTCACGCGGTTACGGGGTTCTCGCCGTTCGAGCTACTTTTCGGTTTGAGGGAGCGTCGGAGAGATTTTAGAGGGACCACGGACGATGAGAAACAGATGGTGACAAACCGCATGGAAATGCGCGTCATGTGGAAAAAGACTCGCGATAAGATTCGAGCCGAGAAAGCTAGGAGAGTGGCGCGAGAAAATCTGGCAATGCGGGACGCGACAGGGGGAGTGGCAATCGGGACGATTGTCTACCGGAAACTGGGGACCAATAGAGGGAAGGAACCATCCAGATACGAAGGGCCGTTCCGGGTGACTGTCATACGGGAGCATAACGTGGTTACCATCGAGAGCATAACCGCGCCCCATAAGCGAAGGACGGTTCACATAGAACAACTAAAGATACCGGCAGTAGAACCCCCGGTTGAGACACGTACTGGAGTATCCTCCCGACAGTAAACGGGTACGGAAACTTATACAAGTTCTCGTATCGCCACCTGTAATCCCGTCGATAGGAGAGTGAAATAAGATTTTTTTTTTGTTTGTTCCGTTGTGTGTTTCGTATTCCTACAGGATATTTAAAAGTTATGTATCTTGTATTATGTATTTTCTTTCTTTAGTTTGTGGCTTTATTGTATATAGATCAGTGAAGTGTGAAGTGACTAGAATTTTTTTTTTTTTTGTACAGGTTCTTTTGGTTTCTAAAATGTTACTATTCATTTCTGTTATTGTGATTACTATGAGATTCTATTTTTTTCTTTTGTTATATTATAATTTTCACTATGTTATTCTATGACTTTGTACATAACAGTTTCCGAGGACTGTTCGGAAACTGGCAGGGGGGAGTTATGAGTAGGAGCAGGACAGTATTATTGCTAATACCATTGATGGAAATGTAAACATTGTAAAACAGATAAAAGCAGGATTATCAGACCAAATAAAGCAGTGTGTTTCCAGAAGTCAACCAGTGTGTGTCATTACAACCTTTTTCATTCTTTTTTTTTTATTCTATTTCGTGCGACATCGCTTAAGTTATATATAAATGTTATATCTTTGTGAAAAATTTTCTTTCACCCTAAAGGGAGATGCAAGATTAAACAATCATATCATTGGTGCCCTAAAGAGGAAAGAGGAAAGTTTATTAAAAAAAAATAATTTTTTTACTTATATTTTCACCTGACCAATTTCCAAGAAAATTATTATCAGCAAACATTATTAAAGTTGACAGATAAAATTATGAAGATAAGATTTGAATATATTACCGGATAATATCATACTCCTATCTTCTACTGATGGCCTCTTCTTGATCTCAAGTAAGCAATGTATGAGGTTTTCCCTCAGGGTAGGATCGTTTTGTAGACTGATAAGGCAGACCAACAGGGGCACTATCCTTTGAAGCCACTGTATACCAGACTTATGTTACAATTCACATACTAATAATAAACTTTTTTATGATATTAACAATATTATAAATTTAAAATAATAATCTCGTAAATATTATATGAAACTACCTCTTTGTTGTTGAGGGGAAGATAAAGCACCATAGTGGGTAAATGTTGTGAAAGGGCTAGCACCAGTTCTTGAGAAGAGAAGTTGTCAAATCCTTCCAACTGGGGCAAGCGAGGCAATTCTGACCACAGTTCTTCACTAGGAAACAGGCGTTTCATTTCAAAACTTTAAGTATTATTGGAAATTTGAAAATAATGGACAGTTACTATTCTAAGCCTAAACAAAAAAAATTAAATAAAAATTTTAAGATTTGTTCAAAAAATATTCAAACATTCAACACATAACTATCATCATATGCGTTGTTATCGAATAAAAATACCAATTATATTAACAGTAATAAAGTTATTAAAATCTAGATGCACATTCAGTTTATTAATTTCTTTATCAGAGGATATTAATAAACTTTTTACAATAATTAATCTTCAGTGCTAAATAGTAATGTTAATACAAAGTATCCCAGCTTCCATTGGCGTTTAATGCCAGTGACATGGCTAGGAGGGGCCTCCCAGACTCTTGCTTTGCCCTCATTCCTGGGCAAAAAGCTTAGTTCGGGGACTCCAGGGAAATTGTAAAAAGTGTAATTTTGGTATGAATGTAAGCAATTATTTTATATGTAGACTTCATTTTTTTTTTTAATTTTTGCATTTATTTTGTTTTTATTATACTGAATGTATAAATTTTTATGAAAAATTTATTTATTTTATTTTGGTTTATGTAATTTTTGTTTTTATAGAATAATTGTATACCTACTTAGCAATATTACTTATTGCCCACAAGTGGGAGATTGTAATAATTCAATTAAGTATTTCTAAAAATAAATAAAAAATACAAAGTATAGTTTTCACTATTCAAAAATATATAACATAAAATCAATAAAATATAATTAACTATGAATCATCTTCTTCTTCTTCCCATGGCTCTACAGCCCTTGCAGGGCCCTGGCCTCCGCAACAACGCCTCTCCAGTCCTCCCTGTCAGCAGCTCGACCTCTCCACTGTCTGATCCCCATCCTCTGCAGATCGCTCTCTACATCATTCAGCCATCGCAGCCTGGGCCTTCCTCTTCTTCTTTTGCCTCCTGGTTTGCCATATAATAGCTTCTTTGGGTACCTATCTTCTCCCATTCTTTCTACGTGCCCAAGCCATCTTATACGTGTAGATTTGACATAGATGACTAGGTCTGGTTCATTGTATAGGTCCTGAAGCTCTCTATTATTTCTAGACCTCCATTGAAATAACTATGAATCATGCATCTTCAAAAAATATGAAAAGGATTGTTATTCAAAAACTGTTTAGTCCATCATGAGGGGACTTCTTAGTATCCTATCTCTTCGATAACTTCCTTCCCCCCCCACCCCCAATGGCCCAATCAGTTATACACTTTTTTTTTTATTACATTGATTCATATGTTATATTATGTTTAGTTTAGGTAAAAATGTTTAATTTTAATTTTAAATATTCGCTTTATAAATTGAACATCTCAAATTAGCTTTATAGGATAAATTGATAAAACCAGGAGAAGTAAACCTGGAACCAGAGGAATTCAAGGTGGGTGAGTTTAACTTTAAGTGTAACTTTAAGTTTACCTTCTTTAAAGGAATAGTGAGAGTGCTATTAACTCCGAGGGTCCAAGTTCTATTCTGTTAGTAGAAGAAAATTATTTGATCTGGTTACAACAGAAGGGATTCTATCCTCAGCACACCCAATCTTCATAAAATGGGTTCCCCTATCCAGGAGAAAAATCTGTAGGTTAAGCGGGATCCTACCTAAATTTTATATATAGAAGGATCCTCTCATCAATAACAATTCCTTTGAGCCACTCTGGGTTTTCTAAATATCCTAGTTTTATGGAACACTAATATCAGAAAATTATTCACAACAGTCTTTTTACTCATTCAAACCACATGTCTAGTCTACTGAAGCAGTCACATGGATTTCTTGATTATTCCTTCTTTACACTGCGTATGCTTACCTCCGAGACTGATTCAAATATCCTTTCTCAACTCCATTCTCTCAAACAGGAGCTTCATTTTAATCAGATCATGATTTTGTTAGATAGAGACTTGATTTGCCCCCCAAAACATTGGAAGTTGTGAACCTTCTGATAATTTTCTCAGAGAACAAATATGAATAGTCTTACTATGCAATGGAATCGGATAGAATTTAAGTTTAAAAAAAAATAATACAATTAACTTATAAATACATATAGCCACTTATTCATTGGAGATACAGGATTATTCATTAAATATTAAAATAAAGGGTCTTTTTTCATCATAAAGCAAAATTTTAAAAATAATTAAATAAATAAGAAACACATACTTGCTTGCAATTTCTATCTGGTGGAGCGGAGAAGCTGTTCCTGATTCCTCTTGGCTGCTACCAACTGATATCACGCCTTCCTCCTCGGGAACTGCCACCTCAATCTCTTCAAAACTACCTGAAGTTTCACTGATGACCTCTTTCTCTTCCTTTTCTTCAGATCTAAAACAAAAATTTTATATACAGTATAATTCTTTTCCATTTCTTATCTTAACTAGAACGAGCCTTGATTATTGAGATGGAAAAAGGAGTTTACTTCTCTTTAATAAAAAACAATCCAAAATTGAGGGAAAAAATTAAGGTACACAAGAGATATTGGTATTTCATCTTCCTAGCAAGGAACCCATAAGTGACTAAGAAAATAGTGACCTGTCCCATCACAGGCGAGGAAACAAATTCACGACACAAAACTTATAAATACAATTACATTTAAAGTTTTGCTTGTTATTGTTTATTTCCTCTTCTCAAATATTTAGCTATATAATATAAAAATATATTTCCCAGTAAGAGCCCCTTCACAGAATTACAGGTGAAACCTGACCACATATTTTTGAACAATGAGAAAAATATTATTACCGAATTTCATCAATACTCTGTTCAACAGTTTCCTCCTGGTGAGAAACATTTTCCAATATTTTGGGTGTAAAAACCTCTTCTTTCTGTAACAAATGTAAATCTTTACAAACCATAAAAAATATATAACTATATATTATAAGCATAACTTGAAACTTAGTACAATTTTCAAATCATTATCTTATAAAAAGTATATCGAAATTCTCAAACTATAGATAATAATTGAACTGGTGAAAATAACAAAAGTGCAAGTATAATATTGGACATTTTGAAAAAAATCATTTTTTATATGTTGAGCCCTTTAGTTTCAAGTTATCAAAACTATAACCCCACGCTAGCAACAGAGGTAGGCTTTCAACTAAGTGACTCATTCTGTGCAATAACAACAATTTAATTCAACAATTAATGCGGGATATGAATGTTTCAAATCTTATTCAATTCTACTCCACCAAATTAAAATCAATTCTTACAGGACAATAAAAATAAAATTCAAATTATAAATCTACAGCCCCAGTGAATAAGTGGTTAAGTTGAATTTTCTCCAAAACTAGTTTCTTGTACTTAGGGAAGGCAAATCGTGTTATTTTCATAGTGAATAAAGGTCTAAGTCAGGCATTGGCTTGAAAAGGAGTGATTGCTTATATTATAATTCCATTTCAAGCCCAAAACTACGAGTATGACACGGTTCCACCGCTCTAAATACAGGTAACTCTCTCTGGAGAAAAATTGACATAACCTCTTATTCACCAGGGCTGTAGAAATAAAATAAGTATTTCCTATAAAAATAAATATAGTATGTTGCTCTTTCTTGGACTTTATCACAACCCATGTAAAATTAAAGTAGTTGTTTTTATATAAATATAGAGAATTTAATCACTTTCTATAAATTTTTAAGTTTATTGTTAGTGATTATCTTAACACGTGCTGATTTGTAATTGATTATTATTCTACCAATTGAATGTATAAATTTATTTATTTATACTATATTGGTTTCAAATCATTTCTTTTCATTTTAAGCTGCGAGAAGTTATAGATGATAAGTACAATATATACATAAAATACATATACAATACAATATATTTCGACAATAATTGTATAGTTTATATTTTATTTATTCCTTATTAATATATTTCCCTATATAACTGACAAACTTATATTCCCCGTAGGTGTCCGTTATGAAGAAGTTTAATTATATATGTTTAATATTTAAATGGTAATGGAAATATGATATACTTACGTGGTCAGTTTGAACACCAACTGAACTTGAGACAGTTTCGGTTTGCTTAATTCCAGCCCTGTAAACATGAAGAAGTTCAGAAGGTTTTGGCATATCCAGCCCAACGTCGTCCCAATCTTCAAAATCCTAGAATAAAATCATCAGGTTACAATATGTGCATCAATTAGCTAAGATATAATTAATCACAAATTAAGTAAGCCAATGAAAGAGATCTAATGATTGCTTTGCAACTGAATAAGTATTTAGCAGGTGTGAATCTTTCTCTACATGTAATATGTTAAAAATTCTACTCTTTCAGTTCCTCATAATAACTATATAACACATAATTATTATGTGTAATGACAATTGAAATATGTTCTTTTTTGTCAACTATCACATAAAAAGTAAGAATAAGATTCTTATATTTACTTGGTCTTCATTTTCATCAGCAAAAGTGATTGCGGTCAATTTGTAGCCTTGCAATAAAAGATATTCATTAATCAAGAAATTTAGAGCTCTCGACTCATGAGGTTTAATAACCTCTTCTTTCTTAAACTGAGCACAGCTTCTCCCTTCCCCTAAAATGGATAAAATTATATAGGACAAGTACATAATTATAGAAGAGGGTATATATGTCGTTTCAGAAAAAATGTTTAAACTTCATAATTTTTTTTTAAATTTAACATCCAAATAATCGTTATGAAACAAAGCTATTCATTACTAAAATATATTTTTGGCCAAAGAATGGTTTTTCATTTTTTTTTTAACACTCACCTGTTGCCAAAGTCAAATTTGCCCTCAAGGCATTAATAGTGTCTTTTGCCTTGCGCAATTCAAATTCTAAAACTGCAATCCTTTCATCATTAACTCTTTCCCCGTCCTCTGAGAATCTAGTAAAGTCCAAAGAATCAAGAGTTGCTTGACTTGAAGACCTTGCTAAAACAGGCATAAGATTTTACAATATGCCAAAAGTCAGATCGGATTGAGAAAGAAATATGTCTCACCAATTGTCGGAACCAGGTCTGACCGTGTTTGATTTTCAAAATTGTTGGGATTCGAGAAAAATTCCTTAAGTTTTGGAACTTCCTTCCCCGCCTCGACAAGTTCGGCATGGAGCTCTAAAGCTGTTAGCCATAATTTATCTTTAATAAGCTTCTCTGCAATGTCAGAGTATGATATTTTCAGCTTTACTATATCACTTGATGTAGAGGGAGTCAAAGGTCCCATTTCATCAAAAATGAAAGGATTATCCATAATTGCTATTTACAAATAACAATCTCCAACTATATAAAATCATCGCATTTTGATATCTCAACTTTCAATACTTCCACCTTTCCTGATCATAATTAATTAACTAGATACCGTTACTTCTAAGTTTCCCATCACTGTTGTCAAAATACAACTAGTCAACATCAAAGGTTATTATCGTGTTATCACGAATAGGGTTCTACGAAATGGGTATAGTATCGATATTTTTCCTTTCGATACCAATATTTTTGTATCGATACTTTTGTTATGATATTTTATCTATATCAGTACGGACCAGTGAATATCAACACAGTTTAATGATCTTTTTTTTCTCTCCTTTTTTTGCCCTTTTATCAGAATTTTTAAAATAGTCGGTATTTCATCGGAAATAGCCTGTCTGTACATATTTAATTAAAAGACAAAAATAATGTATATATAGTAACACATTCTTTCGATATTCTCGAAATATCGAAACATGTATTTTTGATTATGGGGTGAACCCTATCTCTACGTATTTAAGAATGTAATTAAAAGAAAAAAATAATATATATGCATAGGAAAGTACATTCTTTCGATATTAGAAGAATATAGTACTCCTTCGATATTCTCAAAATATTGAAAGATCTTTCTGATATTTCCCAGATGGCTGTTATCTAAATTTTTGATCATGTTATGAACCCTATCTGTACACATCAGGGAAAGTAATTAAAAGAAAAATAATAATATATATCCATAGGAAAGTACATTTTTTCGATATTAGAAGATAGTGCCGCCTCATTGATTCCAGCTGCCTCCTGGTTCGCCTTTCTTTCTCCTCCTTTCTTAGCTTTTGTAGCACCTGTGCTGCTAACCTTTGGCCGAAAGGGAGTGTGTGGTCATTTTGAGATAGGTTAGGGTCTTTATGAATGGGAGAGTGAGGCTTTTGAGATAGGGCTGTAATCCCTGATGAGTACAGATAAGGATGGATCATGGGCCACCTGTAAAATATTTGAAAGATCTTTCGATTTTTTGAGAATATCGAATGAGTACCATATTCTTCTAATACCGAAAGAATGTCCTTTCCTATGCATATATATATTTTCTTCTTTTAATTACTCTTATTGATGTGTACAGATAGGGTTCATAACATAATCAAAAAACTAGATATCAGCCATCTGTGAAATATCGGAAACATCTAACTTTTCCTTTCCACCTTAAAGGTAATTCGAAAGCATTGCTCCCTTCTGTCAGATGAAGTTTTTTTGTATACTCAGAGATCTACTGGAGTCACTAATGGAATTGTTTTGCACACAAATTTGCAGCTTTTGAAAGATGAACAAACATAGCCCCTGCCCACTAAATGTTTTTAATGTATGCGTTGAATTCTTCTGGTGACGTCATTTGTAGCGCTGCACTGACTTCTGAGTCTCGCAAAAATTTCCTATAAGTGGAAAACATTACGGAAGCAATAAGAAATGACCGTGCTCGCCGCCTGAACAAATTGCAAAATGTCTTTAAAGTTCCAAGGATTCACGAGCTTTTCACTTTATGCCATTTTTATGTATCATATAGAGAGGTAAGAAATTAATTTATGGCCCTCAACAGAGTCAGACAAGAAAGCTAAAGGCTCATTCAAGCTAACAGTGGACAAATTGTTTGACCATACAGCTACTAAAGAAACCCCTAAAATATAGAGGTGAAGGCCCTGCCCTTATCTTATTATTCAAATTTAGATCTTATTTTTAGAAAGTAAAAAATATCAGTAATGAAACATTCATTGTTAGAATAATAAAACAGATTGGTTAATTCTATTGTTTAACATTCAATTTTTGTAATTCAACAATAAAAATGATTACATAGCTTTTAGTAAATTTTAAAAAAATGAAAAAATAGGGTGTGTTAAGATTTAAAAAATAACAAAAATGTAAAAACAGTCATGAGGGAGATTGTTGTTGTACAGGTAGGGAATTGCGGTAACGCCATCGGTTCAAAGGTGAGTTATTTTAATTACACAAAAAAACAATAAAATGAGAGCTTAGGTGGATCATCATCATCATTAAACCACCACTTTGCCTTTAAAGACCAGAGGAAATAAAAAAAAAGAGATAAAATGATGATCTATACCTTAAAATGTCCACTGCGTTGAAAAGAAAGTGGCTGAAAAAAATTACGGAACTATTCATTTTACTAAATCTTAAAAGTTAACATCAAAGTGGCAATTTAATTAAGAGTGACTCATTTACTTTACACCACATTAAATGAGGTATTTTACATTTTAATTGCTTTATATAAGAAGGAAAACATGTTTAGTTCTGGGAACTCATATCAGATGAACATGGGATAGAACCAGACGGAACTTGGAAAGGCAACAATAGTCTCCAGCTCCAGAGAATCAATGTCTACTACGTACAAGGCAGAAGTACGTATAACATTATCTCATAAATTGATAAATATAGGATTAAATTTACGATTTTAGAAGTGTTCTTAGATTTTGTTTATATTTTATTCCTTGCAATTATAAATAGAATCATTGATATCTATTTTAATTTAAAACTTTTATAACTTAATTTGTTAAGTATGATGAACACTGACGAAGGTTTACAGAGTGATCATAGTGCTAACCTTTCTCAATTTTTTTCGAACATAATACGAAATAAAGTACAAAGAGATATTAAGAAAGTTAGGTTAACTATTTTAGTTATTTCACCAAAATATTAGACCATTTTTATGATCAAATTTTCGGGTATGATAATGAATTTGTCTATATCTTCGAATTCGGTTTTAACGAATTCGGTTTAATTAAAACATTTGAATCATTCTGTTCTCGTTTTCCCAGCATAAGTATAAAAAAAAAATACTTCAAATATAAATATTGACTACTATCCACAATAAGCAATAATGGAATGTCAGTACTCAAATAGGTATGTTATATTATTTATTTTTTAAATCCCCTCATACAACTGTTTTAATTTATTTTATAGATTAGTGATATAACAAATATTTATTCTTTCAGAAAATTGTTTATTTCCGTAGTGATTATTCATATATGCTATTGGTAATAAATAATCTAAGATAATTTCAACTATTACATGTGAATATTTTGATGTTGTTTTTTTATTTATTCCCCTTGATTATTTTTTTAAAAATTCAATTGTATTAGATAAAATATTCTTATTTTCTTCCAGAGAAGCGTTACTTTCCTCGATGCGTCTGCTTGGATTTGGACCAAGCTGTCACTGCCAACGTGCAGTCTGGCCCTTATGGTCAACTCATCAACCCTAACAACATAATAGCAGAAGGCAAAGGAACTGGCAACAACTGGGCTAAGGGTTACCACACCGATGGCGTGAAACTAATACAACCATCCCTAAATCTCATACGGAGGCATTGTGAGGCTTCGGATTGTCTACAGGTATTTGAAAACTTATCACTAAACCAGATTATGGCACGAATGGAATATATTGTAGGAAAAAAAAAAATCACCCGAGAATATTCTAAGAAAATGGCATAAATATGAAATAACAGAACATGTCGCTTTTATTCCAGGGATTTCAGTTAAGCCAAAGTCTGGGCGGAGGAACTGGTTCAGGATTTGGTTCACTTCTTTTACAGAAGCTCTACGAAGAGTATCCGGATCGCATAGTCAACACCTATTCCGTAATTCCTTCTGTGTCGGTGAGTTATCAAGTATTAATTAAGGTAATATATGGGCAGTTCCGATCGTCAACTACCAAACAACGCTTTTGGAAATACAAAAAAAAAACCTGGAACTACAAATGGTCGGTAGAAAAGCATATGCCTGTTGAGTGTGGATGATAGTATAACCACTATCAACTACTTCCTTCACAAGTGCTAAACTATAACAATAAATACTCTTCAAAGGTTAACAAAATTTACATCTTCGTGCTTGTTATACTTTAAGAACAGCTATCCTTTCTGATTTTTTTATGTAGTGTAAAAAATATTAGAAAACTTAATTATCATTTCACAAAGGGTATTTCGTTTTTCAATCATTCTTATTAATTATACTATAGTATAAACTATTTATTTTGTAACATTTTCAGCCTTCATCCGTAGTTGTAGAGCCTTATAACTGCGTTCTGGGATTAAATATTTTGATGGAGACTGCCAGTGAAGTGATCTGCATGGACAACCAAGCCATGAACAATATTTGTACAAAAACTCTGAAAATTTCCTTTCCGACGATAAAAGATGTCAATCATCTCATTTGCAGTGTTATGGCCGGAGTAACGGCTTGTTTCAGGTTTGAACTATACTTTTTTTTTTCTTTTAAATATGTCTAAGTTATAACATATCTCGATCTATAAAACTATCCCTCTCCACGTCAAATACTGAGATATAACTAATATGTTTCATTCTTCAATAGTTGCTGTATTGATAATCGTAGGATCCCGATTTCAGATTTCCAGGACAACTGAACACGGACCTCAGGAAAATAATGACCAATTTGGTGCCGTTTCCACGGCTCTGCTTCTTCACTCCTTCTTTAGTTCCACTCATGTCCAGGGGATCCAAGCCTTATTACAATATTAATGTTCCTTTGTTAGTACAAAACATGTTCGACCCCAACTACAGCATGTGCCGTATAGATCCGAAAAAGGGCAAGATCTTGACAGCTGCCGCTATTTTTAGGGGCAGGTTATCTCCCAGACAGGTAATCTGTTATTTAATATAACTTTAATCATAAAGGATATAGTTGGTTTTTAATTTTCTCAAATAGAAATGTTTGTTGAGGCGGTGATGGGCTCTTAAAACTCCCTTTCTTACTTGAAAATACAGATAGAATAGAATAGAATAGAATAGAAAAGTAACTTTATTCTGGGACTAAGTCCCTTTAGAATAACAGATATGAACAGGAATAAAAAACATAATATTTATCTGGCCAGAAGGCTAAATGTTACAAATCATAAAGCGTGTAAAACATGACAGAAAACAATTTAAAAAGATATATATAAACAAAAATAATAGTAAGTAAATAAATAGTACAGATCTTGACAGGATATTAACCAATTACAGAGAATAGATAAATCCATAGCTTTTATTAGATGCATGAGCTAGCATGCAATAATTTCTTTACATGATGTACAGCTTTTCAAAGAGCAAAATTAAAAGAACTAGATAACACAATGAGTTAGTCTATACATTGCATTCTAAGCAAATGACTAACCTGCTTAGAGATTATCCTTTTGGGAAGCTAAGAGGTGTTGATACAGCAAGGATTAGAATAATGATAGAGAGGGAGTATGACGGATATTTGGAGGGATTGAGTTCCAAACTGTGGTGGAGCTGGCGAGAAAGGAACGTTCGAATGCTTTAGTTCTGTGTGAACGTATATAGAGATCAGAAAGGCGGGATCTTGTTTTATGGTGTTGGACTGAGGATTTGAATTGGAGGAGACTAGATATATGAAGGTTGAGGTGTGTGTGTTGAGGGTGAATGGATTGGTATAAGAATGAACAGAGGAAATATTGTCTTCGGAAGGGAGGGAAGAGCCACTTTAACTCATCATAGAGGTGGGTGACGCGCGATCGCTTCGGAGTACCAAGCACAAATCTTAGAGAGCAGTTCATTATTCTCTTTAATCTGTCTTCAAGCATTTTAGAGAGGCCTCCATATACCACGCTACAATAGTCAAAGTGGGGGGAAATACGAGAAGCTTACCGGAAGATTGTGTAAGGAGATGACGAGAACGATGGAACAACTTCAGGGAACTAATTGACCGTCAGAATATCTGGGCGATGTGGGATTTCCAAGAAAGTTTTTGGTCGATGGTGATGCCTAGGTTTTTCACAGAGGAGGTAATCGTGATAGGATGATCGTTTAGGATTAATGTTGGGAGGGCGTGGATGGATGAAAGGAGGGAATTAGAACCTAAAACTATGGCCTGAGTTTTCATTGCGTTCAATTCCAGTTTGTTCAGCTTTGCCCAGGCACAGATCCTTTCTAGGTCTTCCTGAATACCAGCGAACGCAATAAATAGCTCGGAAGGAGGAAAGGACAGATATATTTAGAAGTTATCAGCATATAGATGATGGGAACATTACGTTTCAATTCCTCTAAACCGTGACTAGAAATAGCAGATTGGGAGAAATAATAGTAGTTACTCTATTAGTGAAAATGAGGATGTGAGCTCATTTAGGTTTATAAAAGAAGTATACATTTTCTAAATCTAGAAACAAACAAAACAATATATTCATTTGAGCTTAAATGAATTGACAGCAATGTTTTCGTTAACACATTACAAAAACGCCAAGGTCCGTTTATATATACCGTTAAATGCTCACATAATTTGTACAAAATCAGTTCAAAATACATGATTTATTTTTTTAAACCTATTCGACCTACCCACCCTGAGTAGAATAGGTTGGTTACCTGTAGAAATAGCTCTAATCCGTCCTTAAAAGAAGTAAGAAAGAGTGTTTAAGAATTAAAACAAATGACGAATTCACCCAATAAAAATTTGTGATTTTTTAACTTTTTATATCCACGGTTATTTATTTTTACTAGACCAATAAGCTTGTTAAAAAGTCAATAAATTGCCTTTTATTTGTAAAATAAAAATAAATAAATCCATGTTTAATTTATTCTATTAACAAGGATTAAGTCATTTTTACATTAATCTTGTAAAACACTAGATTACTTTTCATTTTAAAAATAATGAAAACGAAAAAAAAGTATCTCACCAATTGAAAAATAGGGGAAATTCTTAAGAAGATAATTACCCAATCTAGACACTATTTGATCAAAGTCACAGAAGATTTCCATGACTGTCACAAATCATAGTTTTATTATTGTTTTGGTTTGCTTCTGTTTACTTATTAAATGTTCATAAATGATATATTTGCTTTAGGTCGATCAGCAGTTGCTAGCGGTACAAGATAAAAATGCACCGTATTTCGCGGAATGGGTACCCAATAACGTTAAAAGCGCAATTTGTGATATTCCGCCTCGTGGGACCAAGATGTCGGCAACTTTTATCTGTAAGTAAAAAAATAAAATCTAGAGTTGCCAATTCATGGCGCCGCACTATATCACATAATTGATTTTGTTTTTTAAAATGACATTTCGTTAACAATGATTTCTTTCATGAGGATAATTTCACTAATCGGTATCTGTACCGCAGGTTGTCGCTTCTAGTTGAGTTACAAGTTTTAGCTTCCTTTTTAATATTTTCCAAAAATACAAGTTATAATGAGTTTTAGTATGAAAAAGAGAATGTAATTATGGATAATGAGTAGATTTCGATGATAATTTCATCAAGAAATAAAAGTTTTAACTAACATTTCAAAGAATAGATGAAATGATTACTGAAGATACAGATTTCCCATAATTACGTTCTCTTTTCCATAGTAAAGCTCATGATAACTTGTATTTTTGGAAAATATTAAAAGGAAAACGAATGAAAAGATAAAACTTGTAACTCAACTCGAAGCGACAACCTGCGGAATATTTACCCACTAATCACCTTATGATTGCCGAATAGAACTAAGCAAAGAACTGAGAGTTGTTTCAAACAAATGGAAGTAAAAACCAGTGATCAATATAAATATAAAAACAATGTTCATTATTCTCATTTCCACAGGTAACAGTACAGCAATAACAGAAACATTGAGGAAACAAGTAATCCAGTTCAGGTCTATGCTGAAAAAGAAAGCGTTCGTCCATTGGTACACGGGGGAAGGTATGGAAGAGAGCGAGTTCATTGACGCTGAGACCAATGTCTTTGAGCTCATAAAGCAGTACCTCAGTTTCCAGGATGAAGAGAGACCGTCTACGACGGAACCAGAAGAAGAAAATGAAAACGACCAAGATGAAACAGAGGACGAGGAAAACGATTTAGAAAAATAAATAGTCGATAGAACCGGGTTATCTTAATCAAATGAAATCTTAAATTAATAACTTTTTTTGGAAATGAAGAAAATACTTAATCCTAAATAATTCTGATCATAATCACGTATACTTAAGAGTCATCTGGTTAAATAGAATCCCGAATTGACTTTGCAACTTTTTATAAACTAAAATAACCATACAAATGAAGAATGCTACAGGTTTCCAGAGACCTCAAAAAGTTCCATCTTGTTTATTTGTGGTGTAAGACGTAGAAATTTAATTGTGAAACAAAAGAATGCTTAAAATACGATGTTAACACTATATATTCTTTAAACAATTTTCCAAGAGAGATTGTTGTTTTGAGTTCCAGTAATTCCAGCTGCTCTTAAACCATTCTTCCTATGTGACTCCTGATAGTTTTCCCCACAGAACCATGCAGGAACCTTATTTCCTCTGCAGTTATAGACTGAAAGGTCGATCCAACATAGTCTGGTTCTTCTGCGATAAGTTAACCTTATTATTATACTTCAAGTTAGAGTTACTTACCTAACTGGGCATATTTCCACTGTGCTTAGTCTCTGAAGATTTTCCTCTACTAACAGTGTGAATTCATTCTTTTAGATGACTATACAGAATTATTTTTAATTTTTGTATTTAAACATCTCTCATGCTAACTCATTTTATTTCAATGGCAACCATCCATTCATCTAATTATATCTATCAATCCAAGTGCCTTCTGCTTCAGTAAACAAATTAAATATTCTTTATTGTATTTGTTATTGATTGTATTAATTTTTAAATATTTTGCCTTTACAAAAGAAAAATCTTTAGTCTTTCGTAAGAAAATTTTATATACAATTTTCTTTGTGTTCAATAACTCAGTTCATACTTCATTCCAATTATTTATCCCTCTGAAATTCATACTTATTGTTGAATGATTGTGATAATTAACAATAAAACTATCTACTCATTGAAATGAGTATAGTGATGACTATAAAGAATGTTACACAATGATATCCAAATACTGTATGAAGACTTAATATTTATTCTGGACAAATATTATGGTTAAATCATTGTCCATGGATGAGAGACATAAATCATAGAATATTGAATCAACCTATGGGAGAACTACAGCTGGGCACTGTTATTCCTGATGCCTCTCATGTCACTTTGTATTATTTTTCTGATAGCCCATCTGCTGATTGTCAATTGTTTTTACTTGACAGGTGTGGATACAGATATGAAAGGGAAAAAATCATTGTTATAGTTAATTATTTCTGACTTAAATCATATTTTTGTATTAATAATGATTAAAGCAAAACTGTTTCACATTGAGCTGGAGAAAATAGATTTGGAACACCACAGATTCAGCATCACTTGACTTTAATATATATAATACGTATTGATCATGTCCAAGAACATTTCTGTGTGAACTAAATTGTTATGAAAGTGGCAGACCATTTCAAAAACAAACTAATCTTGCTCACATATTTAACTAATTCTTAAGCAACTGAGAAGATGAAATGATAAGGCACTGAATTCCTGCTTTCTAGGCCTAGCTGTGGTAAGCAAGTTTACTGTATAATAACCAAATAATTCACTGGCGGTTTTTGTTTTACACTATATTTTAAGTTATTTTATTGGTCTTATCCATGGATAGACCCTTGGGTCAATGGAGCTCCTAGAATCCACACAACTTCTGTATGAAGTGGCAAGCAATAAAGTACAGGAGAAAAACAATAGCTCCAGGAAGAAACAATAGAAACAATACTTCTTTATCAAGTTTTGAATCCAGGATCCTTCTTTTTGGGTTTTTAATTTTTGATTTGTTGACAAGAGTAATTTTTAACTATTTACTAACTAACATTATTGAGTAGTGTTATAATCATGAAAATAGCATTTTTAGGCTTGAAAAGAAATTTCAGTGGTAAGTTTTATAATACATATTCCACTAAACAAAAATAGACTGAATAATAAAAAAGTATATATGCATATATATTTTTCATCATCCCATAACGTTTATGAAAATCATCCTACTTCAATAAATCAAAATGGTTACTTTAAATCATTTTAAACAAAATTACATCTTGACATCAAACTAATAAAAATTCCATGTTTTGTTTGACAGCTTAATAGGATATCAAACTTATAAAAATATCCACAACTTTCATTTTCTATCAATACACACCTATAAATAACTTCAATTATAAGTTATAACTTCATTTATAATTTGAATTTATATAAGTTAATGTTTGAAATACATGAATAAATTGTAAATTATATGTGTATGGTAAATTTAATTTACAGAAACGATAAAACAACACTCTCGCAGGTTGGAAATAAGTTCTTATAAAAAAAAAGTAAATCAGCTCCCTTCGGACGTGGATTGTGGAGCTGCTGGTTTGACATCTAAATCTCTTTTCATTGCATAGGCGTCTTCACCGTCGGCGTAGTACTTGGGCTCGACTTCAGAAATAGTGAAGTTGAGGGTATTAGTGTAGAGGTTGAGGGCTGCTCTGTTACTCTTGCGGACATGCAATGACACATACTTAGCCTTGAAGCACTCGACCATCGCCTTAGCTGCTTGGTCCATCAATTTTTGGGCCAGCCCTAGCCTACGATGAGATCTCTTAACTGCGAGGGATGTTATGTGCCCATGTGGATTATCCTCAGAATCCTCTTCCATCTTTGCTAAAACATACCTAAAACAGACACAAGATGCATTGGAAATGTACATCAACATATGTATTATCTTTCACCCGTAACATTCAGACATGCTTTCAGATAAGAGTAATTCCCAAACCAAATATCATTTTCTCAAATAGGGTCAATTCTTAAACAGAATAGCTTTTTGAATAATAATGCAAGGTCGGAAAAATAAATACTGTGAGGGATTGTATAACAATATAAAAAGTACTATATAATCCAAATGAACTACTATGTAGTCCAAATGAACTACTATGTAGTCCAAATGAACTACTATGTAGTCCAAATGAACTACTATGTAGTCCAAATGAACTACTATGTAGTCCAAATGAACTACTATGTAGGCCAAATGAACTACTATGTAGACCAAATGAACTACTATGTAGTCCAAATGAACTACTATGTAGACCAAATGAACTACTATGTAGTCCAAATGAACTACTATGTAGTCCTAATGAACTACTATGTAGTCCAAATGAACTACTATGTAGTCCAAATGAACTACTATGTAGACCAAATGAACTACTATGTAGTCCAAAATAAAATAGCATTAATTAATTGTAAACCTCATCCTTTATCACAGATTTAGACCCATTTAATAGACTTCAACTTATTAAAAATAACATAGGAAACAACCATAATGGATAATTACCCAACAATTTGTCCTTTTTCATCTTCGGCTACATAGCTTAGCTGAGGCCAGGACAAACCATGATAAAAATAATATTTCATTTGATAATTTTCAGGCAGGCAAAGAAGGTTACAATGCTGCATGTTCATGAGGTCATCAGGCCGCGCACAACGGATATTCATTTTGTTAAATTTAAATTAGTCCTTCCTACTTCGTCGAGGTCTTGGTTTGCTCAGTTCTACTTTCTGCTGCTGCCCAGAGGACTCTTGCATACCACCAAGGAGTTCACGCACAAAACGAAACCGAGACAAAAACAGTTTCCACACCAAATACCAACCTAAAACAACAATATATCATAAGTTCATACTGTAACATGAAACAACATAGGTTACAGTAATAAATATTAGTAATAATTACAGAGAAGTTTATCACTATTTTAATTACTGTATCTCATTATTAATTAATTAACAAATAAAAGAAGTAGACATAAATTTAAATAAAAGTATTATTATATTCCCAGCAATTAACAATTTTAAAATAAGATAAAGATTACAACATTACCAATAATAGACATATATCATGAAAAAAACAAAGTTATTATTGAATAATCCATTTATCTCATGAATTATTGGAATTTGACAGTTGTAATTTATTTAAATCTGGCATATCAGAAATGATAAGGACCTTGATGAATAATAAAAATAAAAAGAGAATGAGGATTTAGTTAGGTTTGTGAAGCCAGGAAGAATAAGTTGGCATGGGTATATTGAAAGGTTGCCAAAGGGACAATTCACTACACCAGGAAGATAATGAAGAAGAATTATCAAGGAAAAAGAAGAAAGCGCTTTAGAACAAGCTGACCAAAGGATGTAGAGATAGATTTATACAAACTTGGAGTGACTGTGTAAAGGACAAAGAGATGTATCAGGACGGCAGAAGACGGATTGTCCAAGGTTCATATGGGACAGTAATGTTGGATTTAGGAAAGAATGATGAATATGAAGCAACAGTTAGTAAAACAAGTTTTAAAAAATCCAAATTTTTTCACTTATTATCAACAAAATTACAGCACAACAAATATCATGAACTAGTTGAATTGACGTAAAATAAAGGAGTAGAAATCTACAAAACCATCTATAAAGGACAAAGGAGCATATACCTCACATCTATGGGAAAAGATAAAAGTCTCTGTGGAGACTTTTTTGCATTTAAAACCCTGATGAGAACTGAATATCATGATTTTCATAAAATCTGAAGTACTAATTTAAAAATCGTATATGCTATATACTAATTATTGTTACAAAATATATATGTCAATTATGCTAAGAAAATGTACTTTTGTTATAAATAAATAAAGTAACTATAAAATGCACTATCACAATTATCTCTACTTTGAGATTGGTGTTAATATTGTTTAAGTGGGTTCTCGATACAGTAACATGCCACACTAGTATCTATAAAGTGACACAACTAAAAAACATCAATTGCTCACAGTATTTGAGTAATGGCCATGAAAGAAATGGGTAAATGTCTCCTAATTTTGGATCAAAACAGTATGAACCTAGTTTCAGAGCTTGTCTGACAAAAGGCACATGTATCACTTATAGTGTCCGAATGCCATTCCAAGCTCACTAATAGTTTTCCCGTTTATCCAAAAATGTAGTTTTTATAATTATGTCACTTAAGTAATTCTACTACAACATTACAAGTATAAGCAGGACTTTTATATGTATCAATACTACTAATAAACTCACTCAAATTAAAAAAAATTAAACACTAACCAGATAATGGTTTACCCACTTTAAATGTCAGTGCTTAATAGAAAAAATATTTAAAAACCTAAATATCCCTTAGAAAAGTCTTTTGTCATCTCAGGAAAATTAAAACCAACCACAAGTACATGTGGCAATTACAATAAAACATAAGTATGAATCAGGTGATAAAATAACAATAAACTGAGAAATTCATTAAAAATAGGAAACAAGTATAGTGAACAGCCTCAACAAATATCATTTAACAGTAAAGATTATTCAATAGTAATAATAAGTTCACTTAGATACATTTTCCATTCATGGAACAAAAACAAAAAAAATCACAATACCTAATAAAAACAAAACAGTTAAAGAAATAAGATGTTTTTTTAAGAATCTAATATAATTGTTAATGAAGCTATACCTCCCAAGCTCCTTTAAAATAAGTAACTGAGTACCTTCCTGGTACTTATCACTGAGAAGATAAGGTACAAAGTGTATTATAGTGATAATGTTTGTTTGTAAATCATATTACACTAAGTTAGGTATTATATTGCTTACCTAGAGCTACTAATCCAACTATCAAGACCAAGGAAGTAAATACTGAAGCGACAGCTACTATGATTTCCATATCATCAACAAAGGTTAATAGTTTTTCGTAACCTTAAATAAATCAATAAGCTCATAAATAACTTATTGCTTGCGTCCCCCTAATTTTAACCCAAGCCCCCAGAAATTTACTGTTTTGAAAGCGGGAGAGGGTGTACATCATTTCAAATATAGTATTTACCTTCAATACGTACTTTTTTTTTAAGTATCAAGTAAACTCACCTTAAAATTTAAAATAATTATATTCAGTAAATTAATATAACATTATCATTAATAATTAGGAAAAAATTAACAACTACAATAACGTGCTCAAGATCATTTTTTGATCTGATTGTAACCAAATCCAAAATCCGAAAAACTTGATCAGTACACGTTTGTTTAAAAAAATTAATAATAACTGTTCTTCACGAGACTTATGTTTTATAAAAATAATGAGACAATTTTTTTATTAAAATATTAAATTTTAAGGAAATATTAATATATTTTTGCTGTAAATAGAATATCAAAATCGAAATATAAGGAGTTTGACATAGAGGTACAGTCCCAAAGCAGCCTAGCGGTTCCTTTGTGTATCAGTAATTCTCCACCTTCGTAGGTTTATCATTCAAAAATTTTGATAGTTTAATTGTCAATGCTTACTGATGGCTGCTAATATTCAGGAGTATGATCCTCCAAGTTCTGCCAGTTCCGACAGGTAAGGTGAAAATTACTGTCTATTTATGGAATTATTTTTTCTGGCAAATCAACAATTTTATATGAATGAAATTGGAATCAAGTTTAATTATCAGTATGTTACTCATCCTATTTTAGGATCTATCGAAATATAATTGATTTTCAAGTATCCAACCCCATAGGATTACTTATGACCTCAACTAATAGTTTATTGATGGCTCAGTAAAATATTAGTCATACCATCATAACATGCTGTACCAGTAATGTTCACCTTGAACCAGAATAATGTGGACTGTTGACGTTACTGAAGTTGTTTACTATGATTATTATTGTTGACAATAAATATGATGTTGGTACCTTGGTACAGAGCAGGGGATATCATGAATAAACCTGTGGGGTATATGAAATGTGTGTACATTTTGGTAAGGGGATAGGGGTTAACAAGATATCAAAGTTTATTGTTGTAATACATTCTTGTCTTGTTCCAGTGACGTTTGTGATAGAGTATATGAAGACAGTAGAATTTATGAAGATACTGTATTTTACCATGATGTTGAAGAGGACACCGACAGTTTTCATATGGTCTCTCCACCTCAGTCACCCAGACCACCTTCAGCTTGTGGTGAGATTTAATGAGATGAAGGTTTTCTAGAAGGACCAAGTTTTTTTCTATGTTATAACTTATTCTTGTCCAGGTTCTCAAAAATCTCCTAGAGCTAGAAGACAAAGAACAACATCCATGTCGAAATCGAAGACAACTAATACCTCTGCAGAATCTGTGCTTAGGAGCCATCGCCGAACAATATATACAGCTGGCAGACCACCTTGGTATAACTGTGCTGGAGAGCAGGTCAAACCTTTTGTGATTGGTGAGCCTTAATTTTGTGATCTATTGTGTAGTTAAGACTCAATTTTTTTTTTATCCTTTGACTAAGCCTGGCTTTAATACAATAAAAAATAACACTATGGTTAATATCCCAATGGCACTGACATGCCAGTTCTTCTAAAGGATATACGGTATCCGTTCCGCAAGTTGTCACTTCGACCTGATTTCCAAGTTTTTACTATTTATTCGTTTCATTTTTGATTTTTTTTTTTAAATACAAATTATTGTGAGCTTTAGTATGATAAAGAGAATGTAATTATATTTAAGGAGTAGATTTTGGTAATCATTTCATCAAGAAATAGAAGTTTCAACTAACATTTTGGAAGGATAGATGAAATCTGTATGTCGAACCGTTCATTTTAAGATAAAATGATTACCGAAACATGCACATTTCCCAGTATTACATTCTCTTTTCCATACTAAAGCTCATGATAACTTTTTTTTTTGGAAAATATTAAAAGGGAAACGAATGAAAAGTTAAAACTTGTGACTCAGTTCGGAGGCCTCTTTTTGTCAGAGGCCCTGGTAAGAGTCACCTTAACAACCTTAATCCGAACGATGCTGCTTATTAGTGGGTCCAAATTTATTTTGTTGTTTGTTTGTTGTTGCTTAGAGGTGTAAAACCCTAGGGTTTTAAATTTATTTTGTGATGACCTACATAATGCATCTTAAAATTCTAATTATGTCAGGAATAATTTGTTTACTTTTCTTGCCTGTGGTAATCAGAGTTGGTAAGGTCATTAAATCCCGTGATAAGAAAAACTAAACACCAAGGTTCAAACTGTTGGTGGGATGCTACCTACCTGGTTGGTGTTCTTTTGGTGTGTGTTTAATTTTCCTTTTTAAGTATATTCAGTTTCATCATTCTCTTTTTGTCCTGATGTCTGGTGATTTATTTTTCTCTACTTTTAGAGAATTTAGTCTTTGTTAGGAAGTTTTCCTAAAAACAGTTTTATGCTTTTCTTGTTTATACTAGTAAATAAAGTTTTACACTTTTATTTATATTTTATTTCACTAATTTCTCCATTCTCAAAATTAGAAATAAGTAGCAAGAATTATAAATATTAATATTATATATTTTTTCTAAATTATTATGTTTGGAAACTTTCTTTTTTTACAGGTATTTGTGGTGGAAGTGCTTCGGGTAAAACAACAGTTGCTACGAAAATAATCGAGTCATTGGATGTTCCATGGGTTACCCTTTTCAGTATGGATTCTTTTTATAAGGTTGGTATTATTTTGCTAATTTTCTAATTTAAACTTAATTTCATTCAAGAGGGAGAAAATGGTCCAGGTAGAGGTAAAAAAAAATTCTCTTCCTGTTTAAGAGAATTTTTTTACCTTCAAATGTTGAGTATTAAGGATCATGATGGGGTAATCTGTGACTTTGATGCCTTCTTTCAATTGATGTTGAACTAGTGCTAGTGGTTGGAGAGAAAATCTGTGCTCCTTTTCCTTTTATTTTTGTATTGTTTCTTTTGCAAATTTTAACATTTTTTTCTCTCTTTCTCATTCGAGTACAGATCACTATTAATACCAGTAAACAAAAAAAAATCAAAATTAAACTTCCAACACTATGATTTATGCAGGGTACTGGGCTTTTTCAGTATTGTAACAGACTGTTATGTTTCTGAGGGGGCAATTGTACTTGGAGGTAATGTGTCTAACATCACTCTCAGATGAAAAAACTATTAATTTTTTTCTTATAACAACAAAGCCTCACTCAAAAGCTTTATCTAATTTTTTTCAATAATTGGCTCTATGTCACACCTACAGGAAAAAATAAAAATATCAGTAAATCTATATTTAAATGCCCTGCATTGTATCACCTTTCAAATTTTGACCTTGGAATTGTTAAATTTAGATTCCCTAATCTGGTAGATTATTGTAACAAAAACATTATAACCATGGATTACTTTGTGAGGCTAATAATATTTTATTGAAAAAAAAATATATGTAATGTTTCATTTATAATAATTTTTACTATTCACCCATTAAACTTAATGATGTTTCTATAATTTCATTGTTAGCCTGTTGTATTTTTTTTCTCTTCCATTTTCTAATTTAAAGATTATTTAATTCAGCGTTTCAGCTATTTGAAGTTAAATAATCGGAACATTATTGTAATTAAAACTGATACTTACGTCTATTTGCTTATGGCTATCTCTAGGTAATATGTATGAAGAATTCAAGAACCCTGGTATATGAGTCTAATAGATGAAGAGGTATTCGAGGAGAAAGTCCATCAGCATAATTTAATTAATCTATTTAAACCGAAAATGGTAGAAAATTTAAAATCATGGAGCTCTTCGTATGCATAGAAGAATCTTTTCTCTAATGAATAAATTGTGGACGCCTGAAAAAAAATCACTTGTAGGGTCGAGTTCTGAAGTCAATGTTCATAACTAAGATCGATATAAAAAAATAAAAAAAATTGCTAAGAATTTTATTCCTAAATTAAAATCATCACCAACTCTATTAAGCAAATTTGTTCCTCAGACAAATATAAATATAATTAAAAAAATATATTGTATATAATTTAACAATTACTCTCTGAAGAACTTGGCTTTAATAAAGCTGGTAAACTGGTGATTGATTTTTCACAGTTTGTTTGAATAACAGTATTATAGTTAATCTGAAGATAATTATAGTGAACACTAATTGTATTTTATTATAATTTTTTAATCATTGCTTTAATTTTTAAATATTTTTATTTTGAAGAGAAAAGATTTGCCCCCAGCCGGGATTCGATCCCAAATCTCCGCCTCACTGTGGCAACGCCCTAACCATTTGAGCCACCGGGGTCACTCCCTACCCAGGACAAATCAATAAAAATATTTAAAAATTAAAGCAATGATTAAAAAAATGTAATAAATTATAAATAATATAATGAGGTATGTCAAAAAGATCCTAAAATTAAAAGTAATGTTCAATGAACATTCTTCCTCGTGTATACATCGCAAAATAGCAAGAACACAGGGGATATGGGATCGGTGAAGAGAACAGATTTGTCCTAGGTAGGGAGCGACCCCGGTGGCTCAAATGGTTAGAGCGTTGCCTCGGTGAGGCGGAGATCCGAGTTCGAATCCCAGCTGGGGGCAAATATTTTCTCTTCAAAATAAAAATATTTGCTAATTGTATTAAGTTACCTTTTTCTCCAAACAAAGAACATTAAAATATCTTGAATGATAATAGCTGACCTTGATAATATATGTGGAAGAAAATAGTCCAGGTAGAGTTCAATGTTTATTAATTAGCCAACATTAAGAGAGTGATGTGATTACAGCTTGGACGGACCTGTATGTATCCCCCCCCCCCTTGGGACAGCCCTGAAGAAGACCTGCAAAGTAGGTCGAAACGTTGGCTAATTAATAAACATTTCTCCACATTCAAGAGAAATTTATTGACCTCTACCCGGACCATTTTCTTCCACAAACATTAAAATATGTTAAAAATGTTATTTTATTATCATAACATATGGTTACTATATCTTTTATTCTTTACTTATGGCTAAAATTTAATTTTCTTAGGCCCTTAATGAAAAGCAGCATGAGTTAGCTCTTCTAAACGAATATAATTTTGATCACCCCGATGCTTTCGATTTTGATCACCTTATCCCCACGCTCAAGCGGCTTATAAAGGGTAAAAAGGTGGAAGTTCCTATATACAACTTCCTTACTCATTCGAGGGAAAGCAAAACAGTAAGTACCTTTAATTAAATTATATTTTTCCTTTTTATTTTGAATTAGTAGTTTAGCTACAATTCCTACTTTTGCTTTGGTGCTGGTACTGATAGAAGATTTGCATTGTAGTAAAAAAAAACCTATCATAATTTATGTACTTTTGTACATCAAATGTTTTGTGAACAACTTTTTTAAATTGAATATATATATATCGATAAGTTGAAGAAGGAAAGTTGAGTCATTGTCAGTGTAATAAAGGATAACATTACAAAAGATTAAGTAATTCTATTTTTTTTAATCCAGGTCTTTTTTTTTCTTCTATCCCATGCAGTTCAGACTCATAGAAAATAATCTAAACTTCTTTACCTTTGAATTATGAATACAGTTTACAGTTGGTTTAAATAGGAATGAATCTATTGAATTTACTCTGTTATTACTAACTGTGATAGAAGGTAGTTTATCTCCTAGAATAGAGCTTTTACTCCTCCTAAAATAAGTGGATAGTTTTAGTTTTAGTGGTTGAAGAACACTAAATTATCCAAAGCAAACAGTGCCGGGCTACCTCTACACTCGTTTTAGAGTACAGCGGTACGATTGAATGGATATTTTTGGTTTAAGTACAGTGGAGAAAGGTTTTATTATCAATTATCATGAAGTGCTTTTGTTTATTTTTTTTAGCTAAAAAAACCATATAAAAAACTATGGTTCTAATCATGTATTTCAATCCTACTCATGAAACTTAAATACTTACAAATTTTTATCTTTGTTGACATTTTGATGTAAATATAATTGATACAAATATTAAAATAATATTTTTAATGGTTATTTTAGAAGACAATGTATGGAGCAAATGTCATCATTTTTGAAGGAATACTCGCCTTCTATAACCAGGAAGTTTTAAAGGTATTGTTTATATTTCCATTCCGTTTTTTATATTATTATAAAAATAAAATATAGTTCTTAAATTCTGCAATTGGCTCATGATGCCTTCAATGACATTGACACTTGATACCCGGAATCTTCATGCAGATCTCATTACCAGGGTAGCGTCCCATGGGTGAAGGATATATTGGCTAGTTGCCTTTTATACCTATTTTTTAAGTTAATGTCTTGTTAAGTTTTATTTTCTAGAATATTAAGTGGTAGGGGACTCAGTGTGTTATTTTGCACCGAGCTCTTCAGGGCCCTGTTTGAGCCTATATTTAGGATGTAGGGTATATGTTTATATTCATCAATTATAATTTATTTTATTTGTTTTAGATGTTGGATATGAAAGTGTTTGTTGACACAGATGCTGATGTGAGATTATGCAGGAGGTTAAGAAGAGATATCTCTGAAAGAGGTAAATATAAATATTTATGTATATATAAATTAATATATATAATTAATATATATACATAAATTAAATATTTATGTATATATATTAAATATAAATATATATATATATATATATATATATATATATATATATATATATATATATATATATATATATATATAAGTATTTATGTTAGGAAAAAAGTAATTTTGGTTTAATGTCTTTAAAATCACATATCTCTAGTAATAATTATTTGGTGAAGCCATACTGTAGGGTGATTGAAAGGTAAGATTTCATAGAACATTCTTTCTCGATATAAAGGAGTGTTTGTTTTCTTTACTCTTAAAGAAGCAGTGTTTGTTTTGTATATTCTTAAAGAAGTTATGTTCGTTTTGTTTACTATTAAAGGAGTAGTGTTTGTTTCAAAAGTTATTGCACTTTGAAAATAAAGATTCCAGAAGGTCATATTTTGCTTTTTTACTTCTGAAAAGGGACAAATGCAGCACAGGGCCATCAAAAACTGTGTTGTGTTTATAGTGGTGAGTTCTTAAATGAATACTAGTGTCAAAAATCATTTTCTTGTTTTTGATCTGGAAATTTTAATCCTATAGAAAGACCCCGGTCCTGCCCATTGAAAAATCGAGGTAGACTCACCTATTTCTTCTTGTGACATCTTTATGGAACTAAACATTTCATATCAATATTAAAAATCAAAACAAAAGCAAATGTTTTAAGTAAAAATTACTGGTACCGTGGTGTATAGTAACTATTTATTTAATAAATTTAATTTTTTGGGATTGCTTACTTCTCTATGGTATGTTATATAAATAGGATACCAAAAATAAGGGGGTGAAATCTGGCAGTTGAGCGTGATCTAGGACAAGCCACCTCCTTACAGAACAGTTGTCCATGAAACAGTACAGTCTCTACCATGTACTGAACCCCAGACCCGTTCACGGGTTGTAGTGGTACAAGTTTTTTTTTTTTACTTCTCTAAGCTTAACCCCATCAACAAACATTATACTACGGACATTTATTTTAGCTTTGATTAATCTGTTCATGAGTTTTATTAGATTTTCATCAAAATCTATTTATTTATTTTTTGAATCTCATGGCTATAGACTTAAGCTATATGCATTTAAAACTTTTTAATTAAGTTTAATATTCTTAGTTCTTTGTAATAATTTATTTTGAAAGGTTACTTCTGGAAAATTACAACTTTATTGTACAATAATTATGTTTTCCTGTATAGAATGAAGGACCCTTTGTATTAATGTAGTGGTAGGTTGAGAAATTAAGGAAGTAGATTATTTTCTTTTGCCATATAGATTGTATATTATAGAATATACTTATACTTTAGGGAGGGACTTGGAAGGGGTGTTAAAGCAGTACTGCACAATGGTGAAGCCTTCCTTCTCGCATTACATTGCTCCAGGGATGTCACATGCCGATATCATCGTTCCTAGAGGAGGGGACAATAGGGTTGCAATTGAGCTCATAGTGCACCATGTCCACACTCAACTGTCGCTGGTAAATCAATTTTTTTATTATAATATAGATAGATTATATTATATTGTCCAGCGGTCTTCCTTGATGTTGAACAGGCTTTCGAATGAGTCTGGCACCCCGGGTTGCTTTACAAACTCCGTAAATTCCTACATCCTACGTACTTTCTCATTATCCAATCCTATCTCTCATCTAGGTCATTCACAGTAAATCATAATAATGTCTACTCATCCCTCTTTCCTCAATCTGGTGTTTCTCAAGGCAGTATCCTCTACACAGTTTATGCAGCTGATATCCCAACTCATCCTAATACTATCCTTACAACATATGCGGATGACACATGTCTATTATCAGTCGGCAAACACCAACTTCCAAAAGGTTACTGCGGTCCAAAACCATGGCCTAAAATTTATTACAGGGACAATGAGGTCAACACCTCTCAATAAACTCGAAGCCCTGACAAAACTACAGTTGCTCACTGACAGAAGAGACCTCAAGTTCTTGAACCTGGCATCAAAAGTCGAATACATTCCGGAGCACCCACTAAAAGAGAAAGAGTCCTGTGCACCACATCAAATCACTACAAGAAGAGTTCAGTATGCGAGATATACAGCAAGTGCCGCTTGACTGTGAAACTGTTGAGCTGACTGAACGAGCTGAGCAGGAAGCCATAATTGAGGCCTGCAGGATAATTTCCTCTTCTTCCTATGATCTCCAAAAGGTAGTAATTTTCACTGATGCACGGTCTGTTCTCCAAGCAATACAAGACAGATCAAAAGCACTTGCAAGCCTAAAAAACCTTGTCTCCGCGATAAATTCGATGACAAACCTTGCTAGAACAACAGTCCTCCAGTGGATTCCAGGACACTGTGGAATCGCCGGCAATGAAAGAGTGGATACGCTGGCAAAAGCAGGATCCCTGATGCCTCAGTTTGTCCCAGTACTCCAATTTGACAAGGTCAAGGCACTTAGTAAGGGCACCATCATGGGGCGATAGTTAGAAACACATCGCACACAGGGCCTCCACGATGACTACTACAAATTAAGCAGAAGAGAACAAGTGCTTATAATTAGACTTAAGACTGGGCACAACTGGCTCAAATCGCATAAGTACAGGAAGTTCAAAATAGGAACGAGCCCCCTATGCGATTGCGGAGAAGAGGAGCAATCAGGTGTCCATATCCTCCAGATCTGCCAACTTCACGAAAATGTCCGCAAACTAATTTGGCCAGAGCCAGCGACATTGGAGAGGAAGCTGTGCGGAGGCTTGGAGGAACTCAAGAGAACAACCAAGTTTTTGTCTCTGTTGATAGATATAGTCATTTAAAGGAGGATCGAGGAAGAAGAAGTCAACACTGATCCAGTTATAGCATCCCATATCATTGACCTTGAAAAATGGTGTCAAAACTGGAAGATTAAAATCAAATCCCTTCAAATCACTTTTACCCTCCGTCGTAAACCAACAACTTCCTGTCTGCCTGTGTCGTTTAATAACATCCCACTGATTCCTGTAGAACAGGTCCGGTACTTAGGACTACACCTTGACAAACGCTTAACTTGGAATCCACATACTAGTCTGAAACGACAAGAAACAGCTCGCTGTTTCAGAGTACTTCAACATTTACTAGACAAACGCTCTAAGCTCCCAATTAATTACAAAAGACTCATATACATGACAATCATTAGACCGATCTGGACTTAAGGAGTAAAGCTTTGGGGCTCCACTAAGCCATTAAATTCATATCCTATTCAATCGTTGCAATCAAAAATCCACAATGCTCCTTACATTGTTACAAAAAAGTAATCCATAATTACCTTAATGTCCAATTTGTTGCTGATTTAGCCCAAATCCGATATCAATCTTTTCATGACAAACTTCATTTCCACTCAAACCCACTAGTTTCAAACCTCGCAACCTCTTCAATTCCTGATAATCCTCCGAGGCATCTGAAAAGAAGATGGCCTTGTGACCTTCTAAGTTGAACTTTCATTTGAGTAGAGTCTCTACTTGTGTTTATCCTGGGACATAATTTATTTTTGATTTTATTTACTTGATGTATTCAGTATATATCAATTTCAATAAATACAGTTAAAAATAAAATAAAATATTATAAATTAATTGAAAATCAATATTAATGATGGTAATGGCGGTGGTCTGGCATTGTTATTTGATGCTTGAAAAGTATTGAACTAGTTTTGTTATTGTTAACCCTTTTGACGATTACATGGGGGGGGGGGGCGTAGATGATCGGTACACTGCTGAGTCAGTTTGACTTTGTAAACAATTGATAATGTTATAGAGAGTTTAGTTTCTTTTTTTAGTTGCTAGAAAGATTAAATTAAATAAAACATTTGGAGTGGGCTCAGTTGTGTAGCATCAAATATCAACTTCTCTGGATCATAAATCTGTTGTTTGATCATTAATTTTATATAATTAAACTAGTAAAAAATTAAAAGTTGAAAAATTAGGCTATGATGGAGTTCAGAAAAACGAATATAACGACTCAAAACTTTATTAGTTTAAGAACCCCTGGTCTAAGAAAAAAAAATCCAAGTGCATTAATAAGCAATTTCTCAGCAATTAGTAAAATTGATATTAACCTATTTTAATTCTGATAATTTGTGTTTGAGTTTGGCATTCTTATTTTCAGAGAGGGTTCAAAGTCCGCGAGAAGCTGGCCTCCTCTGCTATTGGCCAACCCTTGCCGTCTTCAATTTACCTCTTGCCACCGACACCACAAGTCCAAGGCTTGCACACCTTCATAAGGGACAAAGACACATCGAGGGATGAATTCATCTTCTACTCAAAGCGGCTTATCAGGCTGGTCATAGAGTATGCCTTGTCTCTGCTTCCTTTCAAAGTAATTATCATATATGTATATATAATATTTTTATGCCCTATAATATTAGAAAATAAAGACTAAATTGCATTTCTCTGAAAAAACGAAAGAAACAACATTTAAAGCAATTACTTCATGTTTCTTTATATCTTTCAGGAGATTAATTTCAGGTCACTCAACTTACAAAATTAATTTAACAATTTATAACGTTATATTATAACTGTTGCCGCTCATATGTCTTTAATTATAACAGCTGTGACATAAATTAGGCTTTGTCGCTTTCACAGCTAATACAAAATTAAGAAAAGTGCTTGTATATTAGCGTCACAGTTTTCTTTATAGATATCAAAATAAATGTAAGAGTAGTTGGTATATTTTCCACTTTCTAGTAGAGTACAAGATACATATAAAGATAAAGTACTCAAGTATATCGGGCAGGAAAAAATTGCTAATTATATTAGGTTTGACTTTGTAAAAGTTAAATACTTCTTAAACATGAAATTTTGTCTAATGTGAGACCAAATTTCACTAATGCCAATCATCATCAAATTAGTCGCATACCAATTGAATTTGTAAAATTATACTCACTTTTATATGTTTCTGTTTTGGGTTCCATTAATAATAATTTTAAGAGATGATGTTTCTCTTAGTTTTAAGTACGGTTGTATCTAAAAATGTTTTTTGTTTGTTTTATTTGTTCTATCAATCTTAAAATACTCTTTTCTGGTAATAGGAAATAGTGGTGGAGACGCCACAAGGAGTATGTTACGAGGGGAAACGCTGTGCAACAGATAAGATATGTGGGGTATCAATACTGCGAGCTGGCGAGACAATGGAGCAAGCTGTGTGTGACGTGTGTAAGGACATCAGGATAGGCAAGATTCTGATACAAACAAATCAGGCCACTGGAGAACCGGAGGTAATTTAATCGATTCATGTCTATGAGGTGGGATTGGAAGCAAGTGAGCTACCTCAGTATGTAGGGCGGTAAATTTCTGTTCGGTAGGTCCCAGGTTTAAATCTGGCTGTGGCAGGTAAATTATTTAATCTATTAACATCCATAGATGGACCTTGTGGGATTTGCCGACCCTCCTGTGGCTCACCCTGCCTCTATAAAGTGAGAACCTTTAATTGAGGTAAAAATCTCGTGGTTATGCATGATCTCGGACAAATACCCTCCCTGTTCAATCTTTGTCTTAGAAATAGTACAGTCTCTATCATGCATATCTATGTCACTGAACCCAAGACTCTTCATGGGTTTTTTAAATATAAAAAAATTAGAACCTGGTAAATCAATTATTGAAAGCGTATAAATGTTTCACTCATCCATCTGATTTAGTAAATGTTATTATAGAATTTTATGGTCCATTTCTTGAGGTCATGCATAGGCCAGAAGAGGTAATTACCTCTTTATTTCTTGATGCTACATTCCACCTCCTCATACATAGTTTATATGTTTTATATTTAACGTATTTTATAAAATATTAAGACCATTAAAAACTTTTACCGGATAATTGTTTTGTTGAATTGAATTATAATGTATGTTGTAAATAAATTGAAAAGATCAACTTTCATCATACATTCAATGGAAATCGAACTCTGTTCTCTTGTTGTATATAAATTACCTAAACAAAATATACTTAATTTAGCTTGAAAATTGTTTATTCAGCTGTACTACCTGAGATTGCCAAAAGAGATGAAAGACTACCTGGTGCTAGTAATGGACGCTACCGTGGCTACTGGCGCAGCAGCAATGATGGCTATCAGGGTACTTCTTGACCACGATGTTCCCGAGCAGAATATTGTCTTGGTGTCATTGTTGATGGCTGAATCTGGTTAGTAATAGCAGAGTATTTATCAAGATCATAAGATTACCTTTAATTTGAATCACCACCTCAATTATTTAAATTTTACATTTTTTAAATTAAAAAAATATGATAAAAAGGTTGAAAGTAGAAGTAATGTTTCATTAAACTTGAAAAGGGAATGAGAATCCATGAGAAACAAGCAATTTTTTTTTTCCAAAACAAAGTTATATTACAGATAGTAAATTAATATAGAATGTTTTTCAAAAGCAAAATCATTAACCATATTCAAGAAATATTGATCTCAGCATAGAAGTAGAGCCATAATCTGAGTATGATGCAAACTTAAACATTGACATAGAAAATGGTCCTGTTCAAAATTAAATATTTATTTAGTTGCCCCTTGGTCCATATCCCTCTCCCCCGATTATGGCCTATAAGTTTGGCTGAAATTACATTACATTATCATTTCCAACTCTTGGCATCTCACTCCTCTTAAAGATCCGTTCTAATTTTGATTATTTCTATTTTATTAAATTTTATCTTTCCTTCTTTTTTTTATACAAAGAGCTGTAAAATGTGGCATCTATGTTAAATCAATTTTATGTTTCTAGGTGTACATACAATAGCATATGCCTTTCCACAAGTGCGTATTGTAACTTCTGCTGTCGATCCTGAAATCAATGATAAGTTCTATGTCCTACCTGGCATCGGTAACTTTGGGGACAGGTATTTTGGTACGGAGCCAGCTGACTAGGCGAGTGAATCCCGTCCATCGTGTTTATTTATTAATTGTTTGTGTTATATATGACAGCATACCTGTTGTCGATATGTCACTAAGTACTTAAATTTTATTGTGATCTGCAGCTAACAAATACTTAGTTATCATACTCATAACGGGTGGTTCTAGCATCCTTATAATTTATAATTTGTGAAGTCGAATTAAAAAGCATTAGGAAAAATATGCTGATATAAAATGGTGAGTATGATTTGATTAATAGCCTCTGAAGGGTAAACAAATGTCACCAACTAAAATGTATACCAAAGAACGTGAATTAACCTTCTTTTAGGTATTAATGAGTGATCAAACCTTGATAATTTTGTTTCTCCATTCGTATATATATATATTTACATATATAAACAAGTTCTATACTTGACATTTGGTTATTATATAATAGCTTAATCGGGTAATAGATCAGAAACAAAAACTCCTTTGAAAATTCATAATATAAATTATTATATTGTTTACATGAATGAATACAAAAGGTAGGCTACATACTTTTAGCCTAATGAATTTAGAACAGTATGGTAAACAACATAATTCAATTTCTCTAAGTCATTGCACATATTGATTGCATTTTTCATTCTCGTGTGGATCATTATGAGGGTTGATCATTTTTCTTTTTCCAGCACTTATACTTTGTCGAAATCAAAATTATGTTGTTTTTCATAGCATGACTCAGCAAAGCCCTATCTTCTTGTAGTTAATGCTATATTTGTGAGCATAAATTCTCCTTAGAAGGTAGTGTAAGGACTATCACACATATTTACTCTCACAATTTTCCTCGGCGCTTGTTTTGGACAGCTCTCCTAAGGTTTTGCAATGTCTAGCAGTACCGCTCAGAGTTTATTGTTGCTCGAGAAGATCAATAAGAAGAACCCCTTGCCTGTCCCAGAACACTGTTGCTATGATCTTCCTTGCCGACAAAATTTGCAGAAATTTCTTTGTTTTTTTAGAGGAACTTGTGTGCCTCCATTCCATGGACTGTAATTTTGTCTCACAATTCACCCAAGCACCTCACAACTGGCTGGCGGGAAATTTGGATTGCAGCACACATTTCAAATTTAAATATAAAAAAATGGGAAGCACGGAGAGGTTCCCGTTGTCACAGCTGGACGCTGACTCAGGTGCCGAGCATGAGCACACCAATGTATACCTGGCGGCATCAGGTGGAAACGTTCCTTACTTTCTGAATAGCCCTCGTACATAGCTTGGACATATTACAGATGGTGAAGCACATTAATTGCCAATGCTGAAGAGGATCCCATTCATCTTGGGCAGCAGTTTGCAACCTTTTTGGTTGTGCGGATCACCTATTGTGAAAGGAAAACTTCGAGGCCCACTAACTAAATATAAATACGATGGGCGGTCCAGTCCTATGAAGCCTGTGCCCATTGATTGAGAACCGCTGATCTAGGGGATCTAGACATCCATTAAGTCAGAATAATAATAGCTTAGGGAAAGTTTGTATTTCTGATCTAATATTCATATTAACTATAAAAGTTTACAATTTATTTATATTTGTATATATATATAATTAAAGATTATGCCCTGTTTTAATGACCTTAAAAACATGAGGCTAGTCTGTCTAGATATTATGACTCTAGTACTTCGATGTGCAATGAGTGATTTGAGGAGAAGTGTTCCTTTAGAGTATGGCTTTATTATAAAAATTTATATTAGAAGCCTCGTAAGTAAATAAATTTTGCTGATAATTTTTAGCACTTTGTCGTGAAAGAGATTTCCATCCTGTTGTAACTTAATGAAAATATCTATTTATGGTTTTTAAGAATAAGTTTTGCTGAATATAGATGGAAAGGAAAGTGAAAGTTTCTATGATTTTTAATTGAGGAAATGTGTACATTTATAACAATTTATGGAGCTTCTATTCATCTCCTTGCAATAAAGTTGATTATTGGAACAATTTTATATTTTTGTGAACTTATTTAGCACATCCCTTTCTGTTGGGTGGTAAAATAAGTTAAAAACGGTTAATCTTTGTCAGGAAACTGTTGGGTCTGCTTTGGAACTTGCCAAAGGTGTAAATGTGTCATCACACCTTAAGGTTTTATTTCTAATTAAGTATTATTTACTTACGAGGTTTGTATTCCTTTCTGGTATCCTTACATTCTCAGTATTAATTCTATTCAAAATTAAATTTATAATTGATCTGTTTAGGTTTACTAGTCATGTTAGATTTTAGTTCTGTTTTATCTTACAGTTGCAGATTAATTTTTTAAAACTTATTTTTGAAATGGAATCTTTACTCCTAATTTAACTAGTCAGTAATACTTTGTTCGTTAAACTTTGTAGATAAGTATATTTGAAATAAAGCTTATTTTCAAAGTAGTTCCCCTTGTTTTTATCCCCTCATATATCTAATGATTCGCCTTGTCACATATTTAATTTCTACTGTTATTAACATAAGGAAGTATGTATCCAGTTTTTGAATTAAGACTCCATACATATTTCAATATGCATGGTTCAGAAGTTAATTTTATTTTTGAAAAAGAAAAAAAATATCTCTTTACTTAAAAGAATTATAATTAAGTTATATATAAAATACTTTCCTCCTCTCTAAAACAATTCTAACCTTTTCCAAGGTGAAATGTACAATACAAAAAAAATTTGAATGCATTGATTCCTTATAATAAATCGCAACATGAATTCTTGAATTAATCTTTAGACCAAAACTTTGAAAGTTTTGATTTTGTGTTGGTATCATTCTAAATTTTTAGTTCATTAGAATAATAAGCGATCAAGTTAATTTATGTCTATGCTTTTGTTAAAAACCCTTAATTTGTTATTTATTTAAATTTTATTTTAAATGTTCTTGTGTTCCTTTCTTAATTTTTTTTTAAACAGGAGTTAGGTTTTATTTTCAGCCAAAAATTATTACAAAATAAACTATGATTCAGTTATTTTATTGGATATAAATTGTTTGAAAAAGGGGAAAATTGCAAGATGGAATGTTGTAAAGCTAACTAAGCATTATATTATTCATATTTAAAAATGTCCTCAAAAACTTGAATCTCTAAGCCTTAGTTCTATATCCCTAAAAGAATTAAGGAAATGCCAGTACTATATGACATCCCTGGAAACCAACATAATCATGTCGATAGAATGCACTCCTCTCCAATGATCTTTGGAACAGTCGATAAGCCCAGTTAAAAAAGCTGTTATAGCCTCTACAGCTGCTCAAGATAGCTAGGTAAAAAAAAAAAAAAAAAAGGGCAGAAACATGAAATGACCAGACGAAGATGAAACGTCATCCAATATCACCGATGACATATATATTTCCTAGGTACTAAAGAAAATAAAATGGGCACATAGTCAAGCCTTAACGCATTCCTGTGCCCTCGCAAGTCTCAACTCAATGAAAGAATAGATGGGTAGGCAAATTTCCTTCAATATTTCTACTGTCTCACACCCATACAATTGTGTGGAACCCTTTCACCCAATGCAGTACTCTCATAGTAAAAAGGATTTTAGAACCAGAGTTTTTGGAATAGATTTCTTCACCATTGAAATTGTTTAGTTGAATAAGTAACTTAAATTATAGAGAAAAACAACAGGTTAAAAAAGAGATAAAATTTAAAAGGAAGAATAATAAAAATTCTTTATTTATAATAATAAGATGACTACTTCTTGTAGCCACAAGACTTCCTGCGACCTCTGGCCCTCTCGAACTTGCGTCCCTTTGATAGAACATACGGTTTGGTATGAGAGCGTGGAGCACCTGGAGCGGGGCCGAAATGCTTCACAGCCTCACGAGCATTACGTGGACCTGCAATGATATAATCCATTAATAAAAAAATTCTTATTCATATAAATATAAGCTGAAAGGTAGTCTTATATTCAGCAAAAATTTTCAATGTGATTTATTAATATTAATTTAATCAGAAAGAATATTAATCCTTATTAGCAAACAACAGAAGGACAATTCATTGGCAGCCTATGTGCGACGAGTACAGAACACATCACTTCATTCAATAAAATAGTAGTGGACAAGGCCATAATATAAGTGAATTATAGTTGAAAAGTAGTAGATACAATTTTAAAAATCTATTTGGAAACCATCTTGCCAATTCACCAAAAATATGGACAAATGAAATTGTTATATACACCCCACCCCTAACATAATGCGTTGAGTAATATCATATTTACATGCAATGGGTAAATACATTATTCAGTACCTTGTAACAAGACTGTTCCCTTCCCCTTGGGAGCAATCCTAGCAAGTTGATCGAAGGTCATGATGGAACCCCCAGCCTTCAGGATACGAGCTCTAGCACGTTCTGTGATGCGAAGAGCACACACCTTCGACAATAAAATATTATATAAATATGCTTACTATTGATAGATAATTAAAGTTGATACATAACTAGACATTCAAAAATAGTACTTTAAAAACAGAAGGTAATTTATTTCATCTGCCGTAAGTTCTATTACTAAGCTGGGCATCATCGGCATCAAGCAGTTACATTTTTTATCTATGTAATTTTACCAATAAATTCACTGTATCAGTATTTAACTTTTAATTAAATATAAATAATATATGATGAATATAACACCATATAATGGCTTATTTATAACATAATGAATAAATAAGCTAACTAAATTTTAGTTATTAACTCGGCCCTACAAATCTTGGCCTCCTCCAGTCCTCACTGTTCTGCGCACTTGACATCCAGTATCTCACTGGCATCTCTCGCCACACCATTTGACCATCTCAGTTTCCGTCTTCCTCTTCTAGTGCCATGGAGAGGTTCAGTCAAGACCCTCTTAGGGATTGCCTTGTCCTCCATCCTAGCCACATGTCCAGCCCATCACAATCTCACAAGCTTCATTGTCAGAACAATATCCTCTTCATTAAATATTGCAAATATTTCAGTGTTCGTTCGCCTTCTCCAGTTCCCGTTGCGATGGACTCCTCCGAAATTTCTTCGGAGGATTTTCCTTTCAAAGACTAATAGGTCCTGCTCGATTCTTTGACCTGTCGTCCATGTTTCAGATCCATACAACAGGACTGCGTGGATCAATGTCTTGTACAGATGGAGCTTGGTCTGCCGGGATAGAAGGCGGGAGGTGAACTCTTTGCAGGGAACAAAATAACACTTGTTGGCCATCAATATTCTTCTCTTCACTTCAAATTTTATTTAGGGCAACAAAGTTACTAACACTTTAATATAAATAAGTAAATAAAATACTTGTAATTTTAAAAACTCATTACATACATACAACAGTTAACTTGTAAACTTCATATTTAGATAATACCTAAATAGGCCAGCAATAACAGACTAAAGAGCTTTAAGAAATTCAATTGAAAAATAAAGTTGAAATCGCTAGATACCGTAAAGTAAGGGTTTTAGATGAATGTAAAAAAAATAATTATAAAAACTTAATGGTACTTGTGTGTTAACGCCACCGCAGTTATTTTTCCCTACTTGTTCGCATGCGCGAGCGGTTACATTTTGTAACCGTTATATTTCTGGCACCTGATTTCTTTTATGTTCGTTCTTATTTGCTGAGTTTTGTTTGTTGCTGATTTGTTCTAGGCTCATTGTTGTTATTACTTTATTTATTTATTTAATTATTATTAGATTTGTTGTTATTATTTCGCTAATTTTTGTGCTATGAAAATGAGTCTTTGGGATTTGACAAAAACAGAAGAAGCAATTGTATTTTTCAGGAGTGAAATATTTTACCAATTTTCCATCGAAATCCGATTAACCACTTTCTTTTTTAATAAATTATTTGGATTTTTCATTTTTTCGATTGTTCGTGATATATTCCATTACTTATTTCTATATTATCCATTATTTTAATTGTTCATGATATATTGCAATTGTAAATAAATTATTTTGATTTGTAATTGATGATTATTTAAAAAATTTAAAATTCTAACCCCAATAAATAGATTTAAAAACATGCAAGATAAATGTTTTAAAATTATAACGGTTACAAAATGTAACTGCTCGCGTATGAGAAAAAGTAGGGAAAAATAACTGCGGTGGCGTTAACACACAAGTACCAACTTAATATCTATTATACAAATAGTTTTATTATTGTATAATAAAACACTTTAGGGAATAATTATGGGAGGAAGTAAGAAAGTATAGCTGACAATAGGAGGAATATGAATACCAATAAATAAAAACAGAGGACAGGAATATATAGATGTATGGGGAGAATGTTCAGAGGAATAGAATACAGCACAGCGTATACAATTACGTTGATGTAGATTATTGTATTATTTTAAATTGTTGGTAGGTGAGAAAATTATTCCAAAAATTGTGGATTCAAAATAACTTCTAGACTCCCACAAAAAAGGAGAAGTGTTATTTAGAAATAAAAATAAAAATTAAACCAATAAGAAAGTTGTTAAGATCTGATTATAAAATTACCTGCAATTTGGGAACATCAAGCAACCTGGTATCATCAGTTACAGTTCCAACAATGACTGCGATCTTTCCATCCCTACCAGGTTTCTTCATAAACCGAACCATACGACGCAGAGACAATGGTGGTCTATGAATTCTTGACATAAACAGTCTCTTCAAAATAATGCTGTTGAACTTTGCATGAGTCCTGCGTGACAGATATCTGTAAAGCTAAAACACAATATTCATTACACTAAATAAAAACCAACAACACAGGAATTAAACATATCATAGGCGAATTGGCCATGTATAACAATGCAACCATTTGAAGAGTTTATTGGATCCAATCGCACACAAATCAGAAAGATTACAGCCTTAAAATTACAAAATGATTACTATAAACAAGGCCATTTGTAGAAATACATTCTCAGTTTAAATGTTACAGCTAAAATACTAAACACATTAAGATTATGAATAATAATCATGTCAATCCAACATTATTGTTATAAGATACCACTAAGGTAATGATGAGCATGTAGGTAACTACGGTTCCCAGGGTAGAATAAACTACCATTCCAGCAACATTGTAGAAGCTATATAGTGATTTTAGCTAAGGGGATTTTGGATCACTTTACTGTGATTTAAATGCTACTACAGGAGTAATATATTACCCCTTCTGAAATCTATCAACTTAAATTAAGAAGAAAACTGGGCTGAATTCTAAATTCAAATTTTTATATACTACATACTGTATTAAGACAAAATTAAATGCACGTATACAAATATAAATAATTGTACACACACATATATGTATATGAAACTTAAGATTTCGAATAAGAAGGGTTTTAAATATTTTAACAAATGTGATATACAACCACTAACCTTAACAAGCAGAGCCAAGTAAACATCCTCCGACTTAGGTTTAGTTCGGCGGACTATGCGATCATTTTTGTGATTAATGTCAATCCCCTAAAAAATAAAATGCTATATTAGAAAAGATGCCTCCAATGATGAAAGAGATAACGACGGATAATTTCATGGGCTCACCATTTCGAAGACCTAAACGTGCCCGAAAGAAATGGCTGAACTGGACTGCAGTCAGTGCCTCCCCATGTACTTCGTCACCCACATGAACTAATTCAAAATTCATTTTGATGAACAAATGTTTAATTCTTGTTACTTATTAGTTGATGTAATAATAGTTGATCATTAAGACTGCATTATTAATGCAATTAATTTATTTTGTTTTAAAAATCTAAATTTCTCTTGTTTTAAACTTGACATAGAGGTTATACATTATGGTTTTTTAAGATTTTAAAACAATAACTTTTATAATACAATTTAATGTAAATACAAGCTTAAATTCACATTTTAACTAAGATAGGGAAAATTTATTAACTATAATTTGGTGTTTGAAAAAATATAAACTGAAACACTTTAAAATGTTTTGTACCGTTCTTCAAATTTTAACCTTTTGATGGACGTGCAATGATGACCAAAAGTATTTACACCCCAGTTTTTATAAAAATAGTTGATGGAAATAAAAAAAGACTTCCCAAATGTAAAATTATTATATTGAAGATGCAAAAACCAAAATACAAAAATTATAAAACTCCTTAATTAAATAGAGTACAGATTAAATACAACAAAATTTATTGGTCAAACGAACTATAAAAGTTAATGAACACTTAACTTGGCAATTTGCATAATGAAAAGGAGATGGTTTTGAATTAGTTTTTGCTGTTTCATCAGAACTATCAATTATTTCTGGCGTATTCAATATAAAACCGAACTTAAAAAAAGTATTGAATTAATAGAATGGGACGTTTCTAATTTCTGAAAATGTTTTTTGCATACAATTCATAAATGTCCACAACCCATTTATCTTTGAACTAAGTATTCTCAACATGTGACATGAGAGTTGGCTAATTTTCGCAAAACGCTTTCCATTTCACATATTGTGTTTTTTGGTTTTTATTATTGATTTCGTAGGCTTTTTTAACTCTCAATCACACATATTTTATGACAAATGAGCCAATTGTTTAATTAGATGCCGACTTCTTGCGTAAATGTGAATAGACGGACCCGATTGTTCTCTATTCAGTAGATGTCGTAATATAATTAGTTCAAATTAAGGTACCACTTCCCGGTACCAGCGGAAGTCTATAGCAACACTATTTTGATATCATGTCAAATTAATAATTGAAATGAATAGAAATTTAATGTTGAATACCAAGCAGTTAGTCACAATGAATTCTATAGCACTAGCGCAAGGCCGTGAATTTATAACGCGGAAATTCTCTCAAATTGTATATGTATACAGTGTTGTTTTTTTTATCACAAATCTAATTTCATTCGACTATATGAAAGCATTGTAATCTGTTCCAATGTATATATTAACTTTTTTGTTTCAAATTTATTTATTAGAAAAGTTGCATTTTATTTCAAATATTTTTTGAACTTATATTTTACATTGATTAAGATAGACTAAAGGCATATTTTATTTACCAACTCTAAGTTTTGCCTATTTGTGACATACGCTCCCCATGCTTGCCAAAAGAAATATAAATCCTAAATGGCTTGTTTTCATTAAAAACATTTTGAAAATAAATTGTGGGAATGGCCTTACCACAATTTAAACCTAACCCATAGAAATGGCATTTGCTTAAAAAATAATTGTACATTTTTTAAATATAACTTAGTATAGGAAATAAAATTCTCAAAACATTCCATAATTATTAAAAAGAAACCACAGTTAATAACTAACAAATTAATAGCACTTTGAATAAAACATTTACTTTAACACTAGATTTAATAGAACACTAAAATATATATATGGAAGTGATATGAGAGTAATTTACTTGAATTAAAAGTATACCCAACGATTATTTTTTGTATCGATTCAAGAAGCTGATTTTTGTGACTTCATCTCACGTAGTTATTAGTTGGACTGGTTATGCCTCGTCCTTTGGAAGGGATGTAAAATGGGGACTTCGAGTCTGTACGATGTCAAGTACCTGTTAAAGACCCTTAACCTAATTATAGCTGGATAGGCAATATTCAGGACTCCCACTGTAGCATCGTCCGATTAGACATAGCAGTATAAAGTGTTTTAAATGAATAAACAATCAAACAAAAAAAAGACTGACAGGAAGTTATTTCATCTAAAGAACGGTTATATAACTCGATTATAATCAATCGGTTTTAATTAATTGATTTTTTCTATTAAAAGAAAAAACTCCCCATCGCCTAAAATCGCAGTGAATTGCGGAGTTTCACGGGGATAGCGAATTATTTTATTAAATTATTAAAAAAAAAAAAAATTGCCACTAAGCATTCCACAACTGATAGGTAGTTAAAAACATGATCTATTTATAATATATACTTATCGCTATAAACAATAGAAAAACTGAAAATGTCTGTCAATAGAAACGCCAATTTATTGATAGAAACAATATTTTATATCGATATACATACGAATGATTTAGATTTTTTAATACAATCTTTTTTTTTAAATGATTCGTTTGAAAATATCACACAAAACTAAGGTTGTATCAGATTTACATACATAAGTGATTCGTAGTTCCACCATTGACAAGGACAGTAGCGTACGGATAAGGTAAGTTTGCTAAATTTCTTTAAATATTTTAAACGTCGAGACTTCCTTTTGTTTGACAAAAGTAAAATGGACCTTTATTATTACGAGGAAGCAATTCCTTTTATAATTCCTAGTAACGATTTGTTCGTGAACGACATAGTTCGATTTATCAACTAGTGATAACAGTAAGAGAGATTTAAAAGTGTCAGATTATTTTATTATTGTAAACTTTTATTTTTAAACCTTTTACATTTAATTGGTGTTCCTCTCTTGATTTTTTTTCAGGATACATCACATTATTCTAAGGGTCAGAAAATGGTAAATGTTATATATATGAGATTTTGGGTACTTATTAGTTAATTTAAATCAAATGGATTTGTTTTTGGTTAGTTATCAAATGCCATAGGAACGGAGTGGCTCAGTGGTAGAGCACTGAGTTGCCATGCCGGAAATCCTGGTTCAAATCCTGCTGCAGGCAGTTACTTTTATTTAGTCTGTTTATGGCGGGAGATGGATCATATGGGATCTAGGACCCTCCTGGGGCTCACCCAGCCTCTATAAAATATTACAAAAGTAGGGTACCCAAAATAAGGGGGAAACCTAGGACAAATCACTTCCTTGCAGAACCGTTGTCCATGAAACAGTGCAGTCTCTACCATGTACTGAACCCCCAGACTCGCTCACGGGTCGTAGTGGTACAGGTTTTTTTTTTAATTAAATGGCATAAGTCATTTTTAGATTGAAAATAAAATATTAATTATTTACAGATATGTAGTCAGGTATACAAACTCTATAAAATGTATAAATATATATCATGTTTGGTATTATTAAATTTTTATTGTTATACTTCTATCCTTAAATTCATTAATGATGGGATCAATAAATTAAATAAAATTTTGTGTGAGTAATCAATATCAGAAACAGTTTACTGTTATTTTTGTATAGCTTATATATATGTTTTTATGTTGAGATACTATTGCAAAGTAGCATCAAATAAATATTAGATCCACCAAAAAATCCTCAATTGGTGGGGAAATAAATCTAAAACTCAACCTAAATAATATAATACTGTCAATTAGCATGAATTAATATACATTTTCAAAATGGGAGAATAATATATGTTGATAATTAAAAAAAAAAAATCTATTACCACAATTCACAAAGGGTATAGAGTCATGTTCAAGGCTGCTATTGTACTGTTTTTAAGTCAATAGTTATGCAGGAATGTTATCTGCCTTAATTCACGCTCATGCCATCAGTTTTTTCCATATTAACGTTATCCACTTTAAGGAGGCTGGGCGAACTCCTTAATAAATTAAAGGATAATCAATAATCATATTTTTCATGTTTTTAAAAAATTCATACATCACAATGTATTATTTTACAGGGGTTATTAACTCTTTAACATGTCTGCTCCTAATTGTTCAGAAATTAATCCGAATCTCTTCTTGACCATTTTTTGCATAAAATAGTTGTATGTACGAGTTGTTTACAATTTGAAGTGGTTATTTCAATCACTATGTTAAATCCTGTAGAAGGGGCATTACTCCAAAATGTTGGTCATGAAATTTATCATCTTTAACTTAATATTTCTATTGATGTTCTTGAACTTGGCCCTGGCAGATCCAACAGGCAATCTCACCATTATATTTTATAGAGTAGTTCAGGTGTCTACAATGCAATGTGGCATAGTAGCAATTCAGAATTAGCACTTGGACTGCTGTTAGATTTGTATTTTTTTTGTTATTAGAAAAGAAATGAATTTTTTTCTAGGATAAAATTGTTATTGTAAAATAATAGTTTTTAAATTTAATTAGGCATCATTTGGAGAAAAAATATTTGGTATAACTAAGGAAAATGGTCTGTCATGGGGTTGCCCAGACTAGTGCTATCCAACAGAATTTGAATTTTTTAAATTTGATTTTATTGTTTCTAACTTTCACTGATCCGGAAAAGTTGCACCTTAATCAGGAATAATTGTAAGGTCATAGTGTCTAACATCACCTAAAAGGATTCCTTGGCAGTTTGTACCTATATTTAGTGAGCAGAAGTCTGTTGGAGATTAAGCAGTAACACGATATACAGGTTTAGATTCGAGGTGTGAAATTTCTTTTGGGTGGACCCTCTGAATAGTTGTCAATTTTCTAAATCTGGTTCGAATAGAATAGAATAGATCACATCCTTTTTGCTTTAATAGGATTAGGCAAGAACATTAGTAGAAGTAAAAAATGTTTTTCCTTGGAATGAGAGTGATTATCTCACTGAAACACCAAATTTCATATGATATAACCACATACGTCAAGTTCTGTATTTATATTATATTATGATATTTTCAGATTATCTTGAAGAGGAATAATTTAAAAACATTTCCAAGTATTATCTCCTTGGTTAGAAAAATGTCAAACCCCTCTCCGACAGAAGATGTACTTTTTCAGATTCAAAATAAATGTGGAATAATAACATTGAATAAACCAAAGGCTCTGAATTCTATTAACATGAAAATGACTCAAGCTTTAAATGAACACTTGAAGAAATGGGAAGATCAGGTATCAATGGTAATTATTAGAGGTGTGGGAAAAGCATTTTGCGCTGGAGGGGATATCAAAGAATCTGTCGAAAAAGGTCCTAAAAACTCTCAGGGTGCAAAAGAGTTTTTTAAGTTGGATTATACCAATGATTACATAATAGCCAATTATAAGCATCCTTATATTGCTATAATGGACGGGTACACAATGGGAAGTGGCGTAGGACTAAGTATCAATGGAAGGTTGGTGTTTAGTAATAAAACCAAATAAGAAATCATTCTATGCTTTTTTATTGGCTCAAAGCTAACATTTTTTCTGCTATTAATTGTATTTGATAGATTGAATATTATGAGTAGGGTTATTATGCTAAATCATACATTTTTCTATAATGGGTTTTATAAGTTTTTCGATTGCATATTTAGAAGGATCACCCAAACATGAAAAATACATTACGTTTGTTGCATTAATATTCCATTTGATAAAATCAGCAGTGCAAAAAGTAGTTTACATATTACATATATTATACACTTTACTATAATATTGTTTCTTTATTGTTATTTATAATATTACTTTTATTTACTAAAAGGAAATTATAAATAACAATCAAATTATGAAAAGGGATTAAAAAATGAAAAACCTTGAGCTAATTATCTCAAATGTCTTAGAATTTAACTCCGCCGCCGTTGACATGTTCTTGGATCAATGATTTTCTGATTTGGGAATATAAATTATTCCTATCTTACTTGTATAATTCTTCTTAAAGTACTTACTTATCATAAAATAAGGACTTCACCATCATCATCATATTCGGTCCTTTGAACCCCCTCTCCTTTATCCAGCTCTCCCAGTCCTCCACTTTCATTTTCAAAAATCTTTTTCCATGGCTCCCCAATATATCTGCCCACAGGTTAGAATCTTTTCTGCCACTTAAATCTCCAATGACGATTGGCTCTCATTGTCTATTGTATATTTCCCTCTGAACACTGTCGAGGGGCTCTTCTTTCTTCATCGGAATAGCATTATCATTTGGTCCATAGGCTACTATGGAGTTTTCATAATATCACCTTCTTCTTTGTCAACCGTCCTCAGTCAATCACTTACAATTTTCCATCTCCTAATCACTGTATTCATTAGTGATTAAGTTTTTTTCCGGTGATTAAGTATATATTATGTTTTCCTCAAACGTAAAATCCATGTCATACTCTGTTTCCAGTGGAGCCTGAATAGAGAAGAATTTTATCACCAATTCTTTCTTCCCGCTTTCCTCTTACGATTTCATTTAACACCAGGATATAAACCTTTGCCTTCTTCTTCTTTGCTAGTTACTCTTACTCCTTCCCTTAATCATCCCATATTATTACTGTAGTATTATAATAAGAAAGACACAGAATACATGGTGACAGTTTTTAATTTTACTGGCATAGAATGCTTTCTCGCTTCTTCTTAATTAGCTATTTAGAAATATAGTTAAATTATATTTGTCATACATTGATTTAATATTTAGTAAAACTGAAATTACAAAGCATTAAAATTTATTTGTAACTGCTTTTATTTAGGTATCAAGTGGCCACAGAAAAAACATTGCTGGCAATGCCAGAGACAGCCATTGGCTTATTTCCTGATGTTGGAGCATCATACTTCCTACCTCGACTGCCAGGAAATATGGGAATGTTTATAGCTCTGACAGGTAGTCGCCTGAAAGGTGCAGACTGCGTAAAGGTCGGGCTAGCTTCTCATTATTGTAAAAGCGAAAACATCCCGAGTCTTGTTGACGGCTTGATAGCGACTGGAGGTAATGTCAAGGCAATCGAGTCTGCGCTTAATGAATTTTGCTTAAGCAGAAATAACATAAATGATCTGCCCTTCAGTCTGGCTGATAAACAGGAGGTTGTGAACAAGATTTTCGGGCTCTCTTCTATAGAGGACATTCTTGAAGCATTACAAAAAGAAGGTTCAGATTGGACCAAGGAAGTTTTAGAAACTATGAAAAAAATGTCCCCACTGTCTCTTAAAGTCACCCACAAAGAGATGACACTGGGAAAAACATTAACTTTAAAAGAGTGTCTGCAAATGGAGCATCGGCTGTGTCATAAAGCATTGGACGCTACATTTTCCAATGATTTTTATGAAGGTGATTATAGTTTCTTGTTCTTCATTTGAACATGTTAAAGGTTTTCTGCTGGATATTTTCTTTGTTAATCTTGACTGGGATTTCATTTATTGCCAGTGTTGTATTACTTTTTTTTTTTAACTTTATGATCCAAAAGAAAATTACAAACATATCATTATAAGTTATTAGTTAGTATTCAAGTGGAAATCATTGACTGGGTTTTTAAATTACACAAAATAAGATGTACTTATTTTATTGCATACGTTTCAATCTAATTTTATGTAATTTATGGACTACTCTCCTGGTCAATTTACACTTATAGTTAGTATATGTAGTAAAATTTCGTTTCTATCTACTTTGATTATATTTTGATTTATAAGTGCTTCCTGAAGTAAAATCATGTCTTATTATTATTTTCAATTACCTATTTGTTGTTTGGGTATAGTAAATTTTGAATCCAATTCTTCAGCCAACCTACACCTTTTTAAAGTTTTCTACAGTACAATTAATCTATTTTCACCAAATGGTTTATTTGATATACATTTAAATAAATACAATTTTGAATCTTTCTGTAGAAATAACAATAAAAACTCACCTTGGTTCTTCTTTCATCAGGTTACTCATTTATTTATTGGAGAAATCTGGTCTGAGATATATAAGATGGATAAGAAAACATATTTTATTGTTTCGATGTTAGGCTTAAGTTTTAGGCTATCATTAAGATAGGAGTTGAGCAGCTAGATCAAACTTATATTTAAAAGGAGCTTTGAGTGTTTTTTTGTAAATCTCTCTGCCCTAATGATGGCTTAAGCTTAGGCCGAAAAGTCTCCACAGAATATCATATGTTTCCTTTTTGAAGCTCTTCATGATCGCATACCCAAACTAGGCTACTGAAAAAATGTCTACTATATTCAACTATACTATCACCATTAAGAATAAATATTCATTTGATTGAAATTTGGTTAGAGATATATGTGAACTAAGCTTTTATTGTAACCTTACAGGCGTCCGAGCCCTGCTGGTGGACAAAGACAGAAACCCAAAATGGAATCCTGCTGAGCTCAAAGATATACCTTCTTCTTTGGTGGATCAATATTTTACTAAATTGTCTCCAGATGATGAAATGGTCCTTTAAATGTGATACTAAAATTAATTAAATTTATTATTCTATGTAAATAGAAACTTCTAAAGTTATTTTTATATGTAGTTATTTTCATTAATAAATGACATTAGTGAAGCAGTCTTTTAAAAAAAAAAAAAAATTATCTTCTAAAAAAACTCTAGCATTTATAATAAATTATTATTTTTTTTTAATATTTTGAATTACAGATATTTATATTATATATCAAGTCATCATATTATCCTTTGTAATAAAAAATATGCAAAATACAGGAAACTAAATTTAACAGAATAGAGAGAAGACTACTTTTAAAGGATTTCTAATAACTTCCAGGTATTTAGAAACAGCTACTGTAATGGTGTAACATGATGAATTAAGTGTATTAAGGTATTCTTTTCCCCAGTATGGAGTGTTTTTGATTTTCCCTATTTTGTAACATAATGTTCAGTTAGTAGGAACATTATATTTAACAAACCATCTATACCAGTGGTTCCCAACCTTGGGACGTGCCCCCATAGGAACGTGAAAACAAGTTAGGGAGAGGGGTGCGACAGCAGTAGAAAAAACAATTTCACTTAGTTTTGGTTATTTTCTCTTTACAGTACTTCTTTATCTTAAATTGAAAGTTATAATATCTTGTGATAGTAAAACTAAATGTTTTGTTTTAATGCAATACTTGTTGTTTTTTTCATATTCCAATAGAAAATTCGTACAAGGTGGGCGTGGGAGGATTTTGTTTGAACAAGGGAAGGGGGAGTAGTACTAAATAGGTTGGCAACCCCTCATCCATAGCATATATATTTATTTAATTTCAATCCTTTATTTATTTATTACTAAAAGCAGAGTGTTATAATTTTTTGAAAAATTAAATTGTTAACACACTGGAAAAATTGAATTTCAAGCCCCGTTAGTTGCAGAAAATGAAATTTTTGTGTAATATGAATTATAAATTTTCCAAGCACCTTATCATTTGTGGCCGGAAGTTTTCCCAATGATAAAGTGATGGTAAAATTTTAATAAAAATAATAATATTGTTTTAAAACCCCAATCTATTTATTCAAAATAAGATTTATTAATGACTCTTCAGGCACACAAAACAAAACATTTTTTATTTGATGAGTACTTGTATAAAAACCCATTTTATAAATGCCACTAATAGAATTAATAAAATAATTTGTGGTTTTCCAGTTTTAATTTTTAATTTATTTTATATATTCCTTGCTCTAAGTGTAAATATTTCAAATGTATATCCATCTATTTTATTTTATCGTAATCTTTAATGAACCATTGTAATCGACCGAGAATTGAAACCAATCTGTCTGGCAGCGTACCATAATTAGTCTGTTGATTTATCTTAGGCTGTAGTACTGATTTGAGATTTAGCGTGAAAGTCACAGATTCCTTGGGATTCAACACCAGTATTATCGGTTTTGAGAATACGCCCGTAGTTCCGGCTCTGTAGAAGTTAACTATAAAATATTTTAGTATCAATAGTAGTTAGCCTTTAAACAAAATATAATAATATATAAGGTAAGTGCACAAGTAGGAGGCAGACTGCTTTAAGCAACTGTTTCCATGTAATGCCCTACAAAAAAATAAAAAGGAACTTTGAAAACGATATTATTTCATCAATTGATTTAAATGCTGGTATTTTTCAAGTCTAAATTGTAGTTTCTATTTCTGGATTAAATGGTCTTTGAATTTAAAAAAAATGCTCATGCAAAATAATATTTCTTTTTGTTTTAAGAAAGTTGAACCATTGGTGTTATATGGACAGTTTTTATTTTCTCCGTGTATTATACCTCTATAACCAATGACTTATCAGTAACTGATCTATTTGAGTTCAACAAAAAAAACAAAAGTCCATTTTGAATAAAACCAAGTTTACCGCCTTTCGTAATTCAGAACCAATCACTGCCTTGTCATTATCTTCAGAATAGAAGTTATCTCTATTGATATAATGCGCATAATATTGAAGAACTATAGTTGTACAATTCAAAAAAATAAAAAACGTGCTCAAATGTTATTTTGAAATATTGTTTGTTGGTTTTAAATGACGATATTGTTTTTTTCATTTATGATGTTAACATTGGCAGTACTGTATTTCCCAAGTAGCTTCATTTTCCATGAATTCGTTTCAAGCGGTCTTATGATGTGTAAATGTGTATTAAAAGAAAATAAAAAGACCTAACGAGTATGAAAACTGCTACGTATGTCAAGGTAAACTAATTCATTCCATTGATTTATTGATGGATTTTAATATTGATATAAAATTGTCAGGATGATAAATCATATTTGGTTTGTAATGGACACAATACTATACTATTTTGATTGTTGATTTAAATAAGGATAATATACATTTGTTGTATTATGTTTATATCACATGCATCGATTAATGATTATACTACGTTCATAAATTTGATTATTTGAAGATGATAATGAATTTCACTAAAATTTATATTCTATGTTTAATATTGTTATCTTATAAATTTTTCATGGCTTCTATCGGTAATATTATTTTATATCAATCTGACAGTAAATTTAAGGAATAGTTAATTATTAATCAATATTTCTCATTATCAACAATCGAGAACTTAATTAACTATCGATATGTTTTTTAGTTATATTCCTATACGAGTTTTGACATTGATCAAACTGGGAATCAATGATTAATGAGGTTTCCCGTTCCAACAAATCTAGCTGGCAGTTTGATGATGGTCAAATGTTATGCAACAAATTTCGTACTACTAAACATACTTTATTTTCTTATATATGCCTACTTTACTTACGTATATTTATTCTTTTACATACTTCATTTTTAGCTTCGTATAATATTTCTCCATTTATCTCCTTTAGTAAATTATCGAATACTTTTACAGTATAAGTTTGATAATTTTTATTACTACTGACAATAGGAGACTGTCAACTTATGACAATATCCTGTCAGATTCATAATATTATAGCGATAGAACCCAACATACATTTATATTATAATATTATGCAATATTAAACAGAAATTTTAGTGAAATTGATTATCATCTTCAAATAATCAAATTTATGAACGTGATATTATCAATAAACCAAATTGAAGGTACTTAAAAGAAATCCAGTCATAAGTCAACTTTGGTGGAGTGGTTATAACAACCTCCTATACCCTAAGTCGCGGGTTCGCAGCTCGGCAATTGGGTCTTCGAGTTTATTAAGGGAGTAAAAAATCCTTAGATATGCCGTCCTTTGGTAGTAAAATTGGCGGTCCCGAGCCTGTGTGATGTTAGGTACTTGTTAAAGACCCCTATTCAAATTAAAAACTTGGATATGCAAAATTTAGGACTCCCACTGTAGCATCGTCAAATCAGCCATAGCAGAATTAAATAGCGTTGAACGAAACAAACTAAAGATAAGATTATCGACAAGTTTCATCAATAATTTTAGAAAATTAGTTTGAAGTTTATGTGAGTTTATATTAGTTTGAAAGATTATGTGAAAGTTTGGTGCATGACTGTTTCTTAGAACTCTTAGATTGTTGTGAAAGTGATATGCTGAGAATGAGTTTATGGAAGACGGTTGAGGATACTCAGAGCCCTCTCGTCCATATTGTGCTATTGTTCTAGTCGTCGACCAACAGCAAGTTGTCGAAAACAGGTCCAATAACAGGCTCCAGTATAGTAAACGCTGTAACAACTGTCGATCTTTAAATGAATGATCTTCCCCAAGACAAATCATTGCGCCTGTATCATTCGTATGTCGGGCGTACCCCAGTAAAAGGAATCAAAGTATTTCTCCAATCATATAACATTTTTATATATCTGAAGCATACTTGTAATTATTTAGGTTTTTACTTATTATGAATAAGTGATGATTTCTCTTGGTATCCTGTTTGAGATCGTAGGCTTTAGAATTGTTTAGTTAATTTGGTAATTATTCCACAGGTTGTCGCTTCGAGTCGAGTCACAACGAGTTTTAATTTTTCATTCGTTTCTCTTTTAATATTTTCCTGAAATACAAGTTATCATGAACTTTAATATGAAAAAAATAATGTAATTATGGGAAATGTGTATGCTTCGGTAATCACTTTATCTTGAAATGAACGTTTCAACAATCATATTTCATCTATATTAGTTGTACCATATACACATACAAGAACATACAAACATATACTTCAAAATGTTAGTTGAAACTTTTATTTCTTGATAAAATGATTACTGAAGTCTACTCATTACCCATAATTACATGCTCTTTTCCATACTAAAGCTCACAATAACTTATATTTTTGGAAAAAATCAACAATGAAACGAAACTTGTTACTCGAAGCAACAACCTGCGGATCAGATATCGTTTATTTTTCAGAAAACATCACCATTATCTGAATATAATTTAATGTGAACATAGGTTTTAACTCAATTCTCCTCAAAGTGTATTCGAAGAATTCCTTCAAATTTATTTTATATATGAAATATAAACTTGAAAGCACTAATACTCCATTTCTTTTGATATAAATCTGTCTACAAAATTCACAGATTGGGAGAATCAAATATATCCCAAGTAGGATCGCATAGATAACATCCAATTTTTCGATATCTATATTCCTTATCGATTCTCTAGAATAAATCACTTTTCCTTAAGAATTTGAATCTACTTGGTGGCCCGTGAAAATAATTGGCATGGTGTATGTATGTAAACAATCATGCACCTAACTTCCACATAATAAAGGTTAGTTGTGAAGAGAAGCATTGGTATTTTATTGTTATACAGGATTTTTTTATTATACCAATATGGCTGCTACTTATCCTCAATACCTGACGCTGATAACGCCTAGGTTCTTGTTCTTATTTCTACAATTTCATGGTACAGGTTTAAAAACCAATTTTAAAATTACTTACCGTTACTAAAATTATTTTTACATAGGTAAATGAGTAATAATAACAATAGGAGTTAGATATAATGATATAAGAGTATAAGGTATCCTGCTACCAGTAATTATGTATGGTAGCGATGCTTGGGACTGCCCCCTACTAATGAAACTCTATCAAATATATAAGGGGGAGGGTTAATCCTTAAAATAATTTATGGCCATGCAAAGGAAATAAGGAGCCTCTATGAGACACCAGATGTTGTTTCCACCATAAAAAATGGCAGAATAAGATGGCTGGACATGTCCAAGGAAGGGCAGCCGAATTTAAATCTGTGTGGACTTGTTGAGGAGGTCCTGCAATAGCCATTTTGCCGTGAGAGATAGATAGTTAGAATGAGAGATATCAAAACTAGGGATTCAGTGCTATCATGGACATAATTACTGCAAACGTCTAAACAGAGATTAAATACAAAAAAAAGAACTACCTAAATAATATTGAATGTTTATTTATTTTTGAGTCATTAGTGATAAAGGTTAATTATTGCTGAAGCATTGTGTGAGATATCATGAACTCAAATAAAAATTAGTAGTGTACGTAAATTAAAACGGTTCTTCTTCGTCTTCTTTCACTTCCTCTTATGTCATTGGTAGCGTCGAGGAGCCTCCACCGAATGCAACCTTGGCTCTCGCTTCCTATTCAGCTGTCTCATTTCCTGGAGGGTCTTACCTCTCTTCCCTCCGATACGCTGAATGTATTCCCAATGTGAATGCGAATGTATTCCCAGCGTTTCCTGATAGGCCTCCGCAGGTCTTCCATGACCTTCCTTGGGCCTTTCTTTTCCTCCATTCGATAAACGTGGCCAAACTACTTTAGCTAGTTGTCGGTTTTATATGGAAGCCCTCAGCTCCGTTACTTCTAGCTCTTCTCTTATGCTTTCATTCCTGGTCTTTCCAACGACTCTCCGTAGGAATTTTATCTCAGGATCTGCCATACGGTTAGCTCGCTTGTCCAGCATAACCCAGCTTTCACTTCCATAATTGAGGGTTGGAAGGTAAACTGACCTGTATATATGCATTTTCGTTTCTTCCCAACATGCCAATACCCAACTGTACTGTTGCAAGTAGAGTAGTAAAACTGGTTGGCTTTAGATATCCTGTTTGCTACTTCTGGCTCAATTCTTCCAGTGCTGTTGATGATTGTCCCCAAGTAGGCGTACTCTTCCACAGCTTCAAGTACTTCCCCGTTACAGATCAGCTGGACATGTTCTCGTTCCTTTCTTGATAACACTAAAACTTTGCTTTTCTTGCTATTGATGGATTTAAAGTTCAATACTCTATATATTTGCTAGTAATGATACGGTTTTGACGATTTTTAATTATTTATTCAGGGAGTACGATCATATTACCAACTGTAAAATAACTTCCTGGTATAAAATATAAGGATTAGGACCATAGCATTGCCTGATTATTCATAGCAGCATAAAGTGACATTAAACGAAATAAACAAACCATTTAGGTTGTTTTCTTCGTACTTTTTATCTGACATATTTGCCAGATGCGATTTTTCTTGAAGAAGCTATCTCTCTAAATAAAGGCTATGTTAGTTACTTGAGTAGCTTTGTAGTCATTTAGATCACACACATCCAATTGGAATGAACTGATTTTCTTTTCTTTTTTAATTTAGTTTTACTCTAATTTTAGTTTTTCTAATTAAGTAAAAATGCTTGAAATAGACAATGCACGATATTTTATACCTTTATATAACGATATTTTAAAATAACTTCGAGTTACGTGACCAACCAAAAAACCAAAAACAACAAACCGATTTTCTTTCATTATTCTACTGATGTAAATAAGGACTGAGGGTACACATATTTGACTCAGCACATCAATATCTGCAAATTATTCGATATTGAGTAACCTATTCGATAACCCGATGGAACAAAACCAATGGAAACAATAAATAAACTAACGCCCAGCTAAATAGATTTTAGTTAATGTAGTTGGTCCTAGCATTTTCATATCATTTTTCGTCTTTAAAGCGTTTGGTACAAACACCGATCGTGAAGCAGGGATATCGTTAATATAGGAATTCCTGCGGATTAATTAGGTAGATTTATGCTAGGGGCCTATTATTACACCATAAAGGAAACATGAATATATTGCATTATTCCATTTAAGGTATTCAACGTGAAAAATAATTATGATATTGTCTGAGAAGGTGTTGCTGATAACAGAGCCAGGTATGCGCTTTCAGATCTTATCTCGGGAGTTGTAACTCACTCTGGTTTCTTATCTATCTTCTTCGAAATTTTTATCTAAAATATTTATCAATTAGATTTTTCTCCCGGAAGCTCTCTCAAACTACAGGAGCACCCATGGTGTAGTGGTTAGCACAACAACCTACAGGGGCACCCATGGTGCAGTGGTTAGCACAACAACCTACAGGAGCACCCATGGTGTAGTGGTTAGCACAACAACCGACAGGAGCACCCATGGTGTAGTGGTTAGCACAACAACCTACAGGAGCACCCATGGTGTAGTGGTTAGCACAACAACCTACAGGAGCACCCATGGTGTAGTGGTTAGCACAACAACCTACAGGAGCACCCATGGTGTAGTGGTTAGCACAACAACCTACAGGAGCACCCATGGTGTAGTGGTTAGCACAACAACCTACAGGAGCACCCATGGTGTAGTGGTTAGCACAACAACCTACAGGGGCATTAATCAGTCTTTAAACTTTAGACTATCAGTCAAGGTTTCATTTAACTAAATATATCAATTTAAACTTCCTCCCAGCCATTGTAATTATATAATTAATTTTCCTATTAGTTTTTTATGATATTCTTGTGAGCTATTTCCTTCCCAATGATATGGTCTATACTTATAACCTCATCTTAGCTCAATCCTTTCTTCTAAGGCAGCTTTACAATGGCTAAGAGGAACTATAATAGTTTAAGAAATTTTTCAAGTAATCTTTGTTGTTTTGTTTTAAAAATTATATTTAAGGTCATGTTTTTCAATGTATCCTCTATTATATCTACAGCACCGGTGAATAAGTGGCTAAGCCCAATATTCTCTAAAATGAGTTTCTTATCTTAAGCAGAATAGAGTTATTTTCGTCGTGAATAAGTGACGAAGTAAAGCACTGGCATGAAAAGGAGTTATTGCTTATTTAACAACTCCTTTCCAAGCCAAAAACTATTTATACGATTTCGGTTACCTGAAAGCAGTTAACTCTCTCTGGACAAAATCCGACTTAAAAACTTATTCATTCACCGGTGCTGTAGATATGTGAATAGAAACCTGGCTATAAAAGTGTTCTGCGGGGCTGGTCTATCTAGAACGCCTATTCATCGCAGCCTAGCAATGTTGAAAAAATCGACATTTTTTTATCAGTAGGGATTTCTTTAGAAATTTATCGACATTTTTATTACTATGGCTTAAACTCGGCATATATCGCAATATAAATTTTGAGTTTCAAAAACCGATATAAAAAAATGGGGTGTGGCTGTGTAATGGACACGGCCGTGTGTACACACTTGAATACGTTCACTTAATGGGTAATATTTTTTATATGAAATATTATTATATATGTTTTCAGGGAAAAATTAATTAAACAAATAATTACTGTGTAGCAATATAACTTTATTTATTATAGGTCTGTTTGACTCGGTCATAATATGATATCATATAATGATGTTTTATTGTAACTATTCGACCGCTCTTGAGAAGCCCTTTCCAACCGTATACGATCGATGTATTTGGATTTGGCTTTTCGAAGTGTGTAGGCCGACATTAAATACTTTTGATATTTTTTTAATTCTAACACCTTATTAAATTCACTGTCACTATTTGACACTAATGCTTTATATACAATCGATAGATTCTGACGACAGCTGTCGTTTGGCCCCTATTCGAACGTCATAGCTTCTCCGAGTCCATAAGTATACTAAATGGAAATCTTGATACACAGCAAAATAAACTCAAAACTGCGGCGCTTATCCCTTTGATCGGCGCGATGCTTCATAATGCTCACTTATCGGAATGAATTTTTTGATCCTTTAGCTATCCAGTGGTCTGATTGAACTTTGTTGGGTGGAGATGATAGATATGTGGCTGCAACACTAAACGGTATCCCCCGATTTTGTTATCATTCGTTTTTTTGAATTGTCTCTCACTTTTGAAGCAATTATACAGACGTATTCACATTAAAAAAACAAAAAAGTTTTTTTGTCAGAATCTAGTAACTCATATTTTTTTTTGTATCAATATTAATCAATAAATGAGGGTTAATAACAAGTATGGAGATTAAGACATACTGTAGACATTTTTTCAGAGTAAAAGTTGAAACATAATTAATTTTAATTATTATTGTTGTGTTCATATTACTATCAAATGCAAACACTGATAATATAATGATAATGATACTAGACGCACTTTGCCATAATTATAATGATATCGTCATATTTTATCTCATAGTTTATATAGTTAATTATTTAATAATTTTACGGGTAGAAAAATAATGTCTTTATTAATACATTGATTTTTACTACTCAGAGCATTAAAAAATAAATTACAGATTATATTTATTTACTCTGAATTACAGATTATATAATCCAGATTCTATATGGAAGAATTGGAGGAAAACGATGTAGAGGAAGACCGAAAATGAGGTGGATGGATGACGCCGAAGAATACCTCAAGTTGCTAGGCGTAAGGAGATGGAGAGAACGAGCAAAATACAGGAATGAGTGGCTTAAGGTCCTCGAGGTGGCCTAGGTCCTCGTAGGACCGTAGCGCCCACCACTAAGTAGGTAACAGATCACATTTAGAGTTTTTGTGGAGCGTCATGGAGCAAGGTAGCTGTCATTATTTGAAGAGTCTTTTTGGACTATTATTGTGATGAGTTCTGCACTTCTTCATCTGACGACGCGTCGTCTGAATTTAAGAAACTTTGACTGGTGGCTTTTTCCAGTATTTTAGAGACTTAATGCTTTGTTTTAGGTATATTTTTTTTACATTCCATGTGTGCTGTTAAACTGTGACGAATCTCACAGACCGGAAATGTGTTCAAGGTGGGCCGTGGGTTGGCCACCCCTGGATTTAAGCTTTCAAAAATAAAATAAACCAAGCTTCTATATCCATTCACGTCAACTTTTTCTACAGCCTATCGATATATTTCATCAAATATGTAAGTAAGTAAGCCTTCCATTAGAATCCGAAGATGGTTGAAGCTTTGAAAGGTTTTGCAAAACTGTACCAATATCGACCAGCTCAAGATTACTAGGTTGATGATTTAAGTTCGGATTTTACTCATACATGACTGTTATAAGACCTTTCTGGACCTACGGAGTAGAGGTTTGGGGCTCGTATTCAATCTTTACAACTCAATGTCCTCCGTAAAATCCTTAACGCTCCTTAGTTTGTTACGAATAAAATCATCCATAATGACCTTAATGTCCCATTTGATGCTGATTTGGCCCTAATCAATTTGGTCCTTTGGCCGATGTCAATACCTTTTAAATTCCCGATAATCCTTCGAGGCCTCTGAAAAGAAGATGTCCTCGTGACCTTTTAAGTCAGTGGTTCCCAATCTCATTTGTACCACGCCTTGCCTGTTCAAATGAAAACCTTCTACCACCTTGCACAATAAATTGTATGAGCATATGAAAAATAACAAGTGCATTGAAATTACATTGAAAACAAAACATTTAGTTTTACTGTCACAAGATATAACATTATAAGTTTCAATTTAAGTTGAAGTACTAGTGAGAGAAAAACAACTAAAACTAAGTGAGAATTTTTAATTTTCAATGCTTGCAAATTTCAATAAATAATTTTTTTTTAAATTCGGATTGGTTTTCCCAGATATTTTTTGTTTCGATTTATTTATTTTATTTTTTAACATGATTTAATAGTTGCTGGTGATGGTTAATGGAAGGAGGCAGGTTTCCAAGTAATGTGTTTATTGTTTATTATTATTGTAGGTTGTTTGATTTTAAAAATTTGATAACAGATTCTGATGCTCTATTATCCTCTTTAAGGGTTGCTGCTAAGTCATTTTTGCAAAATAAAAATGATTAATGTTTATTATACGCGAATTCTTTGAAAAATAAGGCTTATGGTTGTTGTTTATTCATTTAATGTCACTTTAAGCTGCTTTGGCTAATCGGACGATGCTGCAGTGGGTGCTCTAAATATTGCATACTAGGTATAATTGGGAATGAGATCTTTAACGAGTACCTAACATCGTACTGGCTTGGGACCCTCGTTTTATGTTCCTTCCAAAGGACGGCACAATTAAGGATTTTTACTCCCTTAAAAACATCCTAAGGCCACACGCCGGGCTGCGAATCCGGTCGTTATGCTAACTTCTAGACCACATGGCCCCGAAGGCTTATGGCAATAGTGTAATTTTTAATGTTTCGATCAGGGGGTTACCAAACTTTTGTGTAACAAGGCCCCTCCAATAGAAATGGAGACTCCCACGCCCTATTATACAATAAATTTTACGGCCTTTGAATAAAAACAACTAGTTTTAGATTGGGTATGGATCTAATGGCATCTAGAACCCTCATGGGGCTCACCCAGCCACTATAAAGAGGGTACCCAAAATTAGGAGGAATATCTGGCCTTTGAGCGTGATCTAGGACAAATCACCTCCCTGTACAACCGGTGTCCAAGAAGCAGTACAGTCTCAACCATAACTGAACCCTGTGTAAAAGAATGTATTACATTGAAAACATAACATTTGTTTTTATGTTCACAAGATACAACATTAAAAGTTTCAATTTGAGATAAAGAGTCCTGGTTAGAGAAAATTAAGTGGGAGTTTTTTAGTTCAAAGTTTAAAATAAGTTAAGCTACGTCCAGACTACTGGACCATTGCTTAGACTTGTCTCAGAGACCTGGTCTAGCTGGTCTAGCTGGTCTAGCTAGGCGGTTGAGACTAATCCCCGTTCCTGAGTCCGTTGCTGATACCAAAATCGCTGGTCTCAGGTCTCCTGATCCGAATGGGAGACTTCATACAACGAGGCGAGACATGGCCAAATCTGAGCAGTATTCAACACTATTATTGTCTTTATAAATTGCGATTATACATTTTAATAATTATTATTGTAATTATAGACATGGCTATCATGTGTATACTTAAAATTATAATAATAATAATATAATTATGCTAATTATCTTATAATTAAAATGAGGGGTCTTAATTTGTTTAACATTACGATAGGCGCGCGTATCTGTCAGATATGCAGTGGAAATGTTCATTTAACTTTCTTTGATCCTTATCGGTTTTAATATTTCCCTCTTCTCATGATCCAACCCTACCACAGTCTTGGCCGTAAATTCCTACAATAAATAGTTGGGTTAAAGTGTTGTGTATTTGAGGAATACGTAAATACAAGTAGTTTTTTATATCTTATTTTTAATTGTTCAATGTAAAAATTGTAATTAATTGGTAATTTAAACAAGCAAGTAAATAGAATTTTCACCTGATCCAAACTATTACAGACCATACAATTAATATTAGCTTTTTTTTATTTGTCAGAAAAGCGCGACCTTTAATCATTGCATCAGTCTTTTTATTTTCTATTTCTTGCTAATTTGTATTTTATTTCAGTGTGCTATCTTATTTTCTATTATTATAGTCGACAGAAATATTTTTAATTTGAATAATGCTTTGGACGTGAAAGCTAAATGCGTGCTAAATGCAATTATGCGTGATAAAGACGATGAAATTGATCAAGATATCGATCAATAAGACATTACTGGAAATAATTGTTAAAGTATAATATGATATAAGTTGACGATTTTAAAATGTAAATTTGTATTTTTTCTGAGTTCCTTGAGAATAAGCTTTTATTTTCCTCTTCTTTCGACCCAACCCTACGACTCTCTTGACCGAAAATTCCTACAATAAATAGTTAGATAGAAAAAGTGTTTTTATCTCAGGAAACCTCGCGTCCATTCAAGTCTTTTTTTTTTTAATGTTTTATTTTTAATTATTTAATATAAAATTGGTAATTCGTTGGTAATTTAAACTAGCATATAAATTGAATTTGCACTTTATTTAAACTATTACTGAAGTTAAATTTTTATATGCCAGATAAGCGCGACCTTTAAACATTGCGCCAGTTTTTACTTTTCTATTTCTTCCAAATATTTATTTTATTTCAGTGTGCTATCTTGATTTATTTTATTTATGTCATTATAGCCGAAAAAAGGGTTTTAATTTGCATACTGCTTTGGACGTGAAAGCTGTGCTAAATGCAATTATGCGTGATACGGATTATGAGATTGTTAAAAATAAAGCGACATTCCTAGAAATAATTTTTAAGTATAATTTTATAATTCTTGTCATTTTTAAAGTGTATGTAATTTTGTATTCTTTCTGATTTCCTTGAGAAGCTGTATGAAAAAACAAAACAAAAAAAACCTGTTCTATATAGCGTGTTTATTTTTAAATAAACTTTTATTGTAATTTTTTTAATTTATATTTTTTAGAAACGAAAGTAAAGTGAACTTGTAAATTCTTCAAAAATTTAAAAGTTCTAAAATAGTTTTTGATTTTCACTATTTTCTTCATTGATCGCATTTGTTTTTTTTTTACTGAAATTTGAAAAAATATCATATACCGTTGATTGTGGGAAATGCAAGAAGGTTAATATGAGTAATAACAGGCAATAAAATGTTTAAATATTTTATTTGGTATTTACTAATGATTTTTTTAATCAGCTGGATCGTTTGACCAGGTGTCAGTGCAGCGTAAGGGAAACTATGTCAGTACTTGTGAGTTAATAACGTATTGCCGATGGAAAACGTATTACTTCAGCGAGAAGTTGGGGCGAGCATCAACGTTTACGTTTTCGCGTTCTTTCATTTTTAATAAGCACAAAGCAATGCTCTCCATGGTGTATTGACTAAGATTGGTCTAGAAACTGAAATAGTAGTTTGGACGCTAGACGAGACTAATCCCGCTGCTCTTAGGCCCTTGTTGAGACGGACTAAGGTTTATCTCGTCTATTGCCTAGCAAATGTCTCATAGTGTGGACGTAGCTTTAGAGTTTCTTTTATAAGAAACTAAGTGAGAACTATTTATTTTTAACTCTCTCGCCCCCCCCCCTAACTTGTATTCACCCCCCCCCTCTATGGGAACCTATGGTTTAAAGTAAAAAATGTTGAGAAATTATTGAAATATTCTAGAACATTTAATTCTATTTAAATAACTTATTCATCTCAATTTAAATATAATATTGAGATTGTTATAACCTGAGTTAATAAAGAGCCCATTGGAGAGATAAGATCTATAAATACATTCTCAAGATACATTCACAACGGTTTCGATAGGAGCGAAGTAAGATGGAGTAGGAGAGGGTGCTGATAAGACAGGCCACCAGATGCCGCCAGCTGCGAAGACGGCAGTATGGCGGCCAGTCGTGTGGAGGTTGTGTGATGTAGTGTGTGCCCTGTGTGTTGTTACCAGCAGTTGTTAGTAGTTCGCCGCTCATTACTAAGTGTTAGTACCTCATCGAGACCTTAGCACTTACTAGCTGCCCAGAGAAGCCCCCCTGCAGAGCCACATGCGAGCCCCCCGGCCTTCCCATGCCTGCGGGTCTCTTCCTCTCTGCCCATGGTGAGTCTTATCTATGCTTACTCTCCTGTCCCAGGCGATCCTCTCTTTCTCAGCTGAGCTACTAGGAGTTATCCGATCCAAGGGTTCGACGCCTTACGGTGTGGGGTAACCGCCAAGTCGGCCATGTTGGTACATCTTCTTATCAGTCGGGACCGACGTTGCAAAAAATACTCTGTATTCTTGGCAAATTTTAATCTTCACTTTAGCCCCTTAATTTTTTTTTAAATTTATTTCCGCTTGGTTACTGGAAGCATACAGGAGCCATGAACACGGCCTACGTGGCATCATTGCGTAGCGACTAACGTACCTTTCAAAATGTTACTGTTAATGAAAAATATATATATCTTTTTATTCCTATATTTCCAATTATTTAGAAAATTATGAATTTTCGAAATTAGGTCTACTTTTTTAGAACTTTATGATAATTGAATTTTAAAAATAGTACAGAGCAGTAAAAGAGTACTTGAGTGTTAAAAAAAAAAAAAATAAATATGCAATAACACTTTAGAAAATGTATTTTGATCTTATTATGAGTATTATTCTTCAATGTGATTGTGATTCAAGGAATTTCACGGCTCTTTTTGGTTATGTAATACGCTACCGAGAAAAATTGTTTTATAATTTTTCAAGATAAAATAAATTTTAAAACAAATATATAAAAAAAATTACAAAGTTTTAGAGAAAAATACATGGAATAATTTTGAAATTTCTCGGAGGAATGTTCCCATATTTAAAGGATTTAATCTTGAAGAAGAAGCCGACAATGATGTGAGTGGCCAACTGCTGATTAGAAAGTAACAAACGTCTATAATTAGAACTGATTCTCGCCAGAATGGACAATCAATTATTCATTACATTGCTAGGCAACGGCGACGTTTTTTGTTTTCACAATATTTTCGTTTAACCAGAGATATATTTTTGTCGGTTCAACAATTTATTCAGAAAAATATTTGTTGCGGAAGACTACACTGTCCTCTTATCTCTGTGTGATAAGGCTCTGCGCCCGGGTCCATGGTGATGAGATATCCTACCATATTACACTCAATCGGAATTTAAAATTATTTTGGATCTTTGGGTGGAAATGTGTTACTTGCAGAATTATTATCAGCTTAGAATTAATATATAAGTTTTATTTATAAAATTGTTTTGGTATTTGTTTTATCTTCTCATAAAAACCAAATCAGTTACAGTAGTAATTAATTAGTAATTCCGCAGGTTTTCGCTTCGAGTTGAGTCACAAGTTTTAACTTTTCATTATTTTCCCTTTCAATATTTTCCTAAAATAAAAGTTATAATGAGCATTAGTATGGCAAAGAGAATGTAATTATGGGAAATGTGTCCACTTTGATAATTATTTCATCTAGAAATGGACGTTTCAACAAATCTTATCATCTATACTTAGAAATGATAGTTGAAACTTTTATTTCTTGATGAAATGGTTACCGAAATCTACTCTTTATATTCTCTTTTCCATTTTGGGAAAATATTAAACAGGAAACGAAAAAATAGTTAAAGATTATTGTAACTCAATTCGAAGCGACAACCTGTGGAAGAGATACCATAATTAATGACATTGATTCAAAACATTAAACTCATCTACCATGAGTCAAAATAAGTTTTTTAAAATAAATTTGTCCAACCAATCAAAACCAACTTTGTTTAAAGTATGCTTAATTAAAGTTTTATAGCTGTCACTATGATTTTATCTTTAGTTACTTGTAAACAAAATATAACGTTCAATATTCTTTATCAGACTATATTATTGTTTTATATCAGGCCATCATATTCCTGTTTTGTATTATTGATTCACCAAAGTCTTAATTATAAAATACGTACGTTGGTAGATTCCCATAATACTTGTGGAAGCCAATTTACGACGCTCTACTTATTTGGTTTTCTTCCCAATTATGTTTATTTGTCTATTTAGGATAACAAAAACAGGGGCAAAGATTTTGTGAGTAAAAAGTAGACGTGGTAAAAGAAAGTTTATTAGTTAATTTATGAATAAGTTAATAAGCTTAACAATTACTAGCTATTAGTATAATATTTTTTACTATACTTTTGCTTTTATTGTTTATTAATGGAACAAATTGTAATGAATAAATAAGTATAATGATTTAATCTGGTTATAACTGTCTGTGGAACGGTCCCTCCCACTCTTTTATAAGTAATTAAGACTTGATTTCCTTGAACACCGGGAATGTTATTTGAATTTTGCGCGTCGGAGAAAAAAAAAATCATAAATTATGCTTTAAAAAAAATAGCTAGTCATTGAAAATTTTTATTTTTTTTATCCTATTAATTCAATTTTTGCATCATTATTGAGCAACAAGTCTATTGAATATTTAGAAGAATGTATATGTTGCTCCCCTTATCATCTCTAATTCTTATCGTTGCGCTGACTTTGTTGATCAGCCTCTATTGTATTGTTTCACCTTATTTCTTCATTTCCACTTGTGGTCAAGTGAACTGCGGTTGGTATGGAATATTATAATTAATGTGTTAGATCAAAAAAATTTTTTTTTAACTTATACCGATTTATACTCGTCTCCGTTTATTATAGCATTTACTATTATGCAAACAAATTATAAAAAAAAATTCTGGCGAAATATATTTATGACATATAGGCCTTATTCTTTATTCTTTTTTCGTTGTTTATTTTCTAGTTGATGTTTTGTTTTATGTTTCGAGCTCTCTGTGCGAGAGGTTACGTAGCATTATTTCATTATCAAACAAGCATTTACCACATTTATTTTATATTTTAATTCATTCTCAAATCCACATCGTTCATGTTATCGTTGGGCATTTACAAGGTTTTATTATTCCAAATTTGTTTGATACTTAATCTAGTAAATTGTCGAAAAACGCCTCAAGTATCAGAACTTTGAAATTTTTCAACCATATCTCATTTTTTCATGCTGTGCCTCAGTCTTAATGCTGCATCATAATTCGAATAAAAAAAAATCAAATACCGAAATATAAATAGTTTGACTAGTATTGAAATATAAATCACATTACAGAAAAATATTTGATAGATATAAATTAAACAGTGTTTTATATTTTTTTGTATCTCCTATAATTTTAAGTATATAATTTGGATTGCCTCTTTTATAGATATATATTTTTCTATCTGTCTTATTTTTATTTATTTTTTAATACGAAAAACTGTTTGTTTTTTTCATACATCATCATTGATCATATCTATTTTTTTTATTAAATAAATTAAATTAAAAAAATAGTAATTTTTGAGGTAATTTATAATAAAATGCAAGTAAGAATGAGGCATTTTTTATTATGTAATTTAATGTTATGCATTAATCACATGTTTAACTTCAAGAATTTTTCATATTAATGTTTTTAAAAGTCATTATAAAATATTTTAAAGGATAAAAATCGCATCAGCTGTATTTTCATTGACTTTTTACAAAAATTATTTATGGATTGTGTAAGTGATCTTAAAAAAAATTAAGGTTTTTATGAAATTAAAATTTAGAATTTTACTAGAAATATTCAACGTGGTAAATAACTTTCAAATGTTAGTTCACATTTACCGTGAGGTTAAAATATAAAATAGGTGGTTAGGATGTACAGAGGATATACAATAAATGGTGTGGTAAACGTCCCCCGCTTTGGGTATCTCTTCCGCAGGTCGTCGCTTCGAGTCGAGTTACAATAAGTTTTAACTGTTTATTCGTTTCATTTTTAATATTTTCCAGAAGTACAAGTTATCGCGAACTTTGGCATGGACAAAATAATGTAATTATGGGTGATGGGTAGATTTCATCATCAAGAAATAAAAGTTTCTAAAACAAACATTTCGAAGAATAGATGTTATATGTTTATTGAAGCGTTCATTTCTAGATGGAATGATTACCGAAGTATATACATTTCCCATAATTACACTCTCTTTTCTAAAGCTCATGATAACTTGTATTTCTGGAAAATATTGAAAGGGAAACGAATACAAAAGTTAAAAATTATTGTGTGCAGTATAATTACCAACTTAAACTTAGAAGTTAGAACTGTGTGCGGACCTCGTTGGCGGCTTTCAAGTCACCGGGAGACTTTGATTCCAAAGCGTTTTACACTAACCATGCTTAGTAACAACCAAGTTCTCTTGTTATGTTATTTATTTTTATTTGGTACTATGCAAAATCTATTCATCTTGAATATCATACAATCTATATAATTTATCGGTACACTCTGCCATACTTAAGCTTTCAATAATACTGATAAGCCATTTATTCAATATTTTCCATCAGCATTTCTATTATCTATTTCATTTATGTACCCTTCACAATATTTTATCAACAATTTTTATATATCATTTTATTCCCTTTCTTTTTTTTTTGTAATTAACCATCTCTATTAGATTAATTGGCATAACCTACTTAATTACTTATTTTATAATACTTTACATTTACCCCCCCCCCCCCCTCCATCTTAAAAGCTAATTAGTTTAGAAAAATATTTGTAAACCTAAAAATTCGTAGAAGTTAATTGAAATAACAAAATATAGGCACAAAAATGATTTATGTAGATGAAACGAATTGTTATATTTTTCAATGGTGCATAAATGTTTTCGAGAAAATTTGTAGCAATTTCCATGGAAACTAAAATTATTATAAAGGAAGAAAATGGTCCGGGTGGAGGAAAAAGAAATTCTCTCAAATAGGATAACTGTTTATTGGAAAGCCAACGTTTTGACCCACACTGCAGGTCTTCTTCAGGGCTAAATATACAAAATACAGAAAAATTAAATTTGTATATAGCATCAAGGTACATGAGTGATAAAACATAAAGATGGAGGGACCCTTAGTTTTATTTGTATTACCTTCTTTATTACTTATTTGTATTACCTTCTTGTTGTTGTTGTTTTATTTTAAGGGCAAACAACTACAAATGGTTATTATTGCCCTCACTACTGGAGAATATAAAAATTTACAGTATCTACATAATTACCACTAGAGAATATACATATTTACATTACCTACATAATTACATTTATATATTCTTGTTACCTTATTACACTTAGTAAAAATATTGTTACATATTTACATAATAACATACCATGCTATATTAGGCACATAATAAAACCATATTAACATATTAAACATATAATAGAAATGTAACTTATATGAAGTTGTTTATATTAAAATAAAACGTTATACATAATTATATAAGATTTATGATATAATATAAAATTTATATTATCTATATAACATTATACACACCGACAATATATATATATATATACACACACATACATAAACCCATATACACACGTACACATAAACGTGTAAATGTATATGTCAAATTGACTGGTATATATTGGTGTTCTTAATAAATTTTAACGTATTATTTAAACATTGTTCGTTATCCCCCAACGCCTTTTGCATCTGCCGAGGTACGTTTACCTCCGAGGTTACCGCCGAGGTTGTATTACCTTCTTTATTACTTGTTTGGTACTACCCTACAATTATCCCCATTGCTTTGTATATTTATCTAAGGGTCCTCCCCTACCTTTATGTTTTATTACTCAGATACCTTGATGCCAAATTTTAATTCGTCTGTATTTTGTGTATTTAGCCCTGAAGAAGCCCTGCAATGAGGGTCGAAACATTGGATTTCCAATAAACAGTTCTCCCTATTCAAGAGAATTTTTTTACCTCCACCCTGACCATTTTCTTCCTCAATATCTATTGGTCATCACCTTACCTACAACTATAGCAAACCAAAGTAAACACATTTGTAACTTCAGGAATAATCTTGTAAATAATTGATAATATTATTCAGTTAGTTGTAATTTAAGTTTGTAGAGAAATCTTTTGATGTGGATCGTCGGCGAACTCCATTTTCATGAAAACTAGTTATTCAATTGAGGTTACTAGTTTAATAGTTGATTAGCTACAATCTAATCTCCTTGTCTCTCTGCTTTCATCTAGTCATGCTGGGAAAATATCGATACTTTTCTCGATGGTTTTTATCCAATATTATCGATATTGAACACGATGTTTTAATTTAAAAAAATACTAAATAAATCGTATTAGAACGACGTATTCGATCAAACAAGTGTGATGTGTGTTCTTTCTGTTGTTTATGTTAGCTGTCCTAATTTCCTAGTGGGGGTTGTAAAAACCGAATACAAATTTCGACTTAAAGTTTTCAAATATATTGAAAGGTTTCAGAGGATTATTAGTTCATTATTATTTCTAGTTAAAATATATATACGAACTGAAGTACTAATTTATGTATTTTCAAATATAGATATCCCCCTATTCTCTTGAGCATTTTAAAGAAGAGTTTTTAATAAGTAAAAAATCGAACTATTATTTCGGTATATTCGAAGACTGTTGATGTTTAGTTTCATTCTCTATGTGGTTTTTTTTTCTTCTCAGATTAATCAAAAAATTGAAATATCAATTAAAAAACCTAGGTTTGGGTATTTAATATAGCATAAGTCATTTTCTCGTAATAATGGATTCTATTCATTTAAATTTATCAGGAGTTCATATTTTTTAAAAAGGGAATTTAATTTTAGAGAATAATAATTTATAGAAAGATAGTCGTTTAGGTTTTCAGGTTTAGACCAATAATCGAAACTCAGTATCGATAGTCTAGCGAATTCTTTAGCTTTATTTATTCTGTTCTTACACGGCATAAATCTATAATTTATTTTAAACTTATTTAAACATCAAAATTGAACTCAACTATAAGCAATTGTTTTGAAGTTAAAAAAAAAATACTCAAGGAAGTGTGCTTTCTTAGTATACAAAGAAAGTGGATAATGTAATGGTCTTATAAGTAGTGTTTACAAACATATTAATGAGAATAACATGAGTTGAGAATAACATTCCGATAAAGAATAAATATTGTTGTTGGACCGGGTTGTTGTTTGTTGTATTGTTTACCGTTGCCTAGGCAATAACATGCGCCACTGACGGTTTTAATTAATTAATTAATTACTGACGGTATTATTGGGGCCAGATAGTCGATTGTCATATCTCATCTGTTTATTCTCATTCCAATAGCTTCGATAAACAAAGCGGTATAATGCCTTTCCAGTTATCTCCATCAATAGGAACTATAAACTTCTATATCTATTTATATACGAAGGGAGGAGGGTTGCTCAATGGTAAAGCACTGAGTGCCGTGCCTAAGTTCCTCGGTACAAATCCTGCTCGCTGGTAGACTTTTATTTTATCTGTTAGCGGCTAGAGATGGATCTAATGGGATCTAGGACCCTTCTGGGGCTCACCCAGCCTCTATAAAGTACCCAAAATAAAATCTGGCGTTTGAGGGTGATCCTGGACAAATCACCTGAACAGCCGTTGACCAAGAAATAGTACAGTTTCTAACATGTACTGGACCCTGTAGTGGTACAAGTTTTTAAAAAAATATATCTATATCTAAGTGTAGGGAGCGGGGTAGCTCAGTGTAGATCTTTCAGTTTCTGTGCCAAGGATCCTGGGTTTGAATTCAGCTGTGACAGATAAATTATTGTGGCGACCTGTGGTCTAGTGGTTAGCGTAACGAACTACTAAGCCCAAGATCGCGGGTTCGTAGCCCGGAAGGTGGCCCTAGGATTTTTAAACGGAGTGAAAAATCCTTAGTAACGCCGTGCTTCGGAAGAGACGTTAAGCGGGGATCCCAAGCCTGTACGATGTCAGGTACTCGTTAAAAATCCCTATCCTAATTAAACCTAGATAGCCGAAATTTAGAGCTCCGATGTCGCATCGTCCGATTAGCCATGACAGCAAAAAGTGACGTTAAATGAACAAACAAACAGATAAATTATTTAGTCGGTTTATATTTGAAAGTAAATAGATGGATTTATACTGTTTCTTGATAATCTAAAAAAACTGAGGGTTAACGTTTGTTACAAATGAAACTGAACAACTGTTTTCTTAGAAATAGTACCTTCTACCAAGTACTGGACCCGAGACCATTCAATGGTTGTAGTGGTACTTTGTTATTGTTTCTATACTTTTTTTTTGTTTTTGTCTTTCATTATTATAATACCAATATACATCAATGCAATATTCTTTCACCACGATTTACTAATATTATTTAAAATTCATTTCCATTTAATCCGTATCTAGGTGTACTGGTAAATGAAATAAAAAAAACTGTTCCACTACAACCAATAAAGATGTTGGACTCTGAACATGGGGAGGACCATCATGTTTCTAAGACAACGGTTGGGAGTTTGATAATAACCACTTAAAAGAGGCTGTGTGAGCCCACGAAGCGTCTTACACACTGGACTACACTGCTTCCAAATGAAATAACAGCCCTCTAATATATTTATTGTTTTAATTATCCACTGAATATTTATTGGCTTTATTGGCCTTTATAAATTATAAAATGCATTACAATTTTAGTGCCCGATACGCAAAACCTTTGATTATTTTCGCCCTTTCCAGGCCATGTTTGTTCCTACAATCATGATCATACAATGCCTCCTTTATCTCCACGCCTTCCGTATTCTGCTTACTATCGCTGTACCAGTTCTCACGGTATTTATTAGAACCACAGCCATGATAATTATTACTAATCGATAAAGTTCTTATGATATTACTTCAATGTTCGTCTGAAAGGAATGCGACGTCACAGCTTAAAGATCTGTTCTTGCCTGGTTTGCGTATATTTGCAATATGATAAACGTTGTAGAAAGTCTGATGCTTGAATGGGAAAAACGATAATTCAGATTTATTTAATGGAGTTTGAATGTTTGGAAGCATTGTTTTTGAAGTGTTCCATCTCCAAAATAAAAACGAATTTCCTAAAATATTAACTATACAACTTTAGGCTGAATGATCTTGATCTTGCTTTGGTTTTGGTTTGAGATCCAAGGTAAAGGAAAGTTTCTGCATTGACACAATTTTTAATTTATACAAAATTGAAAAGCTCTAATAGAGTTGAGGGAAGAAAGTTAACCCACTTCTTTGAAATTCACTCTTTGATTGATTTTCGATCATCTAGCTCTCGTAGAAGCTGTAGAGGTCCAGGAAACTTTAAAAGTCGCGTGAAAATATTTGGATTCAATGTATTGCTCTGTCTAGAAAGCAATAATTCGGATTATTAAATGATTTGGCCAGTTAATGTCCAAATATATATATATTTTTTTCTTCTTATTTTTTACACAATTGTGGTGGCCGAGTGGGTTAATTAGCTTGCAAAAGTGTACTTGCTTAAAAAGCCAAAAAAATTGAGTTCGAATCCCAGTCTCGAACATTCTTCAACATCACCCTCTTTCTTGAGTAGGTATATAATCATGATCCTATCTTATGTACTTTTGTGCTTGTTGGTAATCGCATTGTCACTTTTCAGAATGTCAAATAGTCCTCCAGTGACGGATTATTCCGAGGGGGGGATATAGGCCCTCGTGCACTTTCTGACCGCGAACAGCCATAATCCATAGATCTAGACCGATTTGGCACTGATTTTAGACCCGAGTGTACGTTGGAGTGAAAGAAGCTTGTGGATCGGCCCCAAGAGACTGGTTCTGGAGGATTATTATTTGGAACTTTATAATTCTTTTGCTATTCGAGTTAATTTTCGAAATACTCGAGGAAATTCCTCCACACTGTGTACTCTGTGTACACTAATGTACTCAATACTTCTTTGAAGTTGTGCAACAGTCAAAGAGTGCGTGACTGGTTCACAACTACTTAGAACCTTATCTCAATATTAGACTGATTAAGGAAATATCTTAAGTAAAAACAAACTGCGACTCCTTCCGGGAACACGCCGAACGATGCCTTCCTGGATCCAGATGTAGTGGTTATATTTAGCTCTTCTGCTTGTTAATATGTTGATGCTGTGGAGATATTAGCTCCTTGGAGAGTGTTCTATTGCTGTTTATTGAACGCTCTTTCATCATAGGCAATCGGGCGTTGACCTTAATGGCGTGATTCATGAGGGGTATTCCTTCTACGTGTTAACAGATGTGTTTTCCGCGCACGTTATACTTTTTTTCTATAAATAGAAATAGCTGCGTTAAAAATGATAACCCTTTTGTTCCTAAACACATAGGACACTTGGCGGCCATTTTTGGACATTCTTGGAAAATGATTATTTTTTAAATCTTGGAATCTGGAATAAACAAGGATACGTTTGGTGGTTAGGTTTTAGTTTTTATACGTAAATCACCATGCTTTCATACTTTTCATTACAGTAATATTTTTCTTTTGTGCACAACTGTTCCCCCACTTTTACATATAATGACCACCAAAATCTTGTTTTTCAGATACATGTGTGTACATATGTAAAGGAACTGTGCGCACATAGGAAAATCAATTATTTTGTTTGTAAGTCCAATAACAAGAATTCATAAAGTTTACCTTAATCCATACAGGTTTGCTTTATTTTCTCTGTATAATTGAGGTAACTTCATTAAAAACGATATCCCTGATTATGATATGTATTTATGTATATGATTTGATATGTTTATGATAAACATTAGAATTGCCGATCTTTATTTGTAAAAACGAGGGAACAGTGTGCACTTAAGGAAAATATAAGAACACCGTTATTTCCATATAAAAACTAGTACCAAATATCAAACATTTTCCAAGTCCACCAATTATTATTAATCCTTTAGTCGTTTAATTCTCGTACTATCAACATGAGATGAATAAATATTATACAAATATTTATATATATATATATATATATATATATATATATATATATATATATATATATATATATATATAAACTGTGTTTCAGGATTAACTTTTGTTTGTTTAGGTGATATTCGCTCTCTAAGATTTTCATTGTTATGAATTATTTTGGGATAGTAAATAACTAAAACTTATTTCATTTGTTCCAACTACTTTATAAATTAAGTGTAAACACTAACTTTCATATTAAATGCTCGTTTAAAGAGATTTCCTTGAGCATTAATAGAGCCTCGGCATCTTTCTTCTTTAGCAGCAGTGTCAGACGGCAATGGATATTTGCAATTTGTTCACACGATTTAATTATCGTTCTTCGTAAAGCAACAGTTTAGATGTGAAAGTGTTTGCGGAAAATCCTCCGTGGGAAATTATTTTTCTATTTTTTGAGGTTTCTAGTTCAAATTTACAATTTGGCTACTTAAAACCCTGAAACACCCTGTATACGAATCATACTGGATATTTTATAATATATATATTTAACCTTAAATATTTTAAACAGAATCATAGTTTTCGGTTAAAAATCAATCGATATTGAATCATTGCCAAATGCTTATTACAAATTTTAATACACGCAACTAATGACCACCTGTTGACAACTATAAATAGCGAACCTTGGCCTAAATAATTCTATACTTATGTTGCTATAAATATACGTCTGCAATAACTTACCTTAACGACAAATAATTTACTTTAAACCAATTTAATTTACAAGCAAGGTTAGGCGAGAGAAAGTACTTCTTCAAGCGCATAAATTCCTAACCGGACTCAAAGTGGTCAAAAGGAGAAGTTTCTAATTGTTCCTTTTGTTGGAATTGCAATTGCTAATCGATGTAGTAATTTATTTATTGTTTACCATTAGCGTCCTTCGATCGCAACCACATGTTGATGTTTATATTGAAACCTTATGATGGGATTCTGCTTATCCATAAACAAATTAGTGATCTCCCGGTGTTCCAAAAATACGAAATTATATAAATAGGGTCACTTTGGTGTAGTGGCCATCACAACAACCTGTTACGCCCAAGGACGCGTGTTGTCAAGACTAGATTCATTTATTAGTCTTATCATTTATAAATTCATCTCTTTCCTATTAAAGACATCAGCCTTCATATCTCAACCAATATATGAAAGATGGTATTTAGAATATTTTTTTACTTTCTGCTTATACTTGTTCTTTTTATAGATGCTCTGTTGACATTGGCTAGGATTATAAATAAATAGAAATGCCCACACGTTTAATTTTTGCAAGTATAATTATAAGACCTTACCTTGAGGTTTGAACTTTTCCTCATACGAAACGAAATGAAAATTAATTTATTCGTCCTGGTCTGATATCCTATTTGAATAATTTGTAGGGCAATGAAACATTGGCCCCGATCAACTAACATTGTGAATATTGTTTTTAAAATTAATAATAATGATAATTGTTACGTATTTTCTTTGTTGAATGAAATAACAAGTCCTCGTCCCTTAGTTGTTTACTCATTAGGGTCTGGTGGAAATAGGTGATGGCCGCAATACTAACTGAGTCACCATGGAATTCGGGATACTCGTAGATCTGGTCATTTTTTAAATTTTTTTATGGTATTTCCTTTTGGTCTTGTTGATTCCGCAGAGTGTCCGAATCACAATCTGATACACGATAGTTTCTTATTTCTTGGATCGAACTTCTAAGATTCATATCTATCAGCACGAGGTGTACTTGTGGATCCCCTAACACCAGGAACTCTTCGGGTTCTGCCTTGGTGGTATTTCTCCCATGTACTTGCTTGTTTTGTGGCTACTTTGGCTGCCGATAATGTGCCTAAATTGATGTGCTCGATCTATCATGACATGCAAGTCCATGACTAATTTAATTTCAGATTTTCAAGCCTGGCCTAATGTTTTCTGTAATGTTCCATCGAAATCATTCTTCGCCTTGTCTTCAGCTGGTGCATATACTTTAACAAGCTTGGTATTTGTTGAAATAACAATGATTTATATATAATAATATGATTGTATTTTGTATATGTAAGATATTGCTGGCAGAATTGAGTGATATAGCAGGCTGTGACTGAAAGGCTTCTTCATTTGTATTGCTATGCTATGCTAACCTGATGTACCATGTCCCACGTGTTGTGTTATAATAAAGACTTTATAATTGTATCTGAAGTTATCCTTTGAAGCATTAACGCTATTAACCCAGCGACCTCTAACTTGTATTAAACTTATCAATCGAAGCTAATTTCAAACTGATTACCTTGCAACTGGACTAAATATATTTGTATAAATCTAGTGTTTGCTTTTCCGTTTTTGGCTATTCTTCCTGTAAACAACAGTGTACGGGCGTAAATGTTTGTTTCACAAGTTCCTGGCCATCTTACATGCTAGCATCATTGGAACATATCGTTTTATGATACAATGGTTGTTATTATTATAGATGTGACTCTCGTAATGATTGAGTATTAATCTTTATAGCTTTCGATGAGTTAATTTGTATGCTCAAAAACAGATTCATGTTTGCTTTGTTTTTTCATTTAAAATATTATTTTTGTACAACCTTTGCAGGTGTAAATACTTTAGGACAGGGCTCGATTATTTCGACAATATTCATTCTTCAAAACGGAAAATAAAACGTGCACCGGAGAGTAATTAGGCCAATAAGTGCTGTTAAAGCCATCTTGAATTGTTATCTCTTTGTTTACGCGAATATGGAACTGAAATGGATTTGATAAGACTCGTGGAAAATACCAACTGACTCATTGGGATTATTGAGTTCCCACAATTTTTCTAGGACATCTAGGACAGGCATAAGGAATGAATCTATTCTTAATCTTTTGGTTGATTTCTGATCTCGGCTAAATCATCTCCTTGTACATCAGTTGATACAGAAAGACCATATACTTCATCAATAACCTTCAAGGGTTGTTTTTTTCACCCTACTGAGTTCACACTTTCGTGATTTAATCTTTTTAAATTATATGAAATTTTATATTTTTACTACAAACTAATTCAATAAAGAATTTAAAATACTAAAACATGGTATCCGTGTTGCTTTTGCCTTTGCCTTCTGGCTGCTCTTGCACAACCATCTCAACCTTGTCATGTGCTAAATATGCCATGTTCTTGCGACTCTATGGCACTGATTTCTATCTTCTGTTGTCTTGCTGTTGAAGATCGTGTATGATAGGTAAGCGATCATTGACACACACAATCGATGTTTCATAATCATGGTCGTGAGTGACTGGGGTTTCGTTCAATCTGCACCATCCATCTTCTCTATTCATAAGATTTGTATACTTCAAATTAAACCTATTTCTGTCTTTTGGATTTAAGTAGCGCTAACACCTTGATGCTGATAAGATCGTTTAAGCCAATAGTCTGCCGAAAATAGTGTTCTCTTTATATAATACGCAATAATTGTTTATCTTAAATTTGACCAAACCTTGTTTTAATGTAAACAAATTTTATTGCTCTTGTTTTATTTTATTTATAACCATAATACAAGATAACCTTGAGAAAGGTTGTAGCAATACTTTACTGTCATTATCAGGGTCGACGTCAGCTGATCTCGAGCCCGTGACAAATTAATACAACTCTCCTACCACTCCTTTCATTTAATTTTTGCTAATAATAATAATATATTTTTAGCCCAAATTCTAAAAGTTTCCATTACTCTTTAATACACAATAATTATGTACATTAAATAAAATTATATAAATATTTTTTAATCATTTTTATAATACCGAAAAGAAATATCATACAAAATTAAATTAAACTTATATGGAAATAATACGTGAATTTAAAATAAAAATAGAAAATATTAATAAAAAATAAATAAAATATTCCTTTTGTAAATGATATGTTGGTAACCTAAAAAGTACACCCGCCCGTCTGCTTGAGAATAGGAATAGGAAAAGTTTAGAAACCGAAACAATATTTCAGCCAAATTTAATAATCATATTAAATTACAAGTGGTCATAAATAATCTAATAGAGTTTGAACTAATTTTTATTTACAATAATTATTTATGTTTATAGTTCCACTGAGCCCTCACAGGGGGCGTGGAAAGTTTTCATTTGAACAGGAGGGGCGTGGGACAAAAAAGGCTGGGAACCACTGTTTTAAGGTATGGTCCTCTTGATAACAGAATTTACTATCAGGAAATATTCTCCATCATCATCAGATATTTAAAAAAGAAATAAATTACCTACACTGGGCTCTGTTACACTTTTGGCCCCTTTTCTATAATATGACCTTTAAAACGTTCTTCAATTGTTCATTTCATTGGAACTTTCATCTCATTATGAGTCAGACAAAATTTAGTCATGCTGTTCATCATATATTCTGTGGAAATATTTAAAAAGTCATTAGATGGAGTGAATGACGGAATCAAGATTAATAGGGGATATTATCAACAAGATAAGATATACTGATGTCATCCACTTGATTGCTAGCGATATTGATCAACTGCACCGTCTTTTTGAAAGTTTACATAATGTTATCGACGAATATGGATGAACTACATACAACTGAACATAGCAATAACGAAATGATGCTAAGAAGTAAACAGCAGCATCTAGTAAGACAGTTTTCTTCAAACCGCCCAACAGTTGAACACTTGTACTTGGGAACAATTCATAAATTGGGTTGTCACACATGAAATGACCGTTTTTAGAACCAGGAAGAAAATAAAAATTTGAGATCAAATCTAACATATTTTTTTATTCAAAGTATTTACCATCATTTTCGATACACTTCTACCAAGTTTTCTATCTCAGATTTGAAAAACGTTGAGTCACGTGATGACAGGAATTCAGGAAATGCATTTTTAATGTCTAAATCATTGGTAAACAATTTTCCTCGCAAAAAGTTATCCAAACTCCGAAAAAAGTGGTAGCCAGTAAGGGATAGATCAGGGGAATATGGTGGGTGTGGTAAGACTTCATAGCCCAACTCCTTTAATTTATTCACGGTCTGTATTGAAACATAAGGTCGACCGTTATCATGAAGGAGAATAGGTCCTTTCCTGTTTACTAGTACCGGCTGTTGCTTGGTGAAATTTTGATGCAGTTGGTCAATTTCTTGGCAGTATGATGTTGAATCAATCGTTTTTCCTTTGGTAGAAAAGAAAAATGAATGACCCCGGCCATAGACCACCATACACTAACCATTGACTTTTTCGGATGGAGATTCTGTTTGGCATGTGCCCAGGAGGCTGATCGGCATCTAACCATTGACCAGATCGTTGTCGATTGTCATACATGATCCATTTTTCGTCACAAGTTATTAAGCGACCGAGAAATGGTGCGTTTCATTGACGAGCAAGCAAAGAAACACACGTCTCTAGACGTTTCAACTGCTGACGTTCGTTGAGCTCGTTTTGGAATCGAGCTTTTTTGCCTTTCCGGTCAATTTTAAATCCCTGGAAACTGTCGTACGACTTGTGCCTAGATCTGGTCTTCTTCCACAGCATTCTTAAAATCTTCGTCCTCTATTGAAGTTAGAGGGCGTCCACGGGGCAGATTTTCTAATGTCGTATCTCCTGAGGAAAATTTTGTAAACCAACGACGGATGGTTCTTTCATTAGTACTTCCTTCACCAAACGCATGATTAATATTTCTTGCTGCCTGCGCAGCGGAATGACCGAGTTTGTATTCATAAAAAAAAAATCGTTCGGAAATCGCCATAGTTAAAATTATACTAAAATCTGTATGCCAACTTGGGAAAAAAACAAACACAGTTTGCAAATAGAGGATTAACAAGTGCTTATTATAGATAGTAAATATTTTGCTAGGAATCAACAGGCAACGCTTTAATCCTCTATAAAGATTAAGATTTAAAAAATCGGACATTTCATGTGTGACAACCCAATAAAATCAAGAGAATTGAGAAAGCAAGAGCATCATTTAATGATTGAAGAAACTTCTCAGTGTATTGACTTGCCTATTCCTCTAAAACTAAGACTGGCTAAACGCCATATATTCTGCGCTGTATTGCCCGGAAAGTTGAAAGTGGAGGAAACACGTGAAGAAAAAAGTATTTGAGATGTAGATGCACCGCCATATTCTCCGAAGTTCTTGGACCAAAGCGCTGCATAAATCGGAATCAAAAATATACAAAAAAGCGAAACTTAGAATACTTGGTCCTAATCATGCGAAATGACCAAATATCTTCTACTGCAGCTGATAATGCGGGGAAAGATTGATAGAAGGAGGGGGGCAGGAAGGAGGAGCCACTCTTGGCTGCATAATTTAAGGCAATGGTTTTGTTTTACAACTGCCAATTATTTAGAAGTGCCGCCAACAAAAGTATGATCACCGCATTAAGAGCAACGTTCAAAACTGTTAAGACACCTTTCAGGGAAGATCATCGTTATGGTATTGTTCCGACTGAGTCTGATTAAGTGAAATCATTGTCAATTTTTATTTCTAATCAAATGGATAAAGAAATGGTTTGAGCGGCTGAGTTGGTTCAGTTCCCCTTAGGCTCTACACCACTTTGTCCTCACGATGATAGCCTAAACGTTAGCCCGAAACATTGGCAAACAATAAATAAGTTTGGCATAGTTGTGTACTATTCATTGACCGCATTCCAGACTATTTTCTACATTAATAAATGTTATTTGGCCGTATTTATATTGCATCGGGTTTAACCTACATTACAAAATTTCTGATGGGAGATTAGGCATAATATTGCACTGTGGGAAGTGGAACAGTGTCATTGCTGTAGTGTATAAATGACTTGTTGCTTATACTAAAACTCCATCCCGAGCTAAAGACTACGAGAAGTGCACAATGCCACTTCCCTCAGTTCAATTAACTCATTTCGGACAAAATTCTACTTAATCATTTATTCAGCAGGACTCCAAATTTGGTTTGTTTTAAACTTTTCAGCTTTATGTTTTCTTTTTCAAGAAACGACCTTTTAAAACCACACTAATATCACCACGTTTCTTTTCTTATTTTCGTCTTTCTTTTCTCTTCATTTCTGCGTACCTTTTATTCCTTTTCTTTCAACCATGCTTCCCTTCGGTTTTTCTTTATTTTCTACTATAACCCTGATAGAAGTCAGGATTCTAGACTTCCGTTAATTGTTTTCATATTTATCTAGGCAGTCTTTGACTGTTATATTTATTTTTTCTGATTCCTCTCTTATTAGTTTCACATACCCTCCTGCGCTCTTGTATGCACAGATTTTGTCAAATACTTTCTTCTTTATTCTCCCTTGGTCCATCCCTACCATATCCCCGTAGAATTTTAGTCTTCTGATTCTTATTTCGGTTTCCAGGTCTTTCATCTCCCTTTGTTTCCTGGTTGGATCTTAACATCCAGCCTTCCTCGGTTTTTTCTTGGCCCCATAGATTCCCTGTATTTTAAGTAACTTTTCTCGTTTAGGGAGACAAATTGTCTCCAACCGGTACAAAATTACTGGTTTTATCACCGTGTTGTTTCTAATGTTTGCGTTAGAGGGTAGTCGTTCTTGTTATAAATATTTGTTGCGAAGCTTAGTTTTAGTTTAAAAAACTTTGTGGTTTTTCCAACTCTCTTTCCTAACCATTGTTGCATGTCGTTTCTCCTAGATAAACTTCTTTGTTACTTTTATTCCTTTGTACTCTGTCTCTATAATTTTTTGCCGTAGTTTTTCTCTGTTGTCATAAATTCCACCTTTTTAAAGGAAATTTGTAGGCCTGCTTTTTCCGATATTTGACTAAATGACTCAATATAACTTTTATATAACTCTTCAGCTTTATGTTTTTTTTTTTTGTTTTTTTTTTTTTTTTACTACGAAAAGGCCTTAAAGACCACGCGAATATCACAACTAATGCTTCCTCTTCATCCGCTCCCTCTTTTCCCATCAGCTTTATGTTATTATATAAATGAATAAAATAATACTTATTATTATAATAAAAATAAGATACTTTCCTATTGGACATATTCTACACAGTATACATATTCCAAGATGTTTGTTAGAATGGTATGGGAGGCTGACAGAGCTTAGTATTCAGCTCAGGTCGGCCGAGGCCCTGGCAACCACAACGCGTCCCTTTGGATTATCTTTCCCTCATGCTTCAAGGCTTATTTACTTGATGCTATTGTAAGAAGCCTGACCAACTTAAAGCTTCAACATAAGCCTATCAACAATATTGCACATAATGAATAACTGACAGAATAAATAATTGTATATGAAAATTAAATTAGAAAACAACGTTAGTATGTTCTGATGGAGAAGTTTTAATTGCTAAAAATGATTGAGGAATTAACTTTAAAGATTATAGTATTGTGTATGTACAGTAGAGTATTATCTTGATCTGCTTGTAATAGAATGAACTGCTGACAAACAAGGTCGACGCAATGGGAGCTCAAAATAGTTTTCCTGGATATAGATTCTATTTTTAATTTTTTTTTCTAATTGAATTAAACCTTTACTCCAATTTGGCGTATCCGTAACTTAATATGAAGGTTATTAATAATTTTAAAAAAATGTGATTTAATCTTCCACTTGCAGTTTATCTTGGAATCTTCACACTAGACTGAAAAGACAAGAACCTGTTCGCTATTTCAGGCTACTGCAACATTAACTAGATAAACGATCTATACTCTCAATTAATTATAAAAGACTCATATACATTAATGTCCCTTATATGGGTCTTATGATTGTAATTACAATCATAAGACCCATCTGGACTTATGGAGTAGAACTTTGGGGCCCCACTAAGCCATCGAATTCTTCTCGTATTCAATCCTTACAAAACAGAACCTTCGTAAAATCCTTAATGGTCCTTACCTTATTGCGAATAAGGTAATCCAAAATGACTTCAATTTCATTTTTGTTGCTTATTTTTATGCCCGAACCCGATACCAATCTCTTCAAGAAATCCTCCGCGGCGTCTGAAAAGAAGATGGGCTCGTTTATGGGTAAGTTAATGACCTGAGAGTACTCAAGGTCATTATAAAGTAGAAAACTATCCACTGGCAACAGATTGAACTTAAATGGACACGAGGCCATCTTCTTTTCAGACACCTCGGAGCATTTAAAACTAGTGGATCTGATCGGACATAAAGTTTGTCATGATAGAACTGTTGGAAAGCTCGGGCTAAATCAGTAACAAATGGGACATCAAAGTCATTATGGATTATTTTATTTGTAACAAAGTAAGGAGCATTAAAGGTTTTAATAAGGATTTTGTATTGTAAGGATCGGCTAGGAGAGGCATTCGATGGCTAAGTGGAGCTCCAAAACCAAAGGTATAGGTATTGTGAAAATCTCTTTGTTAACCCTGATATTTTGCCAACTTAATTGATCTTTTTTTTTTTAAATTTAATTTATTGATATTTACAACTGTATAATAAAAAAAAATACATCCAGTAAATAGGCTATGTGATACAAAATGACATGAGTAATGGCAAGTTGAGAAACTACCCACTGGTAGTACTCAAATCACTAGTTCAACTAAGAAGGTCACGTGGCCATCTTCTTTTCAGACGCCTCGGGGGATTATCGGGAATCGAAGAGGAAGCTAGGTTTGAAACTAGAGGGTTTGAGTGGGAATGAAGTTTGTTATGAAAGGAAAGATACCGGGTTCGGGCCAAATCAGCAACAAATGGGACATTAAGGTCGTTATGGATGACGGTTAATTGATCTAACACTCGAATCTGATTTCATTCCACGCTGAATTTACTTTATTTCTGTGAAGTTTGATTCGATCCGCTTTTCTACCCAGTTTCTTGATCAATCGCCAAAAACTATCAAAAATGCTACCTATCAATTCTTTTGGCTTGGGACCTGGCCAGGATTTCATTTGTTGACCTACATAAAAAAAAAATCTTCTGTTTTAATTTGGCTATAAGACACCTTTAGTGAGCGGAGTGGTAGAGCACTGAGTTGGCACGGCCAAGGTCCTGGTTCAGATACCTCTACTTTTATTTAATCTGTTAGCAGCCGGAGATGGATCCCATGGGATCTAACACCCTCCTGGGGCTCACCCAGCCTCTATAAACTGGGTACCCAAAATAAGGAGGGGGGAATCTGGCGGTTGAGAGTGATCTAGGATATATCACCTCCCTGCTGAACCTTTGTCCATGAAACAGTATACTCTCTACCATGTACTGAATCCCAAACCCTTCTTGGGTTGTACAGTTGTTTTTTTTAAACACCTTTGAGCTATTCTTTTTTTATTGTGTGGGGTATGTTAAGAATGGGTACCAATAAGTATCTATATTACCCTTGAGTGTGGCAGATTGTTACTTTTAATTATTATTTCTCAATCACAAGATTTAATTAAATACTCTCTTAACTTAATGGATCATTATAAATAATGGTTTCTTGCATATTATCATAATAATCGTTGGGAAGAGAAGATAATATTATTTATCTCGATTACACTAAATAAATTGTACAATAAATGAGCAAATCAATACAAGTTGTAAGGCTTAAATTACTTTTAACGGTTATTAAGGAGAGCGTTGGCTCGTTGAACCGGCGCCTACCAGTTGGCGCTTTCAATTGAAGGGTTGGCAACTGCAATAATGCCCCCAGCTTGCAAAATGTCACTCTCCATACCTATTTCTATTAAGAAACCATTCAGTCGATACTTACTATGTTAATTATATCAATGTGGTTTCAATAAATTCTCATTTAACTTTTTTAAATACCGAGCATAATACATGATTATAAATGATGATACGTATCATATATTTTTTAAGTATATCGACATTTTAGTTCGATAGTTTTTAACTAATATGTCTCGTAAGATCTATATTAATATTTCAGTATCGAAAACCTATATTTTTTCCTTTAAAAAAATCATCAAACTATCAGACGATTTCTTATAGTTTGTGGAGTTTTTAAATATATTGAAATAGGCTCATCATAGAAAATTATTGAAATTTCTGTCAGGAGAAAAATAAGGACATTGAATTGAAGGATAGCGTAAAATAAACCGTTTTTAGATTTATAGTCCCTTATAGTATTTCATCGCTAACAAAGAAAATGTTTATAAATAAATTTATTACCATTTTGACCTTTCGGATTGAAATTGTTCTAATCAAGACTTCGTTTGTTCCGGGTGAAGTGATGTCAAAATTTCATTTCTGACCCAGCTGTACCTCTAACAGTAATCGTGATGTGTTTAGATGGTTTTAATTGATGTTTGTAACAATTCTCTGTAAACAATATTTACAACTACATTGTAACACGGCAGCAACATTGCCTTCCTCCTACACCAATGTTTGTTTATTTAGCGTCACTTTATGCTGATTTGACTAATTGAACGATGCTAGAGTGGGAGCTCTAAATTTTGCCTATCCGGGGTTAATTAGGATGGGAATTTTTAACGAGTACCTGACACCGTACAGGCTCGGACCCTCGTTTAACGTCTCTTCCGAAGGACAGCATAACCAAGGATTTTTTACTCCCCTTAAAAAATACTATGATCTCCTGCCGGGCTACTAACCCGCGATCTTAGGCTTTGTAGGTTGTTATGCTAACCACTAGACCACAGGTCGCCCCAATCTTTGTAAAACTGCTCCTGCAAACATCTGAAAAGAAAAATTATGGCATTAAATTATATATACCTTCTGCCAAGACTAATATCAAGTGTTGTACAAAGAAAAAAATGTCAATGCTTGGAGTTAAAAGTGCTTGCAACCTTGCCTAAGGAGTTGGGTAAAAGCAATCTATACGTTAGTCTATCTCATCTAATTGGGTTGTACATTGGAAGGTATTCTGGTTAATCAGTTCTACGTTGTGCGATGGCGCCACAATCGATAGGCACAGGTCAAGGAGGCCGTGGCAACTGAGCGGAAGCGGACCGCAAGGAGTCGTCCTCGGCACAGGGGGACCAGGAAGTAGAGACCGGATGTGATCGACTCAGCGATTACTCTGGCAGGGGCAATGGCGCCTCATCAATTTCTTAATCTGGAGCACGACAAGAGATAAAACTAATCTCTCATTTAATATGATAAACAATAATAAGTTTTTAAATCATGTCTAGCATGTTGAGACTAAAAGTTTGATAATTATTCTAGAAAATTCTTCAATCCAGATATAATTCAAAGTCAAGTACAAACAATTGACAATCAGTTGATAGGCTGACAGTACAATGGCATAGAATGACATGAGAGGCATGAAGGGGAGTAGTAAATCAGCGGTACATCTCCAGTGTCTTGATTTCATTTCCTACGATAAGATATCCCTCATCCACGTTCTTTTTTACTCTCCTCCTAAGTGTTCTCAGGCATGAGTGTCGTGGTCATTTGTTGGGTTTGGGCGTCTGTTTAGATTTTCATGAAAGGAAGAAATACTTTACCTTTCGTTATGTAATTGAACCACGAAGGTTTTCTTTAATAACGAAGAAAAAACGTATATTGGCTGCTAATAGTTTTGCTTAGCTATATTTTACTGGGCCCGTAGATGTATTAATTTATTCGACCCTTGTATGTCTGTAGAATAAACACAGAGAGGTACAATAGTATATATCACTTTACTTTATAAATTTCACATTGCACATAATGAGATTTTGCCTACAGGATAGTATTTATGTGTAGGTCTTCGCAATCTATGAAAGTTACTAGTTAAGCATTGGATATAGGAAGGAGCATACCTTATTAAAACGAATTAAATAATTGCTTCCAGGTAAGAACTAACTAATAATGAATGGTTAATTAACATAGCTAGCGGTAATTAAGCTTTAAAGGTTTTATTATTAAGATTTAACGAGGAAGTCGTGCTTAAGCATTTAACATTGCTAACATTTACAAATGAGCTAGTCTCTGTTGGTATCTCTATCAATAATCTTTTCTATTTTATTATAGAAGCAATCGTCCAAGGAAGCAATTGGTACAACAAAGTTGTACAGGAAGATACGTCTCTCCAGTCTTGGCCACCGAGCAGGACACTTATATCCTTGTCCCCAGCATCCATCCATCTCATATTAGATCTTCCATCCGTTCCATCCGTGAATATCTTCCTGGGTCACAACGAATCTTCTATACATTTCACGTGATTTTCCCAAAGGAGCCGCCCCAGTTTCGCTCCCTTGACAACATCTGGACATATGAAAAGGTTATTTAGCTCCCTATTCTAGCATCATATCCATTCTTCTGTAACTTTAATAGGTCCAAATATCTATTCAAAGACCGAATTCTCAAATGCAAGAATCAATCTTCACTGGTTATTACTATTAAGGAAAAAAAACCTAGGGGAATTTGATATAATATAGAAATAGGGAAATAAAAACCTGTACCAGTCAACCCGTTGTTGACAACAATCAACCGCCAGATCCCCCCTTATTTTGGGTACCCTATTTTTATAATATTATAGAGGCTGTGTGAGCCCCAGGAGGGTCCTTGATCCTATATGATCCATCTCCGGCTGTAAACCAGGATTTTCGGCATGACAACTCAGTGCTCTACCACTGAGCCACTCCGCTAGGAAATCATACTTGATAGAAAAGTCATATCAAAATAAATATTATAAAAAAAGGAAAATTAAAATAAATAAAGATAATATAATATAAAATAAAAATAATATAATATAATATATATTGATAGAAAAATTCGATGAATTAAAATAGAAAAAAATTAGAGATATTAGGGGATAGTTGCATGATGCTCACACTCCATTCTTTGTATTATTTTTTGACTATATAGTTGCCAGTATGATTATTATATTAAAATATAATAATAGATAAAGTATATACAAGCTCATAAATTCTGTTATAATATTGTGAATTGATGACGATGGACACCCCTGAAGAGCCATTACCGTGGGAAGGGTTCGGCCAGGCGGCCAAGAAGGTTGGCTCCGCTCCAGACTATATGGAGGTCTTGTTTACATCTTCTTCTCTAGCTCCGCTATCACTAAAGTTCATTCAATACCAAAATAATGCCGTTGGTCGGTCCCGATCGGAAGCACAAGGATAGCGAGATCGATCGGAAATCACACTCATATTAAGATCTGGAATAGTCTCGCCTATTAATAGCAAAGGTAAGAGGTCCCGGTTACTTTTTAATCGTTTTGAATTATTTTTTTCTCTTTATATCGCCGTTTTTATAAAATGATAATTAAAGTTAACTGTTGGTAAAAGTTCTAACTGTAGGAATAGTAGCATTTGGGTAGGTTGGATGAACGTTTGTCGAGCCTCTTTGACCCGTTTGCGTCTGCACTTGAAGTTGACTTGCTTACATTGCCAAAGTTCATCCTAGTCTTAAACCCTTTAAGTCCTATGGACGCATATATGTCAAACCGGGAAAAAACAATCGGTGGGTACTATGAGTGTATATATGCGTTTTTCTTGTAATAATACGTGTAAGTATGATCAAAATATTACGTTCAACTTTATGAGAGGCATATATATATAACTTCAGCTACGGCATTAAAGTAAGACAGATTCTGGAATAATCAGGTTTTAAAAAAAAAAATCAAAAGTAAGTCAAAATATTAAAGAGATGAAAGAAACTAAAATATCCTGTATTATTCATATATTTTTCGTAATAGCCCGAGATCCTAAACTCAACAGTGTTAAATAAATTTAGTTTTGACTTAACTTTAAGTTAATATTTTAAAAAAAATACAATGCAACTAAATCATTGCTAGCATTGCTACTTGTGCTATACAGGCATATCAGACCTGGCTACAGGAATAGGCTTCGTCTAGGGAACAAGTAGGAGAGTTAAGGGGATCGAAAATGATAGGTATTGCCTTTGTTGAGGTTCTAGCCCCGCCTACGATTGTCAAACCCATCAGCTAATAGTCAACGAATCTGCTAATGCACTCGCTACTACCTCTTTGTAAACAGTTAGGGGACTTTCCGTTCCGTTCCAACCAACACAACAACCATCTACTCTAATCAGATGTATTGTACTCCTTTCATGGATTTCTCTTCTCATTTCTTATTTTACATTAATTTTAATTACGATTATTTATATTTAACTATTATTATTTATTTATTTATTTTTGTGTTAGTATTGGTAAAAATCTTCAGTCATTCAGTTATTAACGAATGTATAAATGAGTACTGTTACGGCTACCCTACTAAGTACATTTTTCCCCGTGTTAAAGTCCTCTCTCAAATGCCCTCTATCTATGGCATTATAACGATCGTTTTCAAAACCATGCAAAAAAGTTGAATATGAAGATCCTCCTAGGGCTCACTCAGTCTCTATACAGTGGGTACCTTTATTTGGGGAAAAGCTTAGCGGTTATGTGTGATCCTGACTACACCAACTCTCTGCGAATCCGTAGATTTAAGCCATGTCCACACTATGGGACATTTGCCTACCTTTGGACGAGACAAATCTTACTCCGTCTAGAGACGCGTTCTAAGGTCTTGACCAGGTCTAAGCAACGGTCTTGTACTGTGGACATAGCTTTAGAAACAGCACAGTCTACCATGGACTAAACTTTTCTTATTGGAAGTAGCCACTTGGAAATCACTTTGAAGATTCCCTTTATTTTCCTTGAGAACAACAATCGATTAATTTTCTACAACTGTCCGATATCCTGAGAGCTAACCACTGGGTGTGAAATTCTCCATTGTTCTTTATGACGAAACTGACATGTTACAACTTTTCTCTGTTGCAGAATTAGAAATCTTCTCTTGTTTAGAAAGTATGCCAGTATTATTTCATTTCGTTTCCTGGGTTATTATAATATCTATAGTATGGAATTTTAGCGTTGAGTAGTAAAATGATGTTTGTCTTCTAGAGATTTTTTAACGTGGCCCTAGATGAAACCTGTTACTCTATTTATCTGTACTAAGTGACATTCGTTTTAACATTTCATGATGCCTTTAAGAAGTTCATCATTACACATCCCACTTCATGGAGGGAGTTATAAATCCTTGGCTTTACCGTTTTTCGGAGGGAAAAAAAATGGCCGTCCCTAAACTGTTCGGTGTCAGTTACTCGTAAAATATTCTTATCCTAATTATACCTGGATAGGAAAAATTTAGGAATCCTACTGTAGAAGCATCGTCCGATTTGCCACAGCAGCATAAAATGGGCATTAAATAAATAAACTATAACAAGAAAGTTAGAGTTGAGTCACAAGTTTTAACTGTTCATTCGTTTTTTTTTTAAATATTTTCCAAAAATAGTTATCGTGAGCTTAAGTATGGAAAAGAGAATGTAATTATGTGTTATGAGTAGAATTCCTTAATCATTTCATCTAGAAATGAACGATACAACAAACAAATAATACATCATCTGTTCTTTGAAAAGTTAGTTGAAACTTTTATTTCTTGATGAAATGATTATTGAAATCTAACTACTCATTACCCATAATTACATTTGGTCTTTCATATTAAAGCTCACTATAATTTGTAATTAGGGAAAATATTAAAAATGAAACAATTTATTAAGGTAAGTTTATTGAACAAAATACATATTTAATATTCCACCATTTTCCTAAAAACTTACATTTCATGCGTTACGACCCAAATAGAATATTTAAAAATTATTTTTCTCTGAAATATTTTGCCGAATATAAGGTCTACTGTTTACGATCAGTGTGGTCGACTACTAACTGACCAGTACTGTGGCCTGTTGGCAAGCTAACTAGATGAGAATATACAAGCTCTATATTTAATATGGATCCGACAGGTCTATTCCTGAGTGTTTAGTTCCTCCCGGCTGGATCCTTGGGATAAGGTATTTCTTGAGGTCAAGGGGCTATCCAGTAGGAGTATATTTCTGTTCTGGGTTCCAGGGGACGAAGGTTGAGGAAGAAACTTTATTTCAATGGTTATATCTTGAGACGAGAAAAAAAAAATCTATTTCAATTCAATTCTATAATCATATTCAAGCCAGAGGGGGAAATAAGTACAAGTTAACTAGTGTATCACTTACTATATCCTCAATTAGTATTTATCTTTTTAATAGTTTGTTTTAAGACTTTAAATAAAAACAAACAATAAATTAATGAGTGGAATATTCTTAATTTTATGTACAGAGGCCCTCTTCCCTTTTATTTTATTTTTAGTGATGTAATATTAATATTAAAATTAAATAATTTTTAATTTCGAAACGTGTTACATATTACAATGTAGTGAAAACAATTCGTAACTAAGAATTTCTTATCATAAAATTTAATTAAACGTTTCTTTTTAAAGCTTATTTATACTTAAGTTCATCAATAATTCTTCAATTATCTTTTAATTAGAAATATTTTCACTATTAGAACCTTATGGGCAAGCTAGTTATTTTACTTGGATCCCCCTGTCAATGAAGCTTACTATTTTGTTAATAGTATTTTTTTTAAATGTATTTTTCTTTTAAAATCTTAAAATAATAGGTTTTCAAAGTACCTTGTTAAGTTTAAAAGCAGTTTAAAGTTACTAACCTAAACTCGATGGAGGAAATACTTTCGTCTCTCTTTAATTAATGAACAACATGTATCTGTGTAAATACCGGCCCGGTGAATATGTTGCTAAGTCGAATTTTGTCCAGGAGAGATTGAGGGAAGCGGAATAGTAGCCATTCTGGCAGTTTTTGGTTTGAAATGGAATTATAATATGAGCAATAACTCCATTTCAATCCTAACTCAGGCACTTATTTATTACGAAAATAACACGATTTAAGAAACTCATTTTGCAGAAAATTCGACTTAACCACTTAATCACTGGGGCTGTAGAAATGAGCTTCTCCAGATTTAGACACTTATTTTCTCAATAACTTTTTTTATACCAACAGAAATAATCAGTATTCATATTAAAGCAGTTTTATTTATGGAATGTTGAAAACGTAAGAAAAGAAAATAGAAAGTTACTTTTCATTCGTTAACCTATTACAGTATTATTTTAAAAAGCATGTATACTGGACTGAAATGTATCTAATATGTCATTAACACAATAAAAAACCTATATCCAGTCAAGTATGCTTTTAATAAGACGATTCGACATTAAATTATATATATAAAATTCTTGTATCCTTTCATACTAGTTAATAACTTGAAAAAGTTACGTCATAAAATCTTTTTTTTCATTATTGTCATTGTTTTAAAAATGTTAACATGTTTAAAAATGTTTTACTTAGAGGTCAATTGTCCTCCATGGTCATCTTTTGTTATTATTGTCTTGATGAAATATTAGCTATTACAGTATAATTACTGGGACGGCCACTATTCTAACCTTTTACCGCCTAAAGCAGTGGTTTCCAGCACGGGTGCGTAAAGACACGTCAGGGAGGGGGGCGCGAGACCAGTTGAAAATAAAAAAATTCTAACATAGTTTTAGTTCTTTCTCTTTGTAGTACTCCTTTGTCTTAAATTGAAAGTTATAATGTTGCATCTTGTGATGTAGCATTTTTCTCTTTCCGTTGTTGTATAGCGAATAATGAGCGATAAAACATGCTGTTGTTTTTCTTCTTCTTATTTTCCTTCCTTTTGTAGCTTTCAGTGTGGAGGAGCCTCAACCCATCTCATCCATTCCTCTCTATCTTGTGTGAGTTGGCCCATTTGAACAAGATTTTTCACCTTCTTTTCTCCCAACTTGTGGATATATTCATTGTAGGCAATGAAGGGGCTTCCTCGAGGTCTTGAGCCAGTAGGTCTGCCCTCCATTATCTTCTGTGGGTCTTGATCCTGACTCATCCTGTATACGTGCCCGAACCATCTCAGTTGTCGCTTGTGCAAGGTATCCATTAATGCAGGGATCTCTAGTTCTTCTCTAATTCTTTTATTCCTTACACAGTCTCTTCTAGTTTTACCTGCTACTCTGCGTAGGTATTTCATTTCTACCGCAGTGAGTCGGCTGATGTTCTTATCAGGTTCTAGGGTTGCTAGCCAACTCTCACTTCCATACATCAGGGTAGGAAGAAATATCGCTTTAAAAATATGGAGTTTGACTTGCTTGCTTACTTCACGTTTACCTACAATGGCGTTACAAATCTGGTAATAGACCTCATTTGCTTTCCTTATTCTGCTTGAAATTTCCTAGTCTATCTTTCCCGCCTTGCTAATAACTGTTCCTAAGTAGGTATAATCGTTATTATTTTCCAATCACGTTTTTTGTTACCTTGAATAAATCGATTCTTTACCACACCAAACAAGGGTTAAGTTCACCTTTTTGTTCTGTAGGTCTTTAGGAGTTTGTGCTAACAGGAATTTAAAAATATCAGTGACACGAAATCAATTGAATAACATTTTTCTCAATTAATATCTTCTTAATGCACTTAATTCAATGTCCGGTAACATATTTATTTCAGGTAAATTATTGCAATTTTGTTATCATGAAAAACGCTACTGTGATGTTATCATAAGAGAGAATACAAATGAAATAGTTAGCAACAAGGAAAAGATTCAGGTATTCCTCGAAAGGACTGTAACTGATTTAAGTGGTCTCAACTTCCTGTACCGCTTGCCAAAGATTGTCTTCTGTCACTCAACCAAGGAGCAACCAGATGTTATAAATCTTTTCAAAGACCCTTTATTTTTAAACTTCGCTTCTTTTCAACACTTTTCTGCGAATAAACTCAAATAATTTCTTGGTACACATTTAATCACGATTCACTTTGGGGTTATGTGTATTCTTGTATGCTAAAAATCGCGGGTTAGCAGCTCGGCAGATAGTCTTTGGATTTTTTAAAGGAGAAAAAAAATTTGGGTTGCTCTACATGAATCAACCAACAATTCACTCTACGTTATCATAAGTCCGGATTCTCTTCTATTTTCTGGTTTCGAATCAAATATTCAATTATTATTCTTGAGTAGTGGATAAATAGATGTAAATTGTGAATAGTGGATTTGTTGAGTTTTCACATATTGTCTGGGGTAGGAATCGCATTGTGAGAAAAGAAAATCGTGAGAAAAAATAAATTGTTCATTGCTAACGGTATCTATATGCGAATAGTATTGTTATAATTTTATTTAGCTACAAGAAAAAATAGGCTTTTTTTTGTCTTTTTATTTATCGTTTTGTCTGGTATTCAATCGTTTTTCTTTCATAAACCAATGTAATAATTAACCTAAACCTAAGTTTGACTCAAGTGATCAATATCCTGAGACCTCCTGGTTCGATTTTTTTTCTTTTCCAGAAGTCATTGAAGTAGGTGCCTTAAAATAATCAAAAAGTGCCACGCAAAACCAAAAGATGTTACTTCTACGGTACGAATTTTTAAATACTAACCAAAGTAACCATAATATGTTCATTCTTTAAAAACGTTCATGAAATCCCACCTGATATTTGGTTCAGTGACAGGAGATAATCTTTGGCAAGCGATACAGGAAGTTGAGGGCAATTAAATCCGTCGTAGTTCTTTAGAGGAATAGTTGAGAAGTCTCCGTCACTAAGAATATTTTAAATAATTAATTTCCATGCAGAAATAATTCAAAAATACATTTTGTTTATTAATTACATAAGTTACAAGATGTGGAAATTTAGATTTTTTTTTTAATTGTCAATAATTAAGCGTTCTAAACTAGATTTGCTTTCACAAATTGAAAACTGAATGACATTTTATAATGGTTTTTGACTATTACTAAAAATTTACTATTATAAAAAACATGAATAATACTTGTGCCAAACATTATTTAGGCCCTATTTCACTTATGCACGTCTCAAAGTTTCGGTGTTTTGCTTCAACATCATTTTTCTCTTTAATTTATTTTTTATATTGTTCTTTTGATGTTGTATATTTTTATTTTAACATCTTTTCAAACTAGGCTATAAAACACCCATAAAGTATTCAGAAAAATAAATAAAGTAATTACAAATTTTGAAGGCAGCGGCAGGAGATGTGAAATTCCTTGAAAGTGTTTTTTGTTGTTGTTTCTTGTTATTTTGTGTATAGAATAATAAACTACATTTTTTCACTAACAAGTGAATTTGTTTTTATGCTTTCAGGTGAGTAAAGTGTAGTATCAGCACTGCTATGGCAACAACTGACTTTCATGTTAAGGTATATTTTTATATAATTTTTTTCAAAATCTCACTGGTTTTATTTTGATACAAACTTTTAATAATAATACAGATTTTATTAATCTTAATAAATGCTATCGCTTTATTGAATGTTTCGTAGTATTAATGAGAAAAAATATTTTCCATATAATGCCCTTTTTTAGTCCCAAAGATGGAAATAAATAGCTGATTTAATTATTCGAAGTTTAAAATTATGTTATTTCTTAACTTCTTGATACCTTTATGAATTTATTTTAATAAAATACAATTCATTTTATAATATTATCATTACGTCCATTTAAATGTCAAAGTTTTTGTTGATTGCTGCTTATATTATGTACATACAAAATTTTGGTTTGTATTTTACTAGAAGTTGGGTAAAAGTTTGGAGAAGATGAATTTGGACATAAAAACTATTTTGTTTAATGAACAATATATCTTATTTATAAGAGCATTAAAGTATTCTATTGTGTACAGTTTGGAATTAGCTGATTTTGATTTTGATGGCTTTATTCTTAGGTGTTCTATTGTGTCTTCAAGTTTTGTTTAAAAAAAATTCCAATCCAACTTTGCCTGTCATCCCAATCCCCTGGTTTAGTCACTATCCAGTTCCACGTATCCCGCCATCTAATCCATCAATGGCCCCCAGACCTTTTGTAATAATGTTGTTTGGAGTACTGGCACTGGCCAGATTCTCCACTGGCCACACTCACGACATCTGTGTGTGTGATGTCATGCGCCCTCAACCAGCTTCCATTGGCGTTGAATGCCAGTGAAGAGGTTGGGAAAGGGGGCGGGGGCCTTCCGTACTCCTGCTTTGCCCTCATTCCTGGGGAAGAAACTTAGTTCGGGGACCCCAGGCCAATTATAAATAGTGTAATTTATGGTATGAATGTAAGCGATTATTTTATTTGTATTATCATTTTCGCATTTATTTTGTTTTTATTATCGCATGTATATATTTTTATTAAATTTATTAATTTTATTTTCGTTTTGTCTTTATGGAATGATTGTATAGCTACTTAGCCCTATTACTTATTATCCACATGTGGCATATTGTAATATTTCAATAAAGTGTAAAAAAGAAAAAAAGTTCTAATGAATGCATGAGATATTATTTTAAATTATATATCCAACTGCAACTGATAGTTTTTACTATTAAAACTACTAAATATTTAACTGTGAACTAAAAAACTTATGTCGAATTCTTAATTATAAACTATCTGAGGAAAACATACAAATAGCCCTCATTTGGTGTATAATTAAATTTTTGGTTTTAATATTCACTTGTTTATGCTTAGATAACTTTTAGTGAAATTTTGTATTAATTGTATTTGCATTTATACTTAAATGTTAAGTGTAAAATTGAACCATTATTTTTAATTAATTCTTTTTTTTTAATTAGTAACGTGTATTTAGTTCAAGATGCATTTTTCAGGTTTAGGCTAACAAATATTTGAAATATATTATGGAATATCTATTCATAGTTAATTTACTCTCCGGGAGCGAAGTAGATCATAGGGGTTAGTATCCGCCTATGACAGTTAAATTATTTAATCTTCTAATAGCCAGATATGGATCCTTGCGAGATCTGTAGACCTTCCTAGACCTCACCTGGTCTCTACAAAGTACGTACCCTTATTTCTGGGGAAAACCTTGCGGTTGAGTGTGATCTTGTTCACTACCTTCAAGTTGAAAACAGTACAGTCTCTACCTTATACTGAACTCTATCTATTCTTCAATAGTTGTAGTGTTGTGACAATATGAACTTTGATTATATGATTACAGAATACATGTAAATTACAATTATGCATTTTGAGCAACGAGTAGTATAATTTGTAAAATGGGAGTTGGTCCGCTGTTGGGCAGACAAAAGGTGTATCCTCTATAATTCAATATTTAGAATACATAAAAATCAGCCTCCTAAAAATCAGATTTTGTTATGTTTATGATTAAAACCTGTAATTTCTAGTTGACGATTCCTTTATGAAAGCCCAGGAACAGTTCTGCTCTTTGTAATTGTATTTTTTATATAATTATTTTTTGAAAACTATTCCACAAGCTCTGAGAATGGTTTATTGAGTTATAAATAGGACTCATATCTTATCTAATCTTCAGGTTACCTTGGTGCATTCTGGGTAATCCAAGGCCTCTTCTATATTATATTATCTAAGTAGAGATATTATTTTCTAAATGAGTGAATTAATTTAGCTTTATTTTCTTTTAAAAAACTCTAATATTAGAGTTGTATTTATTCGCTTTTTAAAATTATCATGTGTTGATTTTGAAACTAAATCACTCGAAACCTAAATACAGTATTTAGCTAATATTGGAAGTCTGTCCAATAGATATCTCTAACATCGCGTTTAATGAATATCCTCATAAGTAATTTAGGATTCTTCTATAATAGTTAATATACCAAATTTAAAAAAAAAACATGATTTATTTGATGAATTACTATTCTATACAATAAAATCGTTAACTCAGTATGTATCGTCATTTGGAGCTACTTCCCACTACTGGGTTTACTTTGCAGAAAGTTATTTTAGATACTTACACATTTTAGAAGCCGTGTGAATTTTGTATTTAGGGGCCCAACTCAATTCTCATAATAGAATCGAAGAACGGGGGGTTTATCTCAACAAACAGATGCTTTTTCTAACTTCAAAATCTACCATAGCAGATCTCTGTCCAGCGTAACAAAATTTCTCCGAAGATGATTCGGACCAATATTCTTGATGAAGCCTCGAGAGCGCAAATAGTACCATGTACTGAACCCCATGTACTGAACCCCAGACCTTTCACGGGTTATAGTGGTACGGGTTTATATTTTTCTACAGTAGTAAGGATTGTGTAGCCATGGGCGACAAGAACCATCCCACCCTCAAGCTCTTTGGGAAGATAATTCAAAGTCAGTTTCATCATTATTAAATGTTATCAGCCAATTAGGAGGTAAACCTTTTCTAGTCACTTGGAAGTCTTATCAAGTTGATGGTGTTCTATAAACTATTCTGCCTTGGAGGCTAAAAACCCTAATCCTCTTCCTTCAGTTAAGAAGTAAGGGTCCCTTCCCGTGGGTCGTACGTAGCCTCTTCACCAATCAGCTTGGAGATCTTTTGCCCTTCTCCTGATAACAAGGAGTCCTTTAGAGGTTATAAACACTAAAACAAGAGCTATTTTAGGACTGATTTATTATCGGGGTGTATATAAAAACCGATAGTGTATCTTCTGAGGAGATAGTTTGTTTGACTTGGATTGGAAAAACAAACTAGATATCTGTTATGGAGCCGGGAGTTGGGCGCCACTGCCAGGTAGTCGTCTTCAATCCTATCCTAATTATATCACCCATGATTCCTAACCTTGTTTTCGGATATTTCTACTTTATTATCTTATGATTCAGTATCATTTTCTAGTTCAATAATATCTAAGGAGCGTCTTTAAAGTTAAATATTTAATGATTCATTATGGACTGTTCGCGATCATTGATTTCAGGTGTCCGATCAATGATTGGTCATTTCTTCGAATGGGACCTCGCAATGCCGATATCTCACATCAATAGTCTCATAGCGCACCAAATATAGCCAGCAAGTCATTACAAACCATTTGAATACGCATAATCCTACATATCGGTATAGTTCTCATGACACCTAAATTTGTGAATCGTGTCCACGTATAGACCCGGCGGAATCTGCAGATCCTTTTGGAGATCACTCAGCATCTGAAAAGTTGTTGCATTTTGTTTTAAAATTGATTTATTTAAATATACGACTTTATTATAAAAATACAACAAGTAAATAGAATGAATAATACATAATGACGTGAATAAAGGCAAGTAGAGAAACTATCCAGTGGTAGAACTCAAATAACAAATTCCACTGAGAAGGTCACGGGGCCATCTCCTTTTCAAACGCCTCAGAGTATTATCGGGTATTGAAGAGGTGGCTAGGTTAGAAACTAATGGGTTTAAGTGGGAATAAAATTTGCCATGAAAGGTCTGATATCAGGTTCGGGCCAAATCAGCAAAAAACTGGACATAAAGGTTGTTATGGATGTCTTTATTCACATCAAAGGTAGTGGTACTTAGTGTGCCCCAAATATCTGCTTTTTAAGTCCAAATAGGTCTTATAATGGCCATGTATCCGAATCTTTGGTTACCCTTACTTGGGGAAAACTGGCGCTTGAGCGGGATTTCGGGAAAAAACAGGTAAACTGACAGTACCAAGCGCTCTGCCAAAATTCATGGTTTGTAGCGGTAATTTTTTTTTTGGCGGATTTTATCACTTTCAAATCACTAAATTTTGCTTTACTGTCTACATATAAACTCCATTTATTTATAATTTAAAATATTTAAGCCTCAAAACCAAATATAAATACAAACACCTGAGAGACCTCATGATACTCCTCGTACATCCTTGACCTCGACGTCATTGTGTGTAATTTGCTGAGTGGAAGGTTACGGCTAGTGAAAGCAAGACGGTAGCAACGTTAATAGCAGCTATTTGTCACAGTTATCGCTAAGTAGCTAGTAGCTAGTAACCGTTACGTGACTGATTACTTCTTGTTCCTATTACTTCTTTTATTCAACTGCCATTGTAATATTAAATTCAGTATTTACAACACGTGTTGGGATTTTAATTTAATTTATAGTATCTACATGTATGTCTTTGTGTAAAATAAAAAAATGAATACTGTCATTAAAAAGGACCACACAATAAATATATATTGTTAATAATTTGTGAATATGTGAATAATCCTTACATTTATTATAGTGATTTAGTCGAGACAATTATTTATTAGTTCGTAGTAAAAAACTATTTTTTCAGACGGAACCTATGGAAAGGTAGTCTATTTTCTCATACCATGCACCATTTTTTTTTCACAGTCGTGCCAAGATGCGCCACATAACACGACATTTTTACCTTCGTGGTTAAGGTTATAATATAAAGATGAGATTATATTTGATTCGCAACTAACAACTATTTATTAATTATTTAATCGAACTAAGCAACTGACTAATCTGAAAATTGTTACGATTTACCTTCCTTGTTATAAGAATAAGATATTTACTAAAAGTGCTGGATGAACGATCTAACTCTAACTAAGTAACCATGCTTTAGTTAACTGTTCATGTTTAAGTACCTCCTGAGTGAAAGCAATGATTTTTAAATATTTTTAATTTCGTGTTCCATTAATAATTTTTATTTTTATTCAATGATGTTAAAATAAGATGTGTTTAAATTATAATGAAATAGAAAGGGACTAATAAGAAAGTTCTTCACGAGCTATTTTCATGTGATGACTTTATTGATATTTGTATATTTGTTAATTTTTTTATCGTGGTTAGATTTGATTTAATAAGTAGTTTCGATAGATTCGTAGGATATATAGGAGACTCTAAATATTCTAATTATATTTTATTAATTTGAAAAACATCAATGTTATGAATTGATTCGAGGAATCGATTATCATAAACCGATTGAGAAGAACCTTGAACACGATGTATCAGTGTGTTCGTTTGAATTAGTTGTGTTTGTACGGAGTCAGATAGTAAAAGTTAATCACTAGTTTTGTTTTATTAATCACAAATCATCGAGTTATAAATAAAACATTCCTACATATTGATAGTTTTATGAATAAGTCTCGAATTGTTCTACACATCACTCTTTAATCTATAAATTGTCCCCAGACATAAACAGAAGGCAGTGCTGCCAACTGCGCACCATGGCAACGTTACTTTCCTTAATAAAGTCGTATCGAATGTACCATAACGGTATATCGATACGTGGCCGATCTCCTCGATCAATCATCTCCTACTGTTTGTCTTGTATTAGCTGTTATTGATGGGCTACGTCAAGTGCCAACGACCTTTCTGATAGTAATGGCTGTGCCAATTCTCAAGCGCAAAGAACAACTGCAATATGACAAAATTGAACCCAAATACAGATTATCAGTTTTCTTTTGGGAATTATGGAAGATGTAAAATAGAAAAGTGTCTTATGAATGCTCATCGGAGGTAATAACCGAAGATAAGAAGTTTAAATGATGGAGATGGATCTGCATTAGAGATTTGTTGCTTTATATTTGGGAGGATATTCAGATGAGAAAGGTTGGTAATAAGGAGTGCTAAAGGTATATTAAGAATCCTGGTACTGAACCTAAGACCCTTCATAGGTTGTAGTTGGACAGCTTTTTTCTTTATATTAAGGGAAAAAACGTTTTTTTGGAATACTGATTTTTTAACTCGAATTATAAAGTTAAAGAGTACTTTCAAAGTCATTTTTTCTCAGCTCCTTAGACCCATGTAACAAATGTCATGGACTGTTCTTTCTGTAGTTTTTTCCTAACTGTATATTTTAAAATTCATCACCTCAATAAGACATAACTTTAACAGCAGTGTTTGTTTAAAGTATGATTAACACCCCCCCCCCCCCCCCAGCAAACAAATAATTGTTTACGCCAATAAAACAACTCACAATTAATACTGAACACAATTGCCCTCTATGCTTAAATGAATCACGTGACGATTTAAACCACATTATTTTCGACTGTCCCTTTTATACAGAAACAAGAAATAAATATATTAGTTCATATGATCGCAATATTTATACAGTACTGAATCCTAAACACAACAATGATATTAATAATCTCTGTTACTTCCTATCTAAAGCTCTAAGTATTAGAATAGCACCCACCCATTGACATATTTATGATTGCTTACCCACAAAATAATACCTTTGAATTATATAAGTTCTCCTTTACGTACCTACAAGCTTTATTACTAGAATATTCCATATTATGATTTTATCTTCATTACAATGTTTAATATAATAATTATCTATATTAATGTAAAAATCGGAAATAAAAAAATAAATAAACGATTAACAAACCGAATATCGTTGCGTATCTGAGTCCTTGGCCTTCTGCTGATTACACCACCTGAGTCAGACCATACTCCACCTGGAACAATCACCTGAAGTAATGCTAAGGATTTAATGCATTTCACACTGGGTGTATAATTTCTTCAAGGATTATCTTGAAGGCATACCTTCATTATATACCTACATGAAAAAGTCGATTTTTTTTCATTCAGAAGGTGCAATTGCTCTAAGAATTCAGGATTATCTGCTTTCTATGTTGAGTGTGTATTGTTTAACTTCAATGTTCTGGATGGGTCGTCCAAATAGGTCTGAGTATAGTAAGAAAAATTATTCGTTTAAATCTTTTAAGGATCTTTAGTCCACAATTAAAGAAGATGATGGAGATTTGTAATATCTCATCGGATTGATGTTAAAGATAAATCTGTTCTTCTTCTTCGTATCAGTAAATGGGAGAGACACTATTGTTTCTGGGTTGTGCAGGGTGGGGGTTTGTCCGAGATCACGCTTAACCACCAAGCATTCCCCCTAATTTAGGGTACCCACCTTCTAGAGGCTGGGTTAGCCCCTTAGATGCCTGTTGTTCCCACAAGGTCCATCCGCGGCTGTTAACAGACTAAATAAAGTATCTGCCACAGCCGGATATGAGCATGGAACCTTCAGTATTAAGGTTTAATATAAAAGTATTAATAGTTTAATTTCGTATTGAATGAGCAGTGGACTAATACGAATAAAAATATATAATACCCCATATTACCATTGTTGATGGTCTGAGGCAATTACGAAATTAACTCTTAGATTAAAATCTAAAGGATTCCGAACTACTTCCACCACGTGACTTAGGACCTCGGAAGTAACTGTTAAAAGACGGAACACTTCCATAGAACTTAACAAGGCACAGGATATACGACTTGAAACAACAGTAGCCACATGAGTTAGTGGTTTGCAGAGAGGCTATAAAGTAGTTAGGCAAACTACAGCCCGGGTGTTTGTGTTTGTTCTGGCGTCACTGAAGGCCACGACCGGCTAAAGGAGATTACAAGGAGGTAGAAAAAACATCTATTAAAAGCTAGTTTTAAAAACCGTCTCATAGCTTTTAAGAAAATTAATATTTAATTTATAAAAGTGTAGAAGCTAATATAAAGGAATCTTCAATAGGAATCACTACATTCCTCTTTTTCTTTCACTTTCCTCCGCTATGTTACCCCTTCTACATGGGTGGAAGTTTAAAAGACAATGGTATAGATACCTATTGGTTGACTAGTAAGGTAATATTTAAGATTATGTTTTTATTCTATTAGATTGCGAACAAAACCAAATAAAATTTGCTAAATGCAATGCAATTATTAATAATAAAATATTTGTATTATAAACATGAAGACCTGATAGTCAGTATTGCAGAGCGTCTCCCAGACCAATGCTTTTATGTTCTTGAAGTACGTCAATTTCGGATCAAGGTGGCTGATTGTGTGCGTCATGATTTAAACTTTGATCGTTCAGTATTGAACGCTATCATTATCCCATATTTCTTTTGTTTTCGTTTGTTTATTTAACGTAACGTTTATGCTGGTATAGCTTATCACGGACGGTGCTACATCGGGAGGTCTAAATTTTGCCTTTCCAGGTATAATTAAGATAGAGATTTTTAAGGAGTACCTGACATCGTACAAACTCGGGACCACCGTTTAACCTTCCTTCCGAAGAACGGCATAACCAGGGATTTTCTACTCCCTTTAAAAAATTCTAGGGGGCTTCGAACCTGCGAACTTGGGCTTAGTAGTTTGTTAGGCTAACCGATAGACCACAGGTAGCCCCTATTATGTTTTGAGTATAATAATAAAATATTTAAAACACAAGTTAATATGATGGTGTAGAACCTTTGTAAGTAGGTTGGTCTTTCAGATTTCACCTCTATACAAATATTGTAATTTAAGAATACAGAGAATAAAGAATTGTCTTTATTTTTATTGGATTCGTGAAAATATGAAACTAATGATTTTATAAACGAGGCACGACTGTCTCAAGGTTGCTATGTGGAACAAACTAAAAATAACGATTGTGTTTAGTTGCTCCTTGTGACGGATAACGTTGAAAAGAGTTCTTGTCTTTTCAATATTCGTTCATTTTGTATTAACATTTTCCACCCTATTATGTAGTTACAGGTTCGTCAATTGGTCATAGAAATTAGTTGCTTTGTAAGTTCGAATTATAGATTTTAAAAATCCTGGTTAATGACCCTTTGTTAGTTATCTCCTATCTCAAGGACTCATATCTCAGGTTTTTAAATATTATCGATTTGACATTGACTTTTTAAATAGATTTCCAAAGACGGCGAGGTAAGTTGCTGATGTCCTCCAAGTTATCAGTTTCCAAATTTAAACTGAACAGAACATCGAGCTATAGCACTGTTGAAGAAAGGAACTCCAAGGATAGCACTCAAGATTAAGTCTTACATATTCAAGATTACTGCATAATTCTGTTAGATGACCATAAATGGAATCTGAAAATAATATTTTTTTTGGCCGTGTTGGTTAAAAATATAGTAAATTACAAAAACAATGTAATGATTGTTCGATTCCCATGGATCTTTTTGCCCTAGTTGGAGTAAAATGGCATTGAAATTCGACAAAGAACGATAAAAATACCCACTGTTTTCGAGATTCAGGAAGTGACAGGCTTCTTTAATACCCTCCATTTCTGTACTAATCCACTTTTACTAATCTTAAATTCCACAGAACTTCCCCAAACATAGCAAAGTTCTATCTCATACCTCAGTCTAGAATGAGGCAAGAACCTCATCCATTTCAGGCAACTATTTAGATTTTTTGTTTTCGTTTTCTGGAGGTAAAACGCGTCGTTTACTGCAGAAAGGAGACGTGTCCGCATTATAGAACGGTCTTGACAACACCTTCAATATTTTGTTTACTCCAGATAGAGAAATTGTTCATGACAAAATCCCTTTTTTTTGTCTCTCATGTGTATTTTGGGAAAGGTGACTAGTAATCTTTCTACAGTTAGCGTTCCGCATATCAATCGCATGCAACTTGGTTGAAGATTCATGATGGACTTCTTAATTTTAATATAAAATTTCTGAACCCTTTTCTAATATAATATATTCTTTGCTATGAATCCCAAGATTACGCCGAAAAAGATTGGTAAGTAGAGACCAACGACTTTTTACAACGCACTAGATCTCAGTACACGATAATTTAGAGAGGCACTCGACATATCTTTAACATAATTGAAAATTATCTTCCATTAATTTGTTGAAGAAACTAATTCAAATCTAATAATATTGCTGGTTATTGGTTGATGTTTCAGTTTGTTTGTCACTTGCACCTTCTTTTGTGGCGCCTGGTTTTTGTTTACACTTTCACTGTTGTATCAGAACCACTTGAGGGTTCAATCAAATGTTTAATCCATTCCTGATATGTTTTTAATTACTTTTGATAATTTTGATCCTTTAATATTCTTTAATAAGAGTTGACTGACCTTTCTCACTGAAGGTTAGTTTAGTTGATTGAGTAAACTGTATTATATCCTGAATAAGTATGAAACAGACCAAACAAAACAGACCAGATTACCTAATGAAACAAAAACGTAACAAATGTCATTCAGCTTTATCCTCTTACTACGCTTTCCTATCCTTAAAAAGATAATAAAAAAAAAAGCAGAGTGAGAACATTCCCCTATAATAAATTGTCAATGATTTATTTTACATTACTAATTAAATGTTTATAATTATAATTACAATATTATAACATTTATTATTTGTATTGAATGAATTATTACTTTTCAGGCTGAGGTACATTGTTCTCTCTTAGTGAAGTGAATAATAGATTCTGGAGCAATTAGACTGGTTTAGTATTAATTGAATGGTTTTTGAGCTGACCTTTTTGATGGGAAGCTAGGTGGCGTTGGGTTGCCGAACGTGTACCGAAATAGCAAGGGACGGCCTAAGATACTTTCACTGACACTGAACACAGCTCTCTTGTGGCTATTTACAACGGCGGCCTTGCCACTCTATCCAATCCATAAGCAAGCATGGATCGGATAGCATCTTTTTATTTTTTTATTATTTTATATTTTTGTAATTTTTATGTTAATTCTCTCAACTGGTTCAATCTAATAGATTTTCTCTTTTTTAAACGACATATAAAAATGCGATGTCTCGGTAATGTAAAAGCGAGATTGTAGAGAAATTAGACTTAAATCTATTAGTTTAATTAATTTTTCAGAGAATCTCTATTTTAATTTAGTAGACATGGAATAGATAGTAATTCATGAAAAGATAATTTTATAGGAGTATTGAAAGTTCCAATTGGAAAATATTAACTAATTACTACACTCAAAGAAACCAATCTCTTGACTCACTCTTCTTTCTTTGCTATTGGTATGAATAATTTACTTTTCAATAAAAAAAAAGAAAAATGATTTTTTTTTTACTTATTGTGATTCCATGTCAACTACTTAATTATTTAATAATTTTTATACCTCATAATTTTTGTCTCACAGCTTGGCGTGGCCTTACAGGGTAACATAAATATTTAGAGAAATAGACATAAACATTTCAATTTTGAATAACTTCGTTGGAATTGAGTGGGCATATTTATGCACCCAAAGGGCATCGTAACTTGACAGCTTATCGACAAGATACGGGGGCTTCTCATGGATAACTACAAATCGGACAAATACAAATTTATGTTAGTGATCTTTAAATTTGAACTGTTCAGTTCTGATGGAACCGTTAATGCTTAAATTAGTCAACTCGGTATAAACAAATATGTTTACTGATTATTTATTATTATGCCCCTTATTTTATATCAATTAAAATAAAAATTCTATTGTGTTGGTAAAATTATTCATCATTATTACTGAAAAGATGAAGGAACAATTTACTTTAATAGTCTTTTATTTCCTACAAACCCTTGCCATCTGCTTATTATTTATGAAATAATATTGTTATTTAATTATGGAGCATGGAATTAGTTGGGGGTGCAGTAATAAATTAACACCAAATAAGTGAAAAATTATTTTTTATTAGTGCCGACGTTCGACCTACAACGTGGTCATCTTCAGGGCAAATAGAAGGAGAGGCGGCTATGTGAACCGTGTAACATCTATTTGCCCTGAAGATGACCTACAACGAAGGTCAAAACGTCGGCACTAATAAAAAATAAGTTTTCACTTATTTGGTGTTAATTTATGGCTGCACCCCCCCCCCTAATTCCATCCTCCATTAGATCTTCCAGTCAACTATTTTTCTCTCGTTATTTAATTATGATTTTATTTTTTGTTATTCTTCTATTTCTTTATCTTACATCTACTTTCTAGCATTAAATAAGAAATTTGGTTCATCATCCCAATTTTAAAAGCATTAGCCTACATCTTTTATCAAATAAGATAAGAGGATCATGCATTCAGTAATCCACAAGAATAAGACAGTGCACCATAACAATCTTAATTGATTCAATTGTTGTGCAAAGTAATGTCATATTTGCAAATATAAAAACTATACAAATATTTATTATTCTAAATGTTTATATTCCATAATGTAATTTACATTTTATTTGAAGGAAATATTTTTCAATAGCTGATTTAAGTGTCTTATTTTAATACATTTGCATATGAACGATATGGACATTTGGATATCTACACATCTATTTTAGAGAGAAATGGAATTTTATACAATTTTGTCTTGTATGCTCTTCGTATTCGTTTATACAAAAGCCCGAATACAACAACGTCCCGGTGTTATTTGGGGTTTACATCGCTGGCGTATTGTTTGACAAATAACTTGCCATTGATTTGGATCGAAGAATGCTCCGAATACTTTGGAATGCTGTGCACTCCAACGAAAACGAATGCCGTTCGTGAACTATTAAAGATAGGAAGTATATTACAAAATTATTCAGCTTATAATGAAAGGTAAAATCGAGAGCCGAAACAGAGGATTTGGAATGAAGCAGATGTGGCTGAAGAACATTCGCGAATGGAATTGAATATTCTCTTAATGGATACGGAACGTGACTGTAACTTAAAATGATGAACAACTTCTTAAGGTCTAACGTTGGATATTCGATCCGAAATGGGATGAGAGCCCGGGGAAATTCAACGTGGAATGACTGAGCATGCACCCTTCAATATAATTAAAGTGATAAAGAATTTATAAACTCTTTTTTTGGCCGACGTTGTATGGCACCGAAATTTAACTGAAAGTGTATGAATTATTTGCAGTATTCCTATTCACGGCAGTCTTGTATTGACCTGCTGTGATTGGTACTGTTTGTACAGTTTGGGTTTCCTTGTCTTGGATGATTTTTTTAAATATATTATTTTAGTTAATATGATATTTATACATAGACGTCCAGAATAATTTTATATATAATATAATAAGGAAAACACTTGATTAAAGAAAGAAGGTCTATTATTAGCCAGATTATGATGCGGATTGAGTTATCCCTAGTTATGTTTACTCTCACTATTTATAATCCCAAGGAATGTTCAACATCAACGAGCTTTTTTAATGAACCTTGGACCGAGTATTACCTCAACAGAAAAAATGTCTTAACCTGAAATATTTATATTTTACCCATGATAACAGAACATATAAAAAATAAAAATAAAATGGCTCCAGACAAGAACCATACTATGTACTCTGCGGTTATATTTTAATAGGTATGAAAGGCTAAAGAGATCTATTTGTCTTGTCGAAAGTGAGCCACTGCCTCCTGTAAAAACATCATTAATAATTCATGTGCCCGTGCGGTGTGCACTAGCTCTGCGCATGCTCCTCGTGTATACATCCGCTGTCACTCTTATGAAGGATAATTGTGTTGTAAATCTTGACAAGTTTCTTTTCGATATGATCTTTTAGAATGTATTTTAAACTTGTTTTCGAGGAGAAACTTTATTTATATTTCAAGTGATACATTGATTTTGCAATCGGCATTTCGTTTTTGTTTATATCGTATATTAGGGAGTGTGGTAACTCACTGTCTGGAGAGCTGAGTTGATGCGCTGAAGGTCCCAGCTAAAAGTTCGTCTAAAACAGATAAACTGTGTCATCTAATTTATATAATTTCGTTGATAATTATAATAATGGTGATGTTTAGCTTCAGCCTCATTCCTCCACTTCTTGATATTCCTGAGACTTGGCCGCCTGGACTACAAGAGCCCATACATCGAGAATTCGCTTGCCTCGCCTAGTTCTAGGTACGGCACAAAAGTCCGGACATTCCTAGGCCGTCACGATGTTCAGTTCTTGGAATCTGTCATGTTCTTGCTGTAGCTGTCAGTTTAGAGTCTTTTATAGAGTTTTTTATCTTACTCTATAAAATATTTTAAATATCAGAAAGATATAATGAAATAGATATTTACTTGTAATTCATCTCTTGAATAAATTTAACAACCACATTTAAATTATAATTTAACTAATTAAGGTGTAGACATATAAAAACAAACAAAACTTATTTAATAATGAATTATATACATTTGCAAACAATATAATAATAATAATTCCAACAACATAATAATTCCAGGTTTTACTTGTCCCAAATCTCATTTTCGAACCCGTAAATGCTTAGAAAAAACTTGATTAATTAACATGAAAGAACTTGAAGTCAATAATTTATATCACTGTTCAGAAATCCGATATTCGATAATGTATGCAAAAAGAGCTTCTAACAATATTCGAAATTAGGTTACGAAAAAGGCTCAAAACTCGGCTATTAGGGGAAACGAAAAATCAAGACCAGAAAAACCTAGGCTATACCTTCACTCAGTTAAACCTTCGGATGGATCTTCTTGTACGAACGACGGACTCACTACCCAATATCATCCAATGCTCGTCTGTACTTACCTAGGAAATCAGGTGGACGTGGTTTGTTAAATATCGAAGAAGCTTGCCGCAAGCAGGAAGTGGCCCTACGCCGATATTTTCTCGCAAAAACAATAGGTATTCATTTAAACCATCAAAGGTAATCCACTAAATCTGAGCAAAGATACGGAATCAAAAATAAAAATTATTAGGAACGATTGACATTATTGTAAAACAACTCTCTGCAGCAAAATATGAGTCGAATGGATGAAAAGCTGAAAAAAATCTGAACGTTTGAAGTAGCTAACAACTGCTCGTGGTTGGTGGTTGTAATGGTCAACATCTCAGTTTTGAACTACCTGAAAATTGGATGATAATAATTATAGAATCAGAACCTTAGAACTTAGACTTAAGTAAGATAAATATCAAAGAATATTCTGAGAATAAGAATTAATCAAAATCAAATCTCTTGCAGTAAGTCTTCATTACTTTTTTGTTCATAAATCTAGTACGGCCATGCGAAGAGAATGGCATTCGAATGTTGGCCGAACCGAGTCCTGGATTGGATTCCACCAGGGAGGAGAGGATGCGGACGGCCCAGAAGGAGGTGGATGGAGGGAGTCCAGGAAGAGAGTTGAATAGATCTAGAGGCACGGATGTAGCTCTGCTCTGACAAGTTGAGGCAACCCGTGTTGGAACTATAAAGTAACAATTATCTTGCCTATAAAGTAAAGTAAGTGTTCATAAATCCATCATTGAAGACTTGATGATCAGTCAAGACTTGCTTCAAAGTTATGATATAAGGAAAATTAAAACTGAAATATGTGGTAGGTGGAATCAATCCCTGTGGAATTAATCAATATATTTCACAACTGTAACTAAAATGCTCATATCAGTGGATTTTTTAAGGATGCGAAAACGATTTAATGTTTCTTATAAGGAAGAGCAGAGCTCCCTAGTTCCTACAAGATGGTGGACATTATACCACCTCTAAATTAGCCAGAAAGATACCATTTTTAGACTCTCACTCTTGGACGAACTGTCCTCATTAACATGACTAGAGGACATGTGCTGACCTCTCGAGCGAGAGCTGCCAATTGAAAGGACAATTAATAACAAGTGGAGATAACTACTCAGTTAATTATTACACTCTTCCCTCTATATCTAAATATATATGTAGTGCCAAGGGAGGGTCAATGTGCCGCCATTACTGCACTTCGTCACATGTACAGGTTGTAATTCAGCACACAGAAAGAGAAGATCGATTATATAAGGTTATGATCAATCGATGTTCATAAATATTGATAGTGAAGTCAATTGATAGGAGAAATCTTTAAAAAAAAATTAATTCGTATTAGAAAGATTAGTTTCAATAAAAAATAGTTTTATGGTGGGCTTTCCCAACGCACTATTTTTATATAACCTACAGCGCTTTTTTGAAGGTTTAAACCTTCCATTGGTAAAAGTTTTCAACTAGCTACAATAAAGGAAACAAAATTGGCTGTTTTCAAGTCAACATTACTCCCTATTCCCACGTATTCTTCAGAATCATGGACGCTGACAGCCAATGAGCTAATAGAGGAAAACAGACTGAGATAGCTTGGACACCTCCTGCGGATGGATCCTAACAGAATTGCTAGCGAGACCTGCCTAGCCAAACTGGAGGGAAAACGGGGAATAGGACTACCTAGGAAGAGGCGGAAGAAAAGTAATCCTAGGAAGAGGGGAAGAAGAGATTTTGTTAAGAGAGGACTCCATTAGAGCAGAAGAGTACAGTTGGTGGATGGCCGGCAGAGCTGGTGAAGGCTGGGAAGAATTCCTCCTCACACTGCATAGGCGGTTCAAGAGGACAATATATGATTACGAATGATGAAACCTACGATTTAGTTAGAAAAAATAATTCAAAATTTGAGTTTTGTTTATGCTTTATTGCGCTGTGAATCGACTCTTTGGTATCTCGAAACCATCCTTCAGCTCACATAGCTTATAAAAAAGTGGCTACGCTTAATTTGGGAAAAACCTACGAATGAGCCTGACATCGGATAAATTACCTTCCTGCTCAACTATTTTCGTACCAACAGTACAGTTTCTACCATTTAATAAAGCCATTAATGGGTTCCAGTTTTATAAGTTTGTTTTTTAGTCTTTAGTATGATTTGCTCTTGTAACATCTAAAAAAAACTTTCATTTAGGTGTTTATGTATTAATAAAAATCATATATCTCAAAATTTTAGCTCGATTATGATTATTTATTGTATTATGATCATAATTGTATTATGGGTTGCCAGTGCTACCGTATTCATTTATCTATATGCTTTAGACTATGTTGATTTATTTTGATTTTTTTCTTATGTTCGGTTAAGATTTTTCAAATTGATAATCTGGCTACGGAGAGTAACCAGTGCCTGTAAATAGGTAAAGACGGTTTATAATAAAATAGATTTATTATAAATTGTGAATTCGTTTATTTATAATAGTATTTCTATCTCTTTAATCAAAGGGCCTCGGTGAAGATTTTATATTTATTTCGTCATTATTTTGTAAACAATATGTAAAAATAAAATTAAAAAAAGTAAAGCATGCAATTGTTTGTAACTTTAATTATTTTATTGAAATGTTATTACTGCTTTAACCCTGTTAAGGAAAATATACTACACAAGTTTGACGAACTCAGAGAAAGTATGGATATAACTTCGGTTTTGTTTAATCTTCTCTTAGATTCTAGATCTTGCTTAGACGAGAAGAGTTTTCTGTCCCTCAAGGTAGAGTTGTGACCTTATATAATGATGGTCTTAACTACTCTCGATCTTTTTTCAATTTTTCTTATTGTAATATTGTATATAGTACTATCCTTATTATTATATAATTATTGCTATCCTTCTTTGGCCTGGGATTGAGCTAGCATTGAGGACAGAGCTGGGGCAGACATGGGCTGCCGTTGTGTAACCCTCGAAGATAAGACGACAGATAACACTCTACAGATCAAATATTATCCCCGCATAAAACAATTTTATCTCATCTGCCGGCTAAAGCCCTCCATCTTACCTCTTTGGATTAGTTGGCGCATGCAGAGAGTTCATGAACGGATTCTTCATTTACTCGATATTTTTATCGATGTAATCAGTTTTATTTGGAATAAGAGGTTAAGCCGATTTTCGTCCAAAATTAGTTCCTTGTACTTAAGGAAGTCGAATCGTGGTGCATAAGTGGCTAAGTCAGGTATTGCCATAAAATGTAGTCATTGTTTATAACACAACTCCATTTCAAGCCAAAAACTACGAGAATGACACGATTCCGCTTGCCTCTGTACAACTGACTCTAGGTAAAATTCAGTTTAACCGCATGATCACCGGAACCGCAGATATTATATATTTTTTGTCTTTATGTATTGCTATAGTAAAATGATCTGTATAATAAAACCCTTATGTGAGTAAGAACGTGTCTGTTGTTTTAATCTGGGAATCCCTCTCGACCTTTCTGTATTGCGGGTACTGTATAGCCTTCCTCTTTCCTGAAAATCTATATAGGGTTATGAAAATATATAACCTTTCATGTCGGTTAAACAACTTGACTTACTGGATTAATTTGGCCTTTGTTATCTCTATACTTATGCAATTAGCAAAGGATGTACTCCCCTTCTATTTTAATTGATTATTATTTGATTTGACTACAAAGTAAAAGAATTTGAAAATAAAGAAGACTACAAAGAAGAAGAGAGATTGCCATATCTCCTACTCCATCTAATTGAATAAGTGTTCTACCAATATTTTGTCTTTGATATAGCCATATATGTGGTTTGTGGTTTTTATTGTAGTACTGAGTTCCTGACGCAGGGATACACCAAAAATACAGGGATACACCATATATGTTATTTGTAGGAAGGTCTAAGTTAGTTTTAAATAAAAAATAAAACAGTGCTAATAAACTTCTTATTTTTTCGCAGTCCTTATTTTGATGATGATCTGATTCAAATTGTAATTCAAATTTTCGGTGGTCGGATTGTGTTCACTCAATACGTCGCACAGTACACCGACTTTTTTGATTGATTTTTATATGTGGTAAAATTTGTATTACTAATATACTCTCCTCCACAAAAGAAAAATTATAAATGACTATGTTGATGAATAACAAAAAATAAATAAAAATAAACTAACACCGTTTAGTAGTTCTAATTATAGATACAGTTGGTGTAAATATTGAAATTTCCTTTTGTAAATTTATCAAAACAATTTTGCTAAATTAAAGTAATGTTCTTTGGATGGGTATGAATAATCACTTGTGATGTTTAGCTGACTGGTTAGAGTGTTTTTATTTTTTTACAAACTCAGTTCCAAATAAAAAGATTCTATTGATATATATCATCGTGTTTGGTGGAGTTTTCTTTTGTATATGAGAAAATAAAAATTTTACTTGCAATAATTATACTTAATTGAGTAGGTGGCAATAAATTATTCTGTTTTTCCTCACCAAGATATTCTTCAATGCCACGAAGCATGAGTTTGGGAAAATCCATCGAATGTTAATTCTTAAAATGGCATTACCCCAGAATTATCTATTTAAGGAATACAATTATCCTTTCTTTTTTTCAATTGTTTATTTATAAAGTTGCAGAAAACACAATAAAGTAAACACTTTTGAACATATGTATTCGTATTAGTACTAAAAATTGGGATTTATTAATTACTTAATTGGTTACTATGTATTTTACGTTTTAATGAATTTTATTTTATTTAAATTTAAATGTTTTTTGAATATTTATACATTTTATTATAAATTTGTGTTTTTTTATATTTACGGAGCATTTATACTCTACCTTGAATATGTTATTAACCAGTTGTATAACCTTCACTTCCTGATTTTTATGTAGCATATAAATCTTGAATATTAATATACTTTAAACAACCGAATTCATTATACAGCGGAATAAAAATAATAGTTTATATTTTCAGCTGTTGATAATAACAAAAATAAAGAGGATCGCGATAGTTTCTGTAGTGCTTCCATATTGCAAAAAATGACTTAGAATTTCATAGTTGTGATTGTTTTGGCTGAAAAAATACTCTTCATAGTAATTTTAATGATTTCTTTCTTTATTCCCTTGAATGAACTAGAAACTTTACGCCATCAACCCCCAAACGAAACTTTGCCAAGTTTACTTGGTTAATGATTTTGTTATTAAATCACAAAATTATTTTTGCAATCCCTAATGGCGTATATTCTCTGTTCAACTGGACCAATTCTATCAATTATAGGAGCTATGAGTGTTTAAAAAAAAGACTCCTCAGTTATTTGTTGAAATTTTGAGTGTCTTGGAGCGAAGTCTCTATTTGATGATTCTGTTTAAACGGTTTCTTTTGGTGTGTGTCCTGATTGGCCTGAACTGGCAAAACGTTTACTGGTCGTTTTTCCAGTATCTTAGAGACTTAAGGGGATTTTTCCTATTTCATTATATTTATAATTTATGTCTCTTTTTTGAGTTTATGTTCAATAATAATCCATGTTAAGGAGCAAGTTGAATGTAAAAATTTATTTAAAAAAAAGATATGTAATAATAACAGATTTTAGTTTATTTGCCCAAATTTGTATACCCGAAACCGCCGACTTGCTGGAAATTTATATCAACTTTTCGAACCAGTTCATTAAAATTCATACTTTTTTGTTCTGCTTTATCACACTCGGTACACGTTATTAGAGTCCCGCTTTAATCTAGAATTAATTTAAACATTCAATAAAAATAGATGTAATGAGAGAGGGAAATTATTGAGACGTCAAAGGATATCATCAAACAGTGCCGATGTGATAGCCCAGTGATCAGCTAAGGCTAAACACTTGATTATTACATGTCAAATTCTGGGAAGGGCCGTGTGACTCCTGATAATATTCCACGCTATTATAGTAGAATATATACTATAGAGTCTGCTTTATACTATATTGTATATATTCTATATATCGGAATATTCTTTCCAGTTATTTAAAATTAAATAATCACTCTCACCTGTCAATTTAGAGCAATTCCTAATATAATAACAAACTTTTACTACTAAGAATCAAATCTTTAATTTATACTACGTAACTAATGCTACTTGTACTATTTACTAATTAATTACTCAAAATATAATAATTATTTAATGTAGCTATATACTACATTACTATTACGTAGTATGTTTTAAATATAGTATAACTAGTATGTTTAGTTACTTTAACGTAAATTTTTGTTATGGATTTTGAGTTAAATTGAACTCAAAATAACGGTAATTATTCCGCAGGTCACTTCGAATTGAGTCACAAGTTTTAACTTATTATTCGTTACCCTATTAATATTTTTCCAAAAATACAAGTTATCATGAACAACAGTATATAGAAATAGGAAAATAATAAACTGTTAAAACTTGTTGTAACTCAATTCGAAGCGACAAACTGCGAAACAGATACCACTTCCGGGGTACAGAGGTATTAAAAATGTGATTTGGTTAAAATTTGATTGGAGGTTATTAGAAAAATGAAGGAAAGCAATAACCAGGATTTTATTCTGCTTCATCGTTGAAAAGTACACCGACATTTTCCCCCTCGAAAACTTAATTTAACTCTGATGAATCGATGGATCGATTTCCTTGCTGGATCGACCCGTGATCGATTGGTAGCACCAAGGACTGACCCAGATGCCAAAACGGCCTGGCGTCTCACTGCTGTTTCTTTCGAGACGTCTTTGTTGATTTAGGCGTCTGGAATCTCTTTGGAATCGTTCAAATGCTAATTCGGTCTGCTAAATCAGGCAGGTTGGCTTATAATTAACAGGTGAGGATAATAAAAAGTTACATAGGGCTATTTTAATATCGGACTTGGTCCACTCAAGGTCTCAAAACAACGTTTTTTAGCAATGAAGCTCAAGGTGAGGCATAATGTAAAACATAAGAACGCACGTGTACATCTGCGCGCCCATAACTCCTTCGGTTCTTCAAAGTCGTAAATAGCAGTCTTTTACAATGTTATTATATTTTCATTTATTTATTAATTATTCTGTTTAATTAATTTTACTTGAACACACTGTCCATAATACTACCCTTTTTTTTTTTAATGTTCTATCGGATGTTGTCCATTCATTGAACATTAATTTATTTATTTTATTTATGTCAACTCTCAGTAACTTGAACTTTTAAACATCTAAGGAATGAGACTGCTCTTCGAGTTACGTATGGAATTAAAAATAGTTTTTTCTATCCGAGTTCTTTTATTTTCAAATTCGAATATATCGAAATTTTCGAAGATTTTTTTTTAGCCCCATTTCTTTTGAGGGTCTTTATCTACGTAAGAGATTCTGTGGTATCTCTTTTACTGAACAGTGCAAGGGTTGCAAAGATATAACTTTTATTGAATTATATACTTAATTAGTTAAAAAAAATTTAAAGGTCTATTGAAAATATTTATATTTATGAATTAAAAAAAAAACCTGTACCACTACAACTCGTGAACGGGTCTGGGGTTCAGTACACGGTAGAGACGGTTTCAAGGACAGCGGTTCTGCATGGAGCTGACTTGTCCTACTTTTTATGCTGACTTGTACCCTATTTTTATAATATATTATAGAGGCTGGATGAGCCCCAAGAGGGTCCTAGATCCTTATGATCCATCTCCGGCTGCAAACAGACTAATTAAAAGTCTTGTCCGCTGCGGGATTTGAACCAGGATTTCTGCCCTGGCAACTCAGTGCTCTACCACTGAACCACTCCGCTCCCTGACTGAAGCTATATTTATGAATGAAGAGGTTAAATAAAATAAAAAACATTTATATAATTTATTTAGAAAATATTTATCTAATATTCGACTGATATATAAAAAATGGATCCAAAGACTGGTAGCAGGGGCAAATTCCCTCGACTCTGTAATAATCAATTAGAAAAATATAAAAATTCATTGATAATTCTGTTCAACAATTAAATACAAAGAAACAATGCATTTCAATCTACAGTAAATAATACCTCAATTTTCTTCTACTTATATACTTATGTGAATCAATTTTTGATTTATTACTTTTCAAATAATATATTACTAGTAGTATCTTTATTATTAATTAGTAGTATATTATTTGTCAATTTATTGAAAATAAAGTTCTGCTGACGATATCCTAATTTAGATATAAATATATTGTTTATAGAATGAAAATGTTAGCAAGACTATACATTTTTTTCTTGATAATTTTAAGTATTTACTAAATTGTAAAAGTAGTGTTGCAAACAGAGCTTTCTTTAAACAAATCTGGTGTTTTATGGTGTGAGGACTTGTAGATTTATTTTCTAAATAACTTTGGCTTATCCACAGAAATAAAAGCTTACTAATAAATATTCTTATTTTGACTAATATTTGAAAAATAAACAAAAAAGTAATGTTTACGAGAGGAATAAGACCATATAGACCGCTTTACCTTGGACTCAGCCTCTATCAGTTTATTGGATCAAGATGGCAGTGTGTGACCAATTCTTGTTAATAATAAATAATTCATGTTGTAGTAGTATTGTAATAATATCGTGATCCGTGTAATAATACAATTTTGGTCTCGATACCATGTTTAAATGTGATATTAAGACATATTTGTGATGAAAATGAAAGGAAAAATAATGAAAAATAAATAAAAATCCACGTTTAATAATAATCAAAGCATGATATGGCATAGGCGCTTCCATTTAGGACCTCAGCTGACGGTTACCAAGGAAACTTCCATCACTTCGACTTTAGTCTCTTCATTTACGATGTTGTTTTATGTAACTACTTTTGTAATTTATAACCTCACCTTAGTCTCTCAAAGCTAGAACTCCTAATATACGATATCTTTTATATAATGGAATGACTCCTTTCACTTTAAAACCCCAACAGCTTATCGTCCTTCCAATGACATGCACGTAGCAGTTGCATCAGCCATAGCCACGCGACTGTAAACCGGACCTCTTTGGGTGTATAAATAAACGTACATAGCCTCCTATATATAGTAACTGAACGGCGGGTAAATAGCTCCTTAGAGGTAGCAAGGTCACCATTGCATCCTGTTAGAGCTGCGTTTCCTCCTCGTGTCGGCCATCGTACGGAGGGGATCGGCTCTGTCGCAACACGACTTAATTATTTTCTGGCACTCGTCCCATTAGGAAAAACAACAACAGGAAAGAAACAGGTTCATAAATGCATGCGGTCACTGAGGTATTTCCCCAACTGTAGTTTGTTATTATGATCGATTCAAGAATTTAATGATTTTTGAAAACAATGCTTTACAAAGATTCATTCTGAACAATTTTATTCCTCTAGTCTCAATTTTCCTGCTAATGTTACCTACTAAGACCCTATTTGCGATTTTTTGTAATTTAAAGGCCTCAATTCTTTTGAAGATTTTTGTTTACAAAACTGTTGAAGTAAACGTATAGACTTTGAGGTTAGTCAACTACTGTTCCAGAATGCTCCTAGCAATGTTCGATAAGAATTAGTGTTAAAATCATTAAGCATAATTCGTAAAAATAATGACCTCATTCCTATTGAAATAGTTGGAGTTCCTAAAGGAGTACTATGGGGTAGGTTATAAAGTTGGCGAGCTGCCTCAAATTATTCTCAGGTTACTCATTTGGGAGCATTCAGCAATTTGGATCGTAGAGATCAAATTATCTGTGGCATTTTGCGTAGTAAAAAATGTTTTATATTCCCTGAAATAGGTTGCTCGATATCTACAGAAGCAAGTTCATTATATCAACTTCATCACGCTAACAATTACTACAGGTCAACGTTATTCGGCAGACTACGGAGGCTAAGGAGAAGGAAAAAAAGAAACTGGAACTGTACCACCACTACAACGCATGGGGGTCTTTGGTTCTATACGTGATAGATACTGCACATTTTCTAAGCCATCTGTTCTGCACGGGGGTTATTTCGTTGAGATCACTCCAGCTGCCAGTTTGTTTCCATCAATAAAAGTTACCCTTAAGGCCCAGAAAAATCTACAAATTCATCCACTTCTCATTAAAATTATAAAAGAGTTTTAAGCCTTCCCAAAAAGGGTGTGGTGGTGTTAGCAAATATATCGGTCACAATGGCAACAACTCTTCTAGTTTTGGGGCTGTTTGCTAGGTCGAATCGTGAGGCACGTCTTCTTACAGAAGACAAAATCTGATTGTTTCGACTTTAGAACTACCGGGAACAACAATCTTAACCAAACCATTTTGAAAGCCTCCAATAGGCGAATAATGCATTATTCAGGATCCTGACAGCAAAGGACGCCCGCAGAAGTTTAATTACATGCACAAATCCTTATTAGAGTGAATTGGTTTAAACAAGGCAACTATTCAGTTCTATCGTTCCTAACAAAGGCCACGTCAGCTATCAAACGGTAGACGACTTGTAAGAAATATATATATTTATTGAGTTATGAACATTATAATATGGATATACAAGATATATAAAAGAGACATTCTTGTGAACTAATTAGGTGACTTATTGCTATGGACCGTCATTATAACTTATTGGCTGTAGACTACATCTACATAACAGACTACTCTCTTACATACTATAAACTATCTACCACATCCCAACTCTCTACTACTCCTATATTTATACATGCAAAAAACGAAGAGATGATATGATAACTTAGGGGTAAGGAGCCCCAAGTCTACAATATCCCTAGGTCATCAGCCGAATCCAACTGTCCATTAACGATGGTAGTTTCCGTGCTAGTAGTTAATAGTTAAAAAATGAGTGTCCGTGGCAGTGTTTGTTCACTGAAAAAGTCCAATTTGTTGAGTCCCCGTGATACTTGAAGTAGCAGGAACTTCCAGTACAGAAACTAGCAACTTGGAGCATGTCGTAAATTCTTGCTACTTCCTATATTTCCTTCGTGCCCAACTTTTTCATCCAAAACCTTTGTTCTCCGATTATCAACTGCTGATCCTTTTCGGTTTTGAAAAAAGTTATTTACATTATTTATGTGGTTCTTATCTATATTATGGCTACCTATGCTGTCTTAGCAACTGTTGCTCGCCGCGATATATAAAGTTCTTTGCACCCGATTGCAAGACTCTAAGAAGACAGGCAAGACATTCCTCCCGAAGGAGATGGCCGATCTGGGTCATCTATTTCTGCTCCGTGCCACTGCCCTCGTTACATTTCAGTAATAGCTGCTAATAGTAATCTCCCCTTAGTCCAGGTCCCTGGGGTGTTTCCTATGCAGTACCCTATTTAACTAATATATAGTCTATAGCCCTCATTCGCACTATATTAGTTTTACATTTACATATGGTAAAAAAAATTAATTATTTGGTGTTAGCCACATAAAACCTTTTTATCTTTTAAATGTTATTATAACAATTTTAACTGGGATAATAATAGTTTACCGTATATATATATATATATATATATATATATGGTCCGGGTGGAGGTAAAATACAAAACAATTCTCTTCAGGGCTAAATATAGGCAAATTAACATTAACCTAAATATTAAAATACATAGGCTTCAAGATATATGAGTGATACAACATAAATTATTAGGTAATTAAAAATATAATAAATAAACCAAAAAAAAACCGTGAACGGGTCTGTGGTTCAGTACATGTTCATGGACAACGTTTCTGCAAGGAGGTGACTTGTCCTAGATCACGCTCAACCGCTAGATTTTCCCCCCTTATAAAAAACAAAAAAAATAAGGTAATGAAAATAAAACTAAGCGCTCCCCCCTCCCCCGAACTTTATGTTTCACTACTCAGATACCTTGATGACTACGTATTTTAATATTAACCATATATAATTTTAATTTGTCTATATTTTGTATATTTAGCCTTGAAGAAGAAGACGAAGAAACGTTGACTTTACAATAAACAGTTCTCCCTACTTAATGTTCCAGGTTTAAATCCGGCTGTGGTAGATAAATTATTTAATCTTTAACAACCATAGATTAATCTAGTGGGATCTGTAGAACCTTCTGGGGCTCATGCAGCCTCTATAAAATGGGTACTCTTGATTGGGGAATAACCCGGTGGTAGAATGTGAACTCGGCCGAAACCGTTGCCTTAGAAACAGTCTCTACCCTTCATGAGTTGTAGTGGTACATGTACTTTTTTATGCCTTATTCCTTAGATATTATAAAAAAAAATAATAAAGATATTTTTCGGAGAAAATTTTCAACTTATAATTAATTACATCTCTACACTACGTAAGGAATGTATTTTTGTCGAGGCAATGTCAGAACTATGTCACATCTAATGCGGTTAGTGTTTCAGTTACAGAACTGCCAAAACATTCTGGCAATTAGTCCTGACAGTTTGCCATTTGGAAGTTATATGCTAGGAATTATTTATCAATTATTTCATCATTTTTGTTCATTTCTAAAAATCTATAAGTTTCGGATACGAGATTGGCTGTGGATAAGTTATGGCTTATATATTCTGTTATCAGCTTTCCAAACCTACCTCTACTTCAACTAGCTCTTTAAATTAGGTACACTTAATTTGGAGAAAAATCTTGAGTTAGGGCGTGACCCTCTGTACTACTGCTCGCTTGAAAACAGTTCTGTCTTTACCAAGTACCTAAAAACTGTACCATTCATGGATTATAATGCTGCAAGTGAAAAAAATAATGTGTACCTTTTAATGAAAAATGAATTCTTAACTTTTCTCTTGTTGCTTAAACGAAATACGCAATCGGTTTTAAACTTTTTGTTTTGTCTAATACCGTCCATAATCAATTTATTATACTACTTGAAAATGCAAATACCAAAAAAAATACTATAAAAAATAAACAAAATAAAAATCAAACCGTCTCCTTGCCAAATTATAAACTGAAGGCTAACTGGTAGGATAGCTGAAATTAAAATAAAAGAAATACTTCAAATCTGGTATATTACTTTTATATTTACTATAATTATACCATATTACGTTTGGTTTATTGGTTTTGTTAAATTTCTGGTCTCTATTTCAACATTATGTACTGCTTCCGCCCCCCCTACCCGAATTTCAACGTATCATTTTCATTATTATAAAAGTCTCAAATGCCAAATTTAAAAGAATTTGATCTTATTTTTTGTGATTAATTATGAAGTTATGCATTTTTGTAAGAAAAATAGCATATCTATACATTAACATAAATGATCAAACCTGCGATTTGCGGGCGGTAAATTTATTTCCGCCAACTAATTAATACATAATAATAATAAGGCTTTATGGACATCATATGTTTATGACAAACGCCTCCAAAAGCCACTTTCATCCATTTGGATCCCACTCTTCGGGTAATTTCATCCCTTCACCTCATGTACTGCCGTCCCCTGCTTCTCGTTTGGCCGATCGGACTCCACTCGATGCTGCTTTTCGACCATCTCTAGTCCTAGACTCTGGCTAGGTGTCCAGCCCACCTCCATTTCAGTTTTCGGGCCTCCTTGCTGAGACTTTTAACCTTTACACAAGTTCGCCAATTAGCAGATATTAAAGAAATTGTCAACGATCGCCTTTGCAATGCGAATCCTTCGAGTTGTACATCAGAAAGTAGAAGTGAAAATGAAAACTAAATAATTACTTTTGTTGAGCAGTATTTTTATTTGCGCCAATCATCTCATTTAAAAATGAAAGAGATTGTATAAATTAGAGTATTAACATGGGGGTGGAAAAAATACTTTAATGAATGAAATATTTAAAAGAAAACTACATCCCGGCTTAAAGACAGGAATTTAGGAAATTTATGTTAAGACCTGACATTGTCAGTAATTGATAACAATTTTGAAAAAACTTTCAGAACACAACTACAATTATCTAAAAATAAAATATTGTATCCTACTGCTCGACGTTTTCGCCTACTTCAACACTTACTGGACAAACGCTCTAAGCTACCAATTAATTACAAAAGACTCATTTACATGACAGTTATCAGACCTATTTGGACATACGGAGTTGAGCTTTGGGGCTCTACTAAACCATCGAATTCATCTCGTATCCAATCCTTACAATCCAAAATCCTTCGTAAAATCCTCAATGCTCCCTATTATGTCACAAACAAACTCATCCATCATGATCTTAATATCCCATATGTTACTGATTTGGCCCAAACTAGATACCTATCCTTCCACGACAAGCTCCATTCACACTCGAATCCTCTAGTCTCTCATCTTGCTTCCGAATTTGATTCATCAGAATCGCCTTTGAAGTGATGGATTTCGATCGGCTAAAAAGATCGGCCTTCATATCAATGTAGGGAAGACCAAGATTGTGGTACTGGGGACGCAGACTCACTGTGAAATAGGCTCTTACATTTTCGATGTGGTCAAATGTTTTTCGTATCTTGGCTCCGAATCAACGATAGCCGGAATGAGGAAGAGCAGTTTGGAAGGAGAATTGCTGCAGGTAATAGAGCCTATTTCTCCATCTCTAAGCTAATAAAAAACAAACTTGTAAGCCGTTCTACCAAGTTTATGCTCTATTAGACACTTGTAAGACCAGTGATCACTTTCGGTGGAGAGACATGGACCGACCCTCAACAAGAAAAGTACCAACCTGCTAGATAGGTTTGAAAGAGTAATTCTGAGGAGAATCTTAGGGGCTGTATGGGATAATGGTCAATGGCGACGATGGAAAAACAACTATTCCGGCTCTATAAAGAATCAAGCATCTCATCCTACATGAAGATACAAAGGCTGAAATGGCTTGAACATGTAATAAGGATGAGTAATGAAAGAGTGGTCAATAGGTTGTACAAGAATATCCCGGATGGTGAGCGTCCACGTGGTAAGCCAAAGGGTCGATGGAGGGATGCTGTGGGACAGGATCTTCGCAAACTGGGGATTCCTATCACCCTTGCAGAAGACTGAGAGAAATGGCTGGGAGCCGTTGACCAGGCCAAGGGCAGCCTCTTGCGCCTGTTGTGCCGATAGAAGAAGACTTCCAATGGCTCAGAGATGTTTGCCTCTGGACGTTATTTTACCGACGAAAATTTTGTTTATTCTTGGATTTAGTATTGAAGCCAATGAATTCAGTGCCTTAATATGTTATTTTTTTCCTTTTTAACCGTTATGCAAAAAGAAAAACAGATATAAAATAATATTTATTTTAATAATTTTCTTATTTAAATTCTTGTATATGTAAATCTGTATGCATGTAATTTATATCTAACTAGAGGGGACTAGCCGTGTGAGTAGCCTATAATGTAATCCAAACAGGTGGTCGCTCAGCTGACCCTGTGGGAGCCTTATCTCCTCGATACAGATAGCAGTGGCTATTTATAGCTACCGCAATGTTGGCACCACTGTCTCCGCTTTCATATACTCTCCCACCAGTTATATACATAAAATACAGGTATTATATACATTTTTAAATTTTAATAACTGTTTTTCTAGCATTGGAATAATTATTTAATTTGAGAAAAATGATTATTAGAGTGTAATTAGTTGAACAAATTAATATATTTATTTAATGATTTAGTTATCATGTCTTATCGAAGTTGAGTTAGACAATCCTCTTTGTACATACCGATACGTGATATAGGTTTAGCTGATTTGAAGTGCTCCGAAAAAAAAACTAAGTTGGCTTTTGACTATTTTCATAATGATCGCTTATTGTGTCATTATTTTTGAACCAGAATCCAAAAATAATACTTTTAGTTTTTAATTAATTTTCTCTCTCCGGTACGAAAAAAAGGTCTCCGATTTTGTGTATTTAGGCTCAACGATGACCCAGAGCAACCAAGTAGATGTCGAAATAAGGAGAAGAATTATCTCTGCCAACCGGTGTTACTTTGGTCTTAGGAAACAGCTTGGTGGCCGCATACTCTCTCGGCAAAAAAAGTTGCACCTGTACAAGACCGTCATTCGTCCTGTACTGATGTATGGCTCGGAAACCTGGACGACAACTAAGGCCTGCGAACAAGAACTCCTTCTCCTCTCTCTCCTGAGCGGAAAATCCTTCGGAGGATATTTGGTGGAGTGCAAGTGGATGGAAACTCGAAGATACGCAACAACCAGGAGCTTTATGGTCCATTTAAAGAACCGAATATTGTCCAGGTCATAAAACTAGGCCGATTGCGGTGGGCAGGGCATGTGGCTCGCATGAGTGAGGAAGATTTGCCCAGGAAGCTGCTGACAGAGAGCCTCTATACAGGACAAGAAGACGAGGAAGACCCAGGCTTAGGTGGAGTGACTTAGTGGTGGCTGATGCGGGGAACATCCTTGACAACTCGATGGCAGGTGCTCAGAACCGCGATCATAGAGGGAACCTGCTTGTGGAGGCCAGGACTTATCACTGAGTTGTTGGGCCGAATTAGTTAGTTAGTTAATTAATTTTCTTGCCTTAATGGGAGTCATTTTTGTTTTACAAACTCTACCGTTTGTAACATCTTCTAGCCCCAATGGCAGCCATTTTAGTTTTACATACCTGGCCCTTTTTAATATTTTCCAGCCCCAATGGCAACCATTTTTGTCTTAAGACCCTGGTGTATGTAAAACAAAAATGGCTGTCGTTTATTCGTGGAACCTAGGATGATAATTCAAAAACTATTTTATTAAGGACTTATACTGACCTATTAAATTAAATTTTGAACCAAAGTAATTAATACCATCACAAAATATGTTATAATGTTACCGTCGAGAAGTTCATAATTTTAGAATAAATATCATCTCAAGTAAATCATAAATAAATTAATTAAAGTTGACACATATACTTTAACCATTGCTGTAGATAATATATATTTGTATATTATATAAAGAAAAGATATTGCTTCTATGGATACAGTATTTATTTCGATAGAAGTTTCAATATTTATTAAAAGAAAGAAGGGAAACTATATTTTTCTGTGGTTATATTTTTTACATTTTTTTTGTCTAATATGCTAGTTATTAGATAGAAACTGTTATTTTTAAATTTCTATTCGTTAATAAGTTTATTTTTGTTATTTTTTTATGATTATTATTTTAATGCTGTTCCTGAATTTAGTGTAGAACAAAATGCAGATAAATATTAACAAAACATAAATGTTGAATATAAAAAACATATCTATTACACTCAGTTAATATTTTTTTTATATTTAAGGTTAAGGAAAGGGGGTATATATTCTGAATTGCAACTGATTAAAAAGAATGTAGACGATATATGTACTTTAAAAAAGACCAAAGTAATCACACTTATCAAAATTTGTTGGGCAGGTTTAAAAACTTGTTGAAATCTTGAGATCGAGATTTATATCTGACTTTCTCAATCTATACTTTGATGCGAGAAAGTGAAAGAGAGATTTGACAGACAAGTTTGAATTACTTCTATCTTTTTTCCTTTTTAATTTGAAATGAAATAACATATCCCTAACAGGACCCAATGTTTAGTTATTTAATTGTTAATATTTGGGAATTGTTTTAATATTTATCTGAATTATATTTAGTCATTTTTATATCTATTTTATAATCAGGTGTTATAATAATACATTTGAGCTGTATGTGTTATCAATAAAATTAATTCCTTTTCTATCGATCCTATAAATTCCTCGAGATTTATTGCAATGTCGTTTCCATAAAATATTCAAACGAATAAGTAGTTTCTAATAATAGATTTTAAATTAAAGGAAAATTATTCAGATGACCCCTGGGTGCCATAAGTCTTGAAGAAGGAACGTGTGACTAAAGGCAAGGCCAGCTAAATCGGCTATATATAGCCAGCCAGTGGACTCAAGAGCAATTTTGTTGTTAGTGTCTCTAGTGTGTTGGCTATTCAGACACTATAATATGATAGTTATTTTAAGATCCGTCGGTGATAGGCTCTATATCCATCTCCTGGATTGGTTACTTCTATCAGAATTTAAATATTAGTGCTATTGATTAGGATGTTTTAAACATCGAATGATAGCAGAGTAATGGTTTTTTTTTTTCTGAGACTTGTATAATACTATAAATTTAAAAAATCTGTACCACTACAACCCACGAAGGGTTTTGCATTAAGTACGGGGTAGAGACTGTACTGTTTCTTCAACAACGATTGTGCAGGGAGGTGATTTGTCACAGATCACGCTCAACCCCTAGGCTTTTCTTCCAATTAAGAGTACCCACTGCTTATGTGACAATTTGGAACGTAAGGAGTATCCAAATAAACAGGGTATAAGTCACTGAGAAGGTAGCTTAAATTCCGTTAGGATCGGTACCTGAGGATAAAGGACAGGATAGGGGCAGTCGTTGGCAAGAAGCGGACAAATCAACAAGTAGACAGTCATATTCAGCGAAAGGGCCCCCCCCCCCCTTGTCTTTCTTTGTAAGTAGACATATAACTTTAACATGTAATTTATGATCAGCACACAATAAATATAATTTATTTAAAGTTATTCAATTAGATCAAAAAGGGTCTTTATTTACTAAACAACTCCTAGCACTCAACCTTTGGAGAAGAGAGGGATAGGTATTTTATTCATTAATGATATAGAAATACAATATCTCTTGTATAAAAATCTCAGGGTGGTATCCCATTTTATTACTACAATAGTATTGAGATCAAAAGATCTTACTTTTCCCTGAGATCATTGTTTGGTTAATGAACCCAATAAGCACCACTTCGAACACAGGTTGAGTGAGCCCCAGAGGGGTTTACAGCTCCCGCTGTGTCCATCCCCTCCTGTCAACAGACAAAATAAAGTAACTGCTACTCCTAGATTTGAATCCGGAACCTTCGGCATGGCAAATCAGCGCGCTACCACTCAGCTATCTTACTTCATAATAAAAATATTTATTCACGTAATTTATGTTACGTAAGTATTTAATTATTACTTTTTGTGGTGTAATGAAAAAAATTCATTTTCGAGATGGGTTTGCACGCCTGTAGTAGTTGAGAGGATATTAATGTTTTCCTTGTTTTTCTATTAGCGACGTTGGAAAAAAAAAATTTGCGGTTAACACAAGCATAATAGTTACAAATGCCTGTTGATATTTCAATGCTGTCGAACAAGTTCGGAAATGGCGGTGAATCAGTTTAGCATGTTGCTAAACGGGGTTCCATTAAGTAAGCTGTGCCCTCGGGCTGAGCGAGTTTTTTCGTAGCGGCATCTTGATAAAAACTACAACACCTGACCATATGATTAATATAATGGCCCCTGTTATGTAACAGTATTGGTAAGTACTTATTGATTAAAGTAAAAAATCAGTAGAACACTTTAACCAAGTTCGTATTTTGAATAATTATAGCTGCTCAATCATCAGCGACTACTGACTTTGCTTTGTCTCCGGCCATAGAAGTCTGCCTCTTCCTTACCAGGCCAATGGTCTCCAAATAAGTGTAATGGACCGCTCTAAGCAATTTTTCCTCTATGAAAGTAAAGCTCTAAATAGACAGTTAAAGTGATGAAATATTATATCAACGGATCTAGGAACTACTTTTGGCTTATTCTTTTGTCGTGCTCGATCTGTTGAATTATAATTATTTTTTTAAATTCACAAAGAACTGTTTGTGCTCCTGCCTTCAACGCTATAATTAATTAAGACAACGGATCAGGGTTTTTCCAATGTTTTTTATTTTTAACTGCAGATGTAAGACATTCAGAGTTTAACATATTTTAGACATTATACTTTAAAGGTATTTTACAGTAAGGACCTTATCCAAAAAAAAAATGGCGTTTTAGAATTGGATTATAGCTGTTTCCTACCATAGAAATAAATATCCATGTTCGTTAAAACATTAAATAATTTATCTGCCACAGCTGTATTTGAACCCGGGACCTTCACGCTGAACCCGATACACTGAGCTGCCTCTTTATTTGAAGCATTGGTTAGTTATTTGATGATATTGAAAAACCTAATGTCTAATGTCTCTTTATCCTACAAAGTAATGCGATAAAAATAAGTTTCGCCTGTTATTAAATATATTTTCCTCTCTTGAATTTATGTTATTTTATAATAAAGCAGCGATTGAGCCCAACACCGTTGATGCAGGTGCAGGAGCGCCCCCTCCCAGAGAACGCAGAACTGGAAGATGGAATCCTGAGACCGGTCCGGCGGAGCCAGGCAGTCTGAGCCAACATCTGCATAACTGCCGGCCAATTATCTCCTTACGTAACGGGATCTCTACATCTCTCCTCTCTAGCGCTCATAGCTTCCTCTAGTCTATATACATACCGAAAATATATTATATTTATATATAATACTTATATAACCATTATTACATTTTAGTTTAGTGCTTTAAAAAACAGTTAGTACCTCGTATTGAATATGTTAATAGTCAAGTATGAAACAATATTTTTTTTAGGATGGAAATAGTTGGGGGGGGGGTGCAGTAAAAATAAAAACACTAAATAAGTGAGGACTTATTTATTGATTCTGCCGACGTTTCGACCTCGAGTTGCGTGAACCGTGTAACTCAATTTCAGTTACGCGGTTCACCTAGCCGCACCTCATTCTATTTCCCCTGAAGATGACCTACAAAGCAGGTCGAAACGTCGGCACAATCAATAAATAACTCCTCACTTTTATTTTGACTGCACCCCCCAACTATTTCCATCCTACATTAGATCTTCCAGTCGACTATTTTCCTCTCTAACAAAAATATTTTTTGATTATCTACTTAGAATGTCTTTTAAATGTTCTCTTGCAAAATATGGAACCAAAATAAACTAGATACTATTAAGGAAAATAGAAGGAAATTATGTGGCCCAGGTATATACGTATTACTCAAACTTGATATATGAGGAAGAAAATGGTCCTGGTGGAGGTCAGAAAAAAATGATCTTTAGTGGAACTAATAATAAGTAATAAAATGAAGTAGTTATTCGATAATTCTCTATAATTATTTCTTCTGTTTTTTATTACGTCTACCTAATAAAGGGTTTCCCCATGACCCTCCATTATCAGCCATATCCCTCGATGACTATACATATCGTTATTCTTTACTACATATTGTTTTAATTTATATGTATCTTATATATCTAGCCCTGAAGAAGACCTGCAATGTGGGTGGAAACGTTGGCTTTAAATTAAACAGTTCTTCCTACTCAAGAGAATTTTTTTCCGACCCGGACCATTTTCTTTCCCAAACACATAAGGTCAACTAATATTATTCATCTTGATATATTTATATATACCTATTCTTATATTTTTTTTCCTTGAGTGCAAACAGGTTGGCTAAGAAACCACACAAACACTTTTTTATTGGCCTCTTTCTCTCCTCTCTTACTTTTCAAAGATCTTTCCTTTTCTCGGAGTTATATGTCTTTGTTTTCTTCTGTCCAAATCTGTGTAGTTCTTCTTACCTCCTACGAGAACCCCTTAGTTTGTTCATGTATTTTCTTAAGTTTTCGCTGCCTTTGCAGCCTCTATGTATTTTGTATAATGGCGCAGGATTTTCATATTAAATAAAGAACTTTGGCCTCTTTATTCGTATTGTGGTTTTCAGATTTTCCGTTTTCCCATAAATTTCATGATTTTATCTGAAGTGGTATCCTTGTTCGACACTTTTTGGTCCGTGGATTCTTATAGATGTGCTTATTCCATTTTTCATGTTTTTCATTTTTAGGTTAGTTATTTGGATTTAATTTTATTTCATGATGCATACATTTGATTGCATGCATTGGATCTCTAACAGGTGTAATGAATGCTTGATGTTGCTGTTGGCGAAGGGGCTTTTCATATTATATTTATTTTATTTGCGAAATTTAATTTGTAAAGATAAATTTCTCTTGATTTTCTTGCTTATTTGTCTTCTATCTTAAAGCTTATATTTCTCTTTACCTCCACACTTATAAATACAAATGCATCCTGATTTTGTCTAATTTTTGTATATAGAATAGAATAGAATAGATAAATAATTTTACTCTGGGACCAGGTCCCTTAAGAATAACAAAAGTGTAAAGAAATTAATAAAAGTATATCTGGCCAAACGGCCATTATTAGAATACTGCAACATTTACAAAATAACATGCAATTAAATATGAACTAAAAGGTATGTTGTGACAGAAAATTAAAAAAAAAAATAGTAGAATACAAATTTACAACAAAAAGAAATTGGCTTAGGGAAAAATAAAAAAGGAGATAAGAACATCTAATAATATAAATAATAAAATTATATACTATATAATACTTAATACTATTATCGTTTATATATGTTTTCTGTTATTTGGTTAATCGCAATGTCAGTGTTTTTTGACAAACACATATTGAGCGGAATTGTATAAAGAATAACTTATTTACATGTGTTCATACCATTCATTGCTCGGTGTTTTAAATTTCGGTATGAAAAGTATGCTCCATGTATGAGGGTGGGCTACACTAGTCAGGAATAAAAAAACAACTTAATCCCTTAAATGGAGTATGTTTCATTAGAACGCTATTAAAAGGAATATATTATTAATAACTAATGAGTCTTTTTTTCACATAAATTAATTTACAAAGTAGTTAATAATGCGCTTATTCAATAATGAGGATAGAAAATTAATCGTTTGCACAAATATGTCCTTCATATCTCAATGTCTTTTAATAATCAAGGTTTTTGATTCTATTCTTTTTTTTTTTTTTGGCTAGCTGCACAAATTAATAAGCTCTTTTTTTTTTCATTCCCTCTACTAAATGATCATTAGCGTAGTGGAATTTATACTCTGTAATAATAGAAGAGGTATGTGTGTGTTTGTCTTTGTTGAAAGAATTATTTAAGGTAATTTTCATTTATGACTTAATAATTTTGGTGGTCCATCAGGCTATAAATTTTTTGACATTTCTCAGTAATTTTATCTTTCTCGGATTTTTGCATCTGGTCTTCTGTGGTTGATTAAATTTCCATAATATTTTTCGTTTACAAGCGCTTAATATTCGGCCGTGAATAATAGCGGCTGTTGAAGGATAATGTCCTTGGACCGCATTTAAAAAAAATATATAAATATCCAAATCCTAGCAGGGAGAGGTCATTGAATGGTGAGAAATGTTTAAATATAAATAGAACTGACGACCTTGCCCCAGGTGAGTTAGGGCCATGTTGTTTGTCCTAGGGCGGAGGTCACTGCTTGATTTATCTGTCTTGTCTTCGGCTAAAGATACGACACTCCTTTGGGTCACCGTCGTATCATGGGTGTCCAAGCAGAGCCATAGGAAATACATCACACACGAAAAGTACTAAATTTAAGTTGTCACACCACACTCATACAAGACTGAAACGACAAGAAAAAGCTTGCCGTTTCAGGCTTCTTCAACATTTACTAGACCTCCCAATTAATTATAAAATACTCATTTACATGACAATCGTAAAACCCATCTGGACTTATATTACGGAGTAGAGCTTTGGGGCTCCACTAAGCCATCGATTCCTTACAATCCAAAATCCTTAATGCTCCTTACTTTTTTAGGGTCAAAATTACCCCTAATGAACTTAATGTCCTTATGTTACTGATTTTGCCGAAATCTGATATCAATCTTTTCATGACAATTTTATTCCTAGTCAAACCCACTAGTTTCAAATTTCGCAACCTCTTCAATTCCAGGTAATCCTCCGATTCGAATTCTCGGTCCCTCTGGTTTAAAAAGGAAGTTCGCTTTTCCACCTCCATGTCTTTTTTGGGTTTCCATAACTTTTTTTGAATCGTCAACATCGTCGTTTCTTTTATGAATTTGTGGTTCTTATTTTTCTGCTTCGATTCTTCCATGCTAGGACTTTAACAACAAACCAAGGGATTCTCGGCTTATCTTAGCGTTTAAGTCTCCCATCAAGGATTTAACGCTTGTTACTTTGATTGTCATTCCGTCTCTCTGTTCAATGAATACAAAAATCTCCCTTTTTACCAACATAATCTATTACTTTTTCTCTGATCCTTAACTTACAACGTTTCTATTATATATTTTTACTTCACCTTTCATATTATAATGTATTATAGTAGGTATAATAATAATATAATATATTTGCCAAATATTAATTATTTAATCTATTTATTTAAGGAAATTCTGTTCGGTGAACCTGATATAGTATCTTGTATAAAAAAAAATATTAAGATGGTTGGGGCAGGTACATAGAATGGATAACAATAAAGGCTTATTAAAGTTAGGTGCCTTTTAGATGGCTATATATGAATTTTATATGTTTCAGTGAAAATATCTTTTTTTATTGTTTCTGTTATTTATTAAGATAAGAAATATAAGGATATATTTTTCCCTTTGAATAATTATCCATTACGTAATGTAGAATTATAAATATATTACAGTCCCGGATTCAACGCAGACTTTAAAATGTCATCCTTCGCTTTAATAACTCATTCCTGGCCTTGTCCTCGCTTTCTTTCGGATTAATTCAATGAAACGGAATAAATAATTTTAAATTATGAGGATGGATTGAATATAAAGAAGTTTAATTAAAAAGTTTATAAATTAAATTAAGTAAAATTTGCATAATTGTTGGGATGCGTCGAACAAAACATTCTATCGAAATTCAATAATCCATATTTTCCCCCACAGTAATCAATTTAAATCTATAGAAACTTGGCGATTGAGCGTGACTTCTGCGTAACCGATGTCCTTGTAACAGTACAGTCTCTACTACTTACTAAACAGAAATTGAAGTTTCTTGTGAACGTAGAACATGTAGGTTTATGGGGATCTCCTTAAATTTTAAGTTTCTGAATACAGGCTCTTTCAAAATGCTATTTTTCCGATCTGATTTTTGATCATGTTGCCCTCAATGGTGCTACCGTCTTAGCGGTTGAATCAAATGTCTCAATAATTATCTTATTTCTATACATTTGAGCTATTTTATTGCCTTGAGTATCGTATCGTCTGTACGGATTTGAAATCTTTGAAAACAAATTAGTAAGAAAAACAACTGTTCCACTACAGCCAATGAAGGGTCTTTGGTTCAAGACGTGGTAGAGACTATGTTGTTTCTAAGTTAACCATTATGGACTAAGATGCTTTGGACCAGACTAATCTCAACCCCAGGTTTTTTCCCTCCAATTAAGGGTAGCCAACCACTTTATAGAGGCGGGGTGAGCCCCACGAGGGTCTACAGATCCCTCAGGGCTCGTTATGGCTGTTAATAGATTAAATAATTTATCTGCCACAGGTAGAGTTGAGAACCCGGAATCCCTTCATCACAGTAAGTCACCGCTACCAATTAAACTTAAAATGATAATAAACAAAATCCTTAAGAACATATATACATTATCCTCGACATAATTTGATTACTCAGTGTCAAATTTTAATTTCATTACAGGTTGCATTGATGTTTTTTGATTATGAGCCAGCCGTTTAAAATATCACTACCTCTTATTGTGCCTTTAACATTGCAAGATTGTTTCTTTTATAAACCCGAGGCATTAGCGAATCGACTTATAGGTTAATGTCAAGTACGATAAGTATTATTAAAGGTAGATTACTCAGACTTAATGATACCTGCAAGAATGAAAGGATACGACTCTTGATAAAAGAAAAAAAAGACCGCTTAAGATGATAATGTCCTGCATGTACGAGGATGTTGCAGGGGTCGTTTATAATTCCTTTAATGATCGTTTTGCATTCAGGATATCTTTGTAAATGGTTCTTATTCTGACATGCACCAAGTTAAAACAATCAAGACTATGAGAAAGGAGCCATTTTATATGTTTATAAGAGATTTTAATATCTTTTATTTTCTACTATTTATATGTCAGTGTTGGAGGTCTTGTTGGAAATTTCAATGGGAGCATTTCGGGCCATATTTTCTTGGATCGGTCAAGTTTTAATTTTTTATTAAGATTTAAAACATACAAAAAACAAAATTTTAGAGCATCTCAAATACCAATAAGTAACTAATTAGTTTTCCTTGTATACTAATTAATTTCTTGTTAATAATATAACTTTAACCAATCTACGAGGGGGTGCTAAAAAAAAAAGAAAAGAAAAGAATTATTTATTAGACTCTATGTTTGAATTAACTTTCTAATGTTTATTCAATGAACAAAATAAACATGAATCCTTACACCTTATGGATTACAAACCACAGTCAATGATGTCATTTGAGAAATAATTGCTTAGGGAATTACTTATCATTAAGGTTATCAAGATGGCGAAACCTAAAATTTATAATAAATGTATATATATTTAGCACTGATAAGGACCAAAGTGTTTGGGGCTTGCCAACCCGGGTTTTACTTTCAGGGATTAATTATTTCCCATTCTTTATGAAATTTCCGATTTTTTTTTAATTTGAGAAGGTTAATAAACTATTTTATTGAAAAAATAATATGATTTTTATATTAAGATTTTCATTTTATTTTATTTGAATCTAAAACACCTATTTCCAAATCAGACAATGATTTATTTCATTGAACCATCTGAAATTCTTCCATGTTTCTTTTTGATTTAGATTAAGTTTTAAAATATAAAACTAAGCTTTCGATTAATTACATAAGAATCATACAGATGACTGTTTTAAGACTTAGTTGGACTTACGGAGTAGAGCTATGGGTCTCCACTAAGTCATAGAATTTCTCTCGATTCTAATACTTACTATCCGAAAACATTCGTAAAATCCTTAATATTCCTTTCTTTGTTACTGACAAAGTCATCCATACTGACCTAAATGTCCCATTTGTTGCTGATTCGGCCCGAATCCGATATTAGTCCATTCGTGACAAACTTTATTCCCACTCTAGCCCACTAGTTCTAGCTACAACTTCAATTCTCGATAATCCTCCGAGGGATCAGAAGATGGTCTCGTGATCTTCTAATTTGGGTTTGTTATTTGAAAACTACACCTGGGTAGTTTCTCTGCTTAGCATTATCCATAGGATTATATATCTTTCATTATATTTGCTTGTTTTATTGCTATAATATAGTTATTTTTTAATAAATACATTTAAACAAAAATGACAACTACTTTCTAGAGGCTGAATGAGCCTTAGATAGGAGGGTCTGCAGATTCCGCAGGGTCTAAGATGAGTTTGTTATTTGAATACCTCAGCTGGATAGTTTCACTACTTGCCTTACTTTATTACTTGTTGTATTGTTATGATACAATTGTAAAGTCTAACAAATATACTTTTTTAAATATATAAAATAATGACCGACTTATCTTGCTTTGTTTTGGATGTATATAACACTGTATACAATTATTCTGAAATTCGGTGTAATATTGTTCCGTACTTTCTTTCCTCTTCAGCCAATTTTTTAAGTTTAAAAGTTATTTATTGTTTGTTCTTGAGAAGGCGTGGAGTAGTAATCAGTAACACAAGAGTAAAGTATACGACTAAAAATAAGAACATTAACTCTGAAAAGACCAAAATAGAGGCTTACGAAAGTGCTGTACGCTCCATTAGCTTTTACAGTGCAAAACTACTCACTTATCATTGGCACATTGTTGACTTCACTTGCAGGTATTTAGTTCTTGCTAAGGAGAATAAATTACAACTCGGTTTCACAATAGTGATAATCGCTGAACACGCGCCTATCCATGCAATCGCTAATGCATAAAGGAAAACGAAACCTTCTTGATTCCGTAGCAGACCAGAGGACACACCCCTGCCTCGTATATCCGAAGGAGGCCGTGGAATGCCGGCAGCGACAGGCAGGCTGGCCAATTATATACAGGTCCGCCAATTACCCGGGCGGAAACGGATTGTTTCCATTGACTAACAGTGACGTCACACTCTTGGTCCCGCCTACTTGATCACGCCACTTCGATTTTGTTTATGCATTCGCGAATCCAACAAGTTTGCTTCTTCAATTGTTTTTTGTGTTTTTTTACCTCAGACATTTCAGATCTCATTTTGTATCTGGATATTTATTTCTTATTCGCTACTCCAATCACTGTTTTGCTTCGTATTTCGAGTCTTTCCGTATTACTTTTCCTAATTTATGTGCCAGTCACAGTTCTGTTGGATATGGAAGTATCTCTTTCCATTTGAACGGTGATACGTCTACCTTCCCTTAAAGAGGTATTTATGTATACTTTCTCCTCCTACTACATATATATGTGCATTTATAACCTCTTGGGCTAAGCGATAATCTGTAAATATACTGACAGTGAAATAGCCTAGTGTGTTACAGTACGCTTACCGGATCATTAAAAAAAAAACTCAACAAAAACAGTTACCTAATAATTTGTTAATATATTGAATTATGACTCAAAATACAAAAGCAGCTGCCGCGGTTCACTTGGACATGTTTGACCCCCATTCGGCTGTTGGAATATTACCAACGGCGCTCCCTCGTTGCATTCATACTCCAATAATAATTTAGTCTTCCTCTGAGGTGGCAAATCCTTAGTTATGCCGTCCTGGAGATAGGACGTAAAATGGAGGCTCAGAGCCTGTCCGATGTCAGGTACTCGTTAAAGATCACCATCCTAATTACACCTGGATAAGCAAAATATAGAACTCTAACTGTAGCTTCGTCCGATCAGCCATGGCAGCATATAGTGACGAAAAAAGAAACACAAACAAATAAAAAAGAGTTATCTTTAATATTTTTTAAAGTATAATGGAATTTTTAAAGCTCTGTTCCGTTGTTATTTAGTTTTTCAAAAGAGCTTTTTCAAAATGTACCATTCAACCCAAGGGTGTAGGGATCAGTTCATTCCCTCCACACCTTTACTTTATTCCCTAGGGGTCTCAGCACATCTCGTGAATCTTTTAATAAAATATTATAGCATAACTTCATTGTTGTAGTATTTAAGGAAACCACGATCATTTGCTAATGTCAACTCAAAATAATTTGACTTGAGTTGCCAATCAACCCATTTTCTAAAATTTATGATTTAGTTATCATCTCACACTATTTTATTATTTCTAAAACAGGCGATGTTTTAGTTGTATATTGTTGCACACATCATTCGTCAGATGGAACTAGTAGAGGTCCTTTCAGCTCTATGACTTCATGTCGTTATTAATTTTCTTCCAGTGGAAGAACTGAGGAGGACTCCGACTGAAAAGGACAATGGATTCTGTGTAGTGTAGTTCTCATTCTTCATCAATGACTTGTTCTCCTCAATTAATCGATTAATTGAATCCTTCTCAGCGATGCCTTTTAAATAATTCTGATTGACATTTCTATTGTTTTACGAAATTAAATCCATCGTTCCGACGTAACCGTTCTTCTCCATGCTTTGACATTTTCCCGTAGCTTCTTCAGGCTAATCTCATCGTTCGATCTTAGTGAGATTAGAAACAGCGAAGGCAAAGAAAGTTTCCGCGAAAGATGAGAGATTTAAACAAACACGAAATCTGCTTTCAATTAATAAATTCTCGTTATTGGATTGAGTCATCGGGAAAGATGTGTTCCTGGGAAAGGCCTTCCTTCGTGTTGTTCTCTTTGACCTTTCGCCTCCGGAGGCCAATTACGGATCGTTTGACCCTTTGATGGTGGCCGCCTTTGTGCCAGTGATAATGATAACAGCTGGTTAGAGCTTTGATCGATCGTTCACGTATACCCATTATTCAACTTATCGTTTAATTTAACGTAAATGTTTCCTATACCCTCTACTTTCCTACTTTACTGATTTGTGCATCATTCTTAATATATTAATTTATTCATCAATCATTTCAACATTAACTTTCTGCCTAGATTATATTTGTGTTCCTACGACGGAAGCCGGTTTTTCTGAAGTATACGACTCAGGAAAAAAGTCCACTTAATTTGTTAGTGGTTAAAAAATTCGAAGGAGGTTAATGAAATCACTCAATAAGAATTCGGTTTTTGATTTAAGTTCCGTTGTTTCTGTGTTGGACCAAAGAGCATATTAATTTTAGATTAGTTTACTCGTCTGCATGTTGCATTGTGGGTAATAATCAACTAAGACCTATGTTTTATATATATTACTAATTCATTTCACTATTAACCTCCCCTTATTGCAAGATACTCGCAGAACCCGGAAGAATACATACAAAGAAGCTGTTGTTGGTGTGATATTCCTCCGGAGACTTGAGTGCCATCAAGCCCCTGACTTGGAGACTTCACTAAGCAGTACCGCTACTTGACCTAGCATTTAAATCTTCGGTTGTACTCCCACTTGTGTCATCTCTCCTCCTCTTCTTGCTGAGGACAGCTCTGGAGGACTAACTCAGCTTGTTAATTATCGGGTTTCTTTCTTGAGATTATGTTTTTCTTCGTTTAGAACATTGTAAATATTTAAATTATGTTTTTCCAAAGCAATTAGAATTTGGAATTCGTTCTATTAGTAAATTGACATCCGCAGGTTGTCGCTTCAAGTTGATTCACCACATTTTTTAACTTTTTATCATTCGTTTCCCTTTTAGTATTTTCCAAAAATACAAGTTATCACGAGCTTTAGTGAGGAAAATAATGTAATTATGGGAAATAAGCATTATTCGGTATTCATTTCATGTAGAAATGGACGTTTCATATTCATATTGTTTCAATATTTTCGAAAATGAAAATTATTTTATTGCTGACTGTAGATAGTAACTATTGTTGACTGTAGGTATATAGATTAGAGAATTACACATACTGTTATGTCAGGGGTGAGCAACCTTTTTAATCAACGGGCCAATTTAAATTTTAAAAATTGTTGGTGGGCCACACATAAAGTAACACTTATTAATAATTTACAAAACTTTATTTATAATAAACATTAGAATAAAAAAATATAAAATTAAAAAAAAATTAAAGATTATACAAATTTTATGCAAAATAAAAACAAACAAGAAAAGAACAGAACAACGAATTAGTTGAATTTTTAATGAGAAATTTGTTTTGCACCGTTTTTTCGATGCAAGCTGATCAATATCACCCGGAATTGTTGAGGTAGCTACATGTACGCAGCTTTCTAATCGTGCATCACTCAGTCTTGATCGGTAGTCATTTTTGATTAATTTCATGGTTGAAAATAATTGTCGCAAACCTACGTACTTCCTAACAGAGACATCATTTGCTTTGCATTTTTCGTAAAAAGCGGAAATTTCTCAGGGCTCACATAAGATTTATAAAAACTTTCGATGTTTACTGAGAAAAATACATTTTTTAAATCGGTATTATTCTGCATGTCAATCACACTTCTATTTGAAAGTCTTCGGGAAGTGTATCCACATCGATATTAAATGGCGAGGAAAACAATTTCATGGAAACCGCTGTCTTCTCAGCTTTGAACATTTGGAATCGTAATTGTAATTCGTTGATTTAAATGTCTATATATTGTGCGTATTTTTGTGAAGTATTGACTTTTTCTTTTTCTAAATGTGTAAAGTGAGACACATTATTCTGCAAAAGATGCTGTTTTCACAATTTTAATTTGCGCTGAAAGCCCTGAATTTTATCATACATATTGTGAATAAATTGTCCTTTGCCTTGAAGTTCCTCATCAAGATCATTGAGATGCTGAGTCATGTCGATAAGAAACCCAAAATCGCACATCCCTTCATATCCAATAACAATTGTATACTGTTTTTAGCATTGCACCTCTACTAAGCCAATTTATTTCGGTATTAAGAACCACGTCGCTATATTCAGCTTCTAAATCTTTCAGGAATTATTTAAGTTCACGGTGATTTAACGGCGCGACTATATAAAATCGATTAGTTTAATTATTGGTACTGTGACATTTGGCAAACTCAGTCTTTTCGCACACAAATTTTCCTGGTGAATTATCCAGTGGTTAACGAATATTTCCCTTCCTGTGACCTTCTTAATCTCTTGAGATAGCCTTCCCGATACTTGACATTCCTCGTGCTCCATCTGTCGATATACCAATAATCTTTTCTAATAAAATTGAAAAATTTTCCAACACACACTTTAGTTCATCGTATAGATCTTTGCCGGTTGTAGTCCCTTGCATTGGAATCAGCGAACAGAATTATTCGGTAATATTAAGTTTGGTGTCAATACCACGTAAAAATACAGCCAGTTGTGCTGTATCGCTAATATCGCAACTCTCATCAAGTGCCAAAGAACAGTATTTGAATTTTGCAATGCGTTCACAAACCGTTGTTGCTCGTATGTTCTCGGACAAGTCTTCAATTCTCCTTGCAATAGTGAATCTTGATAAACTAATGTTTGAAATAATATTTATTTTATCAGTAAATGCTATTTCTGCAACAGCAGTCAGACATTCTTTTTATCATCTCTCCATCCGCAAAGGGTTTCGTTTTTTTGCCAGTATTTTACTGACAACAAAACTAGCCTTTACGGCCGTCTTTGATAAAATAGCTTGATTTTTAAAAATAGCCTGTTGCTTTCAATTTGATCAAACTTATCTATCCGGAGTTGTCCTGTTAAGTTTTTATATTGTTCATGTTTTGTATCGTAATGCCTTTTTATGTTATATTATTGTAATGTCGACACAGTCTCTGAGCATATTAAGCCTACAGCTTTATCTTTGACGAAAGTGAAAAAATAATCAAATTTCAACTTTTCTTGGAAATGGCTGTGCTCATCAGCAACCTTCCGTTTTTTTGTTTGCTTTTCCGACATGCTATTATGGAGTAAAAATGTGAAAGTTAAAAAACTTTGTATGAAAACTACATGTGTAATATATCGTTCATTCTTTCTTTATCCAACGCCCGTACGTGGTTCCTCAACCATTCGACATCGAGCCTCCCAATATGGAGACTCGAAAGTTGGTCGTCGCTGTAGGAGAATTAGCGTTACTTATGGTGCACCACTCGGAGGCTTGCTATGTTACACCCCAATATATCGTTCATAAACTTGACTTATTTTATTATATTGGTCATTTATCAGGTTTAATGTGCTGTAATACATAAAATTAGCAAATGGAATATTGCTTAATTGAACGTTATTTGGATGAAATATATAGCCCATGTATCCATAACAACCACTGAAAACACCTGGGCAGAAGTTTCTTAGGTTTCATCCGTTACTTATAACCTTTTTACTGCATGTTTATGTTCAAATGTTATTCCTATTCTTTCTATTTCATAATCATTTATATGGAACTATTTTAGTTGCTTCCATTGCACTAATTGATGGACATATATATATCTAAGAGGAAGCGATGCCTTGGTGATGTATCGAATATAAGGAGCTAGGATCTGGGGATTTTCCATAGCGAGCTTGGAGATCTGTAAACACACGCTTTAGTGGAATTTGGTGCTATTTCTCAAAAGAAAAAAAAACAGTTACGCAACATGTTTTTGAACATTATTTATTATTATATTCTTATTATTTATATTCTTATAATTATTTATATTCTTTAGTCAGGCAGATTATGAGCAGATAAAAAATTCTATCGTTGATGTATGTCGTAATTCTTGATTGATATGACTTTTCACATTTCTGTCATTTTTTAAATTAGAAATAAATTATCTATTTAGAAATTAACATTAAAATTTACCTTTAATTAATTATTTAATTGAAAATAAAAAATTAAAAAATTATGGCAGATTACTCGGGTCGACTAGATGTGGTACAACTATTGATGCAATGTTTTCGCGATTCGTAACCCATGTAACTTCTGACGTACACGTATTGCATTTTAGTTACCACAAACCTATTGTCACTGTATTTAATAATGATGATAATACTATTCTCGAACTAAATACAGTTCAAAATCATGTTAAATGTTCTTGGTAGAACAAACTAATCTTCCCAATAATGATTTATATAAAAATATTAACAATTATTATTATGTGAAATAGTTGAATGATATATATTTCATTGGAATGATGTAAATATTATGAATAAATACTTATATATGCTTTGATTATTTTTTAAGATTCTTTCATTTACCCTCTTTTTACATAATCTACACAATACTAGTTCTTAAGGAGTAAACTCTAGTCGTGCGTCGGAGCTTACACACACATTTTTTTTAGGGTTGTAATTTAGGATATATTGTATTGGAAAAATATTTGTGGATTTTGGTTTGCTCATAAAATACTTCTGTACACATAAATACGTAATGCCGAAAAAGATTTTTATTGCTAGTTCCTGAGAGGATCCAGAGTGCAAAGGGGGCGACCGCAGAGCTGTAGAAAACTTTTACGAAAATTATTTATAGAAATATTAAATACAAACATTTACAATTTAAATCTTATTATTCAGTGCCCGATTACCACTCTTTAAGCTATACACAAGTAATATATTTATATTCACAAAACAGTTTAAAACAGAGCCGTTAGTTAAATACAAGAATAGTGTATCATATTCCAAGAATCCTTGCTATTAGCACTGTCATGTATATTCCTATCTAAAGAACCACATTCCTAGAATGTATGTCCTTAGCACTGTCATCTATATCCCTATATCTAATGCGCCATATTCCCAGAATTTATGATCTAGCCCTCAATACTACTGTTTCAATACAAAGTTATCTTCACAAAACGAGAATCACTGGCAGATGTCCACTATCACGAGGAGACCAACCTCCACTTATATAAGAGTTTATTTCTGACCACATTAGTGTTTTATGGAACTAATATAATTGCTTAATTAAATAACTTAATTCTACTATCTTAAATAGTTAGAGTTTGATATTATTAGTATTAGGTTATTAGTATTATAAGTTGTTTACGTAATTTATTAATATGATTGATATTGATGTTATTATCCTGAATATATTCTTAACCATTAACTTGGCAGAATTTTATTTTTTTAATATTAAAATAATATCCATACCATTTAACCCTAATGACCTAACGATGTCTAGAAAAAAAACTTTAAAAAATCTCATAATGGTAGTTAATAAAAATCAAATGTACCTTGTGGGATACACTGCCAAGAGCATTAATAAATACATTACGCTAAATTCTGACGTATCTCCTCAGATTCATCATCAAGAAGAATGTTAAATAAAACTTATGTTTTATATACACTAAAATAATAATTTTTAACGCCCATCAGTAATTGTTGAGCCTACCAAGATATCACTGACAAGACTCCATCCGCAGCTAGGACGTGCACCGGATAGAAGCTCTTGAGCACACGCTGGCGATATCAAGTCCGAACCGAACCACCGCCGGGCTGGACGGAAGTAGAAAAGGCGTTCAGGATCAAAAGCGTATTACTCGAAAATGTCTTATTTCTCATGGTTTTAGTCAGGTTCTGAACCTGAAGTTTCGGGAGCAAAACGCATTGCTTGAATTGGACAAAACTACCAAACATGAAAAAATCAATTTTTGAAATTTGGGGTTTTCAAATGTAATCCTGAAAACCTTATATAATCCTGAAAGTTTTATATTATGTAATTAAAATTAAAAATTCAGCATTACAAATTTTTAATTTCTATTAACATTCTAAATGAGGGAGCGGAGTGGCTCAGTGGTAGAGCACTGAGTTTCCATGCCGGAAATCCTGGTTCATATCTCGCTGCGGGCAAGACTTTTATTTAGTCTATTTGCCACCGGAGATGGATCTTATAGGATATAGGACCCTCCTGGGGCTCACCCAGCCTCTATAAAATATTATAAAAATAGGGTACCCAAAATAAAGGGGACAAATCTGGTGGTTGAACGTGACCTAGGACAAGTCACCTCCTTGCAGAACCGTTGTCCTGTTCCATGAAACAGTACTGTCTACCATGTACTGGACCCCAGACCCGTTCACGAGTTGTATCCTCAGTGAATACTGCACAAATTTTCTTTGCTGAATACAGAATTTATAATTATAAATTCTTTTATTCCAATGATCGTATTATGGAACGCCTGGATAAAAGCGGTTTTACGATACTGAAGTACAACTTAGTATATTCGCACTTTTGTTAGGCGCCTGCGCAGATCGAGGGCAGAAGCACAGATATGGCGACGATTGTGTAAATGTTTATTTTTAGATCGAGCCCGTTGAGACCAACCGCTGCCCTGTCTCTGTTTGTTTTGAATTTCAAATAGAACCAGTTTCCAGATAATTCTTTCCGCCGGACCTCCTCCATATTGATAGCCGTCGTAAATTATATATCTCTATCGGCAATTAACATCTCTGTCGCATAAAATTTGAGCTGAATAATAATAATCTTAAAATTCGGAAGCCTTTGTGAGAGGGGGGATTATTCAATCAGTATTCCATGAGCGATAAACTAAACGGGCCCGCTATAACGACTGTCATTATCGATATCTATTCCCCGCTCTCCGTCGGCAGTAATCGATTCATCTATCATCGTTTGTATAAGGATCGATTTTTATATCAATCGATATATTATATGATTTATTAAAGAAAGAAGTAACCTTTATGTTTTATTTTGTTTTTTACTTCTGTTTTAGGTAAAACAAATTCCTTTCATAAAACTCCACTGACTCCCATAGAACAAATCCGATACATAGGATTAAGTCTCGACAAAAGTTAAACTTGGAATCCTCGTATTACACTGAAAAGACAAGAAACTGCCCGCCGTTTCAGGCTACTTTAACACAAACGCTCTCAGTTCCCGAATAATTACAAAAGACTCATACACACGAATATTACAAGATCCATCTGGGCTTACGGAGTAGAGCTTTGGGCCCTAACCCATCGAATTCATGTCAATATCCAATCCAAAATCCTTCCTAAAATCTTCAATGCTCCTTATTTTGTTACCAATAAAGTCATCCATAATGGCCTCAATATCCCATTTATTTCTACCAGACTCGATATCAATCCTTTCATGAAAAACTTTATTCCCACTCAAAAACAATAGTTTCAAACCAAGCAACCTCTTTAATTCCCGACTATCCTCAGAGGCGTCTAGAAAGAAGTACTACCGCTGGGTAGTTTCTACTTGCATTTACCCATGCCATTATATATTATTCATTATATTATATTTACTTGTGGTATTTTTATAATACTGTTGTGAGTTTCTATAAATACATTTTTAAAGTATCTACTCCATCAAGAAATGAACGTTTCAAAAAACATTCCGAAGTATAGATGGTGATATAACCTAAACAGTGTGTCTAATCTATATATGGTCAGTAATAAAATTATGTTTATTTTCGAGAATATTATTAAAACAAAAACGAATAAAAACGTAAAACTGGGTGACTTATTATTATTTCTCTACATTAAAAAAAATAAAATAAATATAATGAAATAAGCTAAATAAACATGAGAACGAGGGGAGATAGAACCTGCTGGCTTAATGGTCCATGATTGCTTCGGAACTGCCTCCTCAATTTGGATAATTGAAGGACACTTATCCAGAGCCTTCTATATTTAGAACGTACCTATTTTCGATATGTGAGCCATCAATGTTCCTCCCCGCCCATCACTAACGATCCCTTCCCCTGGGCTTCGCTTCCATCGAGCTAATAATTAGCAATCTTCTTCCCCTTTTTTATTTGGCAGACCACCGCGTTGCAGCCTCTCAGATTGCTGCTTTGCATGGATTGAGTAATTTTCCTCAAAGATGGAGCTTGTTATCGCCCGGTTCGATTTAAGTTCTGCCTCGCTGTCACGCTTTGGCATTACATTATATTTATTATCAGCTGAATAACTTGAAAGTTATTATTGTAAAAAATAAAAAAAAATAGATGTACAACGCATTAATACTGATTATTTTATTGTTGCAGGTAAGCAGAATTATGGAGCATTATATCGTCTCACCACATGAGATGGGTAAGCCATAACGATATTTGTCTGTCCATTAATCGGTGGTTTCCCTTCTTTAATATTTTTTTTTATTTAATGTAAACAGATATATTTCCTTTATTTATTTTTTAAAGAAATGAAAATTTCTTTATTCGCGTTTAGCAACTTTTGGTAAGGGGTAAACTTGTGGATTAGCGTAATCAACATACTCAAGAAAGTCGACACTTTGCGGCTTCTGCACGAGTTATACGATTTCTTTTAATCAACTTTAATATAAAGGTTAGAATTCCATTGATATAAGAATAATTATATTTATCAAAAAGATCGCAATTGATACTAATAATAACTTAAATAAAACATCAATAATTGGTTGGACTCTTCGTTTCTCCTAAAAGATTTTATTTTAATAGTTAAATGCCTTGTTTTATGAAATGATTGAAAGTACAAATGATCTAAATATTGTTGAAAATAACTTTGATAAGAATGCTAAAAATGAAAATAAAGTCTATATAAATACAAATACAAGATATATAATAGATAATATACAACAATATTATATAAGAGATAGTATAACTATAAACTAATTATTATTTCAATAAAATAATTGTGTTTTGTTAGTTAGTTAGTTGTTCATTTAACGTCACTTTATGCTGCTATGGCTAATCGGACGATGCTACAGTGGGAGCTCTAACTTTTGCCTACCCTGGTTTAATTAGGATAAGGATTTTTAACGAGTACCTGACATCGTACAGGCTCGGTACCCCGTTTATCGTCCCTTCCGAAGGACGGGGTAACGAAGGATTTTTTACTCCCTTAAAAAAATCCTAGGGCCACCTGCCGGTCTACGAACTCGCGATCTTGGGCTTAGTAGTTTGTTACGCTAACCACTACACCACAGGTGACCACAATATTGTATTTTGTATTGAGCTTTTGCAGCTCATCAATGTATGTGAAAACCAGACTAATGTTAATAATTTAAATTAAAAATTTGAAATTTAAATAATTCAGACTATAATCGATTTGGAAATACATAAAAGTTTTTCCAAAGTTTTTAATTTTCACTTCTGTCGGAAGCCCCCATGACTGGCTATTTAGTTCTTTTATTCGAGACTAGATACTATCTATCCATTTCTGTACACCCGGATGTCTCAACTTATTTATTTTTTATATTATAATTAAAACTTTTCCAGTAGGCTATAGGTGGACGGTACCCATAAAATTCATCAGTATTTAATAAATTATATTTACTTTATAATGGCCGAAGTAGTGAGAACCGACTTATTGAATATTATATGTCTGTTCCTATATAAGTTGTGGGTACAAATGTCTTGTTTTAAAATATAAAGATAATATGGGAGTAGAGGCAACTTGTAGAACCAGTCGCCGCAACTTTCTCGTGTCTCCACAATGTTTTATTATTGAGCTAACGTTTTAGACTTTGTTATATAGGGTTACTGTCTTGGGAGAAAAATCTAATATAAAATTGATCAATATTACAAAATTGATTAAATTGTCAGAATATTAATTTGTTTACTACGAATGAAGGCTTTACTTGTCTAATACTTTCTTTTTTACTGAAGATATTTTGAAGTTGGTTTTATTCATAAAATATTCTAGACTGCTACTGACATCAATCCATTATATACAATGATAATTATATACAAAAAGAATATAAAAATGAATAATTAATACCATAAGTGAAGAAGAGATAAAACACAAATAAACTAAGAAAAAAAGAAACCCCCACCTTATACCATTAGTAAGTATTTTGTTAAATACTAAAATCTATTGAATCCGTTTTTTAGTAATTGGGTGTAAGTTTAGTAACTTGACATATATTTGTTTATATTTCTAAATACCAAATTTGTTTTTAAAAAATGGAGGTTAATTTTCGTTCCATGCGCATTATTCATCTTACTTGTTATAATCATTTACTTTTATTAACTATCAATAGTTATATAATAACAATCTTGTCTACATTATTATCTCTTATAGATAATTATCTTCTGCCTCTCATTGCTCATTTGTTTCACGATTTTTGAGTTAATATCACATCGTCAGTTGGATATATGAAAACTTACATCAAGTATAATGTAATGTCTTAGCTTTTAAGTCCTACTGTACAGTATTGTTTTTATTTTATTGGAGTTTTTTCCTTAAGAAACGATTTTCATATTTAGCCCGCGGTATGAACATTTTATGAGGATTAAAATCGAATTTTAGCTAAAGCTGGTGCGTTACGTTCCATTCTCGATATTATTGTATTATTTGTTTTACATAATAGATAGAAATTAAAAGCTAAATCCCGGGACAAATCGGGAAGAGGTAGGTGTGGTATCTATGGCAACAGTGTATTCTATAGCTTTATTCTCGAAGTGTTGACATGGGATACTTTTTTAAAACCTCAAATTAAGGTTAGCTTTCTTTGAACTAGTGAAGAAGATACAGTAAAATATATAATGTTACCTTTGAGCTTAGATTTTTTTATGTTTTGTTATTATGAGAATAGATTTACAAATGTTTTAAATGGTCAGGGAGGAGGTTTAGCCCGTAAGCTTTAAAGTAAAATATAAATATATTGAGAGACGTAACGTTCCTTTGCGCACCTCTCACTTCGAGGTTACGTATCTGTATAACAGCAACCAAACTAACCATCAATTTCTGTTGTCAAATTGTAAAATTTAAAAATACTTACAGCGAAACCAGTTTTAGGATGAAATCATTTATCCTTGGTTCTTTCAAAGATAAAGACACAGTGGATATTTGTTTATTCACTTAAGGTCACTAAGTAAATATGAAAGTTTACACTCTTCTTGAAAAATGAACTTAATTTAGGACACGTATTGTATTTTAGTTACCACAAATCTATTGTCACTGTATTTAATAATGATGATAATACTATTCACGGACTTAATACTGTTCAAAATCATGTTAAATGTTCATGGTAGAACAAATGAATCTTCCTAAGAATGATTTATATAAAAATATTAACAAGTATCATTATGTGAAATAGTTGATGATATATATTTCATTGGAATGATGTAAATATTATGAATAAATATTCATATATGCTTTGATTATTTTTTAAGATGCTTTCATTTACCCTCTTTTTACATAATCTACACAATACTAGTTCTTAAGGAGTAAACTCCAGTCGTGCGTCGGAGCTGACACACACATTTTTTTTATGGTAGTAATTTAAATTTTTAAATGAAGCATATTAAAATTCGTGAATTTCGTGTTATTTGCAACAAATGAGGATTAACTCTATCTGTTTATTGAACATGTTATTTGTTGGAATTGCATATTCAGATTATTATCTTTTCGTTCAAAAATGTTATCTTAATTCAATAACAGAAGTTACTAAAAATAAATTAATTGTTTTCAATTTAACAGTGTTTGATATTCTTTGTAATAGTCAATAATAAAATGGAAAAAAAAAATTTTTCTTCAGGTGTAGGTATTGTATTCATTTATATTCCATGGATATTTTTATTTTTTATTAACAGTCAAAATGTGCAATGTTGATTTTATATTAATTACATCAATACTGTATTTATAAGAGATTTTTTAACAATAAATAACTTTAAACATCTTATCCAATATAACTGCAATATGAGCTTAACGTTTTTGAAAATAAACTGGGTTGTAGTCTACTTAAACTGAAGAAGGCCGAGTGAACCCATTGGCATTAAACGGAATTTAATAAACTGTAGCCCATCTTTGATTTTTGTTTTCTTTTATAGTAATATGATTACTCTACTTGTTGAAATATCAATTTCAAAAGCATTGCCCTTTTCTTACTTGAATTTTCAACTACGACCGAAAGCCATGATTTGCAAAAAACTGAATATTTCAAAATATAGAGTCATGCAACAGTTTATGTTTATAGTACAATATGATAAGAACATGTGACAAAATTTTGAGTTGGTTTTGAGTCTCTAAACAATTTTATTCTATAACTCTTCTTATTCTGCAAATATCCAAAGAAAAACTAATAATGTGTATCTACATTTTGTACCAATAATATACTACCTATGTAGTGAGGAAATATATTAGAAAAAAAAAGAACATCAAACATTTTTATGAAACTATTCCTTTATCGCTATAAATAAATATTGAGGAATGTGACTCATCCTTTGACAACTTATTTATTTCACATAATTTCGTTTTAGTTTTCTTTTAAAATCACTAAAATGGCCAGGATTTGAGATATTTTCCCATTCCTTGTTTCGAATCGTGAAGAAAACTACATATGACCGCAAACAAAGTAATAGGATTAAGACAAATATTTTAAGTCTTGAACTTTGCAATTGTTTTAGAATATTTAATATTAAAAATGATAAAAACCAAAACTATTGGGTAACTTGTTCTGAATTATTTCTAGTTCATTCCAATCATTTTCTTTTTTCTGTTTATTCATGTAAATTGCACTTCATTCGTGTATTTTATTTGTTTTTCCATACATTATTTTTGGGTATATACATATATATATAAATCCCACCCTGCTATTCCAAGCCTTGCCAAATCCTCCGTTATATCATTTAGCCGTCGATACCACTCTTCTCTGCAATTGTCAGGACCAGCTGATTTTTCATGCATTTATAAAGCGTCGAATGTCCTCGTGATTTATTAAGTTGTCCAATATCTGATTATTTCTAGTGTGATGCTCCATTCACCCTAGACACGAATCGGGCCAAAACCTCTCAATACAATGTAACTTTCAATTGATTTTGTACCTTACCACAACAGACGGCAGGTCTAAAAAGCGATTTATAAAGCATTATCTTGGTAACTATAGAAATAAGTGTCGATTTGAATGGACTTGCAAGACAGTAATAGGCTCTATTCCCTGCCATGATCCGTTTTCTCTCATTTATCTCTTCGCTCGCCTTTTCTCGATTAATATTGCGATATATTATTTATATTTATACCTCCCTATTGTCTATTGTTGGTGGTCTAGTGGTTAGTATAACAAACTACTAAGCCCAAGATCGAGGGTTCGTAGCCTGGCAGGTTGCCCTCGGAATTTTTAAAGGGAGTAAAAAATTATGCCTTCCCTCGGAAGGGGCGTTAAACGGGGTTTCCGAGACTGTACGATGTTAGGTACTCATTAAAAATCTCTATCCAAATTAAACCTGGAGAGGCAAAATTAAGGACCCCCACTGTAGCATCGTCCGATTACCATAGCAGCATAATTTGAGGTTAAATACAACAAACAAATCTATTGTTAGAATAGTGTCGATTGTGTTTATCGAGTGTATCCATATTTGAGAGTAGGTGAACATCACCTGTTCCGTGGATTGCAAAAATAAATTCTTTCTATTAAATTTAAACAAAAATTCTATTATATTTTATTGTTTACCTTTTTTTATTAGTAAATATATTTTATCCAATAGCTAAACTACTATAATAGCCTATAGCTATCCCTTCATATAAAACTATAGGATCCATTCGCATTTTTCTCCCTTGAGGCAGTTGGCGGCACATGTTCTCAAGGACGAGCCAAAATAAACTCGAGTGGCCTTCTGCCCTCTCCAGGACCAAAACAAAAAGGAATTTATTCTTGCAAAAACACGAGGACCCTACTAATCGGCTGTTCCAGGACATTAGTATTCCGCCTTACTCCGACGAAGTCCTGCTACCGAATCGTCTCGTCAAGTGGGCTTTACGTGCGCATCTTGGGCTTCTTTATGAGGCAGCGATCTTAAACCTGTGATGGGAATCGTAAAATAGACTCATCAAAATTACTCCTCGAATGGGAGCTTTTGAAATCTACACATCTTCGCAGCAAGACCTATTTTGGTAAACTATATTTTTTATTATAAAAAAACCTTTACATTCAGAGCTTCGAGTATCAACAATTAACGAATATATACAGAACATTTAAAAATTATTTCAGCGGATGAATTATAAATATATTCTCATTCAGATGTGGGGAAAAAAACGATTACGCACCATTTCCGGTAGAAATCATGTTTCAAAAAAATGAAAAACATAAGGAAGTTGAACCCAAAGGAAAAATAATTTTCTTGTCAAATTTATCCGATTTAAATCACGCATCAACCCTCTTGAGTAATATAAACCTTCAAGTGTTTAGTACATGGTAGAGACTGCTTTATTTCTCAGACAACTGTTGTACAGGTGATTTGTCCGATATCAAACGCAAGAGGCTTTCCTCCAAATAGGCGTACCCCCTTTACAGAGGTTGGGTGAGCCCCGGGAGGCTTCATATCCTCAAGGGTTTTTATTTAAAATTCCATTTATTTTATGCGTTTTTCTTCACTCCTTGAGACTTTACGAAACCTTTTCTAATAGTTTTCATTCCTCCAGATTTTTGTTTAGGACGCTTAGATCCGGAAATTAGTTTCTCTTCAAAATAAAATATTATTACCTTTTATACATAATTTGATTATAGGTTTCTTCACAAGATTTGGCAATGAGATAATTGGAGAACCATTAGAGAGCAAACCAATTTTAAAATCGTTTTTATGCCCTAATAACGATATTAAATAAGATTTAATTTTTCATTAATATAACTAGATTGATAAAAATTGTTTTCGATACATTGAAAACTTGTAAAATTTATGATCAAAGACAAGTTGTGGTAAGTACTACTACCTTAAGTACATAACATAAGTTCTCACCGACAATTTTATGAGCCTTCATCGTTTGTTCTTTCTTTGTTCATCCAAGGATGAAGGTGTATTTTCGTCGAAAGCTTAGATTCAAAGTTTTTAAGGGTGGGTCTACTTTCCTATTTTATATATAGGAAAAAAAAAGATTTACCAAGATTAATGTTTGAATATTGATATAAATTAATAAATGTAATATAACCATACTTTTAATCAATCAATTAAATAAATCATTTTTTGATTGGAAAAGAAGCAAATTATTCAATAGTTACACTTCGCATGCATTTCTGTCTAGGTTTGAATTTATTTCTAGTTTTATTTATTAGCTGATATGAAAAGACAATGCAGACATGATCATGGATATATTTTTTTTATTAATCCTTAATATCATCAGATTTCCTTAAGATGTTGACTCCTGACAGTTATTGACGCAAGATGACATTGCTGATGCAGCAGCAGAGTAAGCGAAACGTCATCAACCGCAGTTGTTTACTGGTCGAGCCTTTCCCAAGTGAGGTCGTATTGTTCTTCAACCTTGTAGTTTGTAATGAGGTGGTGGTGTGTCGAATCCACAATGGTCGATCTGTAGGTTTGGGTTGGTGTGCCAATCCTGTTGAAGCTGTAATGATGAAATAGGGAGGGATCTTAACATCTAGGGCAAGTCCGTTCATGGCAATGTGGTTCCATAGAAGAAAATTGAATTTTATTATTTTTATTTTTTTCAAATTAAAAAAAAAAGTGCTGTTAATAAGCCAATTCAAGATCAAACTCCAACACCAGGTTCTCTCCTATTAATTGCTCCCACTTTATTGAGGCTGGGTGCGCCGCAGATCCTACAGTGTCCATTTACGGCTGCTGACATGATAAATAATTTATCGGTTACAGAATTTAATTCTTTTTTTTATTTTAATGAATTTATTGAAATTTACTGTTTCACAATTAATAAAATAAAAATGGCATGAGATAAAGGCAAGGAGAGAAATTACCCCCTGGAATTATTCAAATAAGCAATTCAGATTAAAAAGGTCAAGAGGACATCTTCTTTTCAGACGCCTTAGAGGATTATCGGAAATTGAAGAGGTAGCTAGGTTTGAAATCAGCGCTTTTGAGTGGGAATAAAGTTTGTTTTAAACGGATTGAGATCGGGCTAAGGCCAAATCTGTAACAAATTGGACATTATAGTTGGTTTGATTCGTAATAAAGCAAAGAGCATTGAGGGTGGGAGCATTTAGGAGTGATATTGGATTTTAAGGATTTAGTGTCAGATCTGTTCTTGAGGAATCAGTGGGATACCGTCGGATCGAGCCTGTAGACTTGAGCACAGCAACTCAGCTATACACATTGAGCTCCCCCGCCCGTTATTCTATTAAACTTATATTAAATGTTATACGAATCTTACCTGTAAATCATTGTGTATCGAGTGATTTGAGATGAATCATTGCTGATATTGAAATATTTTAGACTGTATATAGGATATTTTTGCATAACTTAAAATTTAGTTATTTTAAACTTTACATATTAATGTTAACATATTTTTTGTTTTCACATAAAAACAAAAATAATAATAATATAGGTAAAAAAAAACCATCCAAGGCATGGCGGCGTCTTTGCATTTTTTTAAATTATTAAATAAAATTTTATATGTTTTTTGGTTGACGTACCGTACATATTATCAAAAATTATTCTATACTTTGCAAAAGAAGATAGTGTTTGGAAATAATGATATAGAACATTTTTTATTAAATAATGGATTGAAATGGTGGGGGCGTGTAATCAGAGATTACACAAAATAACAAAAACTTATTTTATTGTGCCAATGTTTCGGCCTTAGATGTATGCCATCTAACGAGCTGCCGCGCGGGGGGCGGGGGGGGGGGGCGATGTGAGACCGAAATCTGTCGAATTTTTAAATAACGACTTATCTGTTTCTTTTATTAAAAGCGTCGTTGCTGGTATCAGTATTCAAGGCATTAAGGGTATTGGAAATACTTCAACTAATAATGAAAACAAATTAAGAATTACTTCTCTAAACCACAATTATAGCGTGAGAATAAAGGTGCCTATGCTATTTTGATATGCAAATATAAATGAAAAGAAATAAAGTAAGAACCTAAATAATCAAGGAATGATGAGTACCCTAACCGAGAGATGGTACGTCACTCAGCTTGGGAAGCACCTGCCCTCCTCAATGGTTACAAAGCCCTTGGTGACATGTTTACTACCGGTATTTATAGCCTACAACTCGGTTTATAGCTTCTCAATCACCTGCTATAGTTCCTTTCAGAGTTATATTGAATAGTTTTCTGTATTTATCCACAGAAAGAAAACATATTTATAATATACATTTTTTTCGGTCTGTGCTATAGACTATGAAAATTATCGGCCACGCGTTGTGGTATTCTTACAGACATAAATGTCTTGCCGATGAGTATAGACCTCAAGTTGCTACGAACCATCCGTTTTCCACATGGTCGATTGGGTCCTCCCCTTCCAAAAAAAGGTCCTTCATTAACACTACCATTGACCTTGATCGCTACTATCCATACTCGATTTCCGTGTTCCTTTTGCTGTGGGATATTTGCGATAATTATACATATTTTTATTTATTTCCAGTGAGGTCACATTGAATGCGTAGAAGGCCGCTCAATGCTCTAAACAGCTTAAACGTAGGACAATTAAACATTTAAGCGCCGCTGAGTCTGGGCGAGGAGACTCTGAAAAAGACTGGATTATGGAACACTTCCGGCTTCAGCGCGGTGATTGTTCCCACTGCTAACTAGATTACATTTTCTACAATCGTGTAAGCAATTTGTGACCGTCGGGACGATCTCAGCTCATTGCCCAATTGTCGCTTCCTTCCTCTCTCCTAATTGCCTCAACATCCGGCTTCTTAGTTCTCTTCAGGAGCTTCTAGCGTCTTAGTACGCCCTTTGGTGCGATTCCTTTCCAATTTATTGTTTATTAAATTCAAGTATTATTAATAACATAATAGCTAAAATTCGAAGGAATCGGCAAGTAATTTAAAATCACGGATTTTAGAGAAGAATATTTTTTTATATGAAAATAAAGTACTTAGAATATAAATGCAAGCTGCCTGATGTAGAACAAAGCCTGCACAAGCTTTGAGTCACTGCGTGGAGGACTAATGCCATGTATTGGGGGTGCTCGAGACAGATTGTGAGGGAAGAAAACGTTCATACTGGAACAAAGAAAGAGGAAATAACCATTCATTTCTAGATTTGCTTAAGTTGTATTTGATTTGGGCTGCTGAGTTCTAGATTTCGAATTCGAGACAGACTATGGGAGAGAAATTATTAATAAGTAAATTATCCCCTGAGACATACCCTGCCTCAATTAAGGTGACACCCATTAAGGGGTAAAGTTCCATACTTGTACTGCATCGACTTGTACAACCGTTGGTTTGGATTTATTGCAGTCCTGTATAGATTGTTGTTCAGGTTACATACACAGAGGTTTCAAATTACATGATTTTTATTTACTTTCCATTACGTCCATTACCACGTGCGATCGGTTTTTCATGTTTATCTTGAAATAAAAAATTAGAATCTTCAGTTTTGTCATTCTAAAGGGGTTTAGTTATTCTTCAAAGATTGTTTCGGAATAATTAATGGTTCTTTTGTGAAAAATGTCTAAATAAGCAGTTCCAAATGTTTTAGAACAATAAACCGTCATTTTATTGGGATAAATTTCACAATCAGAAACAACGCATTGAGTTATATTCCCAAAAGAAGATACTCCTGACTTACTGCATATAAACGCTGTTCCACTATCGACGCCATTTCAAAAGTGAATCTGTTGACTAAGTATTATTAATATGTCTTAGACGAATACTGTTTGAAGTCAAATCCAATTTTTTTTGTTCAACTAAACCGAAATACGCGTTTTAACATTTTTATGTACATTTAAAGTAATGGAACATATCGCACTAGTATTTCTAAAGTGACACAACTCAGAAATATCTCTGTATCACTTCATCAACCTAGCTTCAGAGTTATTCTACCAAAAGGCACTTCTGTCACTTACAGAGTCCTAATGCTACCCCAACCTCACTAATAATTTTCCCTTGTTTCCAAAAATGTAGGTTTTTACTGAAGTCACTTTAGAAATAATAGTCCAACTACTAAATACTTGTTTTATTTTGTTTGTACTTTATTGTCTTTGAACATAAATGAAAACTGAATTCTATCAAGGGATTTCCATTAAACAATTCATGTTGGCCTAGATTTTCTGATGCTTATCCATTGAACTTCTATAAATTCTCTTTATATACCAAAGTAAGAAGAACAAGATAGAGGAAGATTTTACAAAGGATGTGAAGGACGTAGAACAGACTGGGTTTGATTACGTAAGTAGGCAGCGAAGACCACCCATACCGCCATCGATCAAACAGCTCTAGTTTATATACCTCTCTGCATACATTAGCCAATGAGTCGTTCAACTCTCTTCGGCCATTGTTCTGTCCCTTGGAATAAGGTCCGCCATCTTGTGTATCTACCTCTTATTTACTGCCGCAAGCAAAGTTATTCATAATCTTGTTTTTAACTCTTTGATATAACTAAAATTTGTTTTCCTTCTTCAATTATTTTGAAAATACGTTTTTTCATAACATTAATAATTATTAAAACAATTGAAAATTATATTTTAGGTTAGTGAAGGATTAAATTGTTTATTATAACCTTTAGTCGATTGAAAACGAGGCTTTCAAAATGTTCTACTGTAATTCATTTCCTCAAAATTAAACTGGCTGTTCATAGTTACTTCTATGTCATCATACAAGAGCGAACAGTTAGATAATAAAGTTAGTTTTTTTATTGTCGAAATAGATGGCAAGCGCTGTAATACTTCAGTAGATCTGAGATAGGGGTGATCTGGAGATGGGATTCACTTCAAGAAAAAGTATTGGTATGAGTCAATACTAGAAGTATAGAACTTACATAGAAGTGTTTCCGAAGCCCAATTAGGTCCGATCTCACGATTTAGGCGCAGCCGCTAAGCTGCACAGGGTACTTCATTGGTAACACAGACGCTACCAGCCTTTCAAAACAAATCGGTCAACCTAGTCAAAACATAATCATGATCAAATAAGAAAAAAGATCTGTCTGCTTTAATTATATATTTTATTGTACCGTATATGCGCTGTGCCGACTGGTAAACGTCTTAAGGGTAGACCGAGGGATAGGTGGGAGGATTGTGTTAAGAGTGATCTGGCGGATTTGGGTTTGGGAAATGGTCGTGGTCCGTGTGAGCAGAGAGCGTGTGATGGTATCGGCATTGAGCCTTCAGGTTCGCTAAGCCGTATTATTATAATTCTCATTGGATCTTATGTCACTGTTATTTTTTAGCCTTGATGATGGTCTTAAACATAGCCCGAAACATCTACATTCAAACTTCTATTATATGTGTAATCGTAACGTATTACCTCAAAGTAAATTAACATCGTTTTGAAGTGAATTATTTTGCTGATTATATCTTATGTAGGGTTAATTTCTTTGTACGTCTGCTTACGTCATAACAATTTAGATAATGGGTTGGTATATTTATTTTATTTTTTGCTCAGTTGTGAAAATTACTTCTACAAGCCTAATTGAACTGATTGCAGTGAGCAATTTTGAGAGAGAAAAAATAATTTTAGAACAGATGATTTAAACAAAAAAACAAAACCTGTCTTTTACGTCTCCCTATGCATCGGTGATAATTTCGTCTTAACCTTCACAACGAACTAAGCCGAAAAATTTGTAATATGCGTCACTAGAGTACTCTGATGTTATAGACGCCATTAAAATTACCATGTGAGCCGGGAATAGCACGCCATAGATAACTTTATGAGACGGCAACATTACTCAGATGTGAGGTGGCTTTTCGACGGAAGCTGGCATATCAACGTAATGCTCGCCTGTTTCCGTCTTTCTCTTTCTGTCATGTGAAGTCGAAGGTGAAAATGACGTTTCAATGCATGACTGGAACAGTATTAGTGGTATGAGTAATCACGTACGTCTTAGAGATGAACTCGTCAGCAAACGACTTAAAAATAGTCCATTTCAAAGGTGTCCAACCCAAATGATCTTTCGGGCCACTTTGAACTCCGCAAGCTCCGTGCAAACTTAAACATCCTCATGTTATATTTAAACTCACTGGACATATTTTCTTGTGTGAAAAATTGAAACTTAATGAATTATTATTATTTTTACTATTATTGTCATCCATTCTTTCCACGCATTTGTGGGTTATAAACTGATGTGAGGGACACGTCCAACCACCTGCAGTTGTTAGCATCTTCAAATAATTAGACATTTGCTAACTATCTCGGCTTTAACCAAGAGATTTGCTTGTTGAGCGTCTCAAAAGACATGAACCAGAAGTCCAAGACTCTAGTTCCTTTTATTTCCATAATATCTCTCCTACAGTTTAGTTTATATATTATTATCGTTAGGGATCGCAATACCAATAATACTTGCTGTCCTCTCTCCCATCCTTATAAGGAGAATATCATGTCTGTTCTGATGCATTGTGTGGTCACTGATTACAGATCCGTCCCACTACAGCTTGAAAGATTGTTTTCAATATAGCCTTTTTGGACTGTACTTATAGTTATTATTACTACTATTACAATATTAACTGTGAACACAGATAATACGATAATGATGACAATAAATGCCACTGTGATCATTTTAATGACTGTCATATTTTATCTCTTAATTTCGGCAGTTTGTCATTGGCTATATGGATACATAAATGATGTATATTTTCAATACATCGGTTTTCACTTGTTTGGCCATTATAAAATAAATATGTTTTGTATAAGTTTGATGAATCTCGCGGGTCGGAAAAATGTTCAAGGTAGAATAAAAAAAGCTAGACCAAAGCGAAATGCTTTAATGCAGATTGACACTAAAAATGTGATACTGAAACTCAGTAAGTGACATTCAGTTTAGATGTCATACATATATACATACATGTGCGTTAAGTATATGCCATGTATGTGAGTTTCTTCGATGCAGGTCTCGTCTTGAATTCCCTAGAAGGAATTTGAGGTAGAAATATTAATAAAAAACCAAAGTACCATCTAGTATTCGCTATTCTTTTTTCTCTTCCAAATCCATGCTATTCCAACGTCTCAATTACTAACTAATTAGTTATAATTATTGGCTTACATCGATGATATGTTAATAATATCTTTTATTGATTATTGGCTTTCCTAGTAACTATTCCTTTTTATATTTTGTATTAGTGTTGCTTGTTTTCGTTAATTTAGGCCTTGTTGTCGATAAGTGATTATATTGTGTTGTTATTAACTGATGTAAATACCATCTGATCTTTATTATGTAGCCTCTTGGCCAAATATACTTTCTGTTTTGTTTCACACATTTTTTTTTCTTTTAAAAGGACTTAGCTCCCGAATAAAATTATTTTCCTATTACATATAAATAAAGGCCGATAAAATGAAATTGAAATTTTCCTAGATAATGGTGGGATTGTGAATTTAGTGAAATTTGTTGTTGACAGTGAAGCCAATTCTGTTAATTAGTTCTAATTGGTCGGGGTAGGGGCGCCGATAGCCCAGCTTATTCACAACACGTGGTCATGTATTTTTCCATTTCTTCGACATTATACACTCATTTATTTTTTTTGGGGGGTGGGTAAATTATTTTAAATTACCTAGCAGAAATAAAATATTATAAACGGCGGAAAAATAGTTTTTAAAATATAAATTGTTAAAATAAATATCATTCAATTTTATTCTGCTCTTTACTTCTGAAGTAAGTAAACGCGTGTAATAATTTTTAAGGAGAAAATAAGTATATATGTGAATGCATTAAGATAATTTTAATTACAAGATATATTGGCTCCTCATACTTTTTGACAATTATGATTCTGTTGGGCCTCCTGAGATTCCTTCGAATTATCCTTATAATATTTCTCCTTCAGTCACTAGCTAAGTAACAAGTAAGTTACAGAACTTCAAAATTGGGAGATGTGTGAAGTTGGGTCACGTATCTTTAGTTGTTTGGTTTTTTTATTGCATATAATACTCAACAACATTTTTAAATATTGAATAATAGGTAGAGGCCTCTTTAAATGAATTCAGTGGTGTAATTACGCATCAGAAGTCAGTGTATATAGGGAGTATATCCAAATCTTCAAATCCAAAAAGAAAGACAATTTTTTTTGCATTTTGAGTTTAAATAAAATTTGGCTATATTTATCATATTTAACAAATAAAATGCCATATAACAAGAAACAAATAAATGTATGAATCGAAATAACTATGTATAAAAAAGTAATAATAGGGCGTGCATACTTTTTTCAATTACATCTATCCATCTTTTTCTTGGTCTTCCTCCCCGTGTCTTCCCTTCAGCACTTTAACTGAAAATTAAATTTGGCAATCTTTCTTCCTCCATTCTTCTGAGATGACCATTCTAGTATTTTATTATCTATATTTTGGAAGATGTTTTTATGTTTGAGTTTGCATTTACTTTCTAATTTCGGTATTAATCCTTCTTTCTAGTATAGATAGATCTTGCTAGATACCCTGGCAGCTTATATATATATATATATATATATATATATATATATATATATATATATATATATATATATATATATATATATATGTATATGAGCCTCTTGGTATCTTTCCTCACATTATTGCTCCAAAGGACCGAGTTAAGCATGCCAATTGGTTTGCGGGTTGTATTTATCCTGTCGTTTTATTTCTTTTTCGGACGTTCCATTCCTTTCCATTACAGAGCCCAAATATTTAAAATTATCCACTCTTTTTATTATATGTCCTTCAACAATGAGGTCCTCCTGATCATAATCAGCCATGTATTCAGTTTTGCTGAAGTTTATTTTAAGATCCCAACTACAATGCATCTCCCCCAATTTTTGTAGGATATATTCTGCATCCTCAGGGTCTTGAGCACAATTACCTGGACATCAGTGACAATTACTTATTATAACAAATAGCTTATTTATTTGTTACTTACTAATGTCTTAAAATGATCAATTTTCGCAATCGATTTTTTTTAAACCGCTATCGATATTAATGTTTGAAGACGCATGCGCTCTGAAATAACCTGACCCAGTTGGAGAGCAGACTGCGCGGGGCCGGCCACACCCACCTCACACCTGGCTCTCACTGTGTTGTCCCTCATTCCTCAACTTCTTACTCTCTTTGCCTAAAAGAAAATGGTTTATTATCTCCAATTGACAATAAATGAAAGAAATCAGGTGTGCCCGTTTATAAGAATTCCCTTGTCGCCTTTAAGTCAGGTTAGCTGGTTTATCTTTTCCAATTGAGCATATGGAATGTCTCGGGATAACATCTAATGTCGGGATAACGTAATATCTGTTGTTCTTATCGGACCTAGCCCCAGAATAAAATTATTTTTTTATTCTATTCCATTCTAATACTTATTGTTTTTTTCAAATGCCCATACAAATTTTGTGGAAGGCTTTCATTTGAACAACAGCGGCGTGGCACAAAAAAGGTTGGGAACCGCTGCCTTATATATAAGACCAACGAAATCAATGGCAATTCAGTTGATATTCAATACGCTGTGTCACAGGCAATAGTGGTTTTATTTCAAGTTTTTTTTTTTTTGTAAAATTGTATTACCTATGCATTGATTAGTAAAATAATAAAAATAAAAACCAAAGGAAATTGTTTTTAAAGATTTGGACTGATTATTGGATATGACGTAACTTTGGTTTCACAATTATTGCGTATCATAAAAACCGTTTATTTCGTGTTACACGTTTCCTGGATTATACCGGACCTTCAGCGATGATTTTTATCTATTTTCATATCGATAACACAGTAAATAAAATCGATTACCCAGATTTATTCACCCTGGGAGTAGAATCTTTAAGTACAAATTATATGAGCAAAAAAACAAAAACGATTGATCATATTTCCTTCCTTTTGAATACTTACAATTCATTCTTATCTTGGTTGTCTTTTTTGTTGAATGGAAACTATCATTTATCCGCGTTTATTTTTATATGAAACTGCTTCATGTTGTTAGTTATCGTGGCCATTAGCAGTTATTTACCTCACAAAGACTAAATATGTTGTCAGTATGAGGAGGAAACTACGTGCTAGTCATGTGCAATGCCGACTAAATATAGCATTGCTAAATATAGGCAGCCTTTGTCTTATCTGCAGCTCTGGCTTTATTGAATATAAATATGGCCGTGCCGAATTAGCGGAGGCGTTGGTTAGCATACAGATAACTGTAATGGAGGTTGTTTACCTTGAATGAGAACTACCTCAGCCTTTCCGTATTGTTTTTATCCAATAAATCTTGTTTTGTTATCAAAGTCAGTCGTGCTCCTTCACTGTGGAATTTATATTGGCCAGATCGTATCTGAACGTTCTAAATTTATGTTTGCCGCGCGAAAATCATAAAATTATTTTTACATGTACTTAACCAAAACCAACATTGTCCAAATGATGGTGAGTTCAACTGTTCCTTCAATAATTCGACAAACACCATTATACCTATCATTGCCTGTACCTTACCTATGCTGAATTTCCCTTCCCAAACAACTATTAAAACTTTTCAGGCTTCTAAACGAAGTAGTTCTTGCTGCTTTGCATTCCAAACCGAGACAATCCGACACTCCCACCGAAAACAATATCCGTTAGTTAATCTTTTGAGATGGCTGAAAAGGAAATGGCCTGGTGACCTTGTTGAATAGGATAGCAATTGAAGCCGTGCCAGCAAGTAGTTTCTCCACATGTCATTTTCGTTTCATAAGTTTCTTGTTCTTTATCTTCGATTCGATTCGACTTATTTTCTTCTTTACCATGGATTTCTTTATAAATAATTAAATATATTAGCAAAACCTGTACAGCTACAACCTTGGATGAGTCTTGGTTTCAGGGCATGGTAGAGACTGCACTGTTTCTAGGACAATGGTTTTGCACGGAGGTGACTTGTCCTAGATCAAGCTCAACCGCCAGGTTTTCCACTATTGAGGATACCCACTTGATAGAGGCTGGGTGAGCCCTAGAAGGGTCTTTAGATCCCACATGGGATTCCACAAATAATTTGCCTGCCACAGCCGGATTTGAGCCTGGACCTTTTGCACAGCAACTCAGCGCTCTACCTACTGTGCTAACCCGCTCCCTAAATTTATTAGGAAAAGTTATAAAATATTCACGTTATAGGTTATAAATATAAATCTAGTATTATAGGACATTCGACGAGAATAGGAAAGGCATACTAAGATATTTCTCCATTAAGAAGGTACTCATCGATGCTTCGATTTTGAAAAGTAAGTGCTAGTTTTAATTTAAGAAGTCTCATCAGTCCTTTTTTTCTGTTTCTATATGTATATAATCCAGGATAGTTTCATGGCACATCTCTTTTAAAATTTAAAATTATTCGCGGACCATATTTTGGCTTTTGCGGACCACTGGTTGGGTACCCCTGGTCTAGAGAAACGGCCATTTTGAGTGTCGTCCATCTGATGAGGCTTTGATGGGTTGGACGTGTTGCCATGGTGACCAAACAGAACATTCCTATAAAATGGAGTCTCTTCACTTTTATGGATGGAGAAGTTGAGAGGGGGAGTCGGGACTGATTCTAGAAATCAGCTTGGTGAGCGGATTTGGAGAGACAGGGAAAGCTGATGGCGTTTGCCATAACTAACTGCGTTGTTGCGCCACTAATAGTAATGATTTATGGCGTGTTAGGGAAGTATTTTCTGTAACCATGTCTCTTTCGGGTTACCATACCATACCATTTTGGATCCATTCTTTGGCTTACATTGATCTGCTTAGTTAAAATTTGAATTGTATCTATGTGTTAATGCACTATGGTCCTTTCTATGAATAACTATATAACACTTATTTAAACTGCCTTGGACTATGGAACACAGAATGTGTATTAAATTAACACAGCTGTGGATTGAGGAAACATGCTGTTATTGACCTCATCAAATGGTGCCAGTGCCTCCTCTATCTAAACTTTATCTCTACAGATGGCACTGGCAGCGACCATTGCATTTCCTTAAGATACAGCTTATGGCCAAATTAGGAGTTTTGTGCTGTATGATTCAAGTTTCCTTTTTGAAATCTTTCCTATGAGTACTTTATAAAAGTGTAAAATAATGAATTTTAAAATGTTTTAATTATGTAAACTCTTTGATTTGGTGTACTTTTGTCTAAAAAAACTCTCCAGAATACAAAAGCCACTTCTTAATTTTTAAAATAATGTATAATCTCCAAAAATCGCAATTATAAAGTATTAATTATGGTGACCAGATACCTTCAATTTTCTTTATTATATTTTAACTATAATTTAATTAAGCAGATTTATTCATATATATCTATTTTGTCCTTTAAACCTCTCAATGGTATAAGTCGGGTTATTATAAGCAGGGCCATCTCTGTTTTTGTTGTTGTTTTTTCGGCTGCTATAGTAACCGTAATATTATGTGTATGTAAGTATAAATATTTTTATAAATTAAAAATTGATTATCAGAAAAAAAAATTATAGTTACGTACATTGTAGGGTCGCCCTTTATCAGTTAGCTAACCTTAAGCGTATGTTGGCCGTGTTATAAGATTAATTCATTCTACCTCAACAGGTGTTAAATAACTTGAGATTCTGCATTGTATAATTTCCACATGGATGAGCATGTAATGAATTGAGTTTGAAATTGGGCGAGTTTTCGGTGTGCCATTAACATTTATTCTTGAAAAGGTGTCCAAAAAAGATTGATATAAAATGATGAAAAATTGATATAAATTTTTTTAGACTTCATTTGCGCAAACGTTTTCGCTAAAGCCGATACAAAATAGTATAACTTTAGTCATTTTTATTAATCCAGTTTTATCTATAAGGAATTTGTAAAAACAAATTTATAGAAAATATCACTTCTTCAGGAGAAGATAGAATGCAAAGTCAAGTGAGCAAGTAAAAACCACTAATGTTCGGAAATGTTCGATTTATTTCATGAAAAAAACGTTAGCGACATACAACAATATACCTTGTTTTTCTTCATTCTTTTTCTCATCTTGGATTATGTTCCCTCAGACATTTGTCTATACTGTGTTACTTCTGTGAACATATTTTCCCCCCATTTTACTAATTTATATTGTTTGTCCAAAGGTTATAGATGTTACTTTACTCAAGAGATGGGACTATTGAGAAATATTATGCGTTACAAGGCAGACGACGGAAGTGGCATGCAGTAGACGCGCCGTAGGCTGCGACCTGCACTACCTCCATGCACTGCGGTCACCTGCACTACAACCTTCATCACGTTGTAATGCATTTTGTCAGTAGCGTGCATCCATGAGGGGGTTCGGGGAGGAATGCTCTCCTTCCTCAAAATTTATTTTAACAAGTAATGTTAATACTCTTCGACATAAGGTTTTATATTAAATAATACTTTTTCATAAACCTGACAAGAAACGAAGGAGAAAAAAAATGTATGATTCAAAATAGGAAAGCGTTAAAAAGATTTAAGTCGTGACCACAGTTCACTTCTATAAAGCGTAGTTAACTAACTACAACGCTTAATTTTATAATTGCTTTTTTATAAGAATGATAAATCCAAAACTTAAAATTTGAACAGACTTTTATCTATCTATCTGACGGGGCTATTAACTATGAAGGACCTTGGCCTCCTCAACAATTCTCCTCCACTCAGAGCGATCCTCTGGAGCTCTTCTCCATCGTCTCACTCCCAGAAGCTCCAGGTCAGACTCGACATCTTCCAGCTACCTTACCCTGGGTCTACTTGTTCCTTTTCTACCGTCTGGGCGTCCGTCCATTCTCTTCCTCGGCAGTCTACTCGATGCATACGACCCAACTATCTTGTTCTCCCCTTTTTTATATATGAAGCTAAAACAGGATCTTTATAAAGGTCTCTGAGTTTTATGTTGGTTTCTATTTTGTAAGTATTTTCGATTTTGGTGTGGCCTTATATTTTTCTCAGGATTTTTCTCTCTCAAGCATGAATGTGCCTCTACGTAATGTCCACGCCTCACTAGCAAACGTCATTACTGCTCGAAAAGGTCTTTTACAGTTGCCCTTTAATCTCTAGGGGTCCACTTCGATTTAGAAGAATTTTCTTGAGTGCCTAATAGCATTTGTTGCCATTTTTTAATCCTTTGATTTTATTAACAGACATTTATATTTTACTAAAAAATAAATAATTAAACTATGATATTGTTACAGTAGTTCTTGTCTCCGTGCCTCAAGATAGTTGTTTAAAATGTACGTTTTTAAAGGATAGTTTCTACTGTTGAAATAAAAAAAAATAAAACTGTACCACTAGAACCCATGACGGGTCTTTGGTTGAGTAAAACACGTGGAAGCTACGAGTATTCCTGTTCTAAGCCAACGGTTGTGTTACTGGGGGGGGGGGTGATTTGGCTGATTCAAATGAAGGGTAACTATTTTTTATTCCTAAAGCATTCGAACGTTCCTTTCTCGCCCGCTCCAACACAGTGTGGAACTCAATCCCTCCTAATATCCTTCATACTCCCTCTTTATCATTATTCAAATCCTTGCTTTTTTAACACCTCTTAGCTTCCCAAAAGGATACTCTCTAAGCAGGTCAGTCATTTGCTTAGATTGTAATGTATAGAATAACTCATTGTGTAATTTAGTCTTTTAATTTTGCTTTTTGAAAAGCTGTACATCATGTAAAGAAATTATTGCATGCTAGCTCATGCATCTAACAAAAGCTTGTAAATAAACCTGTCAAGATCTGTACTGTTTATTTACTTACTATTATTTTTGTTTATATATTTCTTTTTAAATTGTTTTCTGTCATGTTTTACACGCTTTATGATTTGTAACATTTAGCCTTCTGGCCAGATAAATATTATGTTATTTTTCCTGTTCATATCTGTTATTCTAAAAGTACTTAGTCCCAGAATAAAGTTACTTTTCTATTCTATTCTATTTTATAGAGGCTGGGTGAGCCCCCGGATGGTAAATAATTTATCTGCCACAACCTTAGTCGATCTCCCAAAAATTAAATTAATGTGAACAAAATATTTGCCAGTTTATTTATATATTACATCAGACTATTATATCTATGTTTTAGTCTTACCAGAGTATGTAACCTAAGATAAACCAGACAGAAATATCAGTTTTAAAATAAAAAATAGATTAAAAATAAACATGACGTTCAGTTTTGTTGCGCGTTGATCGATTATAATTATCAATCAAGACATACGTCTCATTTTTTTTTTATTTGTTATTATTTAACGCTCTTACTTCGTTATCGGTCTATATATAGTAGTATATGTCGTTGTGAATGCCACGTTTTTAGAGACAATAAAGAATCAACTGTATAATAAGTGGCATTAAATTATCTGAAATATTTATTCGGTTAATTGAGAAATCAGGTTTTTACTCTTTCTTCGTTTCTTATGTGCATTATCGTTGTTAGGTAACGAATTAATAATGAAAGGTTCTTTATATCACAGAATTTCATATATGATATTGTTTATAAAACATTAAACAATTAAATATTTAAGTGCTACGGAATACCAAAATTAATCTTGCGAAATACCGAGAAATGATATGAGGAAAAAATATGCACAATTCAAAAATTGCGTCTCATATCTTTAGGTGAGATAGTTAGAATACCAAGTTGAATGCCATACCACTTATATGATATGACAAGGGCCGTAATAAAAATGCCATTGATTTATTTACATTATGTTTTTATCTATGAATTGCACGATAAAAACTATTCTCAAAATAAATAATACCTAGTTTATATTATTATTTAATATATAAATATTTTTAGTTTTTATCTTATAATTCATCGATAATTAACTATTTCGATTTTTTTTCAAGTTGAACAATTATTAATCTCAGCATGGTGAGCACAAACGGCGACTGTATCAATTCAAAATTATTATTTTTTATTATTAAATTTATTTACATTTTTTCTGTAATCGATTTGAACCATTAAATCAATAGAACTATATTAAACTTAATTTGTTGAAAAATTAGTCTAAATTAGAAAAGCTAAACATTTTTTTCGCTCTTACTTTGGAAATTATCAGCAAAAATCATGGGCAAGAATTTCACATTTGTTTTTTAGTATCTGTAAGCGCAATATTTTTGTTGATAAATCCACATTCCAATTCAGCTCCTCAAAAGACACAGGAACTATAATAAACGCCTATACTAGATCTTTAGCAAGAAAAACGATTTTTTTACTATATTATATGTTGAATATCGTTTTCAGTTTCCTTTTATACAAATATGACAGTTTACTGAATCTTATTGGATTATTTAAGCCTACTACGATCTGTTACCTTGTCTCTGTTAAATAGGTACCCTTAACTGGGAAAAACCTGACGGTTGAGCATGATACCAGACAAATCATCTCCCTGCACAACAATTCTAGAAACAGTTTGTAGTCTCTACTATGTTCTGAGCCCAAGACCCTTCATGTATTGTAATGGTACAGTGTTGTTGTTTTTTTACAAGATTATCCTTTTAATACTGAGAGTTATTGGAGACTATGAAACAATACATAAAAGCATCTTCACTATTTATCATAGTTATGATAAGAATATAGAACTACTACTTTGAAATCTAAGAATATATATATCAAATATTTAATATTTTTTAGTTAAAAATACTCCGTGTGACGTTTCCGTGACCTTATCTCTAGAAATGATAACTAGTTTTATTTATATATAAGGATGTCCCCCTTATCTATCAAGTAGCGCGTTTATTTTTAAATCTTTCTAAAGGAAAACATTATTGCTTAAGAAAAAAGGCATGGAGAAGGACTTAGTGTTAAATTAATAATAACCGATAAGTTTATTAGCAAAGAAAAAAATAGATTACAAAAACAGATAGGAATAAAATTCGTTCATCCTAACGAAGGAGTCGTTAGCGAACGGTTCAGAAAGTGTAGAATAAAGGAAAGCGTGCCCGATTTCAACTGCTCTTAACTAATTCAACAGGAAGATTTAAAAAGTGTTGGAACTAAAAAAAAGTTACCTCTTTCTTTATTGATTCTCCCTAAAGGATTAATCTATAAGATGTTCGGGTAAGCTTTAAATAGTTTTATATTTTGAATTGTGTCGATGTAGTTAACCAAAAGCATTAAGGTAAATTATAAGGTGTCCTCAGGTCCCACAGGTTTAATGCGTGGTTGCTAGTATATCATAGTTGGTTTAAATAATATTCTTCTGGAGATACAACCTTAGAATCCTATGGACAGCTTCCACCATTAATCGGGCAAGGATAAGAAAGCTGTTGGAAAATACCTTCCCAGAACAGTCAGAGAACATGGACAGATTTCAGCAAAAGTCAAATGGTCGTTGTTTCGTTTTTAAACTCATTTAGTTAATTGACAGTTGGATTGGGTTGATGAGCTAGCGGTATTGTGTTTACTTACAGGCTTCTTACCCCTAAGGTATGAAATATCTTCCGGGTTGTCAGCAATGTAGGTTCCTTGAGCTCCCCTCTTCTTTTGCATACATAAATACTAGCTCTAACAGAAGGTAGGAGAGTATAGAGTAGAGACGTAGTAGATAGTTTATAGTGTGCAAGAGAGTAGTCTGTTACTTAGATGTAGTCCATAATCACCAATAGCAATAAGGCACCTAGTCGGTTCATATAGTGTCTCGTTTATATCTCTTGTACATCCACATTATATCTATTCATAACTCAATAAGTATATAGATTTCTTACAAGTCGTCCACCGTTTGTTAACTGTACTTACTACTTGAACCTGTATTAGAACTGGTATATTACTTCCTGTTTAAAAAAACGGATATTTCAATATATTACTTGAAACAGAAATCAGATAGAACTTTCAAATAGAACACATTATTATTTAGATTTGTTAAAGTTGTTTGTTTATTTAAGGTCACTTTATGTTGCTCTATCTAATCGGACGATGCTATAGTGGGAGCTCTAAATTTTGCATATTCAGGTTTAATTAGGATAGCGATTTTTAACGAGAACCGGACATCGTACAGGCTCGGGACACCGTTTAACGTCCCTTCCGAAGGACGGTATAATCAAGAATTGTTTACTCCCTTTTAAAAATCCCTAACCCGCCTTTGGGCTTAGTATGTTGTCATGCTAACCAATAGACCACAGGTTGCCCCAACTTTTTTTTTAATTGCACCTCCTCATTTTACAGGATACATCAGTCATTCTGCTTCACCCCCTATTTCTCTATTATATACTGCTGCTTGTTATTATTGGCATTTATAATATTATTCTAGGCCCGCATCCAATGAAATCGACCTTCACAATCCTGCAAGAATAGTTTGGTAACCTTTAAGTCAACCCTGGTCGGGAAATTTAAAGAAGTTAAATATGTGTCAAATACATATTTTTCATTATTATGGATTTTATCTAGCGAACCTGGACCAACTCAGCTTAGGATGAATATAGACATTGCTTTTTTATTTTCTAATCGTTGTGTAATAGTCAAATGGAAACTCACCATGGTCACTGTGGTCATTAACTTATTGCGATTCAATAATTTATTAGTGAGTAATGGCTAAAAATTAATCGGGAAAGTAAATTGATGGATATTGAATTCGAATTCTTCAGATCACATCACATCGATGATAAATTGCATTTATAAATTCAAGTTATTTTATAAATTATTCATCAGCTGATAGAAAAAGGTCGTATTTAATTGACGATTAAGTTAGCATTGCAAAAATAATTCAAAGAGAGATATTCGTGTTGCATCAGCAATTGTTATATTAAATTCTGCAAATAGCTGTGGTTTAAAGTTAGCACTTATTCCATCGCCAAAGAAATGTGCAATTTACTGCTAAACCAGATGTCAGATCTGTACTCGTATTGCAAAAGTTGTAAATCTTTCCATTTTCCTGGAATAACACCATATATATTGTGGTCTATTAGTTTTATCTCTAGTGCATGTGTTCAAGTAAGACATCTTGAAGATTTTCAACATGCATATTATAAAAATGTCTATATTACATATAATATAGTTTCCGAGAAATATAGAAGTGTTGATATCAAATTTTGAACATTGATAGCCGATATTTTTTCTTAGAAAAATAAGCTACTTTTTTTTTAATATATATTTATTTATTTCTAATATAGTTTGCTAAAATTCACAAAAGTAATATGCTCTACCAAACAGACCAGTCTCAAACTTCAAAAACTTGGATTTTTAATATAATTAATTAGTATAAATTTAAATCTATCTATACAGAAACACATATACAATGAAAGAAAAAAATTATACAAAAAACTTTTCACAGAGAGAAAAAAAAAATTAATAATCGAAATAAGCAATAATTGTATCTATACATTCTTAATAACTTTTATACATCTATATACACAATAACAATAAAATAAAATAAATTGGTATCCTACGATAATAAGTGCTTTGTTCTTTTATGTGCATACCGCTTTGTACTATTTTTTGTGTAGTTCCCAATATTATTTATAAGCGGGTTTTTATTGTGTTTACACTTTTTGCATAATTTATTTATGAATACATTTATATACAGAATACATAATTCTTTATGTATAATTTTAATTTTAGTGTAATATGCATAATTTCCAGCAATTCTTAGCCATTTGTTTTGGAATATTTGTAGTTTTTTATAATTCGTTTTCGACATATAACTAAATATTGGACATGCATATGTTAAAATAGATCGTAAGCAGGCTTTATATAATAATAACTTATTATCTGTGCTTAATATAGAATTCATGTTGAAGAAAAATAAGCTACAGAAATTAAAAATGAACGTCGGATTCGCAAATACTACTAAGAAAAGGTTGGGATCCAATCCAATTGGGAAGTTAATATTGAATTCCAAAACGCAACCTTGGGCCTATCAAAGTAAATCTAATGTCTTGTCGCCCTGGGTGTTTTTTTCTTTGTGAAATGCAAAGGAGAACTGAGGATTTTATGAGCTGTTGAAATTTTACGAGTTAAAAAAAAAACCTATAGAACTAAAACCCATGAAGATTCTTGTGTTCAGTATATTGTAGCATCTGGGCTCAGCGGCAAGGTTTCCCCCAGCTAAAGGTATCCACTTTACGCATTAGCCTCTGAGCTCCATTAGGGTCTTCATATCACTCCAAGAACCAACTCAGCGCTCTATCAACTCAGCTACTTTCCCCCTTCCTCACTCTTAGAATAAGGCTATTGATTTCTGAACGATTGATGATCTGATTGCTCACTATACTTTTGGAAATTTTAATGTTTAAGGACTTATATAATTTTCGGTATTTAAAATAGATTTCAAGAGGGTACTTTTCCAAGAATACTTGAAAGAACATATCCAGCATATTATTGCAAACAGAGCTGTTAACAAAAATAAATAATCTATATAATAAAAAAAAGAAAATAAAAAAAAAAAAGGCCAGCGAGTACAAGTTATATAACAAAAATGAGGCGTAAGTCCGATAGGAAATGGAAAGAAAACCCCCAATGTAAAATTGATTGCGAAATATATTTTTATTATTTGTTTTTATTCGTTATTTATGACGCATGAGATGGTGATAAATATAGCGATTAACCTTCGAAAGTGAACGTACACAGGAAACTGCCATTTATCGTAAACAATTTAAAATTCATGGAATTTTGTCATTTTCGAATGTGGAAAATTATCCCCATAAAGTTTCTTTTTGGTAAACAACCCGTTTATATATTATAATTATTTTTATCCCGTTTATATTTTTGCAGGAGCATTTTATTTTAATGAGCGTATATCTGTTGGAAGAGATATTCGGCGTTAGGTCAAACTTTAATATAATAGTTTCAAATAAAAATATTTAAAAATTATAACAATTAACAAAAAAATAAAAGAAATAAATTTAATATAATAGGTTAAATTTTTTTGTATTTATTAAAATATACAATTCCCCTTCATAAAAGTTCTGTTTAAAGTAGCTGGTAAGAACAAACTGAAGTGGATAACTGTCGAGTATATGAAAGCGATAAGTTACATTTTTCGAATTCTGATAAAACTGAATTTTAATCCAATATGAGGCAGGTCTATATCGCAACTTGGCTACTTTATCAAATCATTTTTCAAATAGATATTTAGTCTATGGTTATAGAAGGTGGAAATATGAAAATATAATCATATCCATTACATAATTTATTTATTTAAAATCAACATGATCCCTTCAACTTTACTACTGACGACCTCGGCCTAATCACCTTCCTGCACAACCGTTGTCCTGGAAACAGTACAAACTTCACCATGAACTCAAGATCCTTCCAAGTTTGTAGCGGTAAAGATTATTTCTATTAAATATTATTAAAAATAATTAAGTATCTTGTTGAATTTTTAGAAAATCATGTCTGAAGTTGAGGGGAGGGGGGTTACTCTTCTCGAAATGCTACTCATTTTTTTAATTCAAAATTAACAATAATAACACTTTATGAATATTTGTGCATATATTTATTAATAAAAAATCATTTTTTACGTATTCATTTTGTTTTCGGTAAAATAAACAATTATTAAAAATTGTACCCCGCCTTTAAAATTTTAATTTTTGGACGCTATCCTAATTACTTGTACAGAGTTCATTGGCCCTGCTATTCAATGCCTCTTCGATTAGAGGTTACATGCACGGAGGTAGGGGACCCAAAGAGCTAAGAAGATCGAGGAAGACGGGCTATATAGAATAGGTTAGGTTAGGATAGGATAGAGGAGGTCCTTGCCCGTGTCGAGGCTAAATATAGTTGTGCCTGTCACACCTTAGGCTTCTCCTCTCTTCATCGCCTTGGCTTAGGTTAGGGGCCGCTAAGCAGTATAATATTCATCCTCTATTCCCTCACCTATTAGTACAAGCAAGTGTGTTTGCTAAGTAATAATACTTCTTTTGTCAAGTCGTTTTCATTGTGTGATTATTCGCATTATTAATATAACTTACGTCCTGTATGTTAACCATGTAATGCAATGGTTTTTATATCCAGTCATAAAGTAAGGATGAAAATTACAATACTAGCATTACGATTTTTTTTTTTAAATGTATTTATTGGAATTGACAACTGTATGATAATGCAACAAGAAAATTGAATGGGTGATACGTATTGGCAAGAAGAGAAAAAAAACCACTGATAGTACTCCAATTACTTATTCTACTTAGAAGGTCACGAGGCCATCTTCTTTTCAGACGCCTCGGAGAGTTATCGGGAATTGAAGAAGTTGCTTGGTTTGGAACTAATGGGTTTGAGAGGGATTAAAGGTTGTCATTAAAGGACTGGTATCGGGTTGTCAGCAACAAATGGGACATAGAGGTCGTTGTGGATGTCTTTATTCGCTACAAATTAAGTAGCATTGAGGATGTTACGAATGATTTTGTTTTGTAAGGATTGAATACGAGAGGAATTTTATGGTTTAGTTGAGCTCCTTTAATCCTTAAATATGTTTTATAATTATCATGGATATGTGTCTTTTGTGATTGATTCGGAGCTTAGAGCGTTTGTTTAAGTACCAAAACAGTTTCTTGTCTTTTCAGTCTAGTATGTGGAATCCGTCTTAAACGTTTGTTAAGATGTAATCGTAAGTATCGGATCTTAAGTTCGACAGGAATCAGTAAGATATTGTTAAACGGTTATGGAGCACATCTTCAGTAATTTGAAATTGAATGAATGGATTTGTTTTGTTGAAACTTTATCCGAACCTCCATCTCATGTATTTATCTCTAATCTTCTTCTTCTTCTTTGTCCTTCCCTTATACCTTACGGTGTCGGGGCAGCCTGTGTCCATTTCCTAAATACTTCTCTATCTGTGGCAAGTTTCTTGACTTCCCCCAGAGAGAGTTCCCTCTTTCTAGCCAGTTCCGTCATCAGGTCATCCCATTTATTTCTTGGCCGTCCTCGAAGTCTTTTTTCCTGTTTTCGCTTCTCATACACTTTTTGGCAGACGGTTTATCGGCATTCTTTGTACATGACCAAACCACGTCATTTCCCTTCTATGAATGTTGCCTATGAGAGGTCCATGCCCTGTCTCCTCTCTTATCCTTAGATTCCTCATTCGGTCGAATCTCGTCTTGTTGAGAGCTTTTCTCTGGAATTTCATCTCGGTGGCTTGTATACGGCTCTCAAATTTCTTGATACTAGGCCAGCTTTCAGCAGCATAGCTCAACGTAGGGATGAAGACTTGTTTATATACTGTCATCTTTGTCTTCTTCTTCCCTTTTTCCGATTATGACATTCGTAACTGCTAATATACGTTACTTGGTTTTCTTATGCGCGGGTTTATTTCAGAGTCCAACCTGCCTTCATTACTAATTTTTATATCCCGTTCGTTACTTCCGAGGACTGCTATATCATCGGCGTATGCAAGAATTTTATGTACCTTTCCGACGTGTACCCCGCCATTCCCTCTTGATGTTGCTCTTATCATCTTTTCAAGGGCTATATTGAACAGTAAAGGTGAGAGTCCCTAGATACATATTTTATATTTCTGAGGTGTATAATATCCCCTGGATATCAGTGGGCTGACAGCTGCAGGAGAAGAAATATCGATCCTCAGGTTTCTGCCGACCCTGAACAGCCATAATCTCTGGATCTATTCCGAATGTGATCTGTTATTGGGTTATTTTTAGTTTGAAGCTGAACAGATCTATTTAGTTTCTGCGTCTTAAAACATCGGATCATGCACTGGAGCACATTAACTATACAATGGCTTGTCTAAAAAGAAAGTTACTAATTAAAATAATATTTAAATGATTTAGACGCCTATATAAATTGAACGGTATATTTATATATACATATGCAGAAGTGGGCGACGGAGCGATTGTCCACTTCCCACCTACCTGCAGTAAGGAGGGGAAGCTTTCCTTCAAGGATGAATGTGAAATTCTGCCAATCATGTGATGTGGCCTTCCAAGTTAATGTATTCGTGGCTATATTTAGATCTCACGGGTCAAAGTATTCGCGCTGTCCGTCTGTTTGTACTGCTTATATGCAAATGTATCCACTACCTCTATTGAAAGCGGAATAAATATCTCGGTTGGGTTTAGCTTTGATTGATAATACTGTTATATGTGACATTATTTGGAACTCTATTTATCCAAATAAACAGGTTAAGGTTCATTGAGCAGGTAGCTTAAATGTCCATTAAGATACGGATCAGGCAGTCCTAGGCAAGAAGCAGACAAATCAACATGTAGGTGGTCACATATAGCGAAAAGGCCCCCCTTTTCTTCCTTTGTAAGTAGATATATAAGTTAACTTTTAAATGTGATCAGCACATAATAATTATATTGTTATTCAATTAGTTGGAAAAGGATCTTTATTTAATATGCAAATCAACCAGTTTAACCTTTGGAGAAGAGAGGGACATGTCTGTTATTCATTACTGATACAGAATTACTATATCTCAGATATAACGATCTAAGGGTGGCATCCCATTTTATTACTTCTCAATGGCCTTGAGATCATTGCATGAGCAGTGAAGCCAATATAGCAATACATTATTTTAAATGCACTCGAAAATATAAACAACCTGTGCCAGTTTCTGGAACAAGATGTTAAGAAGAAAGCAAAACAAAATAATATCCAGACTGCTTTTTAATTGCAGATTGTTATAAATGGAGGCGTGTGTTGGCATAGAAAAGGTAGTAAGTATTAAAAAAAATCATTTTTCAGTTGTTTTTTTTATGGAAAAAGTAGTAATTAATCATTCCAATAGGATGGAAAGTCAAAACTGAAAGTCGTTTCGTTTCTATGAACAGGGTTATATTTTGTTCGTAGTGTTGTTCTTTAGTTTATTTATATTTGTTTCTTATTATTGATGTTGTTTTTTTATTTGTTTAAAATTATTTCTGTATCTTTATTGCAGAAGTGTGGGAAGATGAGGAGAAGCGGTGCCCCTTCCATCATGGGCTCCCACCATCCTTTCAACTTCTTTGTACACAGGTCAGTGCCATATTAATAGTAGTAATAATTAATGTTAATTATATAATAAATTATTACAAAAGCCTCTCCTTTTAAATTAGTTTATTTGCTGCTACCTCTTTTTTTATATAATAATAATAATATTTTTGTTTTGAAGAGAAAAGACTTGTCCTGGCCGGGATAAAATAATCACCATCAAAATAACAATTAATAAAAATAAATTATAAATAATTATAATAGTTGTGGTTATACACTTTGATGAGATTAGAAAATGTAGGAAAACAAATTTCTTAAAGACAGTGGTTTTTAAGTAATCTAAAATAATATTCTTTATAAACATTTTTAAAATGTAATAGCTTCTAAATATTTTTTTAATATTGGCAGGGGAGAAGCTACGTGAAAAATAACTAAAACTTAAGTCAAAATCCCCTCAACGCTCATTAAAATCAGTTTGAGACTATGACGCTTATCAAGTAAATTTAAAAAGTCACACATAGCACATCAACAGTCTTTAAAAAAATATTGTCCAAATTGTAGTATGCTCTTGTCTAAATAAAAATTGGTTATTTTTATGTAAAATATCTCAAATGAATTTGCTTTTTCAACCAAAAAAAATCCTGGACCTCTAAAATCCATAAAACGTCTTGGGTTCAGTAAATGGTTATGACTGTTTCTAAGCCAATGTTAGTGCAGAGAGGTGATTTTTCCGAGATCATCTTCAACTCCCAGGTTTTGTCCGAGATCATCTTCAACTGCCAGGTTTTTCGGCAATTATAGAGACTGGTTGAGTCCCAGAAAGGCGAGCAGGTCTCACAAGGCCAATCCGTGGCTGTTATGGCTGTATATGAGTTTTGGGAATAATGAAATAAAATTGTGTTCAAAATTTTAAAATTATTTCGGACTCAATTTCCTCCCCTTTCGTGGGTCGTCCAAGGGTGACACTGCACTAACGAACCGTCTGGTATCTAGTTACATTGTATCATATTAATAAATAGAATGAAAATAAATAAATTGCCTTTGTGAGTAACTGCATTGATTTCAGCAAGTTAATGGAGAAGCAATTATGGACTAAATATCAATCCACAAAAAATCACGACCTTCGATCTGACATAATTTACAGGCATTGAAATGACAAGTTCCATCTAACTAATTCATATATTTCGTGCAATGCGATCTCAATGTTTCATTAACTCATTATTGAATTATTTCTTTAGTTATGGTAGGGATTTTTAGTTTGGTAATAGCCAATGCTTGTCACAATGAACTGTAACGAACATTTGTTAAACAAAATATTAAGTCTAAAGAGCTGAAAGTTTTTCTCAGTAATCTGTAAAACCTTGTTCGTAAAATCGTTACTGCAAACAATTAGTGGAAATTTCCATGCGTTATTGAAATTCCTAGAATGAGAAAATGACCGAAGAATGGAAATAATCTATATATAATGGAAATAATCGCGTCTTTTGTCCTGAAATCTAAAAATCAGAATTCATAAAATCATCATCCTATCAACTATTCTTTACGGGTGTGAAACTTGGCCACTAACGCTAAAGGATGAACAACGTCTTTATTCGGTCCATATAAGGATGAGACCACTGGAGAATTTTGGAGATTACACAACACGGAATTGCGAAGCTTACAGCCGGTGAATATTATTCAAATGATAGTGTCACGAAGATTAATATGGGCTTGTAAAGTGGCTGGGCTTAATAACGAACGAATTCCTAAGATGTTAAGCGCTGTGCCAACTGGGGAGCGTCTGAGGGATAGACCGAGGCTTAGGTGGGAAGATAGCTTTAAGACTGATCTGACGGATTTAGGTTTCGGTAATGGTCCGTGGATAGAAGTTAGTAAGCAGAGATTGGTGCTATCGGCATCGAGCCTTCGGGTTCGCTAAGCCTTATTATTGTTATTGTAACCTCCTCTCTTTCTACAAATACTGAAGCATGTTCCACTTTCTTATTTTTAAAAAATACTGTAACGTAAGTAGAACCTTGTTACACTAACTCATTTTCTTCGTTGGAAGGATGCCATTCCATATGGTGATATCCTTCTTCTAGAATTGATCCATTGCAAATCAGGCACATGCTTATTCTCTTTTCATTACTCATGTAATGATCTCATAATTAAAATTACAATACGAGCAGGATTATTCACAATTTGGGGAATGTTTTAAAAACCCATAAAGCAATCAATAATACGATAATAAGCTTCTATATTTGAGGTCAGTTTGAACAAAAGCGATTAGACGTTGCCTGTTCGTGGTTTATCAACGACGCTACTAATTCTATGAAACATTTTTGGTAATATAGTCGTCTACCATCCCTGTACCATTGCGTTAACCTTTTTTGTGTATATGCATTGCAAGTCGATTGTTAGATAGATGTTATAAGTACTTTAAGTATAAATCTCTATAAACTACCATACTTGCAAGGGATTTTCCACCAACTCCAATAAACGTCAGTGTTATTCGCTGATTTTAAGTTACAGGTATGCAATTTTTTGTTTTCTCATTTTCGTCTTTCTTTTCTCCCAGTATTTTCTCATCATTTCTGCGTACCTTTCCGTCCGTTTATCTTTATTTTCCACATGAAAATTGATTTATTTTAATTTCTTTCCATATTGCTTTCTATCTAGGCGGTCTTTGTTTGTATTTTTTAATTTTTCTCCTTCCTCTCTCATTTGTTTTACATACCCTTCTACGCTCTTATATTCACGGTTTTGTCGAATATTTTCTTGTCATGTCTCCCTGGGTCCTTAGAAGAATCTTAGTCTTCTAATTCTTATTTCGGTTTCTAGATCTTTCATATCCCTGTATATTTCCCGGTTGCCGGTTGGATCTTAAACTGTAGCCTTCCTGTGTTTTCTTGGGCCCATAAATTCTCCTGAGGATCCTTTTCTCTATTTTAAGTAATTTTTGTAGTTTAGGGAGACATGTTGTCTTGATCCCGTACAAAATTTCTGATTTTATAACCGTACTGTTATGCAATTTTTACCCTTTAAATTTGCAATTTCGAAAATTTCAAAACCTATATTTTTTTCGCTATAATCTTCAGTACATCGGTTAATAAGGATTACTGCTTGAAACATTTAAAACAACCGGACACTTAAAATTTTTTTTATTTTTATTTAACGTCACTTTGTGCTGCTATGGCTGATCGGACGATGCTACAGTGGGAGTCCTAAATTTTCCCTATCCAGGTAGGATATAGGATAGGGATCTTTAACGCATAGGTGGCAATGTAAAGGCGTTGGACCATTTTATGTACCTTCCTAAGTACGCCATAACTAAGAATGTTTTATCCCTTTATTAAAAATTCGATGGCCACCTGCTCGGCCGGGAACCCGCGACCTTGGGCGTAGTAAGTTTTATGCTAACCAATAGACCTCACATAGGCTCTAAATATTTTTGTTAAAATTTATTAATTCCAAAAAGGTGAATTTTTTCTCATATACTTAGTTATACATATAGATGTATTTTTATTTTGAATTGACTTTTTTATGTTTTCTTGATAGTGTATTTAAACGTAAAAAGTAGAATTCAATATTTTTTATATTTATGATGGAATGGTTTGTTAGGTCTCGATAAATATGATTTTGATCTCGGGCTCAGCTCTGGTTATTTATTCCTTTATACATTTCATATTTGATCACCATCATCATCACCTCTTTAGAACACCTATTTTTCTGCAATACATTTTTTTTTTTCTCACAGATTTCTCTGGCACCAAATTCACACCCCATAATTCAAAATTCAAGGGAAATGTAAAAGATTTTACTGATTTAAGAATTTTCTCACAATTCTGCAGAACTGCCTTTTGTGCCAGTTTTAATTTTTCCAATTGGAGGCCAAGGTCTTCTGTACCCTCCTTTGTGCTTTTCAATCTGAGACCATTGGGCGAAATTACTGTTGAAGTTATTATCACTTTCTTCAAATGATATTAGAGTCAGTTTAACTATATAGCAAGTTCCTGGTACTTCCTAATTATTATCATTATTATGTTATTTAATTTCATCAATTTCTCTAATACACCACTGCTTAATTTATAGTTATTTATAACTAATTTTCATAATACCATAATCCAGTATAACTGTTCAATCCCTATACTAATACATTAAAATTCCTGAAGATTTCTCTGTGAATTATAAATAAAAAATAGTTTTTCTTATAATTTAATAGATATTTTTTTTGGTGAAATTTCATTTTAAATAACCTAATATTTTTTTCTTATTACAGTTATGTGAAGATTTTTAACAGCTGATGAATTTTACATTGCAGGTGAAAGAGGGCTAATTAGGAGCTGGGGTTGGGATGCTGCGACGGCTGGTGAGCCTTACCCTGGCCGCCACCATCTGTCTGGCAGCAGTCAGGAAGAATCTCACCGTCGGCTACCTCACGGCTGTCAAAGGAACCCTCAAGGACCGCCAAGGGCTGGCCATCTCCGGGGCCATTGCCTTCGCCCTCTGGGAGGTATACTGCCTTAGTATTTATCTTAACGGTAAAGGTCTTCCCATGTGTCTAATCTTGTTCTGGTTCTAACAAAATTCCCTACCTAAGCATTTCAAATGCTCGCTTTGTGTCAATACTGTTATTATTATATCCTACAATTGCAATAGGTCACTAAGGCTGGTGTTGTAGGTGAACAACAACTCTACTTTGCTTCCAAATATCACACTCGAGTTGAAATGGAACGACACCAGGGGGGAGACTGTTGCAACTACACGTGCTGTAACGGACATGATGTGCGATCGCGTTTATGCCATCTTTGGCCCAGAGGAATCCTGCCATGTGGAGTCCATTATAGCTCAGGCCAGGAATATACCAATGATCAGCTATGTGAGTAGAATTAAATTAGTAAGCTTCTCCATTACGTTTTAGTTAGTAAGTTATTTGGAAATTAATGATTAGTACCTATAGATGATGCGGAAATAGTTGACATATTTTTAGAAATGTTGAATAAGGTTGGGTGGTGCAGTAAATAAATTTCATTTGGCCTAATTATTAAGCTATCATCAGGACAGAGGGATGTAGAGTCAAACTGCAATTAAACTAAATTTTATAAATATAATCAATAATCAAACCTATAGGTTGTCAATGTCTTTTATTTATTATTATTTTTTTGAATACCCAAAAATCCTAATATAGAGTTTAGGATGAAAAGAATAATTAACACCAAGGAGGAAGGAAGAAAGAAAGAATCTTTTTTTTTTTATTTATTTATTACACATTACCAATATATATGTTTTTTCTTATACTTTTATGTTTATTCTATATTTTATTGTTTTCTAGAAATGTTCCGACTATAGAGCATCAGCAGTTCCGACTTTTGCAAGAACAGAACCGCCTAACACTCAGGTACAAAAGGCAGTTTTATAAATTATTTCCAATTCACATTTGTTAAATATTTAAAAATTAATATTTGATAAAGATTTTAGAATAATTTCAAAAAATTCAACCAACATTAGTTTTCTAATATCATTTTTTTATTGATATATTTGCAAATTTTAAGTTTATAGCTTATTTGGGCTATTATTTTTTTAAGTTCAAAAATATAGAAATGAGTGAGTGACAAATAACAATGGGTTATCATTATTCTAGACTCTTGAAGGCTATTTTTAGATATTGTTATTCAAGTATAACAAAATAAATAATTATGCATATTAAATAAAATGAATGATGTTATAATTTTTATACACTTCATTACAATTTGTAAGTTATAATTATTAATAAATATAATCTTCGAGGAAAAGGGGAAAAAAACACTTTTCTTTTTATTAACAGAACATATATTAAATATTGATAAAAATATTCAATACCATATTATATTATTTTTAGATATAACAAAAAAATAAAATAAAATATATTATATTATGTTGAGATGGAAAGTAGACTTACCAGACATGCGCCAGTTATGAAGGAGATGGAGATAGGCATCTTTTTAATTAATGGCAAATGTTAATTTCAGATTGGTATCATTTTAGATGGAATAAAATCCACGTCCTCATTTGAAAAAAAAAAAACAGTCATAAAAAAATATTTTGTTCATAGTATATTGAATTGATAGGGGAAAAAAAATTGTTATTTCACATAAATAGTTGTAATTGTTTTTTCCTCTATTCTCCTCATAATCTATTTGATTTTTTTCAATATATTGGGCTAATTTCTATTTAGCAGCCCCAGTGAATATGTGGTTAAGTCCAAGTTTGTTCAGAACAAAAAAAATGAGCAAAATCGTGTCATCCTTGTTGTTCATAAGTGGATAAGTCAGACTTTGGCTTGAAATGGAGTTGTTGCTTATATTATAACTCAATTTTAAGCCAAAAGCTACGAGAATGACACAATTCTGCATTCCTCGGGACTATCAGCTCATAATGGACGAAATTCGACATAACCACTTATTCACCATTTATTTTCATGATTTTTTATTTCATAAATTTTTCAATTAAATTTACCTCCTTTCTCTTTTGCTAAAATTTAATATAAAAATAATTTTTTAAGAAACATTATTTCTTTCATTCAAAATAAAGTTATATTCCTTAGAATTACATGTTATTTTGTTTTAGGTAACTAAATCAGTGGTCGCCCTCCTGGAATATTACGATTGGCATAAGTTTTCAATTATTATGGAAGAGACGTGGGCTATCGTAGGAGACAGTTTGGAAAAGGAAGCGCTGAAGAAGAAGATGAAGGTGAATCATAAGATAAGTGTCATGGACAGGCATCTTTGTTGCGAGCTGAAGCATAACTGTTGTCATACGACATTTTGGTACGATATTGTTCAGGAAACGAAAAATAGTACAAGAAGTAAGTTTCTTTTATAATTGTAAAAAAAAAATCTATAATGTGTTAACTTATATTAGTTTATAAATAATTGTATATCGACCATTTATTTTTTTAATTGATTTTTTAAGTTTATTTATCCATTTAACCTCACTTTATGCTGCTACTGCTAATTGAGTGATGCTACAGTGAGAGTTCTAAATTTTGCCTATGAATGTATAAGTAGGATCGGTATCTTTAACAAGTACCTAACACCACACAGGCTCGGGTGGGTCCCTTCTGAAGGACGGCATATCCAAGAATTTTGTATTCTCTTTGAAAAATTTTAGGCCCAACTACCAGGTTGCAAATCCGTGACCTTGGGCATAGAAGATTGTTCTGCTAACCAATAAACCATGTGTAACCCCAATTTTTTAAGTCTATGCAAAGTTTAACTTATGTATCACCATTTAAGAATAGAAGTGGGTAAACTCTAAAAAAATAATGAATTTTTTCTGTCACTAGGGTCTGTGGTTTAAAGAGCAAAATATCCTCCTGGATTTAGTCATATCAATGTTTTTTAGGACAAATGAGGAATGTGCTTTCTGATGCATACAAAACTAATAGAGAGCAGACATCATCTTAGTTGAGATGACTAGTGGCTTAAAAAAACATTTAATTGCAAGTACTAATAGAAAGTATAACTCGTGTAAGAATCAGTTGCCCCCCCCTATTTCATGTGTGAATTAAATTTATTTTTCACAAAATCGAAAATAAATAATATAACATTATTGAAAGTATATAAATTAAAGTTGAACATAACTTTTGTTTCTAAGATCCAAAAAGAATATATTGAGGTTAGGTTAGGTTTTATTGTTTATAGACGCCCAACATCCATGGTCATCAGCGTCTTTCTTCTTTTGGTTCAATTGTTATTTCATTAAGAATATATTGATATGACAGTTAAAAGTTTAAACAAAGTGTTATATAACTACTGTAAATAAATAAATCAGAAAGTTTTAAAATGATTTATTTTATGAATTATATTGCCTTTGGATTATTCACAATAAAATAATATTTCGCTTATAATTTATTATTGCTAAAGCATTTATTATTTAAGTATGGATTTATGGGAAATACTATGTAATAAATCTTTTATAAAAATCACATTAGGCTTTTAATTGTGATTATTGTTCTATTATATTTTATTAGTTATATTTTTCATTATATTATATTATATTTTGCACTTGTCGATAATGTCTTAATTGTAGAAGAGTTACTAAATATAGTTTGTTGATTATGGAGACCTTGTGAAGCTAAAAATAAACTGTAGACAAAAGAATCCAGTTTTATGTTCGTTTAGATAAACATTGTTTACTTGTGCTATTTATAGCTTTTAATACAAAGCCTGTTTTGAGAGAATACCTTTTAACATATTCTACTTAATATTAATTTTTATATTTACTTTCAGTTATTAAAATTGTATTCCTTCTTGCAATTAAATATGTTATATTTTATACTACTCTGTGCCCCTTCACTGGTCGTTTTACTAATCATACTTGTCAAGATGATGTTTTAAACAATATTATGTCTTTAAAATTTATTTATTGAGTAGGTTGATTCAAAAGTTACAATTTCTGAATGATTGGCTTTTTGGAGATACAATGCTAATGAAACAGCAGTAATAAGCCTTAAATTATATTTTCAAGATTGATGCCTAAATAAATCGGAATCGCTACATTTGTTTTTAATGTTAGAAAAATTACTAATTATGCTTATTCCTTAAAATAGTTTTATATAAGTATTACCTGGCTACTTTTCCTCTTAAGATTTATGTGGCCTTAAAGGTTTGGGCTCATTCACTGGATCTATTTGCTTTAGGTGTGCCAGCTACTGTTACTTGTTGAAAAGTAACTGTTCCTACTTATTTACTAAAATTAAATTAAATTAATAGTTACTTTTCAATGACTATAGTGATCGCTGATGAACAGTATATGATAATGTGAGACATATGTATGTGTTATTATAACAATATATTTATTACAAAATGTACATTTTCTGTCAATATTCCTTTATTTATTAAAAAGTCTGGCTTTTTTTTTTAGTTTTAATTATGGAATATAGCTCCGAAAAGATCTCTATTAACAGATTATTATTAAATAATAAAAACCAGTTACTTTTCAACCATTAAAAGTGACTGGAGTATCAAAGCTAAGCAGACCCCATTCACTTTAAGTATGAAAATTATACTTTCATATCAAAATTCTAGTCTCATATTTTGATTTTATTTTCTTACTTTTTAAAATGTTGATCTATCATTGGATCATAGCATTTATATAACTGATTTAATAATATTATTTATTTTTAGTTTACGTATTTCTTGGAACAGCTGTTACATTGATCGATATGATGTCAACAATGCAGGCCCTTCAGATGTTTGAAAATGGAGACTATATAGTCATTTATGTTGATACGATTCCATTTTATCAAAGAGAGGAATCTAAATATCTTTGGAGTAAGTATAGAATCCTTTATCCTTCTTCAGCATTTAATAACAAATAATAATCATTTATTTCTTTTGGTTTGCGACTATATCATCAAATTCTTTGTCATCTTTTTGATAGCTTCCTTATGGCTTAATTCGAGACTTATCTAAAATAACAGTTCCAGATTAAGGAACTAACAACAAGCAAACTTTAACATTAACAAGCAAAAAAATAAAAATAAACCCTTATACCTTTTTTAGTGAAAATTTTTCTACTTTAAAATTATTATTTGAAAAGTCCTTAACTAGACTAAAGCTACATGGGTCATTTTCACTTTACTAAGAGTCACGCTTAAAAAAAATGTAAGCAGATAAAATGGTACATATTTTTTTCCCCCAGTTATGATGTAATTGACAGAATTCTGATCAGGTTGCTATGTAAGATTTTCAATTTTGAACTGTTGCAGTCCTGACAATTTATGTTATGGTGATGACAACTCAATCTCATTATAACAAATTAAAAAAAAAAAAAGATTTTGTCTTTAAGAAAATATGATAAGTAAGAAAAATTACATTTATATCAATTGTACACATGTTTTCCCCCCATATTTTTTGTTTCCTAGGCTCTTAATTAATGGTAGATGTAAATTCACGTTTGAAACTTATTAGAAAAAGATTTGATTTTCATGAAATGCCAAAAGTTGCATATTTCACTTAAAAACTTAATCTAAAACATTGTCATTTTTACTAATGACCAAACAGGCATTGACACTTTTCTTGTTTTTTTAAATATCATTATTAACTATGAGTGTGGAACATCACTTATCTACATCTTCACTTAAATCAAGAGTTATTTTGAGAATCAATTGAAACACAAACTATCGTTGATAAGTCATTGTATTCATATGTTGTTATAAATAATGTTTATTAAAAAGGAAGGTTTTTACGATATAAGATAATATAACAAAACACATGTTTAAAATGACATTTTCCGATACTACAATCCCAAACAGTGAACTAAATATGAAAAGATTATGACACTACATACATATTGTATTTATATATAGCAAGGAATACCTATCTTGCTTTAACAAAATTAGTTCTGATTTGTTTCATATTAAGCATGATTAATAATAAGTAGATTTCTTTTGTTTCAGAACCAACTTTGAACAATGAAGATGCCCAGCAGAACTGCAAAGGACAGATGGGCATATTTAAAAGAGCGATGTCTTTACTGGTAGTAGTTTCTTCCCCACCCACTGGCGACTACGAAGATTTTACAAGGAAAGTTCGTGAATACAACAGCGGGGAACCTTTCAATTTTCCAACGCCGCAGGTGTTCACCAATGTCTCGTACGTGAAAGTAAGACTCACTTCCCCCTAAAGTGTGTATATCTTTTCCTGTCCTCAGCTGTTTTAGATAAAATAATATTTCCTTGCTTAGGAAAGAATAATTTGGGGGTTTTAGGTTAAAAATAAATATGTACATTCCTCAATTGTACAAATTAAATTATTTTATTGAACGTTTTATGATAGCTTTTTATTTTTATAAATAAAGGCAAAAGCTTGAAAATGACCACAATCTGACAATTTTTATAATATAATACAATTATTTAATTAGTAAATCACAATCTCTATAGTTCAGAAGATTTGAACTACAATCATACACCGTTTTTCACTTGAAATAATTTTTAAACATTCTTTTTTTTTTTCAAAAACATTTTTAACTTTAACCAGACCTCAGATTGAATAAAAATTATCATAAAATTTCTATCCAAATATTAAAAATGAAATTTCAGGTAGTTCGAAATATTATTTTTATGAAAAATGTTTCATTAAAAATAGTAATTTTCTTTGTATTTGCAGTTTATCTCAATATATGCTGCCTACCTCTACGACTCAGTCAAACTGTATGCTACAGCTCTTGATGATCTGCTTAAAGGTTACCCTGAACTCAATGACACTATTATTGAAGAAGTGGCAAGTAATGGAACTAAAATAATAGAAACAATTATCAACAGAGGTTCTTACAAAAGTAAGTTTTATTAAAAGTTTTTCTTGCTATATTAATATGTAATCTCGTGTTATTGTTCTATTTTGATCTAATTTCATTATTCATTTATAGGTGTAACAGGGACAACAATTAAACTAGACAGTAATGGTGATTCAGAAGGAAATTTTTCCGTTTACTCTTTTATCAAAAGTCCTCAAAGAGAAAACTCATCTGAGTGCGGATATCATCTTCGTTTTGTCGGGCAGTTCCAACACCAACCTAATTCAACCTCTCCAGTTAGGACAACTTTATTATTTCACTTTTTAATTTTAATACTTATGATTCAAAGAAATTAACTGGCAAATTTAAAAAAAATCTTATTCTCCTTATATACCTTATAGATTTATTTTATCTTTTACTTCCTAATTATTATAATACTTACTTAAAATCTGTTAACCTCAAATTATCTTGTCTTCTATGTTCTTGTTAACCTCTTCTCTTCTCACAATTTGCTGTTTAGGCGAAAGAGAAATATCTACTTTTATCAGTATTACCCATGTTGACCAATTTATATCCTTGTCCATAATAATGTTTTCAAAAGTAAAAACACTAATTTACCTTCTAAAATACTTTATCACTTCATAGATTGGTGCTCATCTGAATCTACCGATTTTGGGTACTTTTGTTTTACTCAACTTTTTTGGGTAATTTTCTCTTATATGGGTGCCACTGATCTGATTGCTTAATCTTAAATTCCGATGCTAGAGTTTCCAATGTTACAGAGTTTTGGGATAAGAAAATATTATACATAGCTATAATTAATATTTAAATTTAAATTATAATAATATTTAATTAATAATAATAAGATTTATAAATTATTTACAGACCAATCTATGATTATAATATCTAATATTTCCTAAAATAAATCTCTTTCTTTATTTATTTCTGGAAACATAAATTAGACCATCATATTTTCTCCTATTTTTCCTTCTCAATTTTGTTTCACCCCAATAGCAAACAACTCCCTCAAACATATTTTGCACTCTGTGAACAACTTTTTCGACATGCTTAATTCTTCTGAACAAAATTTAATAGATGTCATCCCCTTACACCAGAAATAGATGAATCTTAATGCATTAAAAATGATAATCTTCTTGAATCACTCAAATATAAAACTCTTAAACTGCAATTTTGCAACTTTTTAAGTATATCCTCCAAGTCATTGTTTTAAAACATAATTCCAAGTTGTGACCTTCTTTATATAAATTCTTCCAAGGACTATCCCTTTTTTGGAACAATGATACCACTTTGATCACTGGTTTTGGAAGAATCCACACTTGGGATCTTGTTTTATAAATGAGAAACAAAAAAAATATGGCAAACAGAAAACATACACAAACCTCAAAAGGCCACAAGATTGCTATAGCCTTCCTCTCTTTTCAGTGACAGGACCTGTATAAGAGGAATTTACCCTTTTCTGTTTCTTGAGTGTAGAAAAAATTTTGGTTTATGAATACCTATTATTTCTATCGGTTTTCGAAATTTAAATTACTATGAGGAGATATTTCAAATGCTGGATCCAAATTAGAAAATATTTTAATACATATTTTAATTTAATATTTTATTATTTCTTGAGGTAAAAAGATGTAGATATGCCTAAAATCGCAGGTTCACAACCCAGCATGTGCCCTTACGATTTTTTAAAGGGAATAAAAAATCCTGTGCGGTGTCAGATACTTGTTAGAGCTCCCTATCCTATTTATACCTTGATAGGCAAAATTTAGGACGCTCACTGTAGCAGCGCCTGATTACCCAAAGCAATGACGTACAATGAACAAACAAACAAACAGATGTTGAACAATTTTGTTATAATTAACAAATTAATAAATATATAATACTTTTGTTATCCAGTAGTTTTTATTGATTGAGAAGTTGCCAAATTTTTGTTTTGATTATACTTATGTGCTTTCTGTAGGAGTTTAAAGCTTCTACGCGACTTCCTTGGATCCATGGTACAAAGCCTGAGGATGAGCCTTCATGCGGCTTCAACAACGAGAACTGCCCGAAGGATGACGCACACAAGGGCTCAATAATCGCAGCCATCGTTCTGGCAATAGTTCTCTTCTGTGCTACTGTTAGTACCATCAGCATCTATCGGAAGTGGAAGATTGAACAGGAAATAGAAGGTCTTCTGTGGAAGATTGATGTTTCAGAGCTTCATGACTACCACGATATCATATCATCACCTAGTAAAGTAAGTAACACCTCATATTGTAAATGTGTAATAAATTCTTTCTTCATGTGTTCAGTTTTATATTGGCTCCTCAATTGAAATTTTAAGCCATGTTTGATAAACTTGATTATAATATAATTTAGCATGTTGAATTAACTTGCTAATCAACTTGTTGTGCATACACATAGAATGTTAGTATTTTATCATTTTATAATTACAGTAAGTCTTTGATTAACATTGTGGTAACATGGTGAAAGTGCTAGTTCTTTAATAAATAATAAATGCTAATTTAATAAAAATCAGTCAGAGGGGTAGACTGAGGCTTAGGTGGGAGGATTGTGTAAAGAGTTTTTGGGTTTGGATAGTGGCCCCTGAAAGAAGCTTGAGATTAGTGGTATCGGTATCGAGCCTTCGGGTTCGCTAAGCTTTATTATTATTAATTTAATAATATAAATATGGTACACACAGATTTTTATCGAAATTTGATTCATGGTGAGTGTTTTAATCATGGATTTATATTTTAATGGGTGTAATAATTGTCATGCCGGTTTCTATCTATCTATATGGCGCTACAACCCAGGGGTGGCTATTGGCCTCCTCTAGGAGCTTCCTCCATCCAGCTCGATCCATTGCTGCTACTTCCCAGTTCTGTGTGCCTACCAGTAGCCTGGAGTCAGTCGTCACACTATCCATCCACCTCAGTCTGGGTCTGCCTCTCCTTCTGGTATGGTCAATCCTTCAATTCAAGAACTCTTTTAATAATTTCGCCTTCATCCATCCGAATCACATGGCCGGGCCAACTTATGAACTTATGAACTCTTCCCAGTTTTATGAAGTCGAAGACATTCAAGTCTTCTATATTTTTTTTTATTTACAGGGCGAAGAACTCCTCGGGAGTTATACGCCCGGTCTTAGTACCGCAGTCAGCCACTGGCCCTCCAGTTGGGGGAAGAGTACTCTGACATTCGGCCATCTACACTCAAAACAGCACACTACAACACCACACATTACAATAGCTGTACTCACCCTAGGGTCACCTCCCCCTGGTAGCCGCCCTGGATGGGGGAGCATGTCAGGATGTTCCAAGGAGGCATGTTCCCTCCACCTGACTCGGGGGCTGAGTATGGGATAATAACCCCCTCCCCTTAAACTACCCTTATTCTGAAACCTCAAATAGATGCCGGTTTCAATATTTTATATGTAAATAATAATTTTCAATACAGACAAAAAATACTGTGAAAACAGTTATTTCAAACTATTTTTTTAATACAAAAGAGGGTAGATATTATAATACTGCAATGTAATTATTTAATGTATATAAATAATTAAGGAATGAACCGAAGGGTTGTAATCATTGTAATCACAAACAACAGATAATACAAGTTCCCATTGAGCACGATGAATATTGGGCCACAAAGACCAAATTACCCAAGTAAAAAAAAACATTCTAAACTGCAGCAATGTTAATCGTGGGCCTATTGCACTATAACAATGTTCTACTGACCAAATAAATAGTTTCTGTGAACTGATAATAATAAAATAAATTATATACTTATATCTGTGACAGATCAGCTTAGTCAGTGCTACTTCCTTCGAGTCCAGATGTGGTCCTCAACGATTCGCCTCCACTGGCCAATTCCGAGGGCTGGTAGTTCGAGTAAAGGAAATAAAATTCTCTCGTAAGAAAGACATATCAAGGGATATAATGAAAGAGATGAGGCTTCTGAGAGAAGTGAGGCACGACAATATAAATTCTTTTATTGGCGCGGTCGTCGAACCAATGAGGATACTCATCGTCACGGATTACTGCTCCAAAGGTAGCCTTTATGTAAGTATCAGGTAATTTTTTTAATATTCTTTTAAAATTTATTTTGTCAAACATTTATTCCTGTTATGAAAATTCTTAACTTTCATTTTCTTTCTTCTAACTAGGTCTCTCTTTTTCAATTAATTATTTAAATTCTTCTTATTTTTTTTTTTTTTTTAGGATATAGTTGAGAATGAAGATATCAAGCTGGATAAAATGTTCATTGCATCCCTAATACATGACCTTATAAAAGTGAGTTCTTTCTCTTATATGCTCTTTTCATTTTAACTATTTTAATTTATTGCAACTAATAATCTATTCCCTTAATTTTTTCCAGGGCATGATTTTTCTCCATAATTCTCTTCTTGGTGTCCACGGAAACCTGAAGTCTTCTAACTGTGTTGTTACTTCACGGTGGGTCCTACAAGTTTCCGACTTTGGACTGCATGAGATTCGCCACTGCCCAGAGTGTGACAGCATTGGTGAACACCAGTATTATCGAAGTAATACTCTTCACCAATTTTATTAATAATTTAATAATAATAAATATAGCAGATAATTTAGTACATTAATTATTATATAATTTATTATTAAATAAAGATAACAATAATAATAATTAGTCAAATAAATATTCATGCTGTCCTGGCAACCATCAAAGCACTATTATGTATTTGCTGTTTAACTATCTTGACTTTGCACAAACCAGCTTCTCTTATCTCATACAAGAATACATTATGCAATTTAAATTAATATAAGTTAATCATTTGGATTTACATGGGTTCCTTCATTATCATATGTTTGTGTTCAGTGTAATTTGCTGTATGATTACAATTTTATTGCACGTTGATGGCCAGTCACTCTAATTCAAATTAAATTAATCACATGTTTTTTCAGGTTTGTTGTGGGTGGCCCCTGAAATTTTAAGAAATGTTCACAACTGCCGTGGGACCCAAAAAGGAGATGTTTATGCTTTTGCAATTATCCTTCACGAGGTTATTGGCAGGAGAGGACCATTTGGAGCGTGCGGACTTGATGAGCCTAAAGGTATAACAGAAAAGTTTCCAAAAATATGGAGATAATGAAATTAGATTCTATCTTTCCATTGAGCCTTGAACACATACGCATCACTTGTTTGAATTTTTAAAATCATTTCTTAACTCGTGTATTATTGGTTGGCCATGTAAATTATTATGAAGTATAAGATGGCCTCAGTGGTTCTCAACGAATTGATTAAAAAAAAGGCAAACTATTTTTATTGAGCCTAGTCTCTTTTATTGTTTTATTTAATTATAATTAAATAAGTAACCACTTATTTAGTGTTTTTATTTGACTGCACCCCCAACTATTTTCTTTCTTACGTCTATCTTCCAGTCAACCATCCCCTCGCTTCTCATATAATTATATTAGTTTATTTTTGTTACTATTCAATAGGAGGTAATGGGCTTCGTCCTGATTATACACTATAACGCTAACTAAGATAATCTTTTCTCTACAGAAATTGTTCGAATGGTGAAAAAGATTCCGGAACCAGACGAAATTCCATTCAGGCCCTCAATATCTGTGATACGTGACAGCGAAGTGGGTGCCGATTTCGTGATAGATGTATTGACAGATGCTTGGTCTGAGGATCCAGAAGTGAGGCCAGACTTTCCAACGATCAGAGCTCGCCTCAAAGCCATGAGGGATGGAAAGTATGTTCATTGTCGTTTATATTTATTGATCAATATGTGAAGTAATATATTTGATATTCATTTTTAACTTTTCTTTTTGTAAAGGCATAGAAATATCATGGACCAAATGATGGAAATGATGGAGAGGTATGCCAACAACCTAGAAGATCTTGTGAACCAAAGAACTTTAGAGGTGTATGAAGAGAAAAGGAAAACAGAAGATCTCTTACACAGAATGTTGCCCGCGTAAGTTTAGTTTATCCATAATCTATTTTATTTTTTAATTATTCTTTCTTTAGTTATCTTTATTCTCATATATATTTCCTCTTTTCATGAAACAATCTTCAGTTTTTTATTCTTTTCACTTATCAACCCCAATAAATTCCAAATTCAGACTTCATTGTTCTTTTTTTGTTTTGTTGGCCTTGTTTTTATCAACTGATTAGAACTAGAACAATTAGTTAAATGCTATTTTGATTTGTGTGTTTCCTAAACAAATATTTGATTTTTTTTCTAATAAAGTCATACTGTGTTCATAAAACAAAAAGCTATTATAATTGTTGTTACTAAATATTGTTAATGTTTGTAGGCCTGTTGCAAAACGATTAACCAGCGGTTTTGGGGTTGAACCTGAGTCATTCGATCTAGTCACTATTTACTTCAGTGACATTGTAGGTTTTACTGCAATGTCTGCTGAAAGCACTCCACTTCAGGTAAAAATAAAAATCAATTTGTCTGATCTATAATTAACCTCTCATTATAAAGTTTTTATATTGATTATAAATTGTATCTATTGAAGTAATTTGTTTGTTATAGGTTGTGAACTTCCTTAATGACCTTTATACACTGTTTGACAGCATTATCAGGGGATATGATGTCTACAAAGTGGAAACTATCGGGGATGCTTATATGGTCGTAAGTAGTGTCGTAAATTAAAAAATATTTATATATTTGTAATAATAAAAATAATTTCTTATAATAAACTTAATCAAGACTTAGATTTAGTAATGTTAGCAAAGATTTAGTATGAACTTAATTATAGAAATTTAATCATAAAGTAACCTAGTATTTGAATAATTAATTTTTAATCAAGTAATTTGGAAAACACTATGCAAATTATAATAGCTTGAAACAGTTAGGAAAGTTTCCTTCAAAACATTACAAAACATACTTGTAATTTTTTTAATTTTCACTTCTTTATATCAACATTTAGTTTGTGATTTGTTTTCACTTTCCGGATATTGTAGTGGAATTAATTGGTACTAAACCTGTACTTTTTGTTTCTTGTTATGATATAATCTGCTACTAAGATAAGAATTTTTAAAAATGCAGATTTTTCACTTAATTTTGTTGCTGTTAACAAAATATCTACGCTGAATTATTGCTGAACATAATTTTATACATGTTTCTTTAAATTTTAATACGTAAATACGTTACTTAAAATTTTACTACTAATTTTACCTAGGTCTCTGGTCTACCATTGAAGAATGGTGACTATCATGCAGGAGAGATAGCTTCAATGAGCCTTGACTTGCTACAAGCGGTAAAAAATTACCAAATAGCACATCGTCCTGGCGAAACTCTAAAACTCCGTATTGGAATTCATACAGGTCTGTATAGTTGCTACTTCATATTGGACACCATATTCTGTTTAAATGGAGTTAAAGTAAAATTAAAAAAACTTGTTTTTAGGGCCTGTGGTGGCTGGTGTTGTAGGCCTGACAATGCCTAGATATTGTCTTTTTGGAGATACTGTGAATACTGCTTCACGTATGGAGAGCAACGGGGAACCGCTTCGTATCCACATCTCTGAAAGCTGCAAGGATGCCCTTGAGAAACTGAGAGGCTACATTATCGAGCCGAGGGGTCTAGTCAGTATGAAGGGGAAAGGGCTCGTCAACACTTACTGGCTCGTAGGCGCCACTGATGAGGCCATCAAGCCACAAGAGGTATATTTTCCACATCGTCTATTGCAGCAATATTTTCATGGGATGGTTTTGAATGGGAGTGGGTAGCGAATGAATAAATATAAAATGTGGCTTGTAAATGAATAGATAATGATACACAAATCCTTATTTTCTACTAATAAATGTAATATTAAACACTGATTACAAACAAACAAAAACTAACTATAACAAATATAATTAAGCAGGGATCAGGCTTAAATAATACAATAATTACAGATCAAAATTAAACAATTAGCAAACTGGCCACAATGGAGGTAATAGCTATCAGCTCTCAGATAACTATTAACTATTATCTCAGAGGTTCATAGACCTCCCTATTTCTCTTTGAACATTGTCAGAATAGAAATCAATTTGCAAAGCAGTACTTATCCTCCCCACATCTACATGATTAGGAAACAGTCTGCTTTTTCTAAAATATTTATAATACTCGGATTGTTTTGGTTATAATAATGCTGAGATGGTGCTGACTTCTATAACTAACAGTTTTCGATTTTAAGAATAATTATCAAACTTGTTAATAGGTTGACCTGAATGAGCTGCCTCCGCCACTGTTTTGCCGGCCGCGGAAGAGCCCACGCCTCTTACAGACTGACAGTAGGCGCCAGTCCAACGACATCCGACCTCTGCCTCAAATCACTGAAGAACCACTGTTGGAAACTACATTGCGTGGTTTCAAATCTTTAGACCCTTTGCCTTATCAGCCTAAGTCAAAGAGCCTCATCAAGAGGAGCTGTCACTCCCTTCAGGTATTTCTAATTAATTTTTTTAATTGATCTTGGATTATATATTAATATTTCATGAATTATACACACTATATATCCTTTCAATGATAATTATAGGATCCTAAATGTCCGCAGGAGGAGAGCGGCCTGGGTTGTGGGAATGGTGCACTAGTCAATGCTCCGCTCCTGACCGATGACAAGAGGTGGCATTCGTTGGAGACTGTCCCACCGTCAGAGCCTTGTTCGAAGAAGGGTTTAGCTGGTTCTTCCCTTCGCTCTTGGCTCTTTGGCATCTTCAACAACAACACATATCACCATCGCTCCAGCGACATATCGTTACGCAAGGCAGGCTACCAAGACCTGCAACCAGAAAGGGAGAGCATAGTCTGAATTCTTGATCAGATCTCATCAACTCAGCTTTTCTTCTTATAGTCCCCTGCTACCTTATTATCTTCACTTTATATTGTTATCGATATTTTTATTTATTTTTGAAACATTTAGTGTTAAATAACTGTGTCTAAAGTGGACAGATTATTTTTAGTGTCGGAACGAAGAACAAGTGCTGTGTATAGCGGACTTATATTTAAATTTTATCATAGAGGCATAAATATAGAGATATAATATGCCTATTTATCTAATAAATTACAATTTACCTCCATGTACATATTTCATAATGTGTATTTACTTTATATATTTATAAATCAAAATATATGTATATGTATGTTTATTTATATTCAGTTGTATAAATAAATATTGTTAGTTAAAAAAATTGATTTAAGTGTAAATATTATGTTAAAATATATATAGATTTATGAGTATGAAACTAAAAGTTTTCATAAGCCATAATTTATTATTTTAAAAATTTTAGTTACCTTATGGATGCAAGTTATATCTTTGTTGAGCTCGATTATTATTTTTAAAAAATAACTAGGTTCTGTTTTAATCATTATATTGTTCTTTTCTTCTTGTATATAAAGTGCAATAATTCATATATATTACATATCATTTATTATTATTTTTTTTATGAAATAACTGATGTATGCCACAGCCATGTACGTAGGCAAGAAACATAATTTTATAAATATGAACCAATACCAAAGTTTGAAGCACAAGGTATCAAGTTCACTACATCTGTTTACAAATATATATATGTATCTAAGCTCATTTCCCTCAATAACATGTATAACAGCTATTAAATATTAACATATTCCAAAGGATGGCTTGCAGTCACTAAATCGATGATAGGAATATGATTAAGCACATAATGTACTTTTAATTGTGTCTATATATGTCTATGTATATTGGAGTTTTTCTATTTGATATTTGTTTATATCTAGCGAGTTGCCATATTATAATATTGAAGTTTTAGACGATTTTTGTATTATACCTTGTTATTTTAGTTATGTTAGCTTATTATCGTTATTTATGTTAAATGCTGTGTGTTTTATATGATGTATTTGAATGAGAAAACTTGTTAATATGTAATGTGTATATTATACAGTTATATTTCGCAAATGAAATGTAACTATGAAGATGGTTAAGTTTGATTAATCAGTTAGGTGAGATAGATCATATGGGAAGCCAAATAGCAAATGCACATTCTTGATTAATTTATTCATTACTAGCGGCCCACCCCAGCTTTGCTTGGGTAATAAGGCATCTTATGCCTACATAATTTGTATGTATTTTTGTGATGTATTTTTTTTTTTTTTTTATCACGTACCGGCCACTAAGGACCACGTGAATATCATTGGTTAGGCTTCTTTGGGAGTCTTGATTTTCTTTCTTCCCATCTCAGCTAATGTACTTTATTATATAGAAATTATAAAAATAAAAACAAAACCAAATATTTCTTTATATACAAAAATTATTATTTTGCACGTTAGATAATTGCATGGGATTAGGCAAGCAGCATCTTCGGTGAAACCCATCGATACTCCAACCCATTTACACAAAACCTCGACAAATTACATACCTAAACCTTCCTGGTGCATCACACTATCTATTGGTGAAAACCGCATGAAAATCCGTGCAGTAGTTATTGAGTTTACCACGAACAGACATATGAAGTCGTGGCCGAGGACTTTGTTTTATAATATGCAGATATATGAATAATTTTTTTAAAACATTATTCTCCGTCAATTGAAATTGGATTAGATTTTACTAACTTTATTGTTAAATAAAACTAATTAAAACAGAAATGATTCATAGTACATTCAGAGTGAAGTTATTTGTCATTAGTTTGCAATATTTCCTATTATAAATGGACATACATGTATTTCTTCCATTTTAAATATTCTGCGTTTAAATAAATCAAATATTTATCTGACGAAAATGATTTATAATTAATATTGTTATTTATTTGACAATATAACTCATAGCAGAATTTGCCTTTTCTAGCTTACTCCAATTATATCTGTCAAATAGCTGTTAACTTAAAACATTACTTTTTCAGTCCTTTGCTCAAAGTTACAACCTGCTGCTGTAGTATTTGCTTGTTTCATAAGTTGATAATAATTTAATCAGCTGTTTTAGAACAAATAAAATTTTATAGAGACTTGTTTCATATACTTGTTTTTTTTAAACAATCTTTTTTTATGGATTGTTAATTTTAAAAGTAAATTTTATATTTACAATAGTTTATCTTTTTCTTAAAATGTGTTTATTTATTTCTTTTAAAATAATTTTTCAATTAAATTAAAAGAATTGTAAAAATTCTATTTTTAAAATCAAAATTTAAAATGTCAGAATAACATGACATTTAGAAAAGCATAAATAAATAAAATTGATAATTCATATTACGATTGCTACTGATTTATTCTATTATCTTCGGTTATCATTTAGTTTGCAATTGAATTCAATTGTTAATGGTAAATTATGCTACTCATTCATCATTAAAAATGAATTGATTTTTCATATCATTAGCATTCTTTAAACAATGCTATAATTTATTTTAGCAAATTAATTTTCGTATTCATTTATTAAATATATTTTTTTTTTTGTAACACAAGACTGAAGTTAACTTCAGACTACCTCGGAATTTTTCGGTTAAAATGGAAGGTTTTTTTTTCAATCTGTCTTCTTTATTTTTAAATTAACTTAATAAAATTGATTTTTTCTATTCACTATCCCTATGGTATTTGGATCTTCTTTAACACAGTTGTGTGGGGATTGGTTTTGTGGGTTGCTTAATAGATGATGACAGATGGAACTTTGTATTCATTTAATCATTTCTAACTTAATCACAGAGGTTTATTTTTTAATTAATTTTTGTTCTGAAAGATTAATGTTTTTTTTTTATTAATTTAGAAAAATATGATTCAGCACTTATTTGGGCTGCATAATCTGAAATTAATTTTGGCTTGTCTAATCATCATTGTCATACCCTCAAATTTTTACGGAATAACTCTCTAGTCATTATAGAACATTAGTAAAAATTCTTTATAAATTATAATTTCAATTGTATGTAGAAATCATTATGATCATTTCTATCACATTATGTTTAAAAAATCTTTCTAATCGCTGGATAAAATATGTGTATGAAATTGGTTATTGTTAATTTTTTAAAGAAAATTTTTAAAGAGTATCATTACTATTTGGCTTCCTATGTTTTTGCTACTGTTTTCAGGTCCAATCACTGTATATTCTTCTCTATTGGTGTGATGTTAGAAATTGTTCAATTATTATTGTTATTATTATGCCAAATAATATGGAAATAGAGTTTTCAATATCATTATTGATAAAATATATTTATATAAAACACAAGGCATTCAAATTATAAATGTTTTGTAAATTTTTGTTAAAGTAGAGTGTTGAAGTTAATATTGTTAGGCTACATAAGTTTGTTTTGTTGTAGTTTACACTAGTGAGGTAGTTATATACCTGTCTAAATTATGTATGAAGGCATTTCTTAACCAAATACCTAATGAATGTATATTTGAAGCTATGCTAATGGAAGGCTGTGAAACTAAATAAAATGTGAAATGAAACTTGGAACATTTTATTGATGTGTAATGCAGTAGGGCATACGTATGCGACGATTAGTATCCATTCTCAGGGTAGCTTACCTCGTACCCTGCCTCTTAGCCTCAACAATTCTGGCTATTGTAAAGTAGTAGTAATAAAAATATATTATAATCGTTTTTTGTTGCCCTATTTTTCAGAAAACGGGAAAACATCAATCAATCAATGAATATTTTATCATCTTTTCAAAAACCCAATCATTATAAACAATATATCTAAGTATAACATTAATGTAAAGAAGATTTTAAGAATTTAAAAAAAATTTAAAATAGAAAAAAAAATTAAGAAAACCATCAAAAGTTTTGTATTTTAATTAATTTTCTATACAATTCAAAATTTAGGAATTTCTTTATTCCAGGGGTTTTCGAAACTCACTTTGTAGGTTTCCAATTTTTTATAATTAAATTCATATTTATACTGAAAGTGATATCAACCTTAGAATTATATGACATTTTTAAAATACTTTTATTGAAGCACAACTAACAATTTATGATAATTACAATATATTTTGTCTAATAACCACATCATAAGATTTATTCCATTATATTAACATAGCTCTATTGTTACAATACTTTTTTTGAGGAATAAATTCAAAACATACACAATTCTTTGAAGTTGTATTTGAACCCTTATCGGTCATAAGTCACCATATGACAACAGTTCTTAGTCGGTGGGCTCTAAGTCATGTGGAAGGTGATAAGTGTGAACCGGTCGAAACCCATTCTCTGTCAAACGCAGGCCTGATTGCCTATTTGCATTATTACCGAAACCAGCTATATATTTTATAGCTTTATAGATAGATTGTCAGAATCATGTATAAAAAGCTTGTGTCCAATTAGGGTTAAACATTAATAATACCACTGAGAATATTATATTTTTGCATTTATCTGAGAGGAGGTCATACTCCATTTTAAATCCAATAAAATATCGGTCGTGGATTGTAAGGTTTTGCTCACTTCTTACGGTTTATCCCTATTCAGCTGTTTGAATATTTTTGTGTGAATAGTGTTATTAGACCTCACACATCTCATTTTCTTATTTTAAAATTTATTATTACAATAATTTAAAATATGACCTTAGTGACAGAGCTCTGCTGCTCATATTTTTTTCAGGTTTAAAACATTATTTTACTTTAATTTTTTTTAAATTTAACTATGGATTATTCATTTCCAAAGTAATAATTGAAGATAAACACCAAAATGTTTCCATTTTGTGAACAATCCATTGACTATAATTACATGGTGACTAAATCCTCTTTTCACTTAATTGTTTGCCAAAAATGCTATTTCCTTATCACTCAAATTCCATTTAAAAATGTCCAGTAAGCAATTGTGCTAATGGGCATGGAAATTTTAACGATTGATTACTTTAAAATATAACTTACAACAATTTTAATATATTTCCTCTCAGCAGTATAGTTGTTCCCAACCTGGAGGGCATGAAGACAAGTCAGGGGGCAAGAGACCAGTTGAAATTTTAAAAAAATTCTCATTGGATTTTAGTTATTTTTCTCCTACCAGCTATCTTAAACTGAAAATTATAATGTTGTATCTTGTGACAGTAAAACTAAATGTTTTGTTTTCAATGTAATATTTGTTCGGTTTTTTATATGCCCATACAATTTATTGTGCATGGTGAGGGGTAGAAGACTTATTTGAACAGGGGGGGGGGGCATGATACAAAAAAGGATAGGAATCACTGCACTTATGTTAAGCAATGTTAATCATTTTGATATTTAAATGAACTATTTTTTAGTTCTTATTGGTTGATTGCCTATGTATTTTTTAGGTTGAAACATTTAACTTCAATTTATTAATAATTAACAGAGTTTGTCATTTCTAAAATAAAAAATGGTTCAACTTGCCTACTCTTAACTAAAAATGGCTTTCAAAGGGAAATAGTATATATGATGATGACGATTTAAAAAATATATATTTGGAAACTTGATACTAAAAATACAAGACATTTCTTAAGGTTAATAACATTTTATCTGATATACATTGTTATTTGAAAGTTTTAAAAGATTTCTACATTAAATTAGCACAATGTCTACATCTATTCAAAGTCACTGTTTGTTTTATTAACCATCATTGTTTCATATCTTAGTTTAATTGTGTATGCTGCTTTTTTCGGCTGCCTGCTTCTTGTAAATATTCCCTTCACACATCCTCCTGGCCTAATATACTCTGTAACAAAGAACATTTACATTTAATTTTTCATAAAGAAATGATGTATACAAACTGATTGATATTTCGTAAAATACCTTGGGGTGTAGCGAAATCGGCAAATACCCATAAAAGTTCACCACTGAGGATTCCGTTAGCCCGTAGATGGTCAAATGCAGAGAAATGGATCTTCAAAAGGTCAACTTGGTACTCCTCACTCCACATAGCACTTGGCATCTATAGCAGTAAAAATAAGCAGGTAATATAACCAAGAAACTAAACTTACTATAATTATTTAAATAAAACTGAAAAACAAGGGATATTTTTATGATTCGAGATAGTTCATAAAACAATTAAGAGTGCATGGAAAGTAAAAATTATAAAAATAAAATTAACATAGTTCCAGACCAATATAGAAGAGCAGGCTGAACAGATTTTTCTCTGAATAAAATTGTACTAAATGTTCTTTCAAAAGCATGTGACTCCCAAAGCAGATGATTTGGGATATAGTTATCTATTGGTTAAAGCAAAAATTGTTAAAACAAATTTCTAATAAGGTTCAGTTGATTCAAAATGTACATGGTGCTCTTAATTTCCAAAATAAAGATACATTAAATATAAGTATAAAAGTAATGAATTGTCTAAATTATCATACCATATGAATGCCAGGGACAGACCCTGCACCGTATTCTGTTATTACGACAGGGAGATTGTAAGCTTCCCTCCAAGCTATTATCTCATCAGTGAGAGCATCCTTGATAGCAGACAAATCGCCAGGGTAGCTGTACCATCCGTTGTAACGATTTAGGCAAATAACATCCATCTGGCTCACCTATGTTTCATTTTAAAGATTAGAAAAATATAACATGCTGTCATGGAATTTTCATGTCCTTAATTTATAAAATATCTGATAGGAGCATAATTTTTTTTTTTTTTATTAATTGTTATAATTTTTAAATATTTTTATTTGAAAAGAAAAGATATGTCCAGGGCCATGGGATTAGTGAAAAGAAAGGATATGTCTAACCTATAAAAGAGCCAGGTTAGCACATCGCTTGGCAGAGCACCACGCTAGAGACGTGGGGGACCCGGGTTCGAGTCACGGGCCTGGCATATCTTTTCTTTTCAAATAAAAATATTTATAAATTTTTTTTTACTTTTATTTTTATATAATCATCCATATAGAAACTTTTAAGATTATAATCAAAAAGATACCTACTGCCTTATCTTTGTCAATGTGCTGGCTGGTGACAAAGGTGACGGGGCGAGTGGAGTCAATCGAATGCATCAGTTGCAACAAGTCCCTTAAAAGACAATCAAAGTTTATTCTTAAAATCTTATTTCACATTATTTAAAAATCTTACTTATCTTGATCTTGTTAATGCATACAAAATTTTTACTTTAATAATAAAAAACAAATATACTCTGATTTGAAATTATTATAATGAAGGTTATTTGTTTTTATATCTTAATATTCCAGTTTAAAAAATAAAATGAGGGCGTCATCTGTGGTGTAGTTACCTTCTATACCCTCGCTGCAGCCTAGGAGGTGGCTTTAGGATTTTTTAAAGGGAGTAAAGGAGTCACATACTCGTTTAAGACCCCTATCCTAATTTTACCTGGATAGGCAAAATTTAGGGCTCCCACTGTAGCATCCTCCGTTTAGCCAAAGTAGCATAAAGCGATGTTAAATTAAATATTAATATAACAAAAAATATATAATAATAAAGAGAAGAAATATATATTCACTTACAAAAAATATTCTTTAGCAAGAGGATTATCAGAGAAGGGTTCATTAGCCAATGACCACATGATGATACTTGGGTGGCTGCCATAAGTTGAATAAATCTCAACCATCATTTTTTTATGGAGGGTCAACATGTCATCATCAAAATTGCTGAAAAATGTTTTAATAAATTATGTAACTATATAATTTTAAAATATTAAATAGAACTAGGAGAGAGCCCCAATGATGGACCACACATTTAGATAGAATCGTCAGCTAATATAGTTAAATAACATAGCTAAAAAATTAAAACTTTTGGAATATAATTTCGGCATCAATCTTCGGATTTGCCAAATCTTTTACCGTTATTATTATAATGATGTAACTTCGATGGTAATAGGTCTATAAGTTTTTTTTTTCTAGTTCAATATGACAACCTTGTTTCACAAATATTTGTTGATTCCATATTAGTTTTAATTACTACACAAAGGTTTATTAAATTCTTACCTTCTGCACAAGGTATATGTGAAACTCAGTTATGTTTCAAAAATATCTAGTGTGCCCATTCACATAACTTTCTTAATTAGATTATCTTTCAAATGAGCATCAGGAATATTCCGAGACAGCTAATGTTTTCATGTTATCAAACAGCTTAATAAAAATTAACTCGTTTCCTTAGGAACATTAACAGTACAACAAATTAAATTTATATATAAAATTCTTGATTATTTAATTATAATATTTTAGTATAAAAATTTAAATTATTTATTTTTTTTTAAAGTTAAGTGAAAAGAAAATAGATATTTTTTTCCAATAGAGACCATTTCGGATTTGATAGATATAATTTCTTTGTGAACTTGAGTAGAGGAATCGACCTCTTGATTATTGCTATCTAATTAATAGCACATACCATACAATATAATTTATTTACAAAAAGCAAATATTCGCTCCTCTTAAAAAAGGAAATAACTAATATGGACTAACAGTTACCTCAGGCTACAAGCAGGGTTTTCGAGAATGATAAGAATTCCTACCCTGTCTGCTAAGTCAATCCACTCTAATGAATGCGGGTAGTGAGTTGTCCGCATTACGTTTGCTCCGGTCCACTGCAAAAGGTCCATATCTCTGATAGTCGTTGCCCAATCAAACCCTCTACCTCGCAACTGATGTAGAAAAACATATTGAAAAAATGAGTTCTGTTCGCCATTCATTGACAAGGAGAGAAGTAATTTATTATAAAACAGAATATGAAAAATAAATATAATTAATTTATTTTGATTTTTTAAACATGCTTTAAAACCTTTGCCACTACAATCTGAGAGGGATCTTTGGCTCAATAATTGGGAAATACTGCTTTTTCTAGACCAAAAGATGTGAAGTAGAATGATTATGCTGTCCAGAGTCCCTGGAGGTGAATGTAAAAAGCAGTTGGCCAATCTATATCTCATGTCTTACCTGTCTGTTTGAGATGTTAGAAAAATACCTACAACTTGTATTGAGAACCATTAGATTGATCTAATAAAAAAAGCAGCTGATATTAGCTAACATGTTAACAGCAATGGCGAATCAATAATAAAAAGATTTACTTCAGAATCCTCATGTTTTCCAAAACCTCTCAGGTACAACTTCTCATCATTGAGCCATAGGCCGGTACTGTTCCAATCAATTTTCCTAATGCCGATTTTCGTCTCGTAGATATTTTCATCACTCGGATAATTTCCTGGATATATTTCTACCTATAAAACAATTTTATTATGACATATTTATTTAAACTATTATATTTTTAAAGTAAAAATATTTAAAAATAAGTATTAACATTACACAACAATAATATAACTCAAACACTTCCTTAACTATATTTCAAAGTAAAAATTATTCTTTAGACATTTAAGTAGCCAGTTTATTAACCACAAAGTCGTGAAAAATGATGAAAAACACACATTTTTAATAATTTCTCTAATCACCTGCACCTCTTCTATATACCTATTATCTGTGTGATTCAGAAAATCTATTATTCTTATTACGCCTTATTTTGAAGTTGCAATTGATTTTGAAAGTGAGACAGCACCATTTCTTGCTAGATATTGTTTTTCAAAATCAACACATTTCAAATATTGTTGACCAAATAAATTTCTAATAACAAATTTAGACAGATATTTAAATAATATTGATTGTTAATTGATCAAAATTATATGAATTTGTAGTCAGATTCAGCTTTAATTATTTGTTTTTACAAAATGGAGTAGTCAAAATCAACGGCTCAATTATCCAAAATCAATTATATGAAGGATAAATAAAATAGATTTTACAAGGCTTGATCTGAGAGGTTGCCATGAGTGTTACTTTCACAGAAACTTTTCAGAAATGTATATCCTCTATGCCTCTACGCTAGAAAACTAAAATTACTAAATATATTTTTATATCTATGCACAATACACACTTATGTCATCGCCACTTCAGGATTAGGATCCTATCAAACTGCAAGTCCAGTCAATGCAATTCTATTACATCTGTTGAAGAATAATGATCTTGATGTTACTTTATTTTATAGTCGAAATAGTAGAACCTTTGTAATACAAATGTTATTACCAAATTTAAACTCATACAATAACAGCGTTAGGCAGGAGTTTAAAGAAGAAGAATACATTTTAAAAAATAATAACCTTCCCTACATCAGAATCACCCGACTCTTTATTTTGGATTCTTGAGCGTTTTATTTTATTAAAATATTTTTAAATATGAAAATTTTTTAACATAAATTTTATCAGACATAAATTTTTTTTTTTAATTCTTACCCTGAGAGTGTACAAATAAGCTGTAGGTTTGTGATTAGAAGTTCTATCCCACCAAAGAATTGGATCTGGTATCTTGAAAACGCCATGGCATTTAGTGATGTTGTACCTCCGATGAGAATCATAAAGGCTAACCAAACATGAGATGTTTATATCATTGTTGTTAGATATCACTGAGAATTTCACATAACCTAAAAGCAATAAAATATAACTGAAATACTTACCAATTAACAATAAAAACTAATGTGCTAGTTTAAAGATAAAATAATTGATAAGATTAGAATTTAGTTAGTAATTGAAGAATTAAAAAAGTAACCGGACAAATAAATAAAAAAAGTGAACAGGTTTTTTAATGGGAAAAACATGAATGAAATACTATTAATTATTTAAAATTGGACAAGTTCTTTTAAAAAATTTTCTTCAGGAAATATTCCAGAAAATTATAAAGAAAATGAATATGCAGCATAATTTTATGAATAAGCAAAATGCACTATCTAATGGAAACAAATGGAACTTCTGCCTCATATATAAATAAAATTTGGATATGCATAAAAAAAAAAACTGTACCACTACTACCCGTGAACGGGTCTGGGGTTTAGTACATGGTAGAGACTGTACTGTTTCATGGACAACGGTTCTGTAAGGAGGTGACTTGTCCTAGGTCATGCTCAGCCACCAGATTTTTCCCCCTTATTTTGGGTACCCTATTTTTATAATATTTTATAGAGGCAGGGTGGGCCCTAGGAGGGTCCTAGACCCTATATGATCCATTTCCCGCTGCAAACAGACTAAATAAAAGTCATGGCCTGCAGCGGGATTTGAACCAGGATTTCCGGCATGCCAACTCAGTGCTCTATCACTGAGCCACTCCGCTCCCATATGTATAAATAAAATACCAATATACCTGCAACCAGCCAATTATCAAGGCACATTGATAACATAACTAACATTATAATACAATTTTAAAACTGCTTTATTCAAATTTCTAAACATTGTTAGTTTTTATGAAGACGAAAATAGGCTTACCCATTTTTCCTTCATAAGTTGCTTTTATTATAACATCTTTTACATAAATATCTTTGGGTGTTCTATAAAGAAACACATTTCGATTTATGCCAGAATAATCAAAATAGTCAAAATCATGAGTGTAACTTCTATGGCCACCTGATCTGAAGAAAAATTATAATACTAAAAAATATATCAATTTAAAAAATCGAGAATCATTATTATTTTAGAAAAGTTATTAGTAAAAAAAATAAATAAATAAAAAGTAATTCATAAAAACAGTGTACTATATGTGAATAACAAAAAAGTGATTGCAAATAGTCACGAAATTGGAATCAAAAGCAGTTAAAGCATGCTTGGCATAAAAAGTAATTAGTTGGTTATAAGGAAAAACAAAACGAAAAACTGCATCTTGAAGTAAAAACACTTGCCAGTGAATGAAGGTTATAATTGATACTATAACTAACAAGCAAGATGAAACCAATTAATAGATTAGTTCTTGATTGCTGTAGAGCACTTATAAGATCACAAAATTAAGAATGTTTTTGTTTTTTAGACCACCAGTAATGCTAAAAAATTATTTAGATAACCTGAAATAGATAATCTAGTAATTGAAACACGAAGGTGATGATTATCTACCCTTACAATAGTAACTTGCTAAAACAGACTGAAAAAAAAGCTTTACAAAAAAAGTCAACGTCTAAGTATGGCCAATAAACTTTGAAAACACCCATACTGGCATAATATTTTTAAAAATGGAAAGATATAAGAAAAAAAAATAACAGTCTGAATAACAAATCACTTACGGATAATGTGCATTATTTCAACTCAAATTCCTTTAGGCACACACCAAAAATTAATTCAGTAAATCTTTATTATAATGCTTTCGCTAAGAATGTTCTAGCAATGATATTTGTTTTTTTTCAACCCAGTTCTGGTTGGTGGTTTTCGCTCGGAATGGACTTTCATTTATCATGTTTTTAACATATTAAAGTTTTGTTTTTTAAATTTCAGAAGGGTTGACTTGAAGTCTTTAATAAGACACTAAAAGAAAACAAAAAAGGAGTTGGAAATAACCAAGAAATGTTAAGGTTTATTTAAAATGAATTGAAATGTAGTTCAATTGAAATATTTGTTTGCGATATACCATCGTTAATAAATAAATAAAAAACATAGATGAATGTTGAAAATTGGTAAGCTCCAAAGATCTATAAACAATAAAGGTTAAATCATTAACCCGAAATAGATAACTATAAAATATTAAAGGAGCTAGGAAATGGAGAAAAGAAACAAAAGTATAAAATATAAGTAAAAACAACAAAATGTATTACAACTAACTATGACTTTTGTTTGAAAAGCTTCAGTACTAATTAAATTACAAAATTGGGTTTAATTTTTAATTGTATTGATTTATACTGATAATTACCACAACACAAACAAATTAAATTAATAAATAAAAAGAGGAAAAAATGACACCACTAACAGAGATAGGAAGAACAGTGCAGGTCAAAATAGCCATACCTACATATTCCTATTAGGATACGAGAGAAACCCTTGTGGAATGGTATGATTGTTCAGAGTATTGTTGACGGCAATTGTTAATAATCCTTTGTAATCAGGAAGCACAAATTCAAAGGGAACATGTCCTCCTTCGTGGGACCCCAGAAATGTGTCACCAAACCACTGAAAAATTACAATTTTTAGTGGCTTAAGTATTGACTCATCTTATTTAGATCATGTTTATTCTGGGCATTACCGCCATTGTATAATAGTGAACTCCTCCAAAATGAAGAACCACTCTTGAATTTCTCCAATCTTCAATATCGATAACATCTTCTGTTTGATACCATACCCAGCCTAAGTAATCTCTTATAGTACTGTTAGAAGTAATATCATTATAACTTGATGGAACTGGCATATGTAATACATCACCCTTCATAAAAATAAAAAACATTATTGTCAATAACAGTAATTTAAAAAGTTCATAATTATTTCTAACTAAACTATTTCATTGCATCAACAAAAGAAATGCAACCTACATCCAAAATCTAAACGATAATGTTCATCGGAGAATTCTGATGTTAAGTCAGTTCATCTTCACTAAGTATCAAAAATAGAAACATAAAACAGCTCATAATTTAATTTTTATTAAAATTGAACTTTACAATTTAATACAATTACAGTTTAATAAATTGAGCTTTATAATTTAAAAAAATTATTCATTCAGAATCCGTCAAGCATCTCTATTAAAACATGCAAGAATGAACATGGTCATTTATTTGAAATAAATGCAAATATTCTACAGTATATAATAATTACCATCATAGGACCTGAATACCATTTTTCTCTGAAACCTATATCAGGATCTTCTTGAGGAGATAATTTGAATTTCCATAAGCCATTAAGGGATATTTTGTGTCTCCAACCATAAGGAGATGTAACAGCATTCACTCTGTATACAGATGCAAGTAAAGCCAACAAGTGCATATAATTCATAACTCCAAGCATTTTGTTCCTAATAAACACAAACAAAAAGGCCTCTGTAAAAAATAGATGGGGCAATATAAAATAAGCATGGATGAAACCGTTAGGAAAGAATTAAAAAAATCTTTATCAAAAAAAGGAACTTAATTAAATAAAAATAATCATGAAATAAGACAAACTTTGTGAAAGCAGATAGTAAGATCCAATGATAAATTAAAAACTTAAAGCTTTGATAAAAACAAAACGTATAATCATTAGTGAAGTAAAATTATCATCAGGAGGAAACATCAATATTCATTGTACGAGATACACTTAAAATTCATAGAATCATAAATTATACTCATAAAAAGTGATAATTCAAGGATTGTTTTGACACGATCCAGTAAAGGCCGAATATTCTCTAATGCGATGTTCAAATGGTTATTATGATTTCAAGCATGGGCACTTACAGGGATATTAAAACTAAGAGCTAATAAAATTGTTTAAAAAATGTAATAAAATGAGCTAACAGCTTTAAAGCTATCAGAAAGATCAATACAAAAATATATATATTATGCCCGTATTACATCATTTATAATTTCTCCTTACAAAACTCCGTATTTCCCACTCCTTGGAAAATAGTGCGCCCGCTAAATGAAATTGAAAATCCCTCCTCTCCAAATGACTTCCGCCCTACCTCCCTTCTCTCTAACTCTCAAAACCATTAGAACGCCTAGTTCAAAACCAAATTTCAAATTTTGAGAACTTTTCCTCATTAACCCTCTCCAATCCGGCTTTCGACCAGGCTATTCAACTCAATCCGCTCTCCTCAAAATCATCCATGATCTCCATACTGCAATTGAACAACAAAAATTAACAATTCTGACATTTCTAGATGTTTCCAAAGCCTTTGACACAGTAGACCACAATAACATCCTTGCCAAGCTTCGTAACTTACCTCTATCCAACAGTGCTCTAGGATGGTTCAAGTCTTTTCTCTCAGATCGCTCCCAATATGTTCTGGTCCCTGGTCAACCTCCTTCAATAACCCTTCCCCTGTCCTGTGGTTTCCCACAGGGTTCATCACTATCCCCCACCCTATTTGCCATCTACATAAATGACCTTCCACTTCTTATCCAACATTCTCAGTATGGAGGATGGAATTTATTGGGGGGTGCAGTCAAAACATACACACAAATAAGTGAAAACTTATTTAATTTGTGCCGACGTTGCGACCTACTTTGTAGGCCATCTTCAGGACCAATAGGAGTGACTTCTCAGTATCATGTCTACGCTGACGGTTTTCAATTATACTTCTCCTTTTCCCCTTCCGATACTAGCCACGGTAAAACTCCAGGATGATCTGGATCGAATAAGTCGATGGGCAATGGATAATAAGCTAAATTTGAACGTGGTCAAAACCAAGGCAATAGTAATAGAGTCAAACTACTTCCTTAAAACTATTCCCCATAATCCAATCCTCTTTATAAACAATAATCCTATCAAATTCTACCCAACCGTCAAAAACCTTGGAATTATTTTTGAGCAAACCCTCTCCTGGAAAAACTATATCTCGGAAATTTCCCGTCGTACCTTTTCCACCTTAAAGCGTCTGAATTACCGTCGTCACCTGTTCCCTTTTGAAACCCGTAGGCTTCTAGTTAGTTCCTTAATTTTCCCTCATTTGGACTATTGCTGTACAATGTATGGGATATCTCTGGGGATCTCGAAGCAAAATTAAAGCGATTGCTTAATTGCTTCGTTCGATTCATCTTTGGGATCACGAGGGATGGCCCGGTCACCCGATTTTACGAAGAGCTGAAGTGGCTTTACCCTTCCTATCGCCGTAAGTACTTCCCAGCATCCTTTTTTTACCAAGTTGTCCAATCCCGCCGACCATCACGCCGTAACACCCGTTCTCGGCTCTCTGTATACGGCGATATACGGCATCCCACCGAACAGCAGCTTTTGAAAGAGCTTTCCTTATCCAGTCCTCATCCCTTTGGAACTCTATACCTTCTTCCATTCGTCGTTCCAACGTTCCAATAATCTTCTAACCTTCAAATCCCGTATATTCCATCACCTAATATCCCTACAATTCCCAAAAAATCGGAAATAGTAGGATCAGTTTTGAGTTAAAATTTTCTCATTCGATGAATGGATGATGTTTTTAATGTACACTTGTATGTGTGATTATGTATATATATATTAGTGTGTGGGATATAAACCACGTACATATGTATTAATATCATCTAGTTAGGCATCTTAAAGAAGGAGAAATGAAGGAAATAAGTGGAAATCACTGATAGTATTGTTTGAATTTTTCTTCATTATTTTTTGTTTTTTGCTTGGCATAAATTTAATATTTATGTAACTATAAATTGTTTCTCTTATATAATTATTGTTAACTTTTTTCTTTCTCTTCTTCTAGTCTGTTTTTAAAATATTGTTATTGGAGGAAATTTGCACTTTTCTCATTATTGTTTTTGTTTTTTTTACTCTTTCTCACTTATTAAATTGTTTGTAATAAATAATTAATTGTAATTATTTTACACTCTAAGGCATAATAGCTTACAATACCTGTATTGTTATTCTAAAGGGACTTGTCCCAGAATAAATAATGACATTTTATTATATGAAATTACAATTCTCACAAACTTCTTAAATTTGCCTATCTATAAATGACATTATTATACCACTAGTAGAATTCCATATAGAGTTGTAATTTATACCAATAAGATGAAAACGGCTTTTTTAAGAAAGAGTATTCTCAAGGTCAAAATTATAGATGACATTAGCACCCTTTTACCGATCCAATATCCTGTGCCAGGAAGTTTTAATTGAATTTTTTAAAAATGTGTATTGAAATTCCCTCCATAATTAAGAAAAATCGAAATAGGTTATTAATACATCTCCAAATAAATAATATCGTTGTTATATTTTTATTTGTCTAGGTTATAGGTCAGAGGATCTACAGTCATAAGGACTCTACTGGGTTATGAAGGTATTGATTGCAATGGAGTTGAATCTTGACTGTGCATTTTTTAACGATTATAAAACGAGGTATTTTTGACAATTGGTCTGTCTATGTCACGATTCAACAGGCGATCAAATCCTCTTTTGAATTCCATAATAGTTCGATTGCTCAATGCTAAATTTCCTACAAGCAACAATGTATAACAAACTTTAAGTGTGTTCTAATAGTAGGATGTAATTAGTTGGGGGTGCAGTCAAGAAAACACAGCAAAATACGTGAAACTATTGTATTTTATTTGTGCTGACGTTTCGACCTACTGTGTAGGTCATCTTCAGGGCTATGAGAAAACAGACAAAAACAGAATAGACTGTAAAAATACATAAGATAGAGATACAGAAAACATAACAAAATGTAGAGATATAGAAAATTTGAGTGAAAAAAGTGAAGGACATATAATGAAAGGATATATGAATAAAGATGATTACATAGTAGATGTATAGAAAGGTGATAATGCAAAACAAAATACAAAGAGAGAAATGAAGTTAAACAGGAAAAAATAAAATGAAAAAGATATAAAAATAATGAGTATGGAAAACTTAGTATAATAAAGATAGAATTGTATTGCAGAGAAAAAAATATAGTATGAAAATAGACTCCTGGGGAGTACCATAAGTGAAATATAAATATAAATATAAACTTTAAAATATAAGTATCAGATGTTATATAAAGGTATACAATAGGAATGATGTTATATTATATAAATTAAGATGTAAGTATAAAAAAAACTATAGATGAGAGATATAAGATATCAGTAGTGAATGGAGATATATTATAAAAAATAATGATGTTCTATGAACATGGACTCTTTGATTAAAACTATGATGGATGTTAAAGTGATGATGGGAGAAATAGGTGTGAAGGAAGGAGATGGAGAAAGAAGAAGAGAAGATATAAATAATATGAAACTGTACGAACCCAATAGGAGTGGCTGCTCAGTGCAGAAGGTAACTGACAAGAAAAATAAGTTATAACGACGGAACCGCTGTCAGCGATCTCTGACGGTCAAAGTGGTAACGAAAAAATAATAGCGTAGGGAGAGGGCAATATGGGTGAAAATGGGGACGCGTAAATCATGTGAAAAATAAATAAAAAATAAATTAAAGTAATGAAAAAGGGGGCAGCAAAGAAATAAATAGGTAAAAAAAAAAAAAAAAAAAAAAATGGAATGAAAGAAAGATACTGACCGTAAAATGAGAGAAATTATAAGAATGCAAATAAATAAAAGAGGGACGAGGTAACAAAAATATTTTAATTTAAAATTATGGTGTTTTTAGTAAATTAAAAATTTGGGAATAAATTGAGGATAGGTGATGTGAGTCAGACTTGAGATTGACGGTGGAGGAGTCTAGGTTGATGTGGATGGTTTCGGAGAGAATGCGTTTTTCATAGTTGGGAACGGAAGCTAGGACAGACGTATTATCGAAGTCGAAAATGTGGTTTAAAGATAGGGCATGATCAGAGAGTTTAGATGCGGTTGGGTTATTGGATGAAATGGAATATTTATGTTGGGAAATACGATCTTTAAGTAAGTTTTTAGTTTCGCCGATGTAGGAAGAGTTGCAATTAGGGGTGGAGCAAGGGATACGGTAGACAACTTGTGAGCGTTGTATAACGGGAATGGGATCTTTGACACGGGTATAGATTTTGGAAAGTTTGTTATGGGATTTGAAGGCTAAACGTAAATTGGGGATCGAGGAACGTAGGGATTTTTGAATATTATTTGAGAGGGAGGGTATATATGGCAAGGATCTGTATACAGGGATAGAGGGAGGGTGTGGAGACCGGGTGGGGTTGGGGGTTTTTTTATAGTCTTGGATGAGTTTATTAATAATATGGAGAGGAAAATTGTTTTTTAAAAAGATATTTTGGATGCGGTGGGTGTTGGTTTTATGGAAGCAAGGGTCAGAGAGGGATAGGCCACGGTGGATAATATTTTTGGCGACGTTAATTTTTTGGTGGTGCGGATGTTGGGAGTAATAATTAAGGAGTCTGCCAGAATAGGTGGGTTTGGTATACCAATCTGTGGATAAGGTGTGTTCAGGATTTCTAATGATACGGAGGTCAAGAAATGGTAATGATTTGTTGGATTCAAGTTCCACTGTGAAATGGAGGCGGGGATGGTATGAGTTGAAAGATGATAATAATTCAGGAATAATTATGGGATTTAGGATAAGGAGGAGATCGTCCACATATTTCTTAATGAAAATAACATCGTTAAGGAATTGGGGTAGAATGGAGTCCAGAAGGTCGTTTAAGACAATATTGGAGAGGTCAGGAGCGAGGGGATTTCCCATGGCAAGTCCAGAAATTTGGTTAAAGAACTGGCCATGGAAGGTAAGGTAGCCTGATTCACAACAGAGGTTTAAGGATTGGAGGTATGAGGTGCGGTTGAGAGAGGTATGGGGTTCTATGAGTGGCCAGTTGTTATCTATAATGAGGAGGGCTTTATCTAAGGGTATGTTGGTGAATAGGCTTTCTACATCAAAGGAGGTGAGAACGTAATGATCAGGTATGGTGAGGGATGTTAATAGGTCACGTAGATGAAAAGAGTTTTGGATATCATATGGGTTGTTACGGCTGAGGACTTGTAAGGAAGGAAGTAAGAATTTGCTAAGTTTTGTAGATGGTGAATTGATGTTAGATGTAATAGGCCGGAGGGGGTTGTTAGGTTTGTGGATTTTGGGAAGACCATAAAAGCGGGGAGCTATGGAATTGTAAAAAATAAGGTTTCTATAAATAGGGTATGTAATTAATTTGGAATTGACAAGGCTTTTAAGGTGGAGGTTGAATTTTTTTTGGAGAGAAGGGGTAGGATCTCGGGGTGTAGGTTTATAAGTAGAAGTATCAGAAAGAAGAGAAATCATTTTAAGGTTATATTCGGAAAGATTCATGATTTTAAGTGTGTTCGTTTAATCTAAATAATAGGGTGTATCAGTGTAGGTCAATGTGCTTGAAAAAGTCCAACTGCTTACAAACCAGAAGATTAAAAGTTCGAATCTTGGTCTTTGGAATCCTTATGCATTCCCCTACACATTCTTTGAGAAATGCATAGCGAATCCCAGAGACCGCCATCCTTCTGGAGTTAACTCACAACGACCATGCGAAGTAGTAATGAGTGATCTTATTAGAAATCGCGTGGTCAAATAGATGTCTGGAGATTAGGTCCAGCAATGGTGTTCTTGAGGGAAACTAATAAAGGTTCCTGAGCACATGCTCATTCTGAACAACCATTATCCTTGTATCTGTAACCCAATGAAACAGTCAGTGACTGGCGAATCAGCCCTGAGGGGACAGGCTTTAGGTTAAAATAAATATTTTGGGTTATAATTGTTGTGATTTCTGGTTTGCATACTTCGCATTAACTAATACATTACTTTGGTATTTTTTTAAAGTTCATGTATTTACATTAAAGACGTGTTTCTTTTTCATACCACTAATAAATCGCCATTCCCCTCCAGCATCTATAACTTTCCTGTAATGTATGTATATCCATTGCTGTTATATCCTTTAGACCCATTTTGAAATTTTCACTATGTAATAGGTTTAAAATCATAAGAATTCTAGGTACTTTATAATTCAACAAGCTTATTAAATATGAACTTTCTCATTTCACTTTTCAAAAAAACAAACTAGCCACCAAGTATGTTAATCCACTGTTAGAGATGTCAACTAAGAAATGAGAAGTAAATACAAGTTTTATATGTATGATACACAATGTTTTTAGAATGAAACTTTTAAATACAGAGTTGTTGCATTATTTATTTATTAAAATGCAAATACATTTTTAATGTTATACAAATCGTTATTCTCATACAGGCTAAACTGATGATTTGGTTCTTAGAGCAAGACCATCTACAATGTCTGAAGGCAGAAAAGACAATAAAACCAAAATTTTGATGGATCGCTAAAGAAACAAAGTTTAGAATGTAATGGATATCAGCTAAGACTTGTCAACTACAAATTAGTAGGTACAATAATAATAAATGATAAACTAGAACCACAAATAAATTGAAGTTTTTGCCAACTATGCGTTGGTATATATTTTCAATAACTACATACTCCAAGGGTCAACCCCTAAGCGAAGAGAGACAAAGAAAAAAGCACAAGGTATAATTATTGTTCCTGCCATTGATTTAGTGAAATAGACATGATAACATGGAATAGCCAGCCACCTGTAGTGTAGGTTAGCATAACAACCTTCTTTGTCCAAGGTTGCATGTTTACAGCCCAACAGGTAGCCTTAGGATTTTTTTAAATGGGAGTAAAAAATCATTAGTTATGTCATCCTTCAGAGGGAACGTAAAATGAGGGTCCCAAGTCTGTGTAAGGTCAGGTACTGATTAAAAAGATACCTTAACTGATAAAACCTTGATAGGGGAAATTAAGAACTCCTGTAGCATTATTTGATTAGCCATAGGAACATGAAATAAAAAAAGAAAAACAAAATTTGGAAGATTTAGATTTCAAAACTTTAAACATTGTTCCAAGAAAGGAGAAGACAAACATGGTTTAACCTATATGGGTTAAAGAGTAGACAAGTAAATTAATGAATCCTACTAATTTGTCTAAATTAATTTAAAATTATGACCAGCCAAGCCAAACCCCATCACCATTTAATAAATTACAATGGTAAGTACTAGTTGGAAAATTCCTGATAACAGAATAGGATTAATGCCATCAATAGGATTAACAATACAACCCCTAAAAACTGAAACTGTATTTATTATTAATTTGTCTTACTTTAAATAAGTTTGCAAAGATGATGTAACAGTGGTAATTACAGTTGTTGTAACTGGCTTTTAAAGTATTTTTTAACAATTAACTGCCTTAGCACTTACCTTAATATGTGTTCAAAACTTTGCTATTACCTTACCCTTTGTTCACATTTTTGCCAAACCTAGACAAATCAAATGACATCAGAGTATAGGGATATTACAAAAATATAGCACTATGGTTTTACTAAACCATATCCACTCATTGCAATTAATTTAATTTAATTTATTTTTATATTGTAAAGAAAACATATAAAAAGCTTTATAAATATATTTAAAAAAAAAAAGGATTTATTTTTATTGTTTTTATTTAAAATCCTAACTATCCCCACTGTGCATTTGATTTGTGAAGGTGTGGAACTTGATTCAACAGTGATATTGATTTTCATCCGCTGTATAAATTCTATAACAAATCCTTCACCTGTCTTTGTGAGAAATCCTCTTACTCCTGTGCTTAATGTGTTTAATAAAATAAATGTTTTGACATGGTCTAATGCTTATCTAATAAATGTTGTTTGGTATTGAAGGAATACGATTGAGGTGCAGGTCACTAGGAGATAAAGGCATCATAAATTAAATCGGTTATTGATACAATAGTTTTGTATTAGTTACATAATATTGTATTAAACATAGAATCTTTGTACAATGTATACTAATTACAGTGTAATTTAAAATATCAATGAAGCTGTTCCATTCTTAAAATGTAGTGTATTGAAATTTCATTTTATTTCCAGTCATTAACAAATACTAATAGATTTTTGATAATAGTAGGAGAATAAAAATAACATTTTTTTGTTAAGTTATTGGATCAAAAAGTACAAACAAATATTCATTGTATTCAAAATATAACCGTTCAATTATGAAGTAAACTGTCAATGAGTATTAAGATCTAAACAGCTAAGTGTGAAGAATAGATTAGAGTGTCAGGAGTGTTAAAAGTGGGAGATTCAATAGGCGTAATAATTCATAGGCCGTAGGAAAATCACAGCATGAGTAATACTTAAACCACCTCTTGGGGCCGAGAAAGAAGTCAGCAAATAAAATACATCTAAATTAGCATAAACAGATGAAAGTGTTATGGACGCTACAAAAGCTTGCTTTTACTAAACGCATCTTAGGTTAGGGACATTTTATCCATGTAAATAAAACCTTTCTTCATGAAAAACATAAGGTTGCAATTTTCAAAGTTCAGATGAGAGTAGACATTCATAAATCGAAGTTATAAGAGGAAGGCAGCTTCTTAAGGCCAGGATATCTTTAAGCTGAGGGGAGGGGAGCTTAGGCTTGTTCAGGGGGTACTATGCCAAAACATTAGAAAAGTTGTTTATTTTAAGAATGATATTGGTGAAAAACAAAACCAAGAACTTTTCATATTATAAGGGAATAGAAACAATGGAATGAAAACAACATTCAACACGTCCTAACTCAATTAGATACCTTTTTCCTTGTTTACTTAATTTAGAAATATATCCTTCGGAGATAGTTCTCACATGATATTATATTGTTTTTTGCTTTTTCATTAAATATATTTGTGTTATCTATTTACAAAACATAAAATATTTTAATAAGAAGTTATAATTTCAAAGGGTTTTAAGCAACTTATTAAAAATAAATTTATAGAAACAATATATATCAATTTAATAACTTTACAAATATATATCTGTATATGTACACAGTAATCCATAGTATGAAGTGTGCATAAATTACTTAAACCAATTTACAAAAGAAACTAAAATAAATTTATAAAATGCAGCTTCTATCTATAATTCTTTCTACCTATTAGTATAAGTATCCAGTCTCTTAGCAAGAGGATTCACATAAACCCACCCATCGTCGCTGTCCCGCTGGAAGAGCTTGGTATCCCAATCCAGCCCGTACTCCTTGCGCTGTTGCGCCTCCTGCCTCTGCTTCTGCTCTAGGTTATACTTTGCGTCCGACGCGTGTGAAACATTGTTCAATCTAAGGCCAGCTGTAACTTCTTTCCATAATTTTCTAGATTCATTGTCATCTTGTAATTCAATAGGACGGACATTTTTCTTTATTATTGAGAGGCTGTTGACATTAGCAAACTGATCCGTTCTACCATCTGCCCACTTAGCGTGCATCACACCATTCCATTCACCGGTTATCGTCAAAAACGACTTTTTCTCGTTAGGTGCATATACCTCGCCAAGTACACGATGTTTCTTGCCACCGTAAAACGGCTTCGTCAAGAACTCTATAGTGGCTCTGTATCCTGTTTTTTCACAATTGATTGTAACTGATCCACCAAGTTCGATCCATGGGACAGTCAGAATAGACCTGCCGTAACCATTTGGGAATGTTACTACATACTGCTCATCATACTTGATAACATTAATCACTCCACATCCTACATTGTGAACACCTATTGATAATCCGAGGAATTTCGATTTTGTCCAAACGTGTGCATTAAAACTTATCTGCTTTTCATAGTGCTCTGCATAAAATGCTGAAATAGGTGGGTGATGAGATACTTGCTCTGCCACAAAGGTCAACTGTGAGGGGTTGCACCAAGGAACAGGACCATCCTTCACTGGTTCAGTTTCTCCATTGTCTATTTCGATGCCTGGTATATCCCAAAAGCACTGAAACACTTCTCCTAATATCGGATTGTAGGGTTTCTTGGCCACAGAACTCTTTCTACCGGCATGATAAGAACAGAGATACCATTGAACAACTTGCACCATTCTTTCTTTTTCAGTTGGTAAATCGGAAATTCTAACAAACATATCAGGATGAGCGAAATAATCAGCATACATTTCCAACAAGGAACGTCGTTCAAGAATAAATGTTGGTAAAGCCACTTTTGTTAAATCCATGCCTATTTTGACTTGAGAAAGTAGGTGGCTTACAACAGAACCTTGACTTTCCATTGAAATGTTTGCTTCTTCAGGGTCCTCATATAAAGCATCGTAATCCAATGTTCCATCTGCTTTGACATAGGTAGGAGGCGAATTGGGATTCAGCACTGGGACTCTATCTGCATCACCCTCATCGTCATGTTCATTGTCAGCCGCATCAAAACTTGCATTTATATTTTGAGAGAATGAATGTTTCATAACTGCAGGGCTTGGAGGATCACTGCTGTCATGAGCATCATAGAAATCCTCTTCCTCAGACGTGGAATAAGAAGTTTCGGGCACACCTATTGAACCAGGTGGGAGCGTGTAAGTTGGGTCTGATACGACCATGGAAGTAGAAGCAAGCGGTGAGGTGTGGTCGAGCTGACTGGGCGAGGAATCGATTTTGTCCATTGGCTGGTAGGTACCATTGACAGGGTAAGCAGTATTCTTAGCTATTTGAAGTAGAACGATTGTGTGCTTCACTTGTTCAAGTAAATTATTTGTATGAGTAATAATACTTTCACACTTTGTCTTCTCCTCTGCATCCAAATCAGACTCCATTTTCAACTCTATAGTTTTGATTTGATTAATTAAGATCTGTAAATAGCCATCAGATTCAGCTAATTTTTTGTCGAAATCTTGCATTGTTACGGATGGCCTCATCGAATCTAAACGCAAAGAACTAGGATTTTTGTAACCATATGCATGTCTCATTATTGTATCCTCGAGACAGCGTATCCACTTTTCTCTTTCATCACCATCTCTTGCCTGGAAGTGGAATGTCTTGGAGTCGACAGTGATGGTAAATGTACTATCATCCCCATCATCTATACCAATGACGGCTCCTTTCAGCCTGACACACCCGCGTCTCACACCCCGTATCATCTTCTCCCGTGACGTGTAATAAGACAGCAGCCCAGCATTGTCGTCTAGGACGAACCATCGGTACTGCCATCCTTTCATAAGATTAGTCCACTTGCTTAAGGAGCCCTCCATAACGGCCATCTTACAAATAGTCCTTGGTTCATTTAGTCACTAAATCATTATAAAAAAAAAAATCACATTACAACATAGTTAAGGATTCATTGTCTCGTTTCCATTAAGGATACTCATAAATTTACAATTTGATAGCTGAAGATTTCCTTCTGAGATCCAAAAGCCACATATGAATCCTCAGAAGACTCTTGGCTATCTCTAGGACACACCATCAGATCATGAAGGGAGGGAAGCCAGTCTCCAGTTGAAGAGCCGTCCTAGAAAGGAAAAAAGTTAAAGTTACTTAATGTAATATATTAACAATTATAAAAGGTTAAAAAATAATGAATAAATAAGATTTATCCCTTAAATATAGTTAATATTACCGTTAAAAAAATTATATTATAATCAATATGAGCAGCCTAATATTATTCCTATAACTCTTAGGATACATTATCTACTCTTCCGAGTGATCAGAAGAGGTATTGGATGACTTTTTAATAGATTGTAACCCGAGATAAAAAATTAAAAGGAGGATTGAGATAAATAATAACTTTTATTTTTCTAAACCACCAAATGGTAACCTGAGAAAGGTGATATGACTAAAACAATTTTTATAATCTGATCATACCAAGATAAATTATCAATCCAAAAAAACAACAAAAATAAGACATAACTTGATAAGATCAGAATCTCTAAGAGAGAGAAGATGGAGGAAATGACCCAATCTATATCTACTGATAGCAGTTATTCTTCAACCGCCAGAGCAACAAGTAGTAGGGGCCATTTCTTGGTTATTCAACAAGTTGTTTCTGAAAAAACTTCTTAGACATTGCTCATCAGTTTTAAAGTTACGAGGGAAACATTAAAAGTTCATAGCTCTCTATTTATAATATAAGAATAATAAAGTACATTAATAGGAAAATTCACTGAGATCATAGTAATCAGTTTAAGGGTTCAACGAAAAAGATATGGATCCGTTCTAAAAAATATTCTAGTACTAATATCTTTTGTTACTACATCTTTTCCTTAAATGATCTATAACAGGTAATTCATTTTTCACTAGGCTTTTAAAGCCACTGAGTACAATATTTGTCTTGATAAAATTTTATTTTGCAAATATGCTCCAGTAAATTAATAAACATAATTAATAAGGCATAAGAAAACAAAAGAAGATTTTTCCTATTTTCACTGTAACAAAAAGTGCTGGGGACTATGTATATATCAGTATTATTTCTTTTCCATAACATATATACACATAAATGGGTAACAGTAACTACCAGTGAAGAAATAACCCCTGACCACTTAAGTAATTCTAGTAATTATATGAATATGAACCAATTTATCTTTTATAGATTCTATCTATATCTACAGTGTAATTACTACTGTAGGAATGGGATATTGCTCCTTTACAATACTTGTTAGTATTATCTAAGTAAGCATGTATATATACAGGGTGTTTCGGAATTTCATGGCACTATTTTAGGTATGTGTTCTCTAACACAAAATAATAAAAAAAAGTTCATATTAACATATATCTCAGACTCATTTATTAAACAGATATCAAAGGTTAAAGATTTGTTATTTATTTACTACATTAAGACTGAGTGTACAAAGTTTAGCGTGTTTAATACTATTACAGGTTTTAATCACCTGATAAACAAATGAAGGACAAGCAATGACAGTAGTTGCTCACCTGTTTGTCTAGTTCTGTGTGTTTTAGTGTGAGACAGTTCAATTTATGATTATCACGGGAGACACCACAAATTTGTTCACTTTTGCAGAAAAAACAGACATGCTTTTAACTTACATAGAAACGGTGCCGCTGCAGTTTGAAGATATCCTAACCGAAGAATACCAAATTTTTTGAGGCCATTGAAAGACGCCTTAGGGATATATAGATAATGGCATGCTAAAACCTATACGAGTAAACGCCAGTCGACAAAGATTTTGACGAACTGCAAACGTTAAAGAAGAAATACCCGATGCTGTTCAGTTATCTCCTACAATACCTATAATACAATAATTTAATAATTCTGTTTAATTTTCCTGACAATGATCTTCAGGATTAGCGGTTTTTCAAATCCGAAGACATGATAATGTTTTGAGGCAAGTTCAAAAGGCATCATACCAGTACATGGCTTAATTTTTGAGACAAACATATCACTACTGGCAGGATCAACTGGAGAGTTTTATATATTTTGCCAAAAAAAAATTTCTGAATGAAAAATAACAGACCAAAGATTGCCCAGATAGAGAACAATATGGAAATAATGAATAGAAGTCAGGGTTCTTGTGGAAAATAAAGAAAAACGGAAGGGTACTGCGTGGTCGAAAGAAAGGAAGAAAAGGCACGCAGAAATGATGAGAAAATACTGGAAGAAAAGAAAGATAAAAATGAGAAAAGAAAAGTAGTGATATTCGCGAGGTATTAAAAGGCCGTTTCGTGAAAAAAATAAAAAATAAGTCTAAAAAAACTAAAAAACACGCTTTTGTAGCTAGCCAAACTTAACAGTAGAAAATGAATATTAGTTTTTAAAAACTTAAGAACACACGTTCAGAGCCAACCTAACTAAAAATTAGAAAATAAATAATTTAAAAAACTAAATCGTTTCATGAGAAATATAACTATAAAGTACTATACTATAATGAACAAAAAATTCATTTTACCATAAAAACGTGTGGAGCGCTTGGTGTTGATTGATGTTAATATTTTATTGACTGATATTGCTAAACGTAGAGCCATTGTGAAAATATCTTAAAAAGCATCCTATGTTTTTTTTTTACGATATAATGATTTATATTTGTTCATCATTCTATAATTATTTTAAACTTATTGAAAATCATTTTCTACTTCTAAGTTTTTTATGATAGTGGCAGAGTGTATTATTTCTCAATAAAGCTATTAAAAAAAAAAAAAAAAAGTTTTTTATATATTATTTTTTAGCATTTCATTATTAAAAAAAGTATTCTATTAGGTTACCGCAGAAACGTTTAATAGCATCTATTTTAAGATGGAACAGTTAAGTTTGCGTAACCAATAAAACAAGATAACTGTAACAGGAAGATGAGCACGCCACGGCTCCACGGCCATATATATATTTACAATACTTTATTAAATATACATATGTACAATAACACCAACTCAATGAAATAATAATATTAATATAATCAAATTAATAATAATTAAAGCTAAAACGCTTTGATATTCAGGTTGAAGTTTAATCCAATAAATTGCATCATTATTAGTAAAGATTGCATACATAAGCAAGATCCTGGGCTAGGGACGGATTGTAATGGGGTCAATTTATGGATATACACGTTTCACTGCCTCTGAATCCAAAACTAAGTAGTTATTTCTGTGTGTTTTTATTGCCATATATACTTTCGTTTTATATGATCTTGAGAAAATGTAAACTCTATTTTGAAATTTTCGTTCGAAATTCTCTCAGCTCGCATCAATCGGTAGTCGGAAGAAAAGAAATATAACAGATTAAACAGTAAATATTATTTTAATTAATACAAACTTAGTTTTTCAAGTCCTAAGAAGTGAGATGGAAAACCATACTTCAATTTTTTTTTAAATGGACGTTTCTTCAGATCCTGAATATTAATAAATAAAAATTATGAGCACTGGATTTTTAAATTAGTTAATATAAAATATCTTTAATGATATTAGGTTGACCTTATAAATCCGCAGCCTCGGTGAATAATTGTTTGTTTTTTTATTTAATGTCACTTTTATGCTGCTATGGCTAATAAAAAGTAACACCTCCAGGTGGGCGTGAATAATTAGTTAAGCCGAATTTTGTCCAGAGAGAGTTAACTGTATTGAGGGAAGAGGAATTGTGTCATTTTCGTAGTTTTTGGTTCGAAGTGAAGTTGCAATATAAGCAATAACTCTTTTTCAAGCCAATGTCCGACTTATTCACAACGAAAATAACACGATTTCGAGCCCTTACGTACAAGAAACTCCTTTTGGATAAATTCGAATTAAAAACTTATCCACCGGGGCTGTAGATAAATGGAATAAGAAAGATTTAGTAAGTGTTTAAAATTACATTTGTGCGAGGCAGGAGACATTTTGAAAAAAATTAAGAAGGTAAAAGGAAAAACAAAGGCGAGAAAACAGGAATATTGTAGCGAAAACAAAAAACAATTGAAGAATACAAAGTAGCTTCAATTGCGCACTTGGGTTAATAAAAGCGACCCTGAATTAGAGAGAATGAGAACAAACTGCGGCCTCAAATAACTCCAACCACTTTTTCCCATTCCCACTAAACTGGTAGGTTCAATAGGTAGATAGGGGCACACTTCGATGATATGGCATGCCATTGAGAAGAATGTCATTACATGTTTATGAAACATGTTATTATAATCACATTATGGTATGACGTGTTCTCAGGGTCCGAATGTAGTGAAACCTTAATACCACGGAAAACATAATGAGGAAGGAGTTGTATATAACTCTCCGTGTAGTATACTAATAGCTAATCGTTGATTGGTTAACATGTGGATAAGAGAACTTGTTGGAGCGACCTATGGTCTAGAGGTTAGCATAGCAACCTACTAAGCCCAAGATCGCGGGTTCGTAGCCCGGCAGGTGGCTCTAGGATTTTTTAAAGTGAGTAAAAATCCTTAGTTATGCCTTCCTTCTAAAGGAACATCAAACGGGGGTCCCGAGCCTACGATGTCAGGTACTCGTTAAAAAACCCCATCTTAATTAATCCTGGATAGGCAAAATTTAGGACTTCCACTGTAGCATCGTCCGATTAGCCTTAGCAGCATTAAGTGACTTTAAATGAACAAACAAACAAATCGAATTGTGAAACAACGGGACAGAAATCCAAAAATTGATTTAAGTTAGTGAAGATGAAATTAAATACATTTTTGAAAGTATTCATTGTATTATGACCGATTAACACATAAGAAAACCTAAAATCGTAAAACAGCGGAAATGCCTCATAACAAAAAAGAAAGGTTTACTATTTTAATGGGAAGAAACAAAAGAACGGTGTGGGAAAGATTAACTGTGAAATGATACGATAAGTTTACATAAGCAATAAAATAAGATAATCGGGACGGGGAGGTGAGCACGCCTCGGCTCCCAACTCCTCCATCTCCTCCCCACCTTTCCAATACTTTAATAAATACGCATATACCAATGTGAAACAATAAAATATGAATATATTTAACAGTAGTATATCAATAAGATAACCATTTTATTATTATAAATGATTTTACAGCCCGAAAATAATATATACTAAGCTGGTAGCACTGTGGGCCAAGTGGTGGACTGACCTCTTTGTGTAATAGTTGAAATCACTTGAGCTCCCGTAGTTGTATAATTTTTATATCGTATATTTTTTAGAACAATTTTCCTTTTCTAGATCGGGGCTATGTAATACACTGCGGTCTTATAAATTTAAAACTTGTTATTCCGATACTTAGGTTTACATCTAGACAAACGTTTAGATTTATACAATACTAGATAGATTTATAAGTTTACTTGGAATACTCATACAAGACTTCCCAAGAAACTTCCAGCCGTTTCAGGCTACTGCTGTAGCCGTTGCATGCTACTTATCATGCAACATTTACTAGAAAAACGCTCTCAGCTCTCTATTAATTACATAAGTCTTATATACATGACTATTATAGACCTATTTGGACTTACGGACTAAAGCTTTGGGGCTCCACTAAGCCATCGAATTCCTCCCGTATCCAAACCTGACAATCCAAAATCCTTCGTAAAATCCTCAATGCTCCTTACTTTGTTACGAACAAAGTAATCCACAACGACCTTAATGCCCCATTTGTTGCTGATAACCCGATACCAGTCCTTTAATGATAACCTTTAATCCTTCTCAAACCCACTAGTTCCAAACCAAGCAACTTCTTCGATATCCCGATAATCCTCCGAGGCGTCTGAAAAGAAGATGGCCTCGTGACCTGCTAAGACGAATTCGTTATTTGAGTACTACCACTTGGTAGTTTCCCTACATGTCTTTATCCTGTTGTGGATATGAAATAAATAAGACTTTTCGGTTTTAGACTATATTGACTCATTTTGGAATACACAATTAAGATTGGCCTGGATAAACTCGGAACTCGACTGCACTTCCCACAATGCCTCAGTCCCCCTCTCCAAGGCCAAAGCCTTATTGATCATTATCAATATAAAAAATATCCATGCCATTAAGTATCATTCCTGCCATTTACTTATTATAATACAGTTGCAAATTTCAATAAATTAATAAACATTGTTTCTACCAAATAGAGAGAAAGGTAATACGCCATGAAATTCGTATCGAAACTCCTCCTACTCGTTAAGTTATCGGGTAAGCAGAAGGATGGCATTCATGTTCAATTTTGGACAAAAAGCTAACTACCAAAAATTGAATGAGTCTGAAATGGCTAATTACCTTCTTTATCCCGCAGAGAGATGGCGTCCACTGCCAACTGGATGACAAATAACTCAATAAAGATGAGATAAGGAGGATTAAGTATATTCTGCAATATAGCTATATATTAACAGTCCAATTATCTGTAGGTTTATACATTGACCTATCATCAGTACATCTGTACTAAGGAAACATTACTAATTAGAAGGCCGTTTTTCTTATACCTATCACTAACGCTATTAACGAGGTAATAAGTTAATCGTTGAAGATAATAAAGACTAAACAAAACCAATTACTTTTATTGTATCCAATAAAAATAGCAGAGCGTTGAAGTGATGTCATCAGTAGTATTTTGCCTTCTTATCAGGCCATTTTACATGGAAGCATTAACGTATGAACCTTTTTCCAAACAGTGGCAGATCCATGAGAGAACCAAGAGGAAAGCCACTTCCCACTTCCAAAGGGCATCCCAATGCTAATTATACTTAGATAAGCAAAATTCATATTCCGATTAGTTATAGCAGCATAATGCCACGTTAAATAAACAAACAACTGAGATATCCTGAAAACTTTCTATACACAGAAGAAGATTACATGCAAATTAAAATGGTTGGACCCACAAAGGAAGTATGTATCATCTTTATAAAACGGCACTACACATCGCTGGATTTTGGGCACTACACATTCTCAAGTGTTTTGACTTAGTGGAACATAAATACCAATGACAATCTATAAAAGGTATCATTTGAAAAGAAAAGATATGTCCAGGACCGGGACTCGAACCCGGGTCTTCCAGATCACTAGTCTGGGACTCTACCATTTGAGCTATCCTGGGCCCTAATGAAGCACGCTTCTCGGCCATGGTCATATCCTTTCTTTTTTCTGATCCTAAGTCCCCGCGTTCTTTTCTTTTCAAATGAATATATTTAAAAATTAGTAACAACTAAAATAAAATAAATTATAATAATTATAATGACGTAAGTCAACTAGATCCAAATTAAAATAATGTTCAAAGAACATTCTTCCTCTCGTATACTTCGCAAAATGCAAGAACGCGGGGACTTAGGATCAGAAAAAAGAAAAGATATGACCATGGCCGAGAAGCGTGCTTCATTAGGGCCCAGGATAGCTCAAATGGTAGAGTCCCAGACTAGTGATCTGGAAGACCCGGGTTCGAGTCCCGGTCCTGGACATATCTTTTCTTTTCAAATGAATATATTTAAAAATTAGTAACAACTAAAATAAAATTAATTATTATAAAAGGTATCGTTGATCATATATACAGAAAATACTATTATTTCAGATGTTTGCACCTTTAGGAAGTTACTCATTCTTATATCTTATAATCAATTGATTTGAAATTGTTTTTTTATTTTTTAAGGTTTTAACAAACTTGACATATACTCTAGATGGGTAAGAGGTACAAAGGGGGTTGGCATAGGTAAGAGGAAGTTTGAATTTTGTAGAATTGAATTTGAATGTTGTCGAAACGCTGATGTTAGCAAAGAAACGACATTAAGCTATGCTATGTTCAAAATCCATCACTAAGCAGGTGAAGTCACAATCATCTACACGTCAACACCCGGACCTTCAAACAACAAACCCATTACGCCCATTGTCTGGCCTAAAATCTATTTTTAAGTAACGATTAAATTTTGTTTTTCAAATGATGTCAAATGAAGGACGTGCTTCCAAAGGAAGTATCAAAATCAATTTCCAAATTATATTTAGAAAAAAAAACTAAGTGGAACTCAATAAATATTTCATACTTGAGTCCTGGTCAGACGAGAAAATGTTACGAGGAAAATGAGGTGAGGATACAGAGTACTTCAGAAGGTTGCGGGTTTGATTCCTCCATATTTTTTATTTTTTGGTGGTCCCGATAAAAAAAAAAACCGTAACATGATAAGCACCCGGCGGCAACATGAAAGCAGACATAAGCACCACACAGCCAACTTTCTCATCAAGCCAACTATTTTACCTAGGAATAGTTGCTTAGAACAATGCCTGTCAGCATAGAACGAAATATCAACTAACAGAGCTACTGTGGCTATATGCTACTAGTACAGCGAAAAAAAAGTCTTTGTAGTGGCAATCGAGATAGCCTATTCCAATCAAATTTCAAGGAATGTGGAAGTGGGAACGGGTGTACCTACACGGATAATAATTTGGACTAAACAAGTCAAGCAATCTATAGTTTACATATATATTGATTATGCTGTAAGATTAACAAATAACACCTTGTGGATCTTTAGTTATTTTTATTGGATCTTTAATTAACTTTAGAGTTTGTTTGTTTAAGTATATTACTTTTTTTTTTTTTATACGAAGCGATTACACAAAAATCCTCATTGGGAGAAAAGTTCGAGGAGTTTACTTACCGAAATCTAGTCATACTGCCAAGATGAAATTATTTTAAAAATTCATAAACGTACGACAAAACAAACAAACCGACGAGGCCTTATTCATCCTATACTATATTATCGTTGTCAATTTTACAAGAGCTGGCATGTTGGAGATGTGCTGCGTTAGGCGACTAATTAATATCCAGCTGCTCCGACGTCACAAACAATTGACGACTCAATAGCAAACTCTGCTTCATACATATCTATATTATAACTGTATAACATGACTCCCACATTTCCTTCTATTCTTGATTTTTTAAAAATCCATAACTTCCAATGATAATATAAAACAACAAAATGCAACTAAAATAGATCGAATGCTTTAAAAAAATATGTAGATTTATAAACCGTGTGATGAAACTGTCACCGAAAACAGAATAAAAATCGTACAAGTAATGCTACTCATGAACATAGATTTATATACATATCTAAATAATCAACAAACAATTAAATTTACTTGATGATTAAATATTCCAATGTGGCTTAATAATGTGAGAAATATATACCAACATTATTTATGACTGCCTTGGTATAGATACGATTTCACCAAAATGGATTTCATGATAAATTACAAGGTCGAAAACAGTCCACTTGTAGAAATAGAGACCAATACTAGCATGAAAACACCAGAAACGAGCTGAAAAATATTTGGATGAGAAACTCACTCCTACGATCTGGCAGTAAAGGAAATCTAGGTCTGTTATAACAAAAGTGAAAATACAAACAATCTTTATATAAATATTTATATGGAAAAAAATTAAAATATAAAAAAATAGAACTACCAAGATTACTTACAGTAATGAGGACTACCGCATGCTCGACATATTTTTCTACTCAAAGGCAGAATTATTAAAAGAATATAATGGAGTTTTGTACTCTGTTGTGACGATAGATTTTATATTTTTAAAATAGCTTGCAGTAAACTAATCATAATATAATAGAAATGGATGAAACCACATAGATAATAGATTCCCGGTTTCCGAGCTTAACTTTGAGATAAGCCGTTGAAAGGAAAATTAGGCATTTTAGGAAAATACTTTTTCGTAAACATTCAACAATAGTTAGTAAATACAATTTAACAATGTTGATACTGAATCATTAATGATTTGTTATCAACATATTATGGCTGAAGTCAACTCCAATGCCATGATTAGTGACCAAAATTGACTTGATTTAAATAAAAATACTATTAGATGGTAACAAACTTCATTGAATAGATCATTAAGGAGTAAAGAACAATCATAGATTACAACTTAAATAATATCAAGGTTTAGCGAACCCGAAGGCTCGATGCCGATGCCACCAATCTTTGCTGACACACCTCCGCCGTCCACGGACCACCACCTAAATCCAAATCTGCCAGATCATTCTTAACGCAATCTTCCCACCTACACCTAGAAGCTTCCAAATCTGCACAGCGCTCATTAACTTTTTAAGATTTCGATCTAACGTTACTGGGCCTTTTACTAAGCCTACGTTTTACTAGTAACTTTTACTAGTCTATGTTACTAAGCCCATCTTAATCTTCGTGAAGCTAACACTTGAATAATATTAACTGGGTGCATGCTTCGTAATTTCCCGTTGTGAAATCTCCTAAATCTCCATAAGTCTCATCCTTTTTTAGACCGAATTTTCTACGCAACACTTCGTTTTTGAATACCATAGGCCGTTGTTCATTCTTAAATTCAAATTTGTATAGTTACTTGATATAATTTATTGAATTAGTGGTAACAGTGCCTATTAGAAATATCATTATAAAATTTAGAACGAAAATAAACCCATAGATATCCTTATAGTTAACAAGATGTTTCTTGTCCTTGAAAGAGATTCAACTAAGTTTTAACATATGAGTAAATAATTGCGCAAGTTGAAAGACGTGGATAGAATAAAGACAAGCTAGCTAGGAGCCACTACCCTAATTCGATCAGCAATCAACACGCAAGGTACTCAAGTTCAAAGTAGTCAGGGTGTCGCATCAGAAGGGGGAAAATGCGGCAGAATCTAGAGAGCGGTAAATTTAAAAATAATTAAATATTTGTTTATAATTAATGATTGTTTTGGCCTTAATTGGTTCAGTAAAATTGATTACCTATATCATGGCTTTCTGACCCTACATCCCTAGCTCGTCGAGTTCTATTGGTCCACCTCTTCTTACAACATAGTACATTTCTAAAGGAATAGAAAATATACCACATCACTACGCAAGTATACTTTTTTTTTTTAATTCGTCTCCTATCTCCGCAGTTATTTTAAACTTCCAAACACATCACAATATTCCTACTACGTAAGACATAGCCAATTCCTTTGATGACAGGCATACTTTCGGAATCGATTTGGAAATCTTCCAATGATTAAAACTGAAAGAAGAATTTCAAAGGAAAATTTTAAAAATAACTGAATTAAAAAGTGATTATTGAAGACGGGTCTCGCATAACTAGAGAAAATAAGTATTGAAATAAAATTATTCTTATTCCTATTTATAATTAATAACATTTGTTTAAAAAAAATGTTATATCTATAACTAACTTAAAAATTTATGTTTTGTAAACATGTGTACATGACACTCATACGCACGCATACTGATAAATAAAATTGTGGTAGTGAAAAGTAAAACGCGTTATCATATCACTTTTGCTAATTGGTGTTTTAGTCAAGACCGGATTCCTGTCGGATTATTTCATAGACTGTTTAAATAATCTGAAGAAATAAGTCATGATAATAAAATGCTCGTTGAAGTTAAATCATTTTGACTAACACATAATTTAATATTTTCAATAATATCATAAAACAAACTATGCAACATAAGGCCTACAATGCCAATTTAAACGCCTTTACCGATTGTCGGTTGATAGTAATTGATAACGAGCAAAAAAAATTAAGAAAAAATAGGGCCAGTTTAAAAAATAATCAGAACTCAGTATGTAAATATGTGAATATCTAACGAAAAATTACTTTTTGAAGGATTTTTTTGACATATATACATTCAATGATTTCGGCACACGATTAATTAAACGTTATAACAATTTAAGAGTAAATAGAACTGACAAATTACAAGAAGTACAAAAAAATATTGGAATGGACAGTAAGTTCAGATAAATTGACTTTTGAAAACTTATTAAAGGAGGTAAAGATACTTACTCATAAAATTAAAATGTGAAATCTTAAAGATAAAAACTGATTAAAACATGGAAAATAATATGTTCCGACAACTTGTGTAGAAGATTAACAAAAAAATCCAGAGAAATTAGGAATAAGTTCTCAGTAAAAACACTAGACAACTATGCGCTCATGAACGAGCCATTGACAGACTCCAAAGAGTTATGAAATTGGTTAGGCGGCATTATCACTTTAGTCTGAGGGCTTAAGTGGACCTTTCCTCCGGACCCTTATTGTTTTAAATCGTTCAAATATCCTAGCTGATATACAGTTACTTACAGCTTTAATCTATAAATATATTCCTTTAGATATATTAAT